>CM039601.1:31682917-31970648 GCA_022457205.1 Saccharum spontaneum | reverse complement strand
TAACGTAACGCCTTGAAAAATGTTTGTGAAATGCTAACACACATGCACATTGATGGTGTACACTTGGTGGTGTCAGCACATTTGCGAAGGCGGTGGTGTTTGAGCGGTAGTAAGGGGTTTGGGGTTTGCTCTCCCTCCCGCCGAGCTTGCGAGCGCGGGATTCAGGCGTTTTCGAGGAAATAAAATGCCTATTTTCTATTGCGCTGGAGTCTAGAAAAGGTGGCGAAAGTCTAAATTGTTTTTCACTGAAAAACGGTGATCGGACGCTGCACCGGACGCGGTCTCAGTTTGACCGGACGCGTCCGGTCAGTTCAACGTGGCGCGGGCACTAGGGTTTGTGACCGGACGCTGGTCTGGCCTGACTAGCGCGTCCGGTCAGTTCACCTATGCGCAGAAGAAGGGCGCGCGACCGGCGCATCCGGTCCCTCACAGAACCGGAGCGTCCGGTCAGGCGTCCAGAGGAGCAGAGTGCAGCGGAGTGCTGATCGGACGCGCGGCGCGTCCGGTCATGTGCGATCGGACGCGTCCGGTCTCGTTGGGAGCTTACTGGAACGCGACCGGACGCTGGCACTGTCGCGTCTGGTCAAACGATTGAGCGCGTCCGGTCACGGCAACGGCTAGTTCTGACGCGCACTATTTTCGCTTGTCCTGTAGTGACCGGACGCGTCCGGTCACCCTGACCGGAGCGTCCGGTCAGCGCGTTTTTCACTGAGTCGTCCGGTAACGGCTAGCTGCGTACCCCTTCGCTATAAATAGAGGATGTCCGGGGTTTGAGGGCAACTCTTGCATATTTTAAGACCTAGAGACATCCTTTGAGCTAGAGAACAACCCCTCCACTCATCTCTTTGCATAGTTGCACAGCTTGAGTGAGATTGAGTGAGATTCAAGTGCATTGCTTGAGAGTTGCATTCTAGAGGCACTTGTTCTTCGAGTTGCTGCGGATTTCTTGTTACTCTTCCGTGTTTCCCGACACGGTAGACGGCTTGGAGCAGCGGAGGTGATTGAGCTCGCAATTGGAGATTGTTGGAGCCCTCACCAAGTGTTGTAAGGGGTTCTTGATCCTTCCCCGCGGGAGTTCGCAAATTGGATACTCTAGTGAAGCTCGTGGCTTGGAGGATCCCCATCTTGTGTGCGGTTGTGCTGCGCCCGCCGAGGGCTCGACTCTTGATAGTCAATTAGCTCGCGAACCGACAAGTGGGTGCATCGCCACAACGAGGAGTAGCTTGCCGGGAAGCAAGTGAACCTCGGTAAAAATCTTGTGTCATCTCTTTGCCGAGGATTTCTCTTGTGATTGATTCTTCGAGTGCATTACTTCTCTACATCGTTGGTATAAGAATCAAGTCACTTGCTCTTTACTCTCTTGTACTATTCCTAGTGTAGTTTGCTTAGTGTAGCTTTTATCACATAGGAGTAAGTAGCTTAGTGACTTAGTCTTGTTGGTGTGTATTAGAGATCATAGCCTTGCTTCACTAGAATTGTATAGGTGGCTTGCATAGTATAGTTGAGCTACTGCTAGAATTAGCTTAGCCATCTTTTATACTAACGTGGTTGTTTAGTGAAGCTTGTAGAATTTTAAATAGGCTATTCACCCCCCTCTAGCCATTTGGACCTTACATACTGCTGCTACATGGTGAGGCAGGCGTGCCACTGTTGAGGGAGTGGTTTCTGTCTTTCGGTATTGTAGCGGTGCGCCCCGTCATACCTGGTCCTGTGGCCGGAGTGTTGTTTTGGTCCTTGCAGTTTGACTTGGCGTGGAGGGCCAAGGCCTCGGGGGTGAGAAATGCGGCACGATCTCGCTCTGATCGTGAGAATAGTGATCCGGAGTAGTCGTTCCGTACTCTGTACACACAGGAATCGTGCGTATAGTACTGTCGTGGGTGGCATAGTGGTCAGTAGCTCCCCCAATGCTTGATGAAGTGGTGGACATGGTGATTTAACCCCGGTCATTCCCAGCCTATCTGGTTAGGTGGCCACGAGAACGTGGGCGACGTCATGGGAGGTCTCGAGTGCACCAATGAGAGAGCGGTGTCGGAGGTCGGCCTCGGACGAGTCGGAGATGGGCAATGCTGTCTCTGGGCTCGAGCGAGGTGGTAGAACTGTTGAGGGTCATCCTATGTCCAAGACCCCCGGGGCTGAGGCCTCGGGCGAATCAGAGGTGCCCCGAGACCCCCTTGTGGGAGGCCTCGGACGAGGCAGGGACACGAGCTGATCTGCTCTCGCGGCTTGCTAGAGGCCCAACAAGGGGAGATTTGACCCATGGATCTTTCTTTGTCGATTTTTTCCTTAGACGGGTGTTGGATTTCTGGTGGGCTTTCGCCCTAATTTGGGTACCCCTAATTGTGGTACCCGACAGCTGGTGTCCGCCGTGGGGCGGATAGCGACAGGATGCATGCGCGCGGTGGAGTCTGAGCTGGCCCGCGCGCTGCGGCGCAACGCGGAGCTAGAGGTGAAGGTATGGCAGATGGGCGAGGAGTGCCAGGCGTGGATGGGCGTCGCCAGGAGCCACGAGGCCATCGCCGCCGGTCTCCGCGCGGTTGGAATGTGATCTCGGCTAATCCCAATATCAATTACGGGATTAATTATTAATTAAGTTTTTGGTCCACCTGCCATACATATCCAACAGATTAGATCTGCCGTGATCGGCGGCAACCCTTAGATCTTCTAGGGTTCGGCCCTCTGGCCCACAACACATATATAAATAAGAGGGAACGCCCCTGGCGGCTCCATCCACGTCAAAACAAATCACACAACCGGTCACTAAAGCACTGGAGGGTTTGGGAACGCCGTCTCCCACGTCAACGTACTGTTGCTGTAAATCTACACAAGCTCTTCATCAAGAGAGAGTACTAACTCTCAATTGGTGAAGATCAGTACACCTACTTCATCTACATCTATATCAACCCAATCACATCTCCAATGACACATATGCCATCCCAGGCTCTGTTTAGTATCTAAGATTAGTTTTCGCATTAAGATGAGTTAGTGATCATGTTTAGGCTAAGTTAAGATCCTGTTAGACTAAGTTCCAATTCAACAATTGGTATCAGAGCCTGCTTAGACCTTACATGATCCTAAGCCAGAGTTTAATCTGTTTTATGCCTATGTTACATTGATTAGATTAAATTAGATTAGTTTCGGCCGAGTCAGATTAGATGCAATTAAGTTTAAATTAAGATCGATATTATATGTTATATGCATATTTAGTTTTGTTTCAGTGTATGTTTATGCAATCTAAGCATCAGATTAGATCCGTATTTATGCTATCAGTAAGTAATTAGATCTTAATTAGAGGTGGTCTAAGGATAACTTTATGATTAGACTAAGTAATTACGGTGTTAGGGTTCATTGTTTATCACGTTCAGTGAGACTAAGAATCAATCTAAGCAATCATTCTCAGATTAGTTTATTTTTATACGATTAAGGGTGTTTCCACCAAATTAAACAGAGTTAAGCATTTAGAAGGACGGGATTGAATCAAATCAACAGCCATAATCAAAATCCCCAAATTTTCTCCCCAAATCAAGAACCCTAACCTAAGCATCACCATCAGAGAGCGCACCTTTGTGGCTCGTACCTGGTGATCTAGACTTGGTCGTCGCTGCTGGCTTGGGCCATGCGAGCAACAGGCCACTGCTGCCGCGCGTGCGCTTGAGGGCGCTGCCACCATAAGTTGTGGCATTGCCGCCGGCTGGGTGCGCTGCTCGGGCTCCTAAGTCCGGCTGCGGCCGTCACGAGCTATGCGCGCACCCTCGAGGCCATGCCGCCCGCGCGCTGTGCCGTGCCGCTGTGCTCTGTGCCTCTGCCACGCGGATGTGAGCTCCGTCCGGGGCCGTGCCGCCCATGTGCTGGGCATCGCCACCGCCGCAGGCTTGTGCACCCGGCGGGGCCTGCTAGACGGAGCAGTGCGCAAGCCTTGCCACAAGTGCACCGCCTAGAAGACCAGCCGGTGCCAGCCGCGCCGCGCCATAAGTTTGGTAAGTTTGCTCCCACTCAGTGCGGTTGTGTATATGAGAATGAGAAGCAGCAGAGAGAGTGGAAGAGTGAGAACTGAGTTGGCCTTAGGGTTTCGTCCCAATTTTATATGAGTTCAGATTAACGGTGGCCGTCGGATTCGTTTCGATGGCTGAGATTCCCTTTCCATTAGGGCTTTTCATGTGCCAGGCCACTTTTGGGCTTAGGGAAAGCCACGACTGGGCCTTTAAGGGGAGCCACCACGGGCTCCATTTTCCTGCACGCAAGGAGCGCTAGAATGGCCCCATGCTAGGCTATTTGTGTTTTTAAGGGTCAAAATTGAGTTTTCATTTTCCAGAATTCATGTTTGAATTGTTATTTATTCATTGCACAATTTAAACATTTTAGTTAAGTTTTAAGTTGATTAATATTAATCTTTATGAGTTTAGTTTATGTTAATATAAATTTTCTCACTGAGATTTATGAGTTTCCCTAAGAAGCACAAAAGAATCTAAGAAATCGTGGATGTTAGGGTTTTGGCTAGGTATTTATATCCATGAGTTTTGTCTCGCTAAAACCTAGTCAACCATTGAGTTTAATAGATGAGATCATCCAAGTCACTAAGGTTTCCCCCGTGGCCGCGTCTGTCGCCCCCGAGGCCGCGTCTGTCACCCTCCGTGGCCGCGTCTGTCGCCCCCGAGGCCGCTTCTGTCGCCCCCCGAGGCCGTGTCTGTCACCCTCCGTGGCCGCGTCTATCGCCCCCGTGGCTGCGTCTGTCGCAGCGTCTGTCGTAGCGTCTGTCGCAGACCACCCGACGCTAAAACAGTCATATCTCTTAGCTCCGAACTCCGATTTTGATGATCTTAGATATTTTGGAAAGCTTACTCAGAGGGCTACACAACCCACTAAAGCATTTGATCCAATTCTCAATAGATCAAAGCAGTATTCCACTCAAAGGGCCATCATAGTGTCCAAAGAACACCGAAAAATATTTCTCTCTTCATGAAGTTGATCAAAAACAACTCTAACACCTTCGCAAACGTGCTAACACCACCATATGTAAACCGTCATGTGCTCGTGTGTTAGCATTTTCGCAATTAATTTTTCAAGGCATTATTAGCTCTATCCAAATGCATATGCTCAATGAAATGTCACCTAGAGGCACATGTAGGACTAGAATTGATACGACAATTCCCCTCTTTAAAGTACAGCTATGTATCCTATGTCATCCACACCCTCTATGGTGTCTTGGATGTAAAATGAAAATCCGTACATGATACCTTTGCCTTGAGCATCCATGATTTGGCTTTGCATCTTCATCCAACTCCATCACCATGGTAAGCACTTCATCATCCACACTTGATCATCATGCTTCACCATGCTATGTGCTAATCATTCTTTGCTACATACAATCTTAAGAACATGATTAGCACCTAGGCATTGTCGCTAATTATCTACACCAAACATAGAGCTTTCACCCCCACGAGGCGATGATGGTGGTTGCGCTGGGCACGCTGTCGCCTGGCGGCACGAGCCTAACAAGAGCGACGGCACCGGTGCAGCGCTCCCCCAGGCTGGGAGAGCTCATGGTCACCGTTAGTTGGGTGTCTGGGCGGGAGGAGGACCATGTCATAGCCGTAGCCAAGAGACATGAACTCCAAGCTCCCAAACCAGATCACCGTGGCCAATGAAAGTGGACGTTTGGGGTCAGCCATCCAGAAAAATGGCGAGAAAACGATGTTGGCACGCAGCGGCCCCTACCTGGCGCGCCAACTGTCGGTGTTTGGACCCGGGAGGTGTAACACCTCTGGTGTTATAGTAACTAAAAACCTACCATGTCATCATTTGCACTACAAATCATCCATGATTAGGTTAACAATATTATGCATCAACTAAAATGAGTTTAAATTCTTAGGTTGGATGTGTTTCACGTTGTGTGACTCGAAATCTGAAAACCCTAAGTTCGACTGTCACCGCAAATACTTAGTTTATGCCATGCGTAATTTGAGGTGTATGACGGTGTTATACACTAGTGCCAAGTGTAGGGTATAAGCTCAAGTCCAACTTATAAAATAAAGCTTCAAGTTTGAGTTAGGGTTTGGAATCCAAAACTTGTTACGAGTTTTTCGATTCGAATTCGAATCCAAAACTGGTCAACCTAGGGAGCCATTTGGTCAACCATGTGAGGCTTGACTCAATGATTCCCTAGGGTGAGGGTGTGATCCCTAAACAACCATATATTAATAGAGTATCAAGTTTCAATTCAAAATCTTTCTGAAAACCCTGAAAAGCAAAACCCTAGTTTTACCCCTTTTGGAATAGATCAAAATCTAAGAAAAAATTGGGAAAAAGTGTAAAACCAAGTTTGTAGATCTTTTCAAGGGCTACAAGTTTGATGTTTTGAGTTTTCAAAGTTTCAGTGTAAAATTTGAAGTAATTTTGAAAAGATTCAAATCTCAAATTTGTCCCATTTTCATTTCCCCTATCCAATTTCAAAATGGAGGTAGAATTTGAAAATGTTTTGAATAGCAAAGTTGTAGGTCTGTCCTAGATGTACAACTTTGGTATTTTGAGTTTTTGAAGTTTCAATACAAAATTCAAAGTAATTTTGATTTTACAGAATTCCAGAAAATATCCCCTTTTGAATTCAAATTCAAATTTTAAAAACTAAGCCGAATTGGAAAATGTTCATATTGAGAAAGTTGTAGATCTTTGAAAATGGAACAACTTTTGTATTTATAGATTTTCAACTTCTATTGAAGATTTGAAAGTAATTTGAAATTTTCCTCCAGTGGCAATTCTGTAATTTATTTGAAATCCTCTCCAACCACCGAGCGCCACCTCCTGACGACGCCGGCGATCTTCATTTCGCTTCCAGGCGCGCCCGCGACGTCCCACGACCGCCTCGTCACGGTCAGTACGCCCCGCGTGTCACTCCCGTGTCGACCGTCCATGCCTATAAATACCACCGTCACCGGCCAACCCAATTTCTCTTCCTCCTTCGCTCCTCGCCGCGACCGGCCACCGCCATCCGCCGTCCAAATTCACCGTCACTGCTGCTCCACCGCCCAATCGCTCTCGCCTCTAGCTCCGCAGGGTGTGCGCGCAGCTCCTGGAGCCATTGATCGCGCCTCGCCTCGTCTGCAACCGCCCGCAAGCCGCTTTCTTCCTCACGGCCGGCAGCAACGCCACCGTGACCGCCTCACCGTGGACCGGCCGTTCCAGTGCGTCTCCGTCGTCACCAAGTCGCCCAACGCAATCACTGTGAGCCCCTGCACGTGATGCTCCCCTTACTTTAACTGCTACCGCACCGTAGGCGCGTTTTGTGCATCGAGTCGCCGGCCGGGTCGCCACCGTGGTCGCCATGGCCGCGGTCAAGCCTCCTCCGTGCTGTAGAAGGACCAATTCGTGCCTTAGACTAGTTCGCGGGGTTCGGGTGGTGCTGTTGGGGTGGTTGAAGCGACTCCCATGCTCCGGTGTCTCGTCGTCGGGAGCTCGCCGTCGGCGGCCACCGCGGCAGCGCGTCCACGCGCGTGGGAGAGAAGGAAGAAAGGGAGAGTGAGCGGGGCCGGCTTGTCAGTGTCGGGGAGTGAGCGGGCGCGAGCGAAGCAGGCCGGCCTGGCTTTGCTGGGCCGAGCCGGTGGGTGGGCCGCGCGCGCGAGCGTGGGAGCGGCGAGTGCGGGCCGCACGCGTGCGTTGCAGGCCGGGCCGAGAGAGAGGGAAAGGAAGCAGCCCGCAAGGAAATTTTGTTTATCCTTTTTTCAAAAATGTAAAATGATTTTCAGTTTTGTTTATTTTGTTATAAATTATTTATAGTTCCAAAAATTGTGAACAATTTTGAATAACCTTTATGTACTGTGTACTATTTAAGAAAAATAATAAATATCAATTTTAATTACTTTTTATAGGTTAATTAATTAGTCCATTTAATTCTTAAGTGGTCCTTACATAATTTTTCTAGGTTTATTTATTTATCCAAAAATCATGAAAATTGTTTTATCACTTAATTTGGTTATACGCTCCCTAAATTAAAAATTTTAGCTTAATTAGATTAAGTTAATTTTTATTCTTAAATTATATTATATTAATTAATTAGTTAATTAATTA
Source organism: Saccharum spontaneum (assembly GCA_022457205.1). NCBI lineage: Eukaryota > Viridiplantae > Streptophyta > Magnoliopsida > Poales > Poaceae > Saccharum > Saccharum spontaneum. The sequence goes on along the minus strand of CM039601.1, from coordinate 31,962,590 downwards.
ATTAGGGCATAATGATTAGTGTTGCTTGACTTTACGATTGAGTGTTGACTTTAGGTCATTAACCCTTAATGACCTTTAGCATTCCTAATTGGTTGTTTAAGCTTTCTTAATCCTGTTGTTAATACTTAATTAGTGGTATTTCATGTGTTCAACGAAATCCTTTAATAAATTGATTAGCGTAATCGGACCCTAGATTAGGGTTAGGCTAGAAGCATTTGTCGTTCAACTGTACCGTGAAGGAAAGCTATACTCAAGTTGTTAACTCTGTTAAGCATCCATCGAGCATCATGTTTATTATCTCAACATCCTAAAGCATGCATTATCGTCACGTATAGTTCTCGTAAAAGAGGAAGGTACCGAAGCCGAACCTGTTCCCGAAGAAGAGCCGACGTCCGTGGAAGTAGGGTTTGACTTCTGTGGTACTGATCCCGAGCCTGAGTTTCCCGCCGACCAAGGCAAGCCCCGGTTACATCTAACCTTTCCTTGCAATTTGAAAAGTTTTACTTCACTTATATTACTGCTCTATTGCATTAAGTGCTAGGAGTTGAGTGATAACCTAATTACTGCATTATCATTCTTGATATTCCAATACCATCCTTGTTACTATTTTTATTTAAAAATGCTTAGTATGCTTAGCCTTGCTTCATGAGAAAACTTTAAAACTTTTAAATAAAGTTTGAAGGGTTGTTGGACAACCACTTGATGAATATTAATGATGATAATTTGGGACCGGTCAGTGGACTTGAATCGGGAAAGGAGTCCCCATGTAGTGTCTCCGACTGAGTCAGTTAAGGACCGTACCGTTGTTTGAATTATGTGCGTCGAGACTTTGTAACTGATCACATGCTCCGGTAAGCCTAAGACCTCGGTAATGCCAACATGTGAACGGCCAACCAAGCACTGGGAGTGCAGAGAGTAGTGTGTACCCTCGTAGCCAAGGGCTGGATTGGAGGTGTACTATACTCTCGGGTGGCGCTGGACCTGGTCATATTTTGGAGGATCCGAGTGAAGGTTGATATATGTCGGTTAGAGTCCTACATATGTCGTGTGATTAGGAATCCCCAGCTGGGTTTAATCGATTCGAATCATCGCTGCTCCTCGGTTAAGGAGACTCGATTCTCTGTTCAACATCGTAGTTAAGAAATGGAACTTTGGTCAGAGATTCAGAATGATATTGAATAAGTTATATGATCTAGATTAGGATCACTTACATTCTGTTAATAAAATAATACTGAAATAAAATCGTGATCTTAAGGATTCACCATTAGTAGCTTTTATGCAAAAGAACTTGACTTCCTGCTGAAACCTCCCCTTGATTCCTCTGAGCCTGTATTCCTCAGTCGTTCCACTGGTTTTGTCGGTTAAGCCTTGTTGAGTATTTTCGTACTCAGGGTTTGTTAAACCCCTATTGTAGGTGCGTCTCATGAGCAGGTGTGTTTTGGACCCTGTTGCATTACCGTCTTTGCGTCGAGCGACGACGAGTAGAGATGTTTGGCTCTTGGGCAAAGCATCATGTTTTGGTGCTGTAATAATGTTAATAATGCTACTCCACTACTATGGTTGTAACACTAAACTTAAGTTTGTAAGTTTGGAACATCAAGTTTGTAAACTTATGTTATGTAAGACTTCCGCTTTTTTACTCTGATGTAATTTATTATATAAACTGTTGTAATACTGTGATGCCTCTGTAATGTGATCCTGCTCGGAATATTGTGGATGATTCGAGTTTCTCGAGGACACCCGACAGACTTATTAAGATATGTGGTACACTTGTACAGTGGTTAGAAGTCTTTAAGACAATAACAAGTACATGTGGGCCATAGTAATTAGGAGGTTCTGCCACAGCTGGTATCAGAGCGATCATTGACAGAGCTATTGTAGTATTGCATTTCAAAACTTCAAAACGATTGGGTCAAATAAATGTAACTGGCTATTTTGGTCTAAATTGCTTATTACCTATCTCTATTCCTCTGGTAGATCTTTAGTCATGTTTAAAGACTTTTGGTGGAATAGCATATTAAAACTACCCTATAAATAAAGTTTATGTTCTGTTACCCTTGTGCATTTAATTACAAAAATCTTTAATGTTAGTTCATACGTTAAATCAAGCATCATGCTTAATGAATCTGTTAATTACCTTCCCCGTTAATGAGGTTTGGGTTAAGTAGTATCAATCCTATTCATGCTAACCTTCAGATCCTCCCCAGCTATCCATACCAAATTCTACCTTTTCCCGCTACAGGATGGCCCGTACCAAGCTGACGCCCCACAAGTCCACCGGACCAAAGGGAGTTCCTCGTCGCCAGCTTGCTCTCAGGGACGAAAGTGCTAGCGGTAGCTGGCCTGTCCATCAGACGGAGATAGAGAGGCTTTCCGCTGAGTTAGCCCAGGCTACACGTGATAGAGCTACGGACGCTATCCAGCTCGAAGAGTTACAGAATCAGTTACGAAGGCTCACTGGGGCTCATTTGAGCTGTGAGCGGATGATGGGTCATTTGGTGGCGGAAAGGAATGAGGCATGGCACCGAGAGGATGTTGCTAGGGAACGTGCTGAGGAGTTACAATTTTATGTTAATGATCTGGAGGGAGATAACCAGGTTCTCCACGAGGAATTACATTAGCTGTTCTATCAACTGCATCCTCCTCCTGGTGCAGCTGAGTAGACCCTGGTGTTATCCTCGCTGATGGTGGTGAATCTGCAGAGGAGTCTGAAGAAGAAGATCCGGAGGAGATGGAGCCTGTGGACGAGAGTGACGATGAAGGAGGTCGCGTTTCAGGAGTGGACACTGACTGTGAGAACTGAGTTTGTCAAGGGCAGTGTGTAGCTAGAAGTTTATGTTTGTTGTCAGCCTTAGTTAACCGGGAAGTCCGGCCTATGTGCGGACCTGTGTAATAAATAAATGCATCTGCGTGGTGTGTTTGTAATAGCTTTTATAAAAGTTCAATAAAAGTTTGTGAATAAAGTTTGGTTTGTTATCAACAGATGGCTCATAATGATGATGGTACAGGAACTTCACAGGGTGGGAATGGTGTCCCTAACCCACCACCCGTTCCACTAAATATGGCAGAGGCTATATTCGCCCTTGTCAATGCTACTGCAGAAAATGCTAGATTACTGAGGGAAGTGGTTCAGAATAATCACAATGCACCACCAGGCAATCGGGGTCGGAATAACCACCGGAATGAGACCACTTATGTGGATTTCACTGATACTCGGCCCCCAGTGTTTACCAGAGCCAATGAACCGTTAGAGGCAGATGACTGGCTCCGCACTATGGAGCAAAAGTTTGAACTCATAGAGTGTAGTGAATATCAAAAGCCGGTATTTGCAGCCCAACAGCTTCGGGGTGCTGCCGGAGCATGGTGGGGAAATCACCTTGCTGCACAACCAGCTGGTCACCGGGTGACCTAGGCGGAATTCTGTGCGGCTTTCCGAGCTCACTTTATTCTAGAAGTAATTATGATCAGAAAGTTGGAGGAATTTCTTGCACTAAAGCAAGGAGACCAGACAGTAATGCAATATGTGGGAAGGTTCAATCATCTATCACAGTATGCTGCTGACCAAATCAACTCTGATCGAAAGAAGCAAGCTTGTTTTATGAGGGGTCTGAACTCGAAGATTCGCACTATGATGACTGGCTGCCTCAATGTGACTTATCATGAGGCTATTGATATTGCTCTTTCGTCAGAAGAAGAATACCGAAAGCATAAGGAGGCTAAGAAGAAGAAGGTGTCGTATGGACCATCTGGTGGCATTCAAAAGCGCCAGAAGATAGTATATCATCCTCAAAACCATTTCCGTCCTCCTTTTCGTCCATTGCAATTCCAAGCCCGGCAACAGGCATTTGTCCGTCCTGTTGCAGCTCTATCCTATCCACGTCAGCCGAATGCTTCTGGCATTCGTCCCCCACTTCAGCAGGGCAATAATATCAATAATTATCCCTGTTATAATTGCGGAAAGACAGGGCATTTCTTGAGAGAATGTCCATACCCGAAGCAGTATAATCAGAATTATCAGAAAGCTTTTGTGCCCCAACAACAGAACCAGAATCAGTAGAGGGGCAATAACCAGAATGCTCAGAAGGGCAAGGCCGAGAAGAAAACCGGACGAGTCTTTTACACGTAGGCCGGGGCAATACCAGAAGGAGAGCCCGTCATGATGGGTATGTTTCCTGTCGCAAATCACCCTGCAGTTATGCTTTTTGATTCAGGTGCATCACATACATTCATCAATCGTACATTTGTTATGAAACATGCAATTCCAATTGGGGAAATGAAAGAGAACTTCTTTATACAGTCGCCCGGGGGTCGTCTGTGTACTAAAGAAATGGTACATCAGGTACCTATATAATTGGGTGGGCATACTTTTTCCACGTCCATGATAATTTTGAAGGATCAGGATATAGATGTGATCCTAGGTATGAACTGGATGTATCAGCGCGGAGCTGTAATAGATACTTTGAATAGAACAATAAGACTGAACTTACCTGATAGTAGTTCTCAACTTCTTATCCAACTTCAAACACCAAAAAGAGCAGTCGAAAGAGTTTGTGCAACTTCTATGAAAGAAATCAGTGATATACCTGTAGTTTGCGAGTTCCCGGATGTTTTCCCAGATGATCTACTTGGATTACCTCCTGACAGAGATGTGGAATTTGTAATTGAGTTGAAACATGGCACTGCCCCAATATCTAGAAGAGCATACAGAATGCCACTGAAAGAATTAGCAGAACTCAAGATATAGTTACAAGAATTGCATGACAAAGGTTTTATTCAACCTAGTTCTTCACTATGGGGATGTCCAGCCATATTTGTGAAAAAGAAGGACAAAACTTTGAGATTGTGTGTTGATTATCGCCCGTTGAATGAAGTGACTATCAAGAATAAGTATCCTCTTCCTCGTATTGATCTACTCTTTGATCAACTTGCTAGAGCCAAAGTATTTTCTAAGATCGATCTCCGATCTGGCTACCACCAAATAAAAATTCGCCTTGAGGACATTCCAAAGACTGCTTTCACTACTAGATATGGTCTTTATGAATATCTAGTCATGTCCTTTGGTCTTACCAATGCACCAGCTCATTTCATGTATCTCATGAGTTCTGTTTTCATGCCCAAGCTCGACAAGTTTGTCGTTGTCTTCATTGATGATATCTTGGTTTACTCCAAAAACAAGAAAGAACATGCGAAACATTTACGCATCGTTCTCAGTCGCTTGAGGGAACATCAGTTGTATGCTAAGTTCAGCAAATGTGAGTTTTGGCTTAATGAGGTGCCATTTCTTGGACATATTTTATCGGTAGAGGGTGTTGCTGTTGACCCTGGCAAAGTAAGGGATATACTAGATTGGAAGCCCCCAAGTACTGTCCATCAAGTTCGCAGTTTCCTGGGAATGGCGGGTTATTACCGTCGATTCATTCCTGATTTCTCAAAGATATCAAAACCTATCACTGAGTTGTTGAAGATCCAGGTTAAATTTGTTTGGTCATCAGAATGTGAGAAGGCTTTCTAGACTTTGAAAAGGTTGTTAACCACTGCTCCAGTGTTAGCTCAACCAAATATTGAGAAGCCGTTTGACGTCTACTGTGATGCTTGTGGTACTGGTATTAGATGTGTGTTAATGCAAGAAGGTCGAGTGATTGCTTATGCTTCTCGCCAACTCAAACAACATGAAGAGCACTATCCAACCCATGATTTAGAGTTAGCGGTAGTTGTTCATGCTTTAAAGATATGGCGGCATTATTTGTTGGGTAATTTATGTCACATCTATACAGATCACAAGAGTTTGAAATACATTTTCACTCAGTCTGATTTGAATATGCGCCAACGAAGATGGTTAGAATTGATAAAGGATTATGACTTAGAAGTACATTATGATCCGGGTAAGGCAAATGTGGTTGCCGATGCCCTCAGTCAAAAGACTCATTGCAACTGCTTGACAGTGAAACCATTGGATCTTTCTTTGTGCCATGAGATAGAAAAGTTGGGTATTGAAATAGTTCAGCAGGGTAGTGTTGCCAACATCACAGTGGAAACAACTATAAGAGACAAGATTATTTCTGCTCAGAAGGAAAATAAGGGTATAGTCCACATAAAGGAAAAAGTTAGAAAGGGAAAAAAAGGTTCATGTTTTAAAATTGATGAAGCAGATGTCCTCTGGTTCAAGGCTCGTTTGGTTGTACCTAAGGTTCTGGAGTTACGTCAGTTGATTCTGGATGAAGCACATTTGACCAAATTCTCTATCCATCCTGGAAGTAAAAAGATGTATCATGATCTGAAATAAAGATTCTGGTGGACTAAGATGAAGATTGAGATTGCCAGATATATAGCCAGGTGTGGCACTTGTTAGAGAGTGAAAGCTGTACATCTGAAGTCAGCCGAAGAATTGCTACCCTTACCCATTCCAGCCTAGAAGTGGGAAGATATCAGTATGGATTTCATTGTGGGTTTGCCCAAAACTTCAAAAGGGTTTGATTCTATCTGGGTTATTGTGGACCGCCTCACTAAGTCTGCACATTTCATTCCAGTCCAAACTATATATCCAACTATCCGATATGCTAAGATATATTTTGAAAGAATTGTTAGTCTGCATGGGATACCCAAGACTATTGTATCTGATAGAGGTACACAGTTTGTTAACAATTTCTGGAGGCACTTACATGAGTCCCTAGATACTAAACTTCTGCATAGTACTGCTTATCATCCTCAAACAGATGGTCAGACTGAAAAGAGTCAATCAGATTTTAGAAGATATGTTAAGGTCTTGTGTGCTCAATTACTCGGATTCTTGGGATGACTGTTTACCTTTAGTAGAATTCTCTTACAATAACAGTTATCAAGAAAGTATCAAAATGGCACCGTTTGAAGCACTGTATGGTTGCAGATGCAGAACTCCACTGAATTGGTCAGAATCAGGAGAGAGATGGTTTTTCGGGGTTGATTTAGTAAAAGAAACTGAAGAGAAAGTCAGACGTATACAAAATAATATAAAGATAGCACAGTCTCGTCAAAAGAGTTATGCAGATAAGACACGACGAGCACTGGTGTTTGACAAAGGAGATTATGTATACTTGAAGGTATCACCCATGAAAGGAGTTAACCGATTTGGGGTTAAAGGGAAATTGGCACCTAGATACATTGGACCATTTCAAATTTTGGAACGATTTGGTAAAGTGGCATACCGTTTGAGGTTACCTGAACAACTCTCCGTAGTGCACAATGTGTTCCATGTGTCACAACTAAAAAAGTGTCTACAAGTACCTGATCAAGTGATTGATTTTGAGGGGGTCGAGCTTGAGCCAGATCTAACATATTCAGAGCATCTTGTCAGAGTTTTGGATCGAAAAGATCATGTTACACGAAGTAGAACAATCAAGTGGTACAAGATTCAATGGAATCAACATTTAGAAGAAGACGCAACATGGGAATCTGAAGATTATTTGTTGGAGAACTTTTCCGACTTCTTTGCTTCTATCTAAGTTACAATTTCCTCTCTAGATTGTAACTCGTTCTTTTTTAAACTTGGTAATGTAAAATACCTACCTGTTTAACGAACAAGTCTTGAACGTGTTTGTTTGACACGTTTCCTTTTCCATTACCTAACCCAAGGCTTTAAATCTCGGGACGAGATTTCTTTAAGGGGGAAGGGCTATAACACCTCTGGTGTTATAGTAACTAAAAACCTGCCATGTCATCATTTGCACTGCAAATCATTCATGATTAGGTTAACAATATTATGCATCAACTAAAATGAGTTTAAATTCTTAGGTTGGATGTGTTTCTCGTTGTGTGACTCGAAATCCGAAAACCCTAAGTTCGACTGTCACCGCAAATACTTAGTTTATGCCCTGCGTAATTTGAGGTGTATGACGGTGTTATACACTAGTGCCAAGTGTAGGGTATAAGCTCAAGTCCAACTTATAAAATAAAGCTTCAAGTTTCAGTTAGGGTTTGGAATCCTAAACTTGTTACGAGTTTTCCGATTCGAATTCGAATTTAAATCTAAGGAATTACTAAAAGAATTTCTTAAGTCAAACTGGTCAACCTAGGGAGCCATCTGGTCAACCATGTGAGGCTTGACTCAATGATGCCTGTTGGGCATTCTTAATGTCACTACCAAAAGTAGACTTAGTTTTCTAATTCTGATAACGGCGCCAAAAATGCCAAACCTATCCCTCATGCCACTTAAGCCAAGTTGTCATCCCCAGCATGACACGAGAGACGCGGTATTGAAATATGCAATTGCTCATCAAGATAAATAATAAAAGGGATCTGCAAGCGCACAGATTAATACCGATGTAGCATTTTAACCGGGAAGTATTCCAGGTATCGTTATTTATATTTTTACCACTGGGAAGGGATTTCTAAGTATCATGGTTGATAATGGAATGAGAATATGGAACTGAGTACACATCATTGCATGTATAACCGAGAGTATTTATCAATCTCTTTATACAGGTATAAATGTCACATTAAGTAAAGGTAAAGTGATAATGGTGACAAAGATAGTTAATCTGATCAGCTAGCCACATATAATAATGATAAGCACCTCAACAGATATTCTAGCAAGTCATTAGCATGGAATTAGGATGAACTACAAAGATATTCCCTAAGTTATTATTAACTATAAAGTCTAGCATATCATAGTTAGTGCAATTATACTTGGCAATCATGGTGAGAAAAGACTATATCCATGCATAGTGAATATTAGCAAGGAAGATGAAGAACATAGCAATCACTCCCCTGTAATAGTGTTGCTCTGCCTGCCCTATACACGAGAGGGGGACTATATAAGAATCAACGAAGCTGTCACTATCGCGAACTACCCCACAATCCGGCATATAGGGTGCAATCGCAGATAAATACGGTATAGACATCACGTCTACACAATAGTTATCATTCACCCACTGTACACATGGATAAACGCTATACGATCCTAGGCATGTATATAATTCCAATCTAACTAAGCCAAGCATATAACTATGATAAACTAAGAACAATATAATTGCAAATATAATCAAGTAGAGCAAAGTCATAATCAATATATTGAAATAGAACAAAGTCATATTCATAATATTGAAGAACAATGATGAACAATTGAAGAACAAGAGAAGTATTACCAAGAATCCTCTTGACAGATCCGGGAACCAATCGAAGATTGACTCCTTCTAGTTTTAATCCTATGTAGCTATGCTAACTAGAGATCTAGTTGATGTGGTGGCTCTAGGGCTTGATCAGAGGCTCTCCTCCTGAATTAGGGTTTGAAGTATGAGACAAGGGCCTCTCCTCCAGGGGCAGGGGCCTTGCTTATATAGCCCTTTCGGATGAATCTGGGCCGTCTGATCAAACCGACATTGAACGGACGGTTTTCCTTGATCCTCTAGGTCGGTGGAGCATAATCCTCGAGGCGGAGCCTGATTGGCTCCGGGGCCAGGCGGGCGCCCTAAGGACCAGGGCGGGCGCCCTGTGTTCGGCTCCGTTACGCCTCCCGTTCGTTCTCGTGGCTTCTGGACTCTTCTAGATGTAAGATAATTACGTGTTCGGTGAATATCCCGTCATTAATCCGACATGTGGGCCTTTCTTCCGTATTTCCTGATAACCCCCTGCAGAAATAGATAAACAGCAAAACTCATGGAATTCTGTCAGATAAAACCCTAAGTCTAGGTGTTGGTTTCATTTGGATCCTTTTCTCTATTTATTTGATAGTTATAATTGATACTTAAGGACCGTCAACAAACTCCCCCAAGCTTACCTCTTGCTCGTCCTTGAGCAAGGATAGACTCAGCGATGGATGAGAAGTTGCTGAAATGCCTTTGAATTTTGACGGTACACATGCTTTCAAATAGAGTCTCATCTCTGAGTTAAAGTAAACTGTCAAGACTTAAAACTTACTCATTATACCTTTCACCATGGGGCTTGCAACCGTCACCTTTGTCTTGAGCGGTTAAAAGATAGAACAGTCTAGTCAAGCGCCATGTCTCTTATTCTTGATTAGCTATAGCTCTTGGAGTTTTTTGCAGATTTTTAAATAAAACTCAGAGATTCCTTGTATGACTCTCTCAGGTCTCTCTTTTGTGGTATTTCTGGATCCTCACCAAGGCAGTAATAATGTCTGCCTTCTCTCAAAGCAAAGTATGTAGTATTTGTGGTATAAGGCAGAGTGACATTGTCTTCTCTCTCATCCTATTCTAATAAGGCTTTTGATATCTGGAGCTCATCGGTGGGAGATAAAGTATACATACTTACAAGACATTTATTGCATAGTCAAACCATGGATCCAGAGAAACAAGCCAATAAGTCAAATCAAGATGTGCATGTGTGGCGAATGAATGGTGTATGGTGATAGTGATGATAACACTGGTGAAAGTCTAATTCTACTTTTGCTCTTTTTGAGGGGATACGTACCTTTCTTGCTTTTAAAGCTCTTGAGGAGAATGAGGTGCTCTATATTTTCTTTTTTTTCTTTTTTTTTCCTCTCAGGTGGGTATCTTGTACCCCTAATTCTACTATCGGACACTTGTCCATTTTTACCTCTCTTCTCACACTTTTTCTCTTTTTTTTTCATCGAGGTTCCGAGCACTTGCTCCTTTTTATTTCCTCGTATCTTTTTCTTTTCGAGGTTCCGGGCACTTGCCCCTTTTTATTTCCTCGTATAGAGCACTCATCTCCTTAGAACAATATAGCAAGTGGTAGTAACCAAAATAGCTTGAGCATTTATTTCACAGGGGATAACAAGAATGGGAAAATATTTTTGGCTATTCTCTCCCGGATTAGGAGTAGAATAATTTTATGTGGATCTGGAGATGAGAATGAGTGGATATATGTGGATGCGTACTTCCGGAGTAGAAGCAGCATGTATGAGTGATCGTGCAAGTGAATCTTGATTTTAACCGCATGACAAGCTCCTAAGGGTCTACACAGCTTGACTACACTCAATGCTCATAAGCAGTAAAAAGTAAAGGTATGGCTTAAAGTCTAGCAAGCATGTATGTATGGCTGTGGTAGGAACTTAAACTCTCATCATACAGGAACTCATCATGTAGCATTTTAAGATTTTCAAAGATAAAATTCTCCAGAATTCTAGCATCTCTAGGAATAGATAAACAGCAGCTCAACCTTCCCATATCATATCCGTTAACAACTTAGACTTTAGATCAAGTTCTCTTCCCACAAGTTCAGGTTTAGAGCAAGCTTTAAATGATAACAGTTATGTCTAAACTTAGAGAGAGAACTTCAAATTTGAAAATTAGGCAAAGCAACTATTCATCATATCCATGCTAGAGTTTTATTATTATTTAGATTCAGTTTAGCATAGCCACTTTATTTATTTATTAAAACACACTAAGCAAAAGATATAGGTATATATATAAGCACAAAATCTTTATTTGGTTTTTTCATAGTTATGTATATTTTTATTTTTATAGGGTAGAAGTATATATAAATATAAAGATAAAGATAGAAATACTTAGCAAGATAATGGAGGTGCTCTCCCCCAAGCTGGATCTTGACATAATCTCTTCTGATGTAGCTAGCAGATGGCGGAGGTGTATTTGAAAGTCGGCAGCACCCTGACAGCGATTAGAATGTCCTCTGTCTACTAGTCTCCTTGAATTCTGTGAAGCTCAAATAGACAACAAAGCTTTGTGGAACTGATTAAGTGTTAGCATAAATATCTAGCCTTTATCATGCTGAGCCTCCTTGATTTTTTTATGTTGTTTTTTTTTATTTTATAAAGCAGAAGAAAATATTTATGTATTTATTATATATTTTTTTATGCCACCACAGTGAATGTACTTATGGGTTTTATGCCACTCGCATACTCACATGGGGCTTTAGGGTTTTTAACATTTTTATTTTCTTTTTAAGATAGTATGAATATGATTAACTAAGCAAACTATTTAAGATAAAGTAAATAATTAAAAGGAAAGGATAACTACCAAGTTACCTCTTGGCAAGGCGTTCGGTGTTTTAAAGTCCTCCGAACGGGACTCTTATTCGTTCAGTCGTCCTAGGACTTGGTGGATGGCGTAGTCGGTGGTTCCGGCAGCGCCTCTTCTTCATGTGCAACTGTCTTTTCTTTCCATACTTGTCTCGGTGCTTCGGTCTCCTTAGGACAGTGTTGGTTGAGTGGTATGTCTTCAGATCTTACCACTTCCCCTTCATAATCTGCCCATCCGTCCTTGATGACCTGTTGCTTCTGATTGTGGTTACGCCGCCTTCTTCTTGTCCTGACCTGCTTGGATTCTTCAAATACATAGTTAGGGTCAGTAAAGTAAAGACGTACCTTCTCAGAGGGGAAGTGCATGTGGACTTCTCCAGTTCCAATGTAGATGATTGCTTTGACAGTACTAAGGAATGGTCTTCCAAGGATGATGGGTGGATTGTATTCATCTTCTCCCATGTCAATAACCTGAAAGTCTGTATGGACAAAGTGATCGTCTATCTTGATAGGGACGTCAGTTACTGTACCTGCGACCTGTCGGAATATCTGATCTGCCATCTGGAGCTGAATATATGTTGGGTTTAAGGGCATGGTTCCGAACAGAAGTTCATAGGTGACCTTGGCCATTATGTTGACGCCCGACCCAGTGTCGCAAAGTGTCTTGTAGAAGTGGGACCCATTAATGGAGCAATAAATGCTTGGCATACCTGAGTCGTCCTTCTTAGGCAAGAACGGTGACTTGAGTTGGCGATCTTGACCTTTGTGCACGGCAGTGACCATCTTAGCTGTCTCGGTCCATACTTGCTTCTTGCTCTTGTTCCTCCTGTTGGTCCTCTTCCTTGGTTCATATTGGGGTTGCTCTGGGATTTGTGCGGTCTTGTTCTTGAAGGAAAACGTTTCCTTCCTCCCCTTGATGTAGAAACTGATCTTGGCAGCACTAGCGTAGATGACAGCTCCCGTGGTGTTCAGGAATTGTCTCCCTAGGATGACGGGAGCCCTCTCATCAGAACCGGTCTCTATCACTACGAAGTCTGCTGGAGCGTACGAGGAACCCACTCGGACACAGATGTTCTTCAATATTCCTCTCGGGAAACTCAGTGTCCTATCTGCAAGCTGCAAACACATGGTTGTTTCTAATAATGGTTGTGAAAAGAGTTTTTCATAGAGTACCCTGGGCATGATGTTGACGCTGGAGCCAAAGTCACAGAGTGCTTCTGGGAAGTCTCGCATGCCGATGGAGATCGGGATGACGGGGCGTCCTGGATCGCCTCTCTTGACTGGCAGACGGTCAGTACTTACTTCCACGATAGGGTTACTCCAGTAATCTCCTGCATCAAACATGTCTACAAGATTTGCATATTCTAGTCCTTCCGGTTGTGATGGTATACCGGGGTTAGTAGCAGGAACAGCAGCAGCTATTTGATTCAACTGAGATTCAATCATTTTATTAAAGCTAATCTGGTTCTTGATGGCAGTATAGAAATTATCCATTCTATTATTTATATTTTCTAGTATTTTATCATTAGATGCCAATTTCTTAGACAGGTTATCCATTAGCTTTCCTTGGTTGGACACTAACTCTCTCAAAGGTGGATAATTATTATTATTATTGAAAGAATTGTTACCTTGGTAATTACCTGAGTAGTTAGGCCTCTGTTGATTCCAACCTTGATTCTGCTGAGGACGGTTGTAGTAGTTGTTGTTATTGTTGATGTAGTTCACGTCCTCCAGCAACTCAGGACAGTGATTGTCCGAGTGTCCAGTACCTCCACACTCCTCACAAGTCATGTGGGAGTCGTAGACGTGCATGACTTCTTTCTTTTCTCCAGCTCAATCATCGAGCTTCTTCATGAGTAGGTCTAGCTTGGCAGACAGCATGTCTACCTCCTTGAGCTGGTGCATACCTCCACCTCTCTTGCGTGTCTGAGTTCTTTCTTCATTCCAACCTTGGTTGGATGCCATCTTCTCCACAAGAGCTGTGGCTTGAGGTATGGTGAGTGATAGGAATGCTCCTCCAGCTGCAGCATCCATAGTTTCACGGGCACTGTTAATGAGCAGATGATAAAATGTCTGCATCAACAGCCAGCTTTCCATTCCATGATGGGGACATTCTAGGATGTAGTCTTGGAAATGCTCCCATGCTTCTGGAACGGATTCATCATGTTGTTGCTGAAAACTTGTAATCTTCCCACGGAGAGCATTGGTCTTGCCCATGGGAAAGAATTTGGCCAGAAAGTTCGTGGAGCAGAGTGCCCACGTAGCGTTCTTCTCCTTTGTAGCGTAGAACCACTGCTTCGCTCTCCCCAACAGTGAGAATGGGAAAAGGCGAAGTAGTATGGCGTCTCTAGGGACATCAGCCATGGTGAAAGTGCTGCAGATCTCCAGGAAGTGTTGAAGATGAGCACTAGCGTCTTCATGTGGCTTCCCACAGAACTGGTTAGCTTGCACCATGTTGATGAGCCCAGGCATGAGCTCGAAGTTGCGGTCGATCTCCCCAGCAGGTCCAGTGCGGATGTTGTCCGTAGTGGGAGCTGAGAACTCGCGGATCGACTTGTTCGCCATGGCTTCGAATTCAGTCGACAAATTCCGGATGAAACTTCGGCGGTCTTTGGATTTGGATGAAGCTTTGTGCTGAAGTGTTGACGATGTCTTCTTGAGCTTGGCTCTTGTTCTTCTGAATAAGGCTTCGGGATCGTCAACAAAGTTGTCTGGAAGATGTCTTCTATTCATGCATCACCCTGCAATAAATAATCAAAATGGAAAATACAGGGGTAAAACTGTATAAAAGAATTGATAAGCTCGATCAGATTAGTGATGCAAATGATGACTCAAAGTTCCGTATTCATTCCTACTTAGTAATCAACCTTCCCCGGCAACGGCGCTAAAAATGCTTGTTGGGCATTCTTAACGTCACTACCAAAAGTAGACTTAGTTTTCTAATTCTGATAACGGCGCCAAAAATGCTAAACCTATCCCTCATGCCACTTAAGCCAAGTTGTCATCCCCAGCATGACACGAGAGACGCAGTATTGAAATATGCAATTGCTCATCAAGATAAATAATAAAAGGGATCTGCAAGCGCACAGATTAATACCGATGTAGCATTTTAACCGGGAAGTATTCCAGGTATCGTTATTTATATTTTTACCACTGGGAAGGGATTTCTAAGTATCATGGTTGATAATGGAATGAGAATATGGAACTGAGTACACATCATTGCATGTATAACCGAGAGTATTTATCAATCTCTTTATACAGGTATAAATGTCACATTAAGTAAAGGTAAAGTGATAATGGTGACAAAGATAGTTAATCTGATCAGCTAGCCACATATAATAATGATAAGCACCTCAACAGATATTCTAGCAAGTCATTAGCATGGAATTAGGATGAACTACAAAGATATTCCCTAAGTTATTATTAACTATAAAGTCTAGCATATCATAGTTAGTGCAATTATACTTGGCAATCATGGTGAGAAAAGACTATATCCATGCATAGTGAATATTAGCAAGGAAGATGAAGAACATAGCAATCACTCCCCTGTAATAGTGTTGCTCTGCCTGCCCTATACACGAGAGGGGGACTATATAAGAATCAACGAAGCTGTCACTATCACGAACTACCCCACAATCCGGCATATAGGGTGCAATCGCAGATAAATACGGTATAGACACCACGTCTACACAATAGTTATCATTCACCCACTGTACACATGGATAAACGCTATACGATCCTAGGCATGTATATAATTCCAATCTAACTAAGCCAAGCATATAACTATGATAAACTAAGAACAATATAATTGCAAATATAATCAAGTAGAGCAAAGTCATAATCAATATATTGAAATAGAACAAAGTCATATTCATAATATTGAAGAACAATGATGAACAATTGAAGAACAAGAGAGGCATTACCAAGAATCCTCTTGACAGATCCGGGAACCAATCGAAGATTGACTCCTTCTAGTTCTAATCCTATGTAGCTATGCTAACTAGAGATCTAGTTGATGTGGTGGCTCTAGGGCTTGATCAGAGGCTCTCCTCCTGAATTAGGGTTTGAAGTATGAGACGAGGGCCTCTCCTCCAGGGGCAGGGGCCTTGCTTATATAGCCCTTTCGGATGAATCTGGGCCGTCTGATCAAACCGACATTGAACGGACGGTTTTCCTTGATCCTCTAGGTTGGTGGAGCATAATCCTCGAGGCGGAGCCTGATTGGCTCCGGGGCCAGGGCGGGCGCCCTAAGGACCAGGGCGGGCGCCCTGTGTCCGGCTCCGTTACGCCTCCGGTTCGTTCTCGTGGCTTCTGGACTCTTCTAGATGTAAGATAATTACGTGTTCGGTTAATATCCGTCATTAATCCGACATGTGGGCCTTTCTTCCGTATTTCCTGATAACCCCCTGCAGAAATAGATAAACAGCAAAACTCGTGGAATTCTATCAGATAAAACCCTAAGTCTAGGTGTTGGTTTCATTTGGATCCTTTTCTCTATTTATTTGATAGTTATAATTGATACTTAAGGACCGTCAACAATGCCCTAGGGTGAGGGTCCCAAAACAACCACAAATTAATAGAGTATCAAGTTTCAATTCAAAATCTTTCCGAAAACCCTGAAAAACAAAACCCTAGTTTTACCCCTTTTGGAATAGATCAAAATCTAAGCAAAATTTGGGAAAAAGTGTAAAACCAAGTTTGTAGATCTTTTCAAGGGCTACAAGTTTGATGTTTTGAGTTTTCAAAGTTTCAGTGTAAAATTTGAAGTAATTTTGAAAAGATTCAAATCTCAAATTTGTCCCCTTTTCATTTCCCCTATCCAATTTCAAAATGGAGGCAAAATTTGAAAATATTTTGAATAGTAAAGTTGTAGGTCTGTCCTAGATATACAACTTTGGTATTTTGAGTTTTTGAAGTTTCAATACAAAATTTAAAGTAATTTTGATTTTACAGAATTCCAAAAAATGTCCCCTTTTGAATTCAAATTCAAATTTCAAAAACTAAGCCGAATTGGAAAATGTTCGTATTGAGAAAGTTGTAGATATTTGAAAATGGAACAACTTTTGTATTTACAGATTTTCATCTTCTATTGAAGATTTGAAAGTAATTTGAAATTTTCCTCCAGTGGCAATTCTGTAATTTATTTGAAATCCTCTCCAACCACCGAGCGCCACCTCCCGACGACGCCGACGATCTTCGTTTCGCTTCCAGGCGCGCCTGCGACGTCCCGCGACCGCCTTGTCACGGTCAAGACGCCCCGCGTGTCACTCCCGTGTCGACCGGCCATGCCTATAAATACCACCGTCACCGGCCAACCCAATTTCTCTTCCTCCTCCGCTCCTCGCCGCGACCGGCCACCGCCATCCGCCGTCCAAATTCACCGTCGCTGCTGCTCCACCGCCCAATCGCTCTCGCCTGCAGCTCCGCAGGGTGTGCGCGCAGCTCCTGGAGCCATTGATCGCGCCTCGCCTCGTCTGCAACCGCCCGCAAGCCACTTTCTTCCTCACGGCCAGCAGCAACGCCACCGTGACCGCCTCACCGTGGACCGGCCGTTCCAGTGCGTCTCCGTCGTCACCAAGTCGCCCAACGCAATCACTGTGAGCCCCTGCACATGATGCTCCCCTTACTTTAACTGCTACCGCACCATAGGCGCGTTTTGTGCGTCGAGTCACCGGCCGGGTCGCCACCGTGGCCGCCATGGCCGCGGTCAAGCCTCCTCCGTGCTGTAGAAGGACCAATTCGTGCCTTAGACTAGTTCGCGGGGTTCGGGTGGTGCTGTTGTGGTGGTTGAAGCGACTCCCATGCTCCGGAGTCTCGTCGTCGGGAGCTCGCCGTCGGCGGCAACCGCGGCAGCGCGTCCGCGCGCACGGGAGAGAAGGAAGAAAGGGAGAGTGAGCGGGGCCGGCTTGTGAGTGTCGGGGAGTGAGCGGTCGTGAGCGAAGCAGGCCGACCTGGCTTTGCTGGGCCGAGCCGGTGGGTGGGCCGCGCGCGCGAGCGTGGGAGCGGCGAGTGCGGGCCGCACGCGTGCGTTGCAGGACGGGCCGAGAGAGAGAGGGAAAGGAAGCAGCCCGCAAGGAAATTTTGTTTTTCCTTTTTCAAAAAATGTAAAATGATTTTCAGTTTTGTTTATTTTGTTATAAATTATTTATAGTTCCAAAAATTGTGAAAAATTTTGACTAACCTTTATGTACTGTGTACTATTTAAGAAAAATAATAAATATCAATTTTAATTACTTTTTATAGGTTAATTAATTAGTCCATTTAATTCTTAAGTGGTCCTTACATAATTTTTCTAGGTTTATTTATTTATCCAAAAATCATGAAAATTGTTTTATCACTTAATTAGGTTATACGCTCCCTAAATTAAAAATTTTAGCTTAATTAGATTAAGTTAATTTTTATTCTTAAATTATACTTTGTTAATTAATTAGTTAATTAATTAATTAGGGCATAATGATTAGTGTTGCTTGACTTTACGATTGAGTGTTGACTTTAGGTCATTAACCCATAATGACCTTTAGCATTCCTAATTGGTTGTTTAAGCTTTCTTAATCTTGTTGTTAATACTTAATTAGTGTTATTTCATGTGTTCAACGAAATCCTTTAATAAATTGATTAGCGTAATCGGACCTAGATTAGGGTTAGGCTAGAAGCTTTTGTCGTTCAACTGTACCGTGAAGGAAAGCTATACTCAAGTTGTTAACTCTGTTAAGCATCCATCGAGCATCATGTTTATTATCTCATCATCCTAAAGCATGCATTATCGTCACGTATAGTTCTCGTAAAAGAGGAAGGTACCGAAGCCGAACCTGTTCCCGAAGAAGAGCCGACGTCCGTGGAAGTAGGGTTTGACTTCTGTGGTACTGATCCCGAGCCTGAGTTTCCCGCCGACCAAGGCAAGCCCCGGTTACATCTAACCTTTCCTTGCAATTTGAAAAGTTTTACTTCACTTATATTACTGCTCTATTGCATTAAGTGCTAGGAGTTGAGTGATAACCTAATTACTGCATTATCATCCTTGATATTCCAATACCATCCTTGTTACTATTTTTATTTAAAAATGCTTAGTATGCTTAGCCTTGCTTAATGAGAAAACTTTAAAACTTTTAAATAAAGTTTGAAGGGTTGTTGGACAACCACTTGATGAATAATAATGATGATAATTTGGGACCGGTCGGTGGACTTGAATTGGGAAAGGAGTCCCCATGTAGTGTCTCCGACTGAGTCAGTTAAGGACCGTACCGTTGTTTGAATTGTGTGCGTCGAGACTTTGTAACTGATCACATGCTCCGGTAAGCCTAAGACCTCGGTAATGCCAACATGTGAACGGCCAACCAAGCACTGGGAGTGGAGAGATGGCGAGAGTAGTGTGTACCCTCGTAGCCAAGGGGTGGATTTGATTGTACTATACTCTCGGGTGGCGCTGGACCCAGTCATATTTTGGAGGATCCGAGTGAAGGTTGATATATGTCGGTTAAAGTCCTACATATGTCGTGTGATTAGGAATCCCCAGCTGGGTTTAATCGATTCGAATCGTCGCTGCTCCTCGGTTAAGGAGACTCGATTCTCTGTTCAACATCGTAGTTAAGAAATGGAACTTTGGTCGGAGATTTAGAATGATATTGAATGAGTTATATGATGTAGATTAGGATCACTTACATTCTGTCAATAAATAATACTGAAATAAAATCGTGATCTTAAGGATTCACCATTAGTAGCTTTTATGCAAAAGAACTTGACTTCCTGCTGGAACCTCCCCTTGATTCCTCTGAGCCTGTATTCCTCAGTCGTTCCACTGGTTTTGTTGGTTAAGTCTTGTTGAGTACTTTCGTACTCAGGGTTTGTTAAACCCCTGTTGCAGGTGCGTCTCATGAGCAGGTGTGTTTTGGACCCTGTTGCATGACCGTCTTTGCGGCGAGCGACGACGAGTAGAGATGTTTGGCTCTTGGGCAGAGCATCATGTTTTGGTGCTGTAATAATGTTATTAATGCTACTCCACTACTATGGTTGTAACACTAAACTTAAGTTTGTAAGTTTGGAACATCAAGTTTGTAAACTTATCTTATGTAAGACTTCCACTTTTGCACTCTGATGTAATTTATTATATAAAGTGTTGTAATACTATGATGCCTCTGTAATGTGATCCTGCTCGGAATATTGTGGATGATTCGGGTTTCTCGAGGACACCCGACAGGCTTATTAAGATCTATGGTACACCTGTACATTGGTTAGAAGTCTTTAAGACAATAACAATTAAGTACATGTGGGCCATAGTAATTAGGAGGTTCTGCCACAGGAGGGTCCTAAGCCAACGAGTGAATTTGTGCTGCATGTCCCCTAATCTGGATGGTGATGCAAAGAGAATACACGGGGGTTTATCCTGGTTCGGACAAAAGAAGGCCCTACGTCCAGCGGGGGGAGTATTGTATTTCCTTGCACCTAAGTGCTTGCGTAGGGGTTACAAGCTGTGAGAGAGGGAGCCGATCCCAAGTCTCAAAGAGAGAGTACAAAGGAGATTGCTTGAGATGTTGATCTTCAGTGGTGGGGTGATGACTTGTTTTTGTCTTTTGTCCTCCCCTTCCCCTCGTAGAGTCCCCCGCCTTCCCTTTTATAGGGTCAAGAGAAGGCAGAGGCGCCGGGGTGGTGCCTTAGAAGTGAAGTTTTGTCGGGCGCTGTGGAAGCTGATGTAGCGACGTGCTCCGGGAATGGCCAGCCTTCCCTGGGCACCATGGTGACGTAAAGGATGGGATGGTGAAAAGACCCCGGGTCCTGTGGCAAGCAGGCCTTGCTCCTTTGTTGACCGACGGTTGGTTGAGGCCTGGTCGAGGTGGGTCAACGGGGAATGGATAAGGCCGAGCCCCAGGAATTTCGGGGTACGACAGTCGTCGTGTTATCCCTCGAGGGGGATCGGTGGCGGAACAGTATCTGGCACGGCGTGTGCAGTGATAGGTTTTCACCGCCCATCCTGGGATGGACAGTAAAAAGTGGGATTTGACACTAGTACTGCTTCCATGCCGGCGGTGTTGTAGCCATGGGGGTAGGAAGTGGTTGGTGGTTGCATTAAATGCTTCGACTTTTGTCTAAAAGTCGGTGGGTGAGGCGGGTCGACCGGCTCGACCCAGGGTCGTACGAGTCGGAGATTTTCCTGTGGTCAAGGCGTCCCGTCGAGCAAGCCTCGTGCGAGTCGGACGTGCTCGAGGCGTTCCGTGCGGGGTTTTGGCTCGTTGCACCTACGTGGGCGGAGCCTTGGCGTAGTTTTCTCAGTGCGTTTGTCCTTTTTAGTCGTTGAGTTTGGGTACCCCTTGTTTAGGTACCCGACACGTATGTTTTAAATGTGTTTATTTTGATGTTGCATATGTTTCACATATATATTGCAAGTGTTTTATCTGGATGTTGCGTAAGTTTTACATGGTTTTCAAGTGTTTTTTCAGGTGTTTTTGCAAGTGTTTCATATGAATGTTTCAAATGTTTAATCTTTATACGTATGTTGCAAGTGTTGTATCTGAATGTTTTAAAAGTAAATTAGGTGTTTCATCTTGGTCCCTCCTCGCCTTTCACTGTCTCGCCTCGGTGTCTCCACCTTCTCTCGGCATCGGCTAGGCATATGAGCCAGAGGCGCAGGTGGGCGCTGCTCCCTCCCCCTCTTCTCGATGCTGACGGCGCGGCGTGAGATGGCGGCGCGGCACGGCACGGGACGCGCCGCCGTGAGTGGCGCGGGTGGGCGCTCCTTCTATTCCATGGTTCCGTTACGCGGGCGGACGAGTGCTTTTTCTATTACGTTATTCCGTGGTTCCGTAGCTAAGATCGGACGGTTCCTATGACAATGACAAGTATTGGACGGGCCGCAGCTGTCGTAGGGCCAGACGTCCGGGCTTTAGTCATCCAGTTTTCATATCTAATTAACCGGTCCTGCCTCCATCTCGAATCGAATCCTTTGAAAACCAGTTTTCATTTGCATGGTTCCTGGCTCTCGCTCGGTGCGTTGAAACCGCAACCGCACGTCGTCCAGCGATTGTTTGGGCCGCATCGCATGACGGTTCGTCGTTCGAGGGTGAAATTTCCGGTCGGTGTGGCATCGATCGGATTCTCGCAGGGCGGCGCTTTCACGGCCCGACGGATCCCTCTCCGACGGCCAAGACTTTGACCGGCCGGCGCGCCACAGCTGCAAAAAATCGCTTTTACTAGTGGCATGGACACGGTTATTGCCCTAGTTAGCTATCCGATCCGAATCCGATCCAGAACAAAGCAGAAAGGCCACGACGACACGCACTACTATACGATTGCATCGGCCATGAAACATGGAATGGCCGGCCCATGCATCACATCGATCCATAAAGCCCGGTCCACCGCCCAACATCACACTCATGCCTTGTCATCTTTACACCCACGGCTGTTGTATTGTATCACGATGCTATTGCCAGCAACTTGCTAGGCTCACAGTAAAGAACGGCGTCCACACACCCAATGCCCCACGCACACGCCCGGGCGGTGGTCAGGCTGATCGAAAGCGATCCTCTTTTGTCGCGCCTCAAACGCATCCGCCGCATCTACTCCGTGTGTTTTTGTTGGCAGGCACCGGCCGGCTGCGTCTTCCCCCCACCCAGCCCAAGCCAGCCGGAGTCATGGCATAGCTTCCCTAACCGTGACAGTATATATATAACCACCTCGGGTCCTCGGCGCGAGCCTGCGAACCACCGGCACCGCCCATTCCCACTTCTTCCACTGCCACTGCCCACCCAACGGGCAACGCGTCCCCAACGCCTTCGCATTCCCTGGGTCGCGTCTGCCATGGCCGTGCAGGCACGGCACTTTTCGCACGGCCTAGCCCCGGCGGCGGGCGGCTCCCTGTTCCTGGACGAGTACGCCGGGTGCGTGCCGGCACCGGCCCGGATCGGGGACACCACGGCGGTGCTCAGCGAGCTCGCCTGGTGCAGCTACGGCTTCCTGCCGAGGAAGCGGCCGCGCCTTGAGGCTGCGGCGGACCAGGCGGCGGCGCCAGTAGCGGGCGGTGGTTTCTTGGAAGATCAGCGCCTGGGTACGCCTCTGGCGTGCACGGAGCGCCTGCTGCCACTGCCACCGTTCGTCGACGTGCGGAGCCGGGCCGTGGGCTCCGGCGCCGCGTCCACCAGCGGGAGGGTGGCAAATGGCGCGACCACCGTCGTCTCGCGGGAGCTCCTGTCGTCGTGGACGCACCAACACGGCGTGGAGATCGACGCGCTCGTTACACTCGAGGTACGGCTCGGCCATTGTTCGATCGAGGTTCTAATCAGTCAATTCGCGATTAACTGGAATCAACTTCTTTCACAAGATGAGATGGTGTCTAATCTGTGATACTATGTCGTCGTGCAGGCAGAGAGGATGCGCGCGGCGTTGGAGGAGGCGCGGCGGAGGCACGCCCGTGCGCTGCTGGCCGCCGTGGGCCGCGCCGCGTCGGGGCGGCTGCGCGCGTCGGAGGCCGACCTGGAGCGCGCGCTCCGCCGCAACGCGGAGCTCGAGGAGAAGGCCCGCCAGGCGGGCGCCGAGTGCCAGGCGTGGATGGGCGTCGCCAGGAGCCACGAGGCCGTCGCCGCGGGCCTCCGCGCCACGCTGGACCAGCTCCTCCTGCAGTCACCCTGCTGTGGTGCTGCGGCCGCGGGCGGCGCAAGCGGCGGCGAGGCCGAGGACGCGCAGTCGTGTTGCTTCGAGGCGCCGGCGGCGGCCGCGCACGCCACCGAGGACGGCGGCGCGTGCGCGCCCAGGTCCACCAAGTTGGCGTGCAAGTCGTGTGGCGGCGGCGAGGCGTGCGTGCTGCTGCTCCCGTGCCGGCACCTGTGCCTGTGCCGCGTGTGCGAGGCCGCCGTGGACGCATGCCCCGTCTGCGCCACCACCAAGAACGGATCGCTCCACGTCCTCTTCTCCTGAACTGAAGGACGTCGTCATACCATGTTCGTCGTCAACGGGTAGCGTCTCAAGAGGCCATGGGCCATGGCACGAGATGAGGTCACGAGGCTTGCTGCTTCGTTGCCAGAGCGCGGTACATGCGATGCGCCGCTTGAGTGTGCTGGGAAGGAGATTCTGGGGCGAAAGTGCAACTGCAATGGCACAAGACATCCTAGGGAATCGTGCGATGGTCATTCATAACCAGAGGTAGCCGCAAAAGTGGATAGGAGACGATGTCCAACAACGAAGAAAAATGTTCTCTTTACAAAGTCACCACTCACCAAGCACAGTTGGATGCTGGAGATCATTGTTCTGGTGGAGATTGCCAGGGGTTTAATCAGTCCCTGAGGCGTTGTCGGACTATTGTTTCTGATTCTGAAGAATGGTACCAGTGTGCGTTACCGTGATTGCTGGTAAAACTCTAACCGGATAGCGCTGCACCGTGGCATACCAAGAAGTAGGAGGTGAATGATGATCGCGTCCATGTACAGTACATATTTTTAACAAGAAAATTAAAGGAGGGGTTCTGAATGGTGAAACTAATGTAAAACGATGCTAATGTCGCTGTAGAAATTAAGTGACCATTTGGTGGAGCTTCTTCACCTGTTCCTGAAGCCATTTCAGAATGTTTCCAGCCAAATAGAGGCAGCTCCATGTGTGAAACCGTGGGAACTGTGCCCTCGTAACGCCGGAGGGACGGCAGTTTCGGAGACATAAGCTTTTCATAATTAAGCTTTTTAGAGTCCGGACAATCCTCCCTATGTAAAAATATTTATCTAGCATAATGTTCTTCAATTGTAAAATTTTGTGAATTTCACTGACAAGCCTGGCTCATCCGGCCGCCTAGGTTGTCCGAACGATGCCTCCAGCACCGGCAGATGGTCGAGCTGAAAAAAAACCAACTTCGGGTGCGTGGATGGGGATGCCCCTAAAAACGCCTCCTTTCCGGCGAGCCTGTGCAGATGGTGAGGAAGGAGTCCGTGGCGGTGGCGGTGGCACGACTGGCGAGGCGAGAGAGGAGACCGTGGTGGTAGCGCAGATGGCGGTAAGGCGAGACATTGCGGGGCAGAAGTGTGTGCGGTAGAGGCAGAGGCATTGCAGGCGGGATAAGGTGGAGAGAGAAGAGGAAGGAAAGAGAAATAAGGGAGGAAGAAAAATGCAGAGAGAAAAACAAAAGGTGGAAAAAAAGAGGATATTATGAATATTTCACTCTTTTTTCTGACCAAGCAAGCCAGAAAAAACAAGGCCTCTTTTGGTTGCCTCTATTTTTTTTAACGCACATCATATCGAATGTTGCAGCACATGCATGAAGTACTAAATATAGACTAATTACATGCATATCGGCACATATTAAGAGTAATTTACGAGACGAATCTATTAAACTTAATTAGTCCATGATTAGACACTAATTGTCAAATAAGACGAAAGTGATACCGTACCTGTTATAAACTTTAACGGGGCAGACCAAACACCCCCAAAGTCTCTTGATCAGATAAGCTATAACTGATCTGTTCCCTGTAGTTAACGAGCATACAAACGAGGCGTGCACCATGCCGTGAGCTAGTGACATCCTTGTCCTAGCTAGAACATACAGTGGTTTACATGTCCACTTGCTGTACGCCAACAGTGGTGGTTAGAGGAAACATCATCTAAACAGGGACAGTAACTTGAAAAGATGGGGCAGCACAAGCACGACAATGACTCGCTAATCCATTGCATCCATGCTGTCCGATCCATGGAAGGCCGGCCGGCATGTGTTGTGAGTGATTGGGACCTAATGGCGGAGATTTCTTTGCCCCATCTTTACGTGTTGTCTTCACTGTGGTCTTTTGAGTTGATTTTGCTTATATTGTGAGTTACTAGATGCAAAATATGGCTTAGTCGCTATAGTTATCTGTTATTGAACGCTAAAACCCTTTCTAGGGGCCGTTGTTTTGTTAGTTTAGGCATTTTTTTTCTTTATCAATATACAACCGACTGCTCATGGAAAAAATAGACAGCTTTGTTCTAGTAGTACTCCTTGTCTTAAAAAACTAATTCGAGAGTAATGCTATGTTTTAGTATATCAAGTGTGTCCTAATTTATATAAAAGGATATTAATATTTATCGTATGAAATATATATACTATTAGATTCACCATAAAACATATTTTTAATAATATATATTTGATGTTATAAATATTAATATTTTTACTTATATATTTGATCAAATTTTAATCACTTTAACTGAAAACTGTATCCTTTTTACTTTTTTAGGACCAATATATTATTTTATTTGAAGACATGCCACCAGTGCACCACTCTGTAGCAACCCGTATCAGCTCAGGCTACAACTTCCTGCCACTGCTATCGTTGATAAAGTACATGATCCATATCCGTTGCTGCAGTACATTGTCGATCTAACCGGGACCCTCTGCGAGACTGACTGCTCCCGCAATCCTGGTCCTGCACGGTTGCTTGGCTGCTCCCACCCCTGCAGTGCTGCACGGCTCTTGCACAGAAAAGTGAAAGGCATCCACGCCTACTACTATAGCAGTAGCAGCGCTAGCGTGTACACACCCAGAAACAACAGGCGAATCAGAGGTGAATGCATGGCTGCATGCACCATGCGTGGAACTGGGGAAATGTTTCACCTTTCACCGATGCGATGCGGGATTGGCATGCATGGATCGATCATCCACGGCATGGCAGTGGCCAGTGGGTAAAAAGCCGTAGCACGTCGCGAGGATGTGCAGGGGACGACGGCATGCAGCACAGCAGCAGTGCAGGCAGGGCGCCATATGGATCTGTAGCAGCCACGACCAATGCACAGCGCGGCGCAGATCTGTAGTAATGGCAGTGCTTGGCATGCATAAAATGATGCCCTGTAGTAATGGCCGCGCGCGAGATCCCTGCCAACAAATAGGAGTACAGTACGTACGTACGGGAGCGTCGAGGCATGACGACGCTGTCCCGGGACCGTGCATGGCTCCGTGCAGGGGCCGGCCGGATGTTATGTTACACCAGTGCACATGGTGATGGAGCCGTAGTAATAAGTGGGTCTGCGCCATGCATGGTCCCCCGTCCCCGGCGCGGCGGTCGGCCTTTGCTGTACTGTACGTATGGTCGTCGGACGTCGGTTGCATTGCATTGCAGCGCATCACTTCGTGATTATTGATGGACGGTGTTGGTGCCAGGACAGCCATAGAGCCATAGAAGCAGAGGATGACTGGACACTACTGTCTGTCACGCGCCACAGCGAGCTGCGCGTACGGCAGCAACGCACCGGCACCGCGACCCGGAGCGGAGTAGAGCAGGCACAGTCGATGGGCGACTGGCCGGGGCCGGGGCATCAATGGAGCGTGTCAACACACTGCACGCACGCATGCATGGCTCCTTTTCCTCTAGCTTGCTGTTGCTGGAGCTACACTGGAGTACACAGCAGCGAACTGCCGGAGTAAAAGTAGTAAAGCGGGGGTGGTCGCAAAATTTAAGGTTCGTGGTGCATGTGACCCGGCTGTCTCCGTATGGCACTATGAGCTTTGCACTGTGGTCTGTGGCATCTGGCATGTGCAGGGTCTTGCACTGATGCAGCAATATGGGTTCCCCGGCCGTACGGCCGTACCGTGCATGCCGTGATATACAACGCAGGACCGATGTACAGGTTATATATAGCGTCAAGGAAGAATGTAATTATGGAATCGTACCGGTGAAATGGTTCAAGTTTGACTAATTTTATAGTAAATAATATTAACATTTATGTCTCTAAATAAATTTATTATAAAAATATATTCTATAACTAATCTAATGATATTTATTTTGTCTCATGAGAGTTAATACTTTTTCATATAATTTTGCGATAGCAAAACAATAAATGAAGGCATGGACATGCCATAGCGAGATGGGTAGGCGTGACACACTAGTGGAGAAAAGACTTTTGGTTCACATATTAGTCTCGGCTAGCTTTGGACCTGGGACTAATGTGAGCATTAGTCCGGGGTCCAAGTTTCCTGGGCTGTAGAGGATCTTTAGTCCTAGTTGGTAACACGAAACCCGGACTAAAGGTAGACCTTTTAGTCCCGATTGGTGTTATCAACCTAGACAAAAGGTCCTTTAATCCTGGTTGGTGTTACCAACCCGACTAAAGGTCCTCCGATAGGTTAGTTCAAAAGTAAAGCATCCCAACTAATGTCACATGTGCTCTGTAGGTAGGGTGGAATGGTACCTGTGAGGCAATGCATAAGGTCTCAGGTTTGAATCCCATGAGACACGGGGATGGGAGGCCTTATTTTTCTTAGCCTCAGAGAACCTTTAGTCTCGGCTCAAGTCAACTAGGACTAGTCCCGGATTACTAGTCCCGGTTGGGAACCTGGACTAAAGGCCTTTCCCCTCCGGGATTAAAGTCAAGTTCTGTACCAGTGAAAGTGCATCTTAGGATGGACATCGATCATGGTTTTTATTTGCAGTGCCAGTAGTTATGAGTCGTTATTAGCTTTTTCTCATTGCGTCATGTCAATGCATATGATGTATACTAAGCTGCTTATTGGACACAGCTCCAAGCTAATCCACACTGCCTTGGAATAAACGTACATGTGGCGTACGCAATTAGTACATTTGTATTTTATATAGCTATATATATCGGCTTGTGATGTATAATATGGGATGCGACAGCAGCTCCACTAGTTTGAATAGAATCGTGAGACACGGACATGCATTCCGCAAAGAACAATATATTTTCTGTCTTGAAGACGACGCCTGATGTCGTGGGTGTGAACTTTGAACAGTAGTAATGCGCAAGAGGAAGCGTGACAGCTTAGAATGGACGTTGCGAGGTGCGCTGGTGGCTGGACGTAAAGCCGTCGTGGATACGGAGAGCACGTCACAATAGTCATGTCAAGACGAATAGGAATAGACGACGGCGATGAATCCAGGGAACGCCAAAATAAAGAGAGTCTCGATCTGCGGCAAGTGGATATACACACACGGCGTCGTCGTCCATCGGCCTGAAAGCGCCCCACCCGTCGTTACCGGACAGTACACGGACAAACGACACCGTCGGGATGAGCTTTCCATCGTCCCAGCACTAGATGGCCGGCCAACCAGCCTGTAAAATGTGGGGGGGCGCCGGGCACGTAAACATCACACGATGAGAAAAGATAGCCGTTAATTAAGTTGTTCTCATTGTGACAAGGACGTCACAGTACCGGCATTAGAAGATTGCTAGCTAGGCCGATCTGATTAGCAGAAGTCCATGCTGCTAGCTAGTCGTAGTAGTTAGCTAGGAATTTAATGGGTGTAGTCATTATCTGTTACAAATTGTCTTATTTAGTGAGGGGATGTCATGACGTGTTAGCCAAGCCGGCCAACTATTTCTTTATGCATGCTCTACTATTTCTTCTTCTTTTTGACCAAAACTTGCCTGTACTACTGTTTTCCCTTGGACCTGATTCGGCGATTCGCAGCCGGGCCACAGTCACAGTCATGATCATCAATTCAACGGTTTATTTGCGGCAACATCAAACGGATCAGCACGGGAGGAGCAAAGAATAACGTAGAGGTTTGCCAAGTCCACATATGTTTGTCTAGCCAGGTCATCCGTGGAAAATTATTGTCGCCTTGATTTCACCACCTGCTCAAACTGCCCGGCCGGGGGCGCAGAAGACAGGACACATCAGATTTGCCTGCCGGCCTGTCACACGGGCTGCCACACGCCCACACCACATCACGCAGCAATAAATAATGCCCGGACGTCCGGATCCGGGCGCTAGCGTCTAGACGCACCACAGGAGAAAGGATCACCGACCCTCCGCTTCCACCCCGCACCACGCTAATGAAAACCGACGAACCCGTGATTCAAAAAAAACGGCCACCCGCACCGTCCCCACGCGCGTGGGGGAGCAGATCGAACGCATCCCCGGGCCCGCACGCGGGATCCGATCCCACCTCTCCAAACTCCGTTTGCCCCCCGAAGCAACCTTCGCCTCCTTCCCCACCGTGCAACACCGCGCCCCCCGCAGCTCGGCAAACAACTGAAACAACACACGCGAGTTGCTGCAAAATCATCATGAAAAACAGCTATGCAACAAACAAAGAAACGCTGGCTGCACCAAAGCATGAAAAATACCGCAACAACGACCAAACACCTACTGAAACAACAAACAAACACCTACTGCAACATGTAGAAACTGATCTACTACACCAAACCATGGAAACTACTGCAACAGCAACCAAACACCTACTGAAACAACGGCCAAACATCTACTGCAACATGCAGAAAAAAAGGAAGCTTCAACATGCAAGGAACACCTACTGCATCAAAAGCATAAAAACTACTGCAACAACAACAAAAACACCTACTGAAACATATCTTTCTAGAAACTGAAACAACATATAGAAGCTACTGAAACGGGGGGGGGGGGAGAAAGGGGGAAAAAGCCGCTGGATCTGCATCGCCCTCCATGGATCCACCACGGGGGGGCCGCTGCTACATGGATCCACCACCGGGGGAGGCCCCATGCCGCCATCGAGGTGGAGGAGGCGAGCCGGGGTGAAGAACGCCACCCACGCAGCTGGATCTGCACCGCCCCCCATGGATCAACCATGGAGAGCCCGGTGCTCCCGTGAATCCACCACGAGGGAAGAACCCCATGCCACCGTCAAGGTGGAGAATGCTCCAAGGTGGAGGAGACCCCACGCCGCTGGATCTGCAACGACTCCTATGGATCCACCATGGGGAGGTCCGCGCTCCATGGATCCACCGGAGGAACGCCAGGAGCCCGCGGCCGCCGTCAACTTCGAGGAAGCGACGGAGAAAGGAGAGGGACACAGCAGGGGGGGCGTCACCGGGAGAGAGGAAGAGAGGGAGTCTCGCCACTCCCTCTCTCCCGGTGACGCGGAGGAGAGAATGAGGCGAGACGAAGAGAGCGGAGCGAACGAGTGGGGAGGGGGAAGAGCTGAGCGAGCGACGGACGAATGGATAAGGGAGCCACGCGCGGTCGAGCGGGTGGAGTCGCGCGTGAGCGGGTTCGGGTCGCGCGGCGCGTCCGTCCCGTCCGGACGTCTACAGTGTATCATTACCGATAAATAATAGCCAAGTAAACAGGACGAGGACATCGTGTGCCGCGCCTCGGCCGCTCAGCGCCCCACCACGCACGTCGCACGGCACGGAGTATGCCATCAGGGCACCACCACCCAGCAGTGGCTCTTTCTTGGCGTCGCGGTCGTAGACGAGTGCGAGCGGCAGGAAGCAGAGCAGCAGTTGTGCGTGCGGACCGCAGGTGTTATGATTCTATCCCGTGCAGGTGCAATGACCGTGTCTCTTTCTCTGTCCCCCCCCCCCCCCCCCCCCCCTCTTTTTTTCCTGACCTGTCTCTTTCTCTCCTTTTGAACCCAACGCGAGCTGTCCCGCCGAGAAGAAATTAAAGGCATGAATGCCGGCCCTCCGATTCCATTGCCCTTTGGTTCGCTTTCATCAACTACTGCCGTTGCTCAACTTGTTCGCTGTGGCTCTAAGTAGCTGCGGGCGCAGGCGTGCCTGCAGGTATTCTCAGGTATGCAAAGCCTGCACACGCAGCAGCCTAAAGCAACAGCATTGTTGTCTTTGCTTATTCGTCGGTCGCCTAAGGCCGTCCCGAACGCACCACGCTGTATAACTGCCCCAGCCTCCACATCGAAGCCTTTGCTTCGTATCACCCCAAACAACAGTCTCGCAAAGTGTCTGAGGCACTACATAGAAAACGATTTGTAGCAACGTCATCCTTTTTTTTTCAGGAGCGGCTCTATATTGAGCCGCCCCTATAAATCGATTTATAGGGGCGGTTGGTGTTTTTAGCCGCCTCTACAAATGACGTCTATTTGTACAGGCGGCTCAATATCCAGCCGTCCCTACAAATTGTAGGGGCGGCTCTATATTGATGCGCCTCTACAAATGGACGCCGAATATTTAAAATGCAGTGCTACAATTTGACTTTTTCAAAACGACCTCGGATGAAGAAATTATCGAAATAAAAGTTGCAGATCTCAAAAAGTTACTAATCTTTATTGTGAACAACTTTTCTATTTGAATTCATTTGATGCTTCAAAATACTGTTTGAAATTTAATTTCAAATTGTTGATGAACACTTATTTCTCTTTTTAATATGTGGGTCTTTCTCTCTCATACTAACTCCAAATGTGATAGTTTTTTTTTTCTAAAATTTTCTAAAATTATTGTCTATCAAGATATTGTGTTCTTACTGCTATTCTTTTGGTCATCTTTTCTTATGTACATTTCAAAATTTGAATTTAAAAAATGACAACTTCGAACAACATTTTGAAACATCAAACAATTTCGGCTGAAGAAGTCATGAACATAAAAGTTATATAGCTCATCAAGATGTACAATTTTTGTTTTGGTCATTTTTTCATATGACAAAGTGAAAGTAACATTGTTCACAGATCTTACATATCTCTCTTATAGTTTATGAAACTACAAGAGAGAGATATAAGATTTGTGATCAATGTTAGAACCACCATGTCGGATGAACATTTGATCAAATGACCAAAATAAACTTTGTAGATCTTGAGAAGTTATAGAATTTTGTAGTTGGCAACTTTTTCGTTTGAATTCATTTTGTCAAGGAAAACTACGTTTGAATTTATCCAATTTGAAATTTGAATTTTTTCAAATGATCTCGGATAGAGAAATAACCAAAAAAAACTTTGTAGATCTTGAGAAGTTACGAAACTTGGTAGTCAGTAACTTTTTGATTTGAAATCATCTTGTGATGCAAAACTACGTTTGAATTTTAAAAAATTAAAATTCGAATTTTTCAAACAACCTCGGATGGAAAAACAACCAAAATGAAAATTGTAGATCTCAAAAAGTTATAAAACTTTGTAGTTGACAATTTTTTAATTTGAAATCATCTTGTCATGCAAAACTACGTTTGAATTTACACTCGATTTAGTATAATATGTGAGAAACCAAAATGGCTTTTAGACACAACTGACAAAGGGGTACAGTGGTAGAGGACGGTACGCGCGAGGGGGAGGTTGTGGGTTCGAAGTCTGTCAACCGCGAGGTCTCCAAAAATCGTGAAAAAATAGCCATGAGTCGGAGCTAGCAGGTGGCTGACCGGTGGGGGGCCTCCCGGGGATTTAAAAAAGTTTTGCTATTTTTTTGGAATTTTTTTGGTGGCTGAATTCGCAATTTCGAAAATGCAGTCGCCCCTACAAATCGATTTATAGGGGCGGTTGGCCAGCCGCCCCTACAAATGGTGCATTTGTAGAAACACTGCAGAGCATTTGTAGGGGTGGTTTGGCCAGCCGCCCCTACAAAGGAGATCTGTTGTAGTGAGGTTCCTGCAGAGGAGCCGTGTGCTCCATTTGACAAAAACCCGAAACATAATGCTTGAGCGTGCGTTGGGAACTTCGTCGTGCAGAAAGAGGAGGAGAAAAGCTTCACCGTGCGTCATGGATAGCAGAAAAAGGGGAAGAAAAGCTACAGAAAGGAAAGTTGTGGGTGTGAAAGGTTGATAGCTTGCACTCTAGCTTTAACTCAGTTTGGTCTACGTGGACTTCGAGGCATATGATTCCTATTGCCTGCGTTGAGCCTACCCTAAATATACATAAGTTCTCAGAATAACTTTAATACAATGCCTGTTTGGATTCACCCAACTAAAGTTTAGCTAGCTAAAATTTTAGAAAGCTAAACTTTAGCCAAGTAAGCTTTAGATCGGGTGTTTGGATCCTCCAGCTAATAGACTCAGCTAGCTTTAGTTGGGTTAAAACGGCTAAACCCAGCTAAAGTTTAGCTGGTCTTTTAGCTGTGCCATTTGGATCCCTAGCACTTAAATGTAGCCAACTAAAGTTTAGTTGTGGATCCAAACAGGCCATAGAAGAAAAACTAACGATTAGTTTTTATTTGTTTGAATTAATTTATAATTTTCCACTCTCCTTGCAACCCCTGCATTCATATGCACGAACTACATATAGCTATCATCGACAAATTCCCTATCTAAGCTGTCGTTGGCTGCTTCTTCTCTTTTTTTTCAACCACTCCTATCTTCTGAATGTATAATTTATGTTGAGGTCGAATCAAGCTAGCTTTCAGTTTCTCTGGATGAGATTCAGTTTTTTTATAAGATCATTGTCTAAATCTCTGATAGATTGTTTAGTTGTAACTCTTGTAAATTTAAAACATGAATCATAGCACACCATCTCTTATGGATCTGTTGTTACCCCGGTATCCCCACCCTCACCCCACCCCTCCCTCCTCTAAACCATCGTCCCACTCATCATATCAACGCTAACGTCCGCTGGAGCCACTACTGCCTCAAGCGGCTATTGGCTAGTCCCATCGTCGCCCCAACACCCATCGCCACCTCAAGCCCTCCCCATAGAAATTGTTGAATCATCACTGACACTAACAAATTACTGATCATCTCAGGTCTTCAACCCATGCCTCTACCACAAAGCTATCAGCCATGCTGTGATCGTATTTGTATTTGCCTATATGGCCAGTTTTCCATAAAGAAAAAAGCCAACTAGTGTTTGTTGCGTAGCTTGTGAGTTTCTCATAAACGCGCATAGGAAAATTGATGGACCATTACACGTAACATATTAAAAAATATATATGCTTTTAATGATTTTGTCATAATATTGATCATTGGAATATGCTCTTTCCCTATGTCACACCAACAAAAGCCATCAAGCAACGAAATTGGAATCGACATGTTTTTATTTTTAGATTTTGTTCCCTTTGTCGATATTGGTGGTGATGTCAAAAAGTTCTGGCCAAGAACATGGAAAATTGTGACTCAATGGGTTTAGGTTAAGACGAGATGGCTAGACATAGAGAGCACATGGGGAAAAGAGTAGCATGAGGATGGGAAGTGCTTCAATGATTTTTTTTTTCAGTGCGCCAAGGCAATGGTGCCTCATTTCGATGGCTGTATGCAGGTGTGTGATGCCACATTAACACTGATTGAATTATATAATATTAAATTTTCATATTTGTTCTACCTAAGATTCTTTATGGTTTCTATAATTTGTTGATATCTAAAATCATTATAATTTGGATCTATAAGATCAATGTACTAAATTTTAGCCTATGGACTATGGACGATTGAACGAGATGAATTTCATTCTTTAATTTGACTTATTGTAATAGACTAGCATTTTATTAGGTACTTTTTCCAACATATAAATCAAACTACTATGCTTTGTATTTTTTAGTTTAGATTTAGCAACTTGCCAGCTACAAATTATATTGAATGTTTATTTAGGCTCTTTTTCTTCCAAATTAATTTAGAGATCAGAAGAGGTAAAATTAATATTGAACATGTAGCTAGGAGTGCGGTAGAAATAAAGTGCATTTTTCTTTGTAAAACATAGTGTGAATGTTTATGTACATGTATCCACATTTATCCCTATGAATACACGCATATAAATCCTATCCCTATGAACACCACTAAAAGTGGGTTGTCATATCTCAAGATTCACAAAAAGTCACGATAAATGCAGTGTTGTAGAGGGATATGTATACGTCATTGGCTCACATACATGCATATTGGGCCTCCTCTTATGAGCACCTCAAAAAAAAATTAGGACAATAGGTTTCAAGATTGACAACAGACGAGAACACCATAAATGCATCGTTGTTGAGTGACATGTCACAAGAATAATCCTGTTAAATCCTAAATAAAAAATAAAACTACTGCTACATCTTATTTGAAGCCTGCCTCAAGTGTCCTGCACCAATCTGCACTTCTGTAGCAACCGCTGTCAGCAGCTGAGCTTATCACAGGCTTTTGTTTTCTTATCTACGTACGTATATCTTCAGAAATGGCCACTGCTTCCTGCCACTGTTGTCGATAGCATTACATGCAATAATAGACGAGATCCATCCATGCGTCATTAGCCCTGAGGAGAGCTACTACGACAGGCCTGCAGTAGCAACTAGGCTGCCCTACTGTATACTCCCTCTGTACTCATAAAGGTAGTCGTCCTGGGCTCTAGGCCCGTTTTTGCAAAGGAGGTCGTCGCTCGCCCGCGGGGTCGCGTTTGGACGCGATTGCCCCTGGCCCTCGCCGCCCATTCTGCTCGCCAACTGCTTGGCTTCACTCGCAATTAATCGCGTCGCCTCGGTTCGCTTGCTCGTTGCTCGGTCGGCTCTTGCGTCAAGGCAGGCCACACCTCGCTCGCCCACAGCACGCTCGCATCCCTTCATCTGCTCAGCACGCTCGCCGCCCGGCACAGTCTAGGGTTTAGGCTTCGCCTCCCTTCCTCGTCGCCCGTTCCTTTCTAGGGTTTAGGGCTCGCTTCGCTTCCTTGCAAGCCCGCACCATGGAGTCCGGCACCATGAAGGTTGGATGCGCCATGGAGTCCGGCGCCATGAAGGTCAGAAGCGCCATGGAGGAGGCGCTGGACTCAGAGGTCGCGCCGGTCTCAGAGATGACAATGGACTCCATCGAGATGGCGCTGGACTCTGTCGAGGTGGTGCCAGACTCCGTCGAGGTGGTGCCGGACTCCGTCGACGTGGTGCCGGACTCCGTCGAGGTGGTGCCGGAGTCTCTGTGTGCTCGTTGCGGCACGTTCCACGCTGACAACGATGACGACGGTTGCTACCAAGCTCGCCGCGAAGCTAGCAGGTGTGCATGTTGCGGTATTGTACACAGGGACTACGATCTCACAACATGGATACTTGATGGCATAGAAAAATTTGATTGTGAGCTCTACATTCCTGATGTGGAGAAGCTTCAAATGGATGGTGACACAATACTTCTTCCTGAGCATGTTATCAAGAAGTTGGACGAGATCTACAATATGAAGAAATTGGAAGATGCAAAGATGAAGCAAGAATAAAAGAAAGAACAGTAAGGTACATGTCTCATTCAGTCGACCTAACATGCATGCAAAAACTAATTTGCTACTAATATTCTTCTTCTAATTTGCTGCAGGAAGGCTACTAATTGCTTCGGCTAGCAAGGAAGCATCACAAGAGATTTGCAATGGTAGCTGATCTTCTTTCTCTAGTTTCTCTTTTTGCATGTGAGGAATCTTGAACTTGTTGCACCCTTTAACTTTCATGGCTTCCCTCAAAACACTCTAAAGTGTTGCAAAAATCTTGTTTGCTTTTTATGGAGAGTACTCTAAGAATGCATACAAAACATGTGTTCAAAAATTCAATCAATGAGTATATTAGTTGTTCAAAAACAATGAAACAAATGAACAATTGATCAGTTTACCTGTTGGACTATTGGAACTAGATCATTTATTGTTTTTGCATCCTTCTTGTATTGAATAGCTTGAATAGCTCGAAAAAACTCTAAGTCTAAAATGTTAAAATCCGGAGGATTGGGTGGTTGACAAATGAGACAAATGTCAAACCCTTCTTGCTTAGCAGCCTCACAAAAAATAGGATCATCCATTTTTAAATGGGAAGTTGCATTATCTTGTTGTATAAAAATTGACTTGTTCACATCTTCTCTTAGCCATTTAGCTCGAATGGTAGGCAGCACATTGTTTACCATGAAATCTCTAATCACCTCTCTTGTGATTGAAGTAATTGGCTTGATTACTTGTTCTCTATGAAGACGATGTTGACTTCTTCTAACAACATGCTCATAAGTGACAAGTGGAAAATAACCTATTTTCCATCAAAAACGTATTCTCCATTCCTAAACATTGTCCATGCACAAACACACAAGAACATGAGCCTAGGGATGTAATTCTTGTTTTTACAAGTGCGATGTGGTTCATCTTACTCGGGTAGCAAGTAATATTTTTCAGATTTTTGAGAGAGGTAGAACCATTTTTCATCAATGAACACAAAGTCAAAAAAATCCTTAAATCTTGGATCACCAAGCAAACCCTGCTCAATCAAGTCAACACACCACTTCAACCTAGTCTTCTTATTAGCATCTATGAGACATGGTTTGATGCTACTAGAATAACGCCTAAGCAAACCTTTTTTCAAATACCTTTGTATCCTAGTTTTGTTCATACCAAGTTTACTAGACACATTTTCTATGATCATTCTTTACTTGAGAGGAATGTTGCGCAATTGTTCCAAATCAAGAGGGACTGCCTTGCGGCCACATCTACCCTTCTTTTTTACTTGCAACCACAACTAGAATGTTATGAGCAAGTTGGGTTTTACCTCGCTTCCATAAGCGCTGAACCGACCGAATGTGTACTCCAAATTGATGAGCAACAATGCTGGTATCTTTCCTGCCTAGTGTCCCACTCTTGCTTCTAGCCAACAATGCTTGATACACTTGTCTTCTCATTTCTTCCGTCATGTCTTTCCTTCGATGGTTTACTTTAAAAGGAAAAAAGCAAGCATGTTCATAATACTAATAGCCACGACATGTTCTAGCTAAATGAAAAAACAAACTCATTCATAATACTTAGCCACGACATGTTCTAGCACAAGGGAAAAAATAAGCATGTTCATAATACTAATAGCCATGCTTACGAGCGAGGTCTGGTACATAATCAAAATCAATAGCACCAAATTCATCTAATGGCAAATTCAAATCAATTCCTGTCTAAAAGAAAAGAACACACTCAAAATGGAGCCTAACATGCATGTGGCTGCTGTGAATATCAAAAAACAAAACTAATTTGCTCATACTCCAACAGAAACAATGAAATTACCGTTACCATGCTCCAACGGAGGCTCGTTGAGATAAAAAAAGCGTTGTCGTCGTCATCTGTAGGGTCTGCGAGATGAAACTCAGCATTGTCGTCGCCATCTTCAGGCTCTGCGATAGGAAGCTACAGATGAGAAAGTGATTGACAGTCATGAAACTTCAGACGCAACCTCGTCAGATCCTCACCATACGTGCACAAAGCAACAACAATGCAAAAGGAAAGTAATAAGAGATGCATTACCGTTGTTGTCGTCATCTTCATGGTCAAAGAGATGAAACTCAACGTTGCCGTCGTCGTCTTCGGATACAGGCTCGTTAAGATCGAACCCAGGAAATGAATCGGCCATGTGTAGCTAGATGCAACACGCTCAATACATGAACAAGCAAGGAACACTGGGTGGAGAAGAGAAGAAGTGGCGTTGAGTCTGCAGAAGTAAGAACGAAGCGTCTTAAATAGACCAAGCAGGAGCCCCAAGCATCGGCTAGACGAGTGCCAAATGCAGCATGCCGTGAGCGCGAACTACTCAAACTCGAGCGGCAGTGAAAAAGAAGGAAAAAAATACGAACGCCAACACGTCCAAACGGCAAAAAAACGCCCCTACACGCGAGCATGCAAGCAAACCGCGGTATGCAACTCACTCAAACGTGGCCACTCCAAAAAAAATGTGGCCGCCAGGTATCAAACCCGGGTCCTCAGGGCCAAAGCTTCGCTGCACTAGCCGTCTAAACTATGGTTGTTTTTCGTATGAAACACACCCGCAACCTATTTAATAGGGACAGACAAGGAAAAATATCTCCTGATTAATCACTCCTCATCATGTCCTAAACGACTTCCTTTACGAGTACGGAGGGAGTATGCGGTACGTGCATCGATGATCTGTGACCGGGCCCTTTCTGACTGTTCTCCCATGCAGTCCGTCTGCATGCTGCATGACGCTTGCACAGAAAAGTAAAAGGCCATTACATCGGATGTCACATGAGAGTGTTCGGATAGTAATAATAAAACAAATTATAAAAGTCCTCGGTACTCCACGAGACAAATTTATTAAGCTTAATTAATCTATCATCAGCACATGGTCGTTGTAGCTTTACTGTAACACCGTATTGTCAAATCGTAGACCAATTAGGCTTAAAAGATTCGTCTCGCAAATTAGTTATAATCTGTGCAATTAGTTATTTTTTAATCTATATTTAATACTCTATGTATGTGTCAAACATCCAATAAAATAGAAACTAAACTTTAAGGAGAGAAACTAAACGATGTCCAGACAAGTCCCAGTCCAGTCCTAGCATTACTGCCTCCACCAAACAACAGACGCAGCAGCAGCAGAACTGCATGCACCACGCGTGGGTATGCTGTGATCGATCTGCTGCCAATGCAGAAGCCAACAAGGATTGTTCATCAGTCATCACCGATCGACCGATCGATCAGCTGCATGGACGGGGCAGGCAGGGCTGGCAGCTTGACATCAATAGCAGCGGTAAAGCTATCGCCTATCGCAGGGTTTGCAGGTGCTGGTGTTACAATAGTCTGCAACCCACCGGCGATCAAGCAGCGATGCATCAGTGCATAGCATGGACGCACGCGCACTGCGGCTTGGCCTGCGACCCAAATTCAGTACAGACGATGTGCTGATCGATGTAGAGCTCACTGTGCTCTTCGAGGCCGGGCTGACCAGCATGCATTGTGTGCTGTGTAAGCCCTCAGCTCCGATCCTAGCTACACCCGCGAGCTCCGAGCTACTCTACTGGCGTTCTAGTAATAAGGATCTCGTGTTAGATCCATTACTGGCGAGATGGCGATCGCTCGGACCGGGGCCCTGCAAACGTACGAGCACGTGGCATGCATGGATCGTCGACAGAGTAGTCGAGTAGAGCAGCAACGATCAATTGATCCGGCAGCCGG
This sequence comes from Saccharum spontaneum, assembly GCA_022457205.1. NCBI lineage: Eukaryota > Viridiplantae > Streptophyta > Magnoliopsida > Poales > Poaceae > Saccharum > Saccharum spontaneum. Next base: position 31,922,210 of record CM039601.1, on the reverse strand, counting down.
TGTCAATTGTCATCGATACGTACTCACGTCAATCAATTCGATTCGCAGCTCTATGTCAATTGTCACCGGCGCGGCTCGTCCACAATTGCGCGCGCGATCGCAGTGGCAGCAGACCGCGCACGACCACGGTACAAGCTGGTGCATCCGTGCATGGAGGCAGGGTTGGGACGGCACACTGACGGAGGCCAGCGAGCGTTGCCCCCGTCTGTTGGTAGGACAGTTGCCGCGGGCTCCACTGCTCCACCACCAGCCGGCCGGCCCGCCCGACACCAGCCAGAGCGCTGCCCAGGCACGCGCGGCGGGCTGCCGAACCAACAACGGGCGGGCGAGCCACGGCTGCCGGCCGGCCACGGCCGGTGCGCGCCTTCAAGTTGGCGAGGACAAGCGGCGACCAGCGTAAGCGCAGGGTGCACAGTCGTGCGGGCGCGCGCGCCAGTGCGCCAGGACAAAGACGACTGAACGCAGCAGGAGCACCCACCCTGTGTCGGGGTTGGCGTTTTCTCCGTGGACGTGCTCGCGCAGACGACCGGTGCGGCTGGCCGCCGGCCTTGCCAGTAGGCAGCAGTAGCCGTGCACGGACCACGCGCGCTAATCAACGTACGTACGCACGGCCTGGTCGCGCGTGATAATTCTGGTGCTGAATTCGGTCACGACTCTGATCCAAAAGATGCCTGCTGATCCGTGTACTCCCTCTGTCAAGTCATTCTCGTCATTCTCGTTTTTCGAGAAGTTAACTTTTTTTAACTTTAACTAATTATATATAAAAGAATAATAATATTTATAATACATAATTAGTATCATTAGATAAATCGTTAAATATACTATTATAATAAATTTATTTGGAGATATAAATGTTGCATGTATTTTCTACAAATATAGTTAAAGTTAAGAAAGTTTGACCAGCACGTATCCTATAACGTCATCTATTCTGGGATGGAGGGAGTAAGCCTATAACGTGGGACACAAGAGGACACTGTACTCGTGTGTTGTAGGTATCAACCTGATCCGTCATGTTTAGAGCAAGAATAATAACAAGCTGTAAGCTGCCTAAATGCTGAGGTAGAGGAAAGAAAGGAGAAGTAGGTTAGCTTGGGCATAAGAATCGAGAAACTCTGTGAGAGAGACAAGTGAGCTATGTATTAACAGTGAATAACTAACTGCTATATGGATAAGCTGAGAGAAGGACCTTACTGTCAGCGAGCTGGCTCTATTATTAACCTTGCTCTAGAAGAGCACCCATGCAGGTTGTTGAACGTTCATGAGCCGGCGCCGCGGCCTGCAGGGCATCTCACATCCTTAACCGTATCTTGTCGGTCGCTAGCACGCAGCTAATCCAGCTATAGGCCTTGTACGATGCTGAGCGTTTATGGACTGTTATCGGTCGTTAAATTATTATTCTGCCACGGTGGAGCTCAGCGCGGACGACTTCCATGGCAGCGACGCTTGGACCGGCTCTCGCGTGATCTCTGGAGCCAGGAGCTCGAAAAGGAATCTGTATACGACGCAATGACCAATAGAGAGTAGTTCAAAGGACGGAGAGGAGAAACAGTCACAACATATGAATAGCGCCTTGTTTAGATTCCAAAATTTGCCTCCCAAATTCACTATGCAGAATTCTTATTTCCCATCACATCAAAATGCCGGCACATATATGGAGTACTAAATATAGATGAAATCAAAAACTAATTACACAGTTTTGTTGTACTTTGCGAGACGAACATTTTAAGTCTAATTAATTAATATTTGGACAATTATTACCAAATAAAAACAAAATTGCTGCAGTGTGACGGGACACTTACTATGCAAATTTTGCCTCCAAAGTTTGCCATCTAACCAAGGCCTAGCAAATCACAGGAGAATCGAACTGGTGGCAGCGAAACAAGTCCGTTCAAGAGGCACGGTATGCATTGCTGTTAATGTCACTGATGGTCTGACCTTTATGAACAGTTATGGCATTGCATATCGTGTTCTCTGCTCCAAAGCTCGCTCTACAATCATGAGTACTCAAAGGCAGGTATGTAGTTCTGAGTCAACAAGAAATCAAGCAGATGTGCTACGAGTGAATAAATATAATTTGAGAGTGGAGTGGTCAAGTCGATGGACTTCCACGTAGACGCAGAGGATCATATGATTTGAAGGTGATTGACCATATAATTCAAGGGCGGTGATAATCTCGGGGAAGCTGCAACACAGCGCCTCTCCTGCCGTCTATCTTTCTTGATGTTTGGGAGTTCAAAACCATTTCTACAGCTACAGATCCCTTTGGAGTAGCCTACGAGCCGCATGATCACAACGACAAGAAGGGTAGCGTGACGGGAAAAGGGAAAGGAAACGAGAAGGGGGAAGGAGATAAGATAAGCCATAATAAAAGTAGTTGAGTGTCTTAGATGTCGTCGTCCATTGTAGCAAAAGACTCTTAGAATGAACTCTTGAGTTAATCTAACCTCGTGCAGGTGCTCACCTAGGCTGCCGAGCAGGTCCTCGTCCAGGGGCGCACCCGTGAGCTTCATGCACCACTGCTAACCTCCGCATCGGCGTCGAGCTCCGTGATTCGTCCAAGCGGCAAGGTGATATTGCACGCTGAAAACGCATATTGCAAGAGTATGTTTCAAGTATTTTAGATGTTTCATCTGGATGTTGTAAGTGTTTCATGTGGATGTTGCATATGTTGCAATGGTTGTACACGTATGTTGCAAGTTTTTGTTCCCAATATTTCAACTGTTTGTCCAGATGTATATTGCAAGTATGTTTATTTGGATGTTGCATATGTTTCACACATATATTGCAAGTGTTTTTTATCTGGATGTTGTGTATGTTTTACATGGTTTTCAAGTGTTTTTCAGGTATTTTTGTAAGTGTTTCAGATGCCTATTTCAAGTGTTTCATCTGCCTTCAGACGTATGTTGCAAGTGTTGCATCTGGATGTTTCAAAAGTAGATCGGGTGTTGCATCTCCCTCCTCGCTATTCGTTGCCACGCCTCGGTGTCTCCTCCTCCTCCTCCCGGCGCCAGCTGGGCATCCGCTACCCCTCCCCTCTTTCTCGATGCTGGTGATGTTTGGGGCGGCGTTGGAAAACGGACTGCATGAGTGGGCCGAGCAACCAGGGCAAAGCAGGCGCGGGCGCCCGGGCGTGCGCCACCGTCTGGATGTCGGGGCGCTAGTCTTTCTCGTATGGTTTAGGTGGTGGAATTTTAAAACTCCCAACGCCCACGGTCACTCATTGGTTCCCTAACCCTAACCTTGGCTCTGCTCTGTATATAGCCGCTGTGCCTGCAACCATCAGTAGTACATCGTACCCATATTCATTCTCACTTGCCCGCACTTCAAAGTTCTTCCTTGCGTACATTCCCTCTTGCGTGGCCTGTTTGCCATGGCCATGCAAGCGCAGCACCACTCCCATGTAGCAGAACCTCCTAAATTATATGGCCCATATGCACCTGTCATTATCCCTAAGACCTCTGACGGCTATACATGTACACCAGATAACCTAAGAAGATCTGTCGGATGCCCTCACAGGACCCCGATTCAACTACATTTGACAACTCATACCAGGATCAACAAAGGAGTAACTACAACATTACAACATTTGTTACAAAACTTTACATCAGAGTGCGGAAAAATAACAATAATGAATTTATAAATCATGATTAAGTTAACTTTTACAAACTTAACTTGTATTGCGGAAGTCGAGTAGAACTATAGAAGACAACTTAGGTAGAGCACCTAAGTCAGGAGAGGACAACCAGATCATATCGAACCCACCGACATGACCTCGGTTAACAGTACCAGTCAGTACCTGCAACAGGGGTTAATAAACCCTGAGTACTCAATTGTACTCCGCAAGACTTATCCGACGAAAAGAAAAGACTCCAAGGATATGCTGGCTTAAGGGAAGTAGTGAAGTTAGAAAAGAGAAGTTTTGCAGAAAATCTTACTACCAGTGGATCTTTGCTTTCAAACTTTTAATTAAGTTTTGGCTCCAGTTTTAGTATAGCCTAATTATAGCTAACTTTTGCACCTGTATCTATCTCAATCATAAATATAAGCATCACACTTGTTATTCACTTCTTTTTCCATCTCAAGTCCAATAGTAAACATGTTCCAGTTATTACTACGATGTTGGTGCAAGGCCAAGACTCCTTTCTCGTGGAGTAACGACGATTCGAACCGCTTGATTTACCCAGCTGGGGCTTCCTAACCACACGACATATGCAAGTCCTTGACCTGCATATATCAACTCTTACTTGTGTCTCCCAAAACCAGAACGTGTACATCGCCACCCGAGAGCACAGTACTCCTTGAACCTGGCCTAATTCTAGCCCCGAGGGTACACGCTACTCTCGCCATCTCTCCACTCCCAGTGCGAGGTTAGACGTTCTCGTGATGGAATAACCGAAGTAAGGCTTACCCAACATGGGTACATGGCTAGTACTATTAAAAACTCCTTGACTCGAGGGCCAACAACGAACGGTCCTTAACCGACACAGACGGGACCAACCACCAAAGACAATTCCCATGCCCCGTCCGGTCTCAAGTTCATTCTCATATTCATTTCCACATGCTCTCATGACCTGTCATTAGGTCAGGAGAAGCAGGGAATAAACCTGTTCTTATGATCAAAGAAAATATTTTTCGACTTCGACCGAAGTCTAAGCATTACTAAGCATAAGAGATCGACCTACATATACTTGTGGGATATCATCTGGATACAAATGTAGATCAAGGTAATCATGCAGCAACGGTATCAACCAACTCCTACTAACATAATACACATTACACTAGACTCTAAGTGTAATAAAGCATTTATAAAATAGAAGAGTGGTTATATGTCTGGGGCTTGCCTGCGTTGCAGCGGTGGTTAGTTCTCGTAGAAGTGAAGTTTGACACCAACACCATGGGTGGACGACACCTTTCCGAAGATTGATCAACACCAACCCCGTCAGCATTTGTTTAACACGAACTTTCTCACTCTCGTAAGCACTACACGTATATAAATGATGCGAGGCTTAATATGATGGAATGCATAACATGATGCATGATGATGAACAAGGCATATCATACAAGAGACATTTAGAAAGGATAAACATTAGTTATCTACTTGAGTACAACTTTCCTTCGCAGTACAGTTACAAGCTAACAAAGTTAATTTAAAGGTTAACTAACCGTAATTTTGTTTTTACCCAAGAGGTTGCATCTAATAACAAGTCTATCACATGACCACTAATTACTTACACAAGAAATCATTAACCATTAATGATCTATGTTAAACACATTAATTATCATTAACAAATCATAGTTAACAAGTTAATCATGAGTTCAAGCAACTCAATAAGATGCCATGGATCATCACATGTTAATGACCCAAGGTCAACAATCAATCCAAAAGAAACACAAAACTCTAAATGATTAAACACTAATCATTTGATTAACTAATTAATTAATAAAGCATAAATTAAGCATAAAATCAGAGTTATCCAATTAATCTCAAATTTTTATTTTAAGAAGCTTACATCATAACTAAGTGGCAAAACAATCTTCATAATTTTTGGATAATTATATACGCCTAGAAAAATTAGGAAAAAGTCATTTATTAAATAATAAAGAAAAGGCATATAATAAAGTATTTAATTAAAAGTTATCAAAACAATACCAAGCTTTTTGTGTGGATTCACAACATCAAATTCAGCATACTCATGAATTTTCATGATTTTTGGACTTATACATTAATCTATAAAAATCATGGAAGATATATTTCTTAATTAATTGAGCTATTTTTGTACCACAGAAAAAATACTGAAAATGACTATTTCATATTTTTTCCTACATAGAGCATATCATGAAGAGGCTACACAATAATTTTCATCAATTTTGGAGCTCTAAACAATTCACAAAGAAATAAACAAAATTGGATACTATTTAACATTTTCAGAAAAAGAAGAAAAAAAACAAAAACTTTACTTCAGGCCCGCTGCCCTTCTCTTCCCCTTGCTCGGCCCAATTGGCCCACCCGAATGCGCGGGCCTCTTTTCTTCCATCTTCCCCTCCTCCGGCCCAGTCTACAGGCGCGCCGGCCTAGCAGACGGCCAGCCCAACTCCTCGTTCACCTCCTCCCACTGACGACCGGGACCAGGGTCAATATGACCCAGGCCGGCCATGACCGGGGGGGGGTGGCCGGTGGGTTGACGGCGAAACTCGCCGTCGGCGAGCTCGCAGGCGGCGGGAAGGACATTGCCCTGACCCCCATGCACAGGCGCATCGATCTATGGTGGTGGCTGGAGCTATAGGGCACGGTGAGAAACAAAACACCAGCCATGGCGGAAGGCGGAACAGGGCACGGTGGAGCTGTGGTGGCTCCGCCGCTCCAGCACAGTAGAGGTACTTGGGGTGACTGGCAAAGATGGAGGAGCTCACCACGAACATAAGGTGCTCAGTTGAGGTGAAGACGCGGCGGAGGTGAGGTTCCATCGGCGATGGCGTTGGCGGCGGTGTGCTCCGGCGGCGGCGATGCGTTCCCACGCGTCCTGCCCATGAAATGAGAAACCGGCAAGCCGGTGAGCAATAGGGCGAGGTGAGGAGCTTAGAACGTCAAGCGAGAGAGGGCGGTAGTGACCCCGTGGCAGGCTGGCCACGGTGAGGTTGGCTCGGCGGCCATGGCGGACGACCGCGACGGAAAACCGATGCCTGGCCGATTTCGGCGACCAAAGGCGTCACGACCTGGCTAGGGAGGAGCGCAAGTTCAAGGTAGAGCTGGTGGCAAGAGCAATCGGGCAGAGACGGAGTGAGGACGGTGAATTTTGACCGGTCAGCAGAGGCAGCCGGCGGCGAGCAGAGAGAAAAGAGAGAGTGAGCTCAGCGGCATCGGGTTTTATAGAAGGGCCAAAGATGACAAAGACGAAGCCAGGAGCTTCGCCAAGCCAGCGCAACGCGAGACGGTGGTCGGACAGCGCCTGGAAGCCAGCCGAAGCTCGCCGGCGGCGAGGTGCCCCCTCCCCTTAGGTCGAACACTATAGCACCTTTCCACCTCACTTTTGAAATTTTCCAAATTACTTTTGATTTTGCATTGAAACACAAGAATCTCCAAAAACAAAAGTTGCTCAAAATTTTGAACTATACAGCTTTTCTTTTGTGATCAAACTCAAATTTTGAATAATTTTTGAACTTTGGATTTGAATTTTAAAAGGGGACAAAAATAGGGTTTCTGTAAATTCAAAATTACTTCAAATTTTTGAATACATCTTGAAAATCTGTAAAAAGAGAAAATGTATAACTTTTGAAGATCTACAATTTTCATAATTGGGCCATCACCCAATTATGCCTACTTTTTGAAATTGAGTTGAAATTCAAATTTAGGGTTGGAATCTTTTCAAATTTATTCAAAATTTTACATTGAAACTTTGAAAACTTAAAACACCAAAGTTGTACATCTAAGTAAGACCTACAACTTTGCTTTTTAAACCATTTTCAAATTCTGCCTCCATTTTGAAATTGGAATAGGGAAATGAAAAGGGGTCAAATTTGAGATTTGCTTCTTTTCAAAATTACTCCACATTTTACACTAAAACTTTAAAAACTCACAACACCAAACTTGTAGCCCTTGAAAAGATCTACAAATTTGGTTTTAGACTTTTTCCTGAATTTTGCTTAGATTTGGAATTATTTCAAAAGGGGTAAAATCAAGGTTTTGGAATTTAGGGTTTTGAATTCAATTGATTATTCTTTTTACTACATAATTAATCCTTTAACACTAATAAAACATTATTTCACGTGATAAGCAACATGACATTATTAATGTATTAAGCATACTAATAAAAATAACATATCACATCACTATTGAAACATGTAAAACATGTATATGAAACATGAAACATTCTATTGCAACATATGAAACACTACCAAGCAACACATGAAACATCACTATGCAACAGAGACCTGGTATATGAAACATTGCTTATGCAACATGAATTGCATCTTATGCCTTGATGTATGCATGATCAATACTTAATCAAGTTTTAACTATTTTTTAACATCTGGGATGTTACATCCCACGACTACTTCCTATCGAGGGGCAGCTCCCTGTTCTTGGACGAGCACACCGAGTGCGTGGCAACATCGCCGGCGGTCATGATCGAGGACAAGCCACTGCTCAGCGACTTCCCAGGCAGCGAGTTTAACTTTGGCTACGGTTTCTTGCCGAGGAAGCGGGCGCTGTTGACACCAAAATTTGGTCCGTTGCTTGAGGCCCCATAATTTAGAGTATACCTGGCCAAGACGCTGATTAGAATCAGTTAGGATTTCAATATCATCGCCATTTCAAAAAGACTCTGGCAATGAGAATGGCATCGACCAAGAGCAGGGAGACACGCCGGACTCTATAGAAGGGGAAGTTTGGAGTCCAAGTTATCTTAATTTAGGGATTTTCCAAGTTTTGTGATCGGTCTTGTTCAACCAGGAGTCATAGTCAAGTCTTGGGTATAAATAATGAACCCCGGCTATTGTAATGAACATCCACACATCAAATCAAAATAGTACCTTTACCTTTTTCGGCCTCGTGGCCCCCTTAGGAGTAGAAGTAGAGTAGATTCCGGCGAGTTCCTCTAGCAAGCAGGGCTGCATCGGTTCGGGCGACCTCTGGTTTGTTGTAAGTACTGTCACGACTTATACTTTGCTTGTGAGGTTGCATCGGTCTATCCGACCTCTTGCCAATTTGGTATAAGTTAGTTATCGATATATACTATTATTTGTAACGCTGCAACGATTCAGTCGATCTCTTATGAGTAGCGATATGGATTAGTTATCGATATTGTGTTAAATAGTTTACTATTCAGCACAATATCACCAATTGCTTGATCTAGATTAAAGATTTCTCGGTCTACATCTTTTGATCTATCGGCTTTGATTGTTTCATGCTAAAATCCACTCTTTGACGTTAGATCCCGCTTTATCGACCGTTTTATCTTGATCTTGATTGGACATAGTGAGCGTTTGGGGCCCTGTCTTCATTAAGGAATAGGTTCACTAGTCATTGATCTCCGGTTTGTTGTCTTCGTTACCAACCTGTTGGTAGTGCACTAGATCGGGTTTTGATGGTTAATGGATCCACTTGTTAAGGGGGCTATGACGTCATCCACTCGCTATGTCTCTATCGGCTACTTTAGCCGATAGCTTGAGCTTTCACGTGTATGGCACACGTCCATGACTCCATCAAAATATAAGTAGGTTTATAGATCACTAGACTTGTAGTTTGCCATTCTACTATCAATGCTACATCGATTCGGTCGACCTATTGATAGTGCTGTAAATTGGGTTTGGTTGGTTCATAGATCTAACTATGTGTTGGTGGTTGAGTGTTCGTGTGTTGTACGATAAAAGTTACCTAAATCAGCCTCTCGGCCTATTGTCTATGCTTTCATGCCCATAGCACATGCTCATAATCTTGCCTAAGTATGGATAGATTTACATGCTTTAAAAGTTTAATTTGTTATCATTACATTGGCCATCTTCGATCCACTCGACCCCCTCTGTTATGATGATAGGTTAGATTTAAGGAGCTTGTAGATTTATTTATACTGGACGAGTGATTGATCATGTGTTATGTATCTGTTATCCTGGAATCGGCTATTTTGCCAATAGCCCGGGCATTGCAAATATATTGGCTTTTGTTATTATACTTGTTCTTGTCCTGATCTTTAAGCCAATACAGGGTATAGTCAATGCAAATACTTTCACTCATATTAGCTCTCTACTATGTTCCTGCATGTTTTATGATCATTGGTATTGATTTTCTGTCATTAATATATGACAATTGCCAATAGTGTTCGTTTTCAATATCTTATATCATGAACATGCTGGATATCGACTCTTTAGTTGATAGCCTTATTGAATCTGCTATCTAGCCGCACGTTTGGAATTGTCTGGAGCAATATTGACATGTTCCACCTTAAATTACTGATTACCTTTCTCTCCTTGTCAATCACAGGGTCACGACCGCCCGGTCCGGCGTCCTACTATGTCTGGAGAGAGCTCGAGATCTGCTCCACGCGGTTTCTCTCGGCTTGCTGCGTGTGCCGACGATGAGTTCATTTTTTGCCATCGACAGGCGCGCATGGGGCAGGCCAGGGGTCTCTCGAAGGATCAACGCTTGGTTCTGCTCCCGGCAGTGATACAGGGGTTGGTGCAACTACCAATGACAGCCAGGAACATGATGGGCTCCGACGCAGCAGCGTCCACAAATGGGAGTGGGAGGGAGATCGACGTGCTAATAGGAATGGAGGTACGTGCTCACATTGATCCGAATCGACTTGCTGATTTCGTGGAATGGTGTCTGATTTGCTATATACGGTTCTTGTTCGGTGGGTGTTGTGCAGAGCGAGAGGATACGCGCGACGCTAGAGGGGGCATGGCAGAGGCACATGAGGGCGCTGGTGTCCGCCGTGGGGCGGATAGCGACAGGTGGAGTCTGAGCTGGCCCGCGCGCTGCGGCGCAACGCAGAGCTAGAGGTGAAGGTGCGGCAGATGGGCGCGGAGTGCCAGGCGTGGATGGGCGTCGCCAGGAGCCATGAGGCCATCGCCGCCGGCCTCCGCGCTGTTGGAATGTGATCTCGGCTAATCCCGATATCAATTATGGGATTAATTATTAATTAAGTTTCTGGTCCACCTACCATACATATCCAACAGATTAGATCTGCCATGATCAGCGGCAACCCTTAGATCTTCTAGGGTTCGGCCCTCTGGCCCACAACACATATATAAATATGAGGAAACGCCCCTGGCGGCTCCATCCACGTCAAAACAAATCACACAACCAGTCACTAAAGCGCTGGAGGGTTTGGGAACGCCGTCTGCCACGTCAACATACTGTTGCTGTAAATCTACACAAGCTCTTCATCAAGAGAGAGTACTAACTCTCAATTGGTGAAGATCAGTACACCTACTTCATCTACATCAACTCCATCACATCTCCAATGACACAGATGTCGTCCCCAGGCTCTGGTTAGTATCTAAGATTAGTTTCCGCATTAAGATGAGTTAGTGATCATGTTTAGGCTAAGTTAAGATCCTGTTAGACTAAGTTCCAATTCAACAATTGGTATTAGAGCCTACTTAGACCTTACATGATTGATGATCCTAAGCCTGAGTTTAATCTGTTTTATGCCTCTGTTACGTTGATTAGATTAAATTAGATTAGTTTCGGCTGAGTCAGATTAGATGCAATTAAGTTTAAATTAAGATTGATATTATATGTTATATGCATATTTAGTTTTGTTTCAGTGTATGTTTATGCAATCTAAGCATCAGATTAGATCCGTATTTATGCTATCAGTAAGTAATTAGATCTTAATTAGAGGTGGTCTAAGGATAAGTTTATGATTAGACTAAGTAATTACGGTGTTAGGGTACATTGTTTATCACGTTCAGTCAAATTAAGAATCAATCAAAGCAATCATTCTCGGATTAGTTTAATTTTCTGTGATTAAGGGTGTTTTCCACCAAACTAAAAAGAGTTAAGCATTTAGAAGGAGGGGATTGAATCAAATCAACAGCCATAATCAAAATCCCCTAATTTTCTCCCCAAATCAAGAACCCTAACCTAAGCATCACCATCAGAGAGTGCACCTCTGTGGCTCATACCTGGTGATCTAGACCTGGTCATCACTGCTGGCTTGGGCCATGCGAGCAACAGGCCACCGTTGCCGCGCGTGCACTTGAGGGTGCTGCTTGAGGCACTGCCGCCGGCTGGGTGCGCCGCTCGGTCTCCTGAGTCCGATCGCCGCCGTCGCGAGCTGTGCGCACACCCTCGAGGCCGCGCCGCTATGCTTTGTGCCTCCGCCACGCAGATGTGAGCTCCGTCCGGGGCCGTGCCGCCCATGTGCTAGGCATCGCCACCGCTGTGGACTTGTGCACACGGCGGCGCCTGCTAGACGGAGCAGTGCGCAAGCCTTGCCACAAGCGCGCCACCTAGAAGACCGGCCGGTTGAAAGCCCAAGTTTGGTTTTGGTAATTAATGACACCAAGTTGCTAATGCCATGTGTTAAGTGGTTTAAGTTAGGCATAAGCAACACATGTGATGAAGGTGCATGTGGCATGGAGTGGTGGCCACAAGATCACAAAGAGATGGTGCATGGACATGAAATGATGGTCATGGTGATCAAGCATGAGGAGATGGACACCGAACTAAGTGATCAAGGCAAAGGTATAATCATAGGATTCACTTTTGCCAGTCTAAGATGAGTAGAGAAGTGATTGGCCGGGTTTAGGATTGATAGCCGACTATCAAGAGGGGCAATCACGGTTTGCTCGTGGATCAAGTGCTACTAGGTCATCTTCTTGAGCATATGCATTAGGATCTAGTCAAGAGAGCTAACATATCACCTTGAAAATGATTGTGAAAATGCTAGCACACATGCACATGGTGATTTTCACATGATGATGTTGGCACATTTGCGAAGGCGGCGGTGTTTGAGCGGTAGTGAGGGGTTTGGGATTCAGGCGTTTTCGGGGAAATGAAATTCCTATTTTCCATTGCGCCGGAGGTTGAAAAAGTGGTGAAAGCACGAAAGTGTTTCATGAGCTAAAACATGTGCTTTAGTGATACACATATGGAGAGTAGCTCATAAGTGACAAGGGCGATCAAGCGGAACGAGAAAACGATGAAGTGTCACCGAGATACATGTGACAGACGCGTGAGCCGGGAGCAACAGACGCTGACGTCAGCATCTGTCGGGCTACCCTAGCTCGGCCTGTGCGCGCAGGCGCGACAGACGCGCTGTCGCGAAGGCAACAGACGTGGCCTCGTGCACTGTTCCAGCGTCTGACGCTGTGGAACTGCACGGGCGCGCACGAGCGTGAGCGACAGACGCTCGACGCCGCGTCTGTCATCCTTGCGGCGTACGCGTCTGACGAACTCGGGCGAAAACATCGTCACTGGACCGCGTATGTCGGGCGTATAGGCGCGTCTGTCGACCAGCGTCAGACGCGTCTATCGCTACTGTTCATGACCATTGGTTTTTGAATGAACTGGAAACGTGGCGTCGCACGAAGCGATGGATGCGCCTGTAGCGTCTGTCGGCTTGGTGACAGACGCTACTGTGCAGCATCTGTCACCCCCGAAAATTACCCAGTAAAGGGTATAACGGCTAGTGGCTTTTCCCTTCGCTATAAATCAGAGGTGGCCGGCCCTTGGGGGGTCCTCTCTTGCACATTTGAGATATTGAGGCACACTTTGAGCTAAGAACTTCCCCTCCACTCATCTCCTTGCTTGGTTGCATACTCTTGAGAGATTGAGTGAGATTCAAGTGCATTTCATTGAGAGTTGCAGCTAGTGGCACTTGATTCTTGAGTTTGCTATGGATTGCTTGTTACTCTTGGGTGTTTCCCGACACCCTAAATGACTTGGAGCAGCGATGGTGTTGAGCTCATGATTGGAGATTGTTTCGAGCCTCACCAAGTGATTGTGAGGGGTTCTTGATCCTTCCCCACGGGAGTTCGCGAATTGGCTACTCTAGTGGAGCTCGTGGCTTAGAGGATCCCCATCTTGTGAGTGGATGTGTGGCACCCGCTGAGGGTTCAACTCTTGATAGTTGATTAGCTCACGATCCATCAAGTGGGTGCATCGCCACAACGAGGAGTAGCTTGCCGGGAAGCAAGTGAACCTTGGTAATAAATCTTGTGTCATCTTATTGCCGAGGATTTCATTTGTGTATGTGATCACGTTGATTGATTGGTACATTGGACATATCTCTTCTCATCAACGTTGGTATATCTTTTCAAGCTCGCTCCTTTACTTAGGGGTAATTAGTTTAGGGGTAATTAGTTTAGAGACTTAGCATTGTTGGTGTGAACTAGAGATCATAGCCTTGCACTAGAATTATATTTGTGTCTTGCTTAAAAGTAGTTGAGCTAGTGCTAGAATTAGCTTCGCCATCTTATTTACTAACTTGTTGTTTAGTAAAGCTTGTAGAAAATTTAAATAGGCTATTCACCCCTAGCCATTTGGACCTTACACCGGTGCCAGCCGCACCGCGCCGTAAGTTTGGTAAGTTTGCTCCCTCTCAGTGCGGCTGTGTATGTGAGAATGAGAAGCAGTAGAGAGAGTGGAAGAGTGAGAACTGAGTTGGCCTTAGGGTTTTGTCCCAGTTTTATATGAGTTCAGATTAACGTGGCCGTCGGATTCGTTTCGATGGCTGAGATTCCCTTTCCATTAGGGCTTTTCATGTGCCGGGCCACTTTTGGGCTTAGGGAAAGCCACGACTGGGCCTTTAAGGGGAGCCGCCGTGGGCTCCATTTTCCTGCACACAAGGAGCGCCAGAATGGCCCCCATGCTGGGCTATTTGCGTTTTAAGGGTCAAAATTGAGTTTTCATTTTCCAGAATTCAAGTTTGAATTGTTATGTATTCATTGCACAATTTAAACATTTCAGTTAAGTTTTAAGTTGATTAATATTAATCTTTATGAGTTTAGTTTATGTTAATATAAATTTTCTCACTGAGATTTATGAGTTTCCCTAAGAAGCACAAAAGAATCTGAGAAATTGTGGATGTTAGGGTTTTGGCCGGGTATTTATATCCATGAGTTTTGTCTCGCTAAAACCTAGTCAACCATTGAGTTTAATAGATGAGATCATCCCCCTGCCTCACTGACTGGGACACCGCAGGGGGTTACAGTTGGGCTTCTGGTGTGTTGGCATTCCTGTACCGCCACCTATGCGAGGCATGTCGTCAGAGTTCGCCGAGTGCTTCCTTAGGCGGCTGTGTCTACCTTCTGCAGCTTTGGATGTGGTCTCGTCTTCCAGATGGCCGGCCAGTAGTGGAAGCTCCTCGAGAGTGGTTTCGCAGTGGGCAACCTGCGACACCGACCGACGGTTGCCCATCTTTGGGACTAGGCGAAAGTCCCCTTCAGCAGGACTGCACGTGCCTACGTGCAGTACACCAACGAGCTGGACACACTAACGCTCGCGATGGTGAGTCAACAGCATTTGTTATTGTGTACTACGAATGAACCATAACTGTTCTAACTTACGCCCTCGATGGATTTCTTTTGCAGGTTAATTGGGAGCCATACGACGACATACAGGTGGTGCAGCTTGGAGTTAGCATCATGTGCAGCTCGGACGAAGACCTGTACAAGATGATGTGCCCGCTGATCTGCTTCTACGTGGTTGAGTATCACCTTCCCCATAGAGTTGCACGCCAATTTGGCTTGGCTCAGGAGTGGCCAGTCGAGCAGTTCTCGACCAACGTGGAGTTGCACAAGTAAGTGTCACTACGTCCTGTTTACATGAGTACTTGAGATATTAGTTTAGTTTAAGACCAAGATAAGAGGATTAGGCTAACGGTGTAGGAAAACCACGTGCTGAACCGAGCAGTTCAAAGTCATCTTTAGGTAAATATTTGTCATATATATTGAGACGATCTAATCCAATTGAAAAAGAGACGAAATAACTTGTATTCTATTGCAGTTATCATCATCATAAGCATGAAAGTGTGATTCAAATTTCATTGTAACTGAAACAATATTCACATATCTCCTTGAAGGCATACATTTGGGCAATCTAGAGGAATGCAATACAGCAACAACAATAACCTTAAAATACCTGGATTAGTATTCATTGAACTGAAGCAACGTTTGGTAAACACTCTAGAATGGTCAGAATCTTTACATGTTTGGATTCACTGAATTGAAGCAGCATTAGCTAAGCATTGTAGAATGCTCCAAATTAAGCTAGTCCACCTAGCACACAACTTGGGTCAACTGACATGGTGAAAAAGGAAGCTATAGTCAATAACTAAACGGATACCTCTGCCATGTTTAAAACATATTACCAAAAGACAAAAGAATCTGTATTTGTTTTGCTGTTTGCACCCAATCATCACTTATACCGACAGCACTATATGGTTTTCATGATAATCTGATAACGCACATCTGATTTTAATAGGAAATGCACTTTAGACTTGTAGTTGTCTGAACTATTTGCAGAACCTCAATTAAAATTCAGTGCGATAGGTTGTTCAACATAAAGGTTGGTGAACGCTAGAAGATTTATGAAGTCATAGTATATACTAGGAAAATGGTACATCGAACCTGCTGATGTGATATAAAACACTGAGAGATTAGTAATGATCTGTATGCATCTCAAACTACCGTTGTTTGCAATAATCCAAGATTGCGGCACATACAGAAAACAATCAATGTAAAGAGGAGCTGGGCGTAGTGATACGGTAAATTAATAAATACCAATACATATATATACATGAGGATGCCCTGGGCCTTTCAACATCATCAGCCTATATTCTGGAGTTAAATGAGAGTTCCTCTTCATCACAAGCTATGCAGTCAAAAAATATATATCCATCACGTGCACTGGGCATCAGGGATTAAACAACAGTCTAGTCACATTCATGCATGTATGGTAGCAACTACCCATGAAGCTATTGGTGAAGCAGCAGAAACATGGAGGCTAAATCCAAATAAAGTGAAGTAGGAAAAGCAACAGGGTGAGGGAGAACCAAAATGAAACTCAAAGAAAACAAGCGATGAGAGAAGAACAAATAAAAGCAGAGATAACAGGTACCAAAAATGATAGAACTGTTTTCAGCATAACGAGGAACCAAAAAATTAGTTCTAAAAAAGTCAAAGAAGTAGTGGTGATTTCATAACTGTTCTTGAAAGTGGCTCATCATCGCATATGCCAAAGTGGCTCAGTTCATTAAGAATAACAAAAACGACAATATACATGTAATGGCCCGTGTCAATCCATATGCCAAATGGCTCAGCTCGATGATATATCACAACAATTTGCCACTGTCACCGAGAATACTAAAAACCGCAGAAAAGGAACCAGGGGACTGAAAGCAGGGGATTGGTTACACCACAAGGTACCAAAAACAAGGTTTTTTTGGAGGACAAGAGCATAGTATAACAAAGTTGAAGAAAAACATAAAGCCCGGACAGCAACATTTTTTCCAGTTAGCAGTCAAGTACCATTTATATATATGTTACTTTCATGACAGCTAATGCATTCTGTATTCCTTTGGCGTATTATGAAGTAACCTATTCACTGTGGAACACTTTCAGGATTGATCGTCAGAAGCAGAAGAAGACGGTTGAGTTTGAGACGCTACACCGTGATCACATCAAGCAGTGGGACCAGCTTCATGACAACCTGTATGAAAACGAGCGGCCACATACCAACTACAACTTCCGCGCATACCTATCTTGGTACCTTGGTGTCACACGGACAAGGTTGAAGACTCAATGGACCTAAGCCGACTATGCCTACCTTGAATCTTCAGAGGATGAGGACACTTCCAACGACCTTGCGGCACGACAAGGGACACTTATCGAGGCAGCACCTGTCTTGGACCGAGTGGTACATCATCTTTAAACTTTTCTATAGTACAATCATTCTAATAACCATAAATCAGTCATGCAAATTAATACCTGTTTTATTTTCCAGGGCAATGCGCTGAAGCAATCTGTGGTTGACATCGAACGGTTTCCAAGGACAGGCGTGGACGACCACACACTGAACAACTTTCTTGGAGTAAGTCGACACTAGTTCTCTTGTTTTCCTTGCCAGTCGTGTTACACTACAGCCATCGTGATTAGACTAAGGCCATAGTGCAGCCAAACAAATGTCAAAAATTACAGCCAGGGTACAGCCATAGTTCTAGCTGTGATTATACTACATCAACTTTAAAAAAAACTATTAGTTCTACCACACTCTAGACTTTTAAACAAAAACTCAGTTCTGTATATAGAATCATAACTTCTTTGTATTTGTTATAAGATCAGCTACTGCCCCTAACATGTTTGCATCAGCCTCTCCTCATGTGGGCTAGTTGCTTCCTACCGAGCAATAGTGAGCATCTTTGCATGATGGTGGTTTACAGTAAAAGCACTAACTGCATCTTTGCATGACAGAGGCTAGCACGTAGGCTGCGTCATGCGGCAGCTCATTGTGGTTGTCATACTAGCGCCGCAATGGATATACACGGGCCACAGGAAGGACACTAGGGCACACGTATAGGCCTCGGTACTTCTTCTCAAGGAGGTATATTTCATTACATGTGTTCTTTAGTTCAACAGAGTTAATTATTACATTGCAGGCATGATGTAATGACTTATGTGCACACATCATTTAAACGACGTCTATAGGTTCTGGAGGACAGAGCTCGTCTTGCGCGACTGTAGACACTTTCAAGGTCACAGAGATGAGGACGACAACGAAGACGAGGAGGAGGCCGAGGACCGTGGTTATGATGAGCTTCACAAGTCTTAGCTCTAGGACGCTCCTTCGACTCAGCCGACGCAGGGTGTAGGAACAAGGCGACGACTGTTGATGGTAGTTAACTATCATTTTAACCATCAACATACATAAAAGAATGTTATAAAGTCAATTACCACCATAGACTAGGTCTTTAACTGATAGAATTCCACGAGTTTTGGTGAATATCTATTTCTACAGGGTGTCAGCTGAAAATAATCAAAGATGGCCCACATGTCAGGTTTACATAGAGAGAAAGGGCCACGTATGGAAAAAGTATAATCTAGAAGGTTCAAGAAGCCAAACCCTGTGAGGTGGGACCCACCTGTCACTATGATAGGGGTGGGCGCCTAGCCCTAGGGGCGGCCGCCCAGCCCAGGCAGCCAATCGCCTTCCACCTCGCAAATCCTGCCTCCATCGCCTTTGAGGATGAATAAAAATCATTGATCAAGGTCGGTTTGATCTGAGGGCTGTGGTGCTTCCTAAAGGGCTATATAAGCAAGCCCCCTAGCCCTGGAGGAGAGAGTTCAGAAACCCTAATTCATATTTTCCAGAGAGAATTCGCCTGAGAGGGGTCCCTTGAATGGATCTGTCTCTAAGGATACAAGAGAGTTTAGCGTTGTAGTTTCTATGTGAGATTAGAGTTATTCTTCTAGATTGAGAGAGTTAGAGTGGAGGTAGAAGATTGGAGGAAGCCCGGCTTGTCGGTGTCTCCTCTCCAAGCTTGTATCTACAGGGTCAAGTCTCCTAACCTGAGGCTTGGTTCTAGGATTCTTCGGCAATTCAACTTCTAATACTAAGTAATTACGTTGTTATTATTGTTCTTTGGTTTACGGGTTTACTTTATTCGCTTCGCGTAGGGAATAGAGAAATCATTCGCAGCGTAAGTGTGGTGCTTGGGCTAGGAATACTCGTATTTATCCCCTATCTGGCCGGATTAGTGAGTAGTAGTGTGGGACGTGACAATCCCATTGTTACCTTTGGAGTCTCCCCCCGTCAGAAGGTTTGGTAGATTAAGTACCCTGGTTAAGCATCCTTTGTCGTGTCTCTTTTCCATCGGTATTTCCCCTAAGAGCAATAGTATCATAGCTTGCCATAGGTTGAAACTAGACTGTCGTCGTAGTTCTCTCTAATCGCTTATATCTTCACTACCTTGTAGTGCGGCCCAGGGGTAATAGCAAAGACTAGGTTAGTCATCACACGCTTTCTCCTTGCGGATAAAACAAATACGATACTCTGGACTTATCTCCCGGGTGAAGTGCTCACCGATATCCGTGCCCTTGCGGATTATTTCTCTTAAATTCCTTCGTGTGCGTATCTAATATCAACAAGTATTTTTAGCGCCGTTGCCGGGGAGAAAGACGTCAACTGAGTTAACCTTAAGTCTTACTTTACCTTGTACCTATACTTTTATCTTTTCCTTTTTATTTCTTACCTTATTCTTCTTGCCTTTTTCTATCCTTATGGATAACATAAATTCAATTTCTATCTTTCAATTTTCTGCACCCACGGAGACCAGCCTAGTACCATGGGAGTCATCACAACCTATCCAAACCCCTAACTATAGGCTGAGTCTGCGGTTGATTGCAATGGTCCAAAGCCTATCCTTTTCAGGAGGAGTGGACGAAAACCCTTACCTTCATATTAGAGACTTTGAGCAAACATGTGACTGTCTTCGCATAGAGGGCATGTCCGATCAAACTTTACGTTGGAAGCTATTTCCTTTCTCTTTAAAGGAAAAAGCTAGACAATGGTATGATAAAGCCGTAGGTAAGCAACAAGGAGATTAGGGATCCTTACGTTCTAATTTTTGTCTAGATTTTTACCCTATCTCCCAAATCGTTGACCTTAGAGTCAAGGTTCTGACTTTTAAGCAAAAACCTAGTGAATCTTTGGCCTCATCCTGGAATCATTTCACTACTCTTTTAGCATCTGGCCCAGATCTTAGTTTACAAGACCATATTCTTCTTCAACATTTTTATAAAGGTCTTCATAAAAACAGTAAGCAATTGCTCGATACAACTTCTGGAGGATCATTCTTGCATGTTTCGTCAAAAAAAGCAAGATTAATCTTAGATCAAATCCTATCCTCTGAATTAGATAATCTCCTAGAAGAAGAACCTCAAGTGGCTGAAGCAAATTCTTTACCAGATATACCATCTACTTCAGCTACTCCAAGTTCTGAGCAAGAAGAAGAAGAAATTCTGTTTCCTGATTTTATGCTTGATATCAAACCCGATCTTTTTTCGATTTTGGAAACGTTATGAATTATTATTCTATAAAGAAACCACAGAATCATCATAGTTACCTTAGAAAATCTTTGAATCCTTCTAAGGATATTTCTTATAGAAGTACTTCAGCAGAGCTAGTGTCGGTCATAAGCAGTGAATGGTTAGAGGAATCAGAGCTTTCCTCTGATATAATCCGTTTGGATTCACCCTCTTTACCAATACGGTGCTCATTTAATTCTGATCACATAGATGCTCTCTATATTCCAGTTGTGGGCATTAATATCATGTCTGTTTCACTTGCACAACATTTCATGAGGCACATAACATTAACCCCAACTACAAAATTGATGAAGAGTCTTTCAGGACACATTGTCCCCAGTTCAGGAATTTTACATATCCAACCAATCCAGGTAGAAGGAACCTTAGTTCATTTGAGCTTTTATGTCTTCCCCATATGGGACTTCGACCTGTTGATAGGACAACCTTTTAGAAGACTCCTTTATGAAGGATAAACAAGGAAAATAAACATTTGTTTTGGAAAGAAACTTCAATTCCCAATGTCCATATCTCATTCTCTAAGTACTAGGACCGAATCTTATCCAGAATCTGACCCGCTGGAGGAATTTAAGGCTGCTTCTCTAGAGTTCTTAGTTGACTCAGGTCTAGAGGATGATGCTCAATTCTTCATAGAAGACGAGGCCGATTACTCTGAGGCTGAACCTCTAGATGAGTTTGCAGAGCCACCTAGACCTCCTATAGAACTTAAACTTTTACCAACTGGTCTTAAATATGCTTTTCTAAATGATGATCCAGAGTTTTCTGTGATCATAAGTGATAAACTCACTCCGGAACAAACTTTTTGCTTAATGGCTGTCTTAGAGAAACATCGATCAGCTTTTGGCTATTCACTCCAAGATATTAAAGGAATTAGTCCTGCCCTTTGCACCAATCGCATTCCCACAGATCCTACTGTTTCACCTTCTAGAGAACCACAATGTAGACTTAACAATGCGATGAGGGAGGTTGTTAAAAAGGAAATTTTGAAACTTTTGCACGCCAAAATTATTTATCCTGTGCCACACCGTGAGTGGGTAAGCCCTGTCCAAGTTATGCCTAAAAAGGGAGGCATGACTATTGTTAAGAATGAGAAGAATGTGTTGATCCCTCAACGTACAGTCATAGGATGGCGGATGTGCATAGACTATAGAAAGCTTAATAAAGCTACTAAGAAGGATCATTTTCTGTTACCTTTTATTGATGAGATGTTAGAACGGTTAGCCAATCATTCATTCTTTTGTTTCCATGATGGATATTCGGGGTATCACCAAATCCCTATCCATCCTGATGATCAAAGCAAAACTACCTTTACATGCCCCTATGGAACTTATGCTTATCGTAGAATGTCTTTTGGGTTATGTAATGCTCTAGCTTCTTTTCAAAGATGTATGATGTCTATATTTTCTGAAATGATTGAAGAGATTATGAAAGTTTTCATGGATGACTTTTCTGTTTATGGAAAAACTTTCGATGATTGTCTTGAAAATTTAGATAGAGTTTTGCAAAGATGTGAAGAAAAGCACTTAGTCCTCAATTGGGAGAAATGTCATTTTATGGTTAGAGAAGGAATAGTGCTAGGCCACTTAGTGTCTGAAAGAGGTATAGAGGTAGATAGGGCTAAAATTAAAGTAATTGAACAGCTACCTCCACCTATGAATGTAAAAGGAATTAGAAGTTTTCTTGGCCATGCTGGTTTTTATCGTAGATTTATAAAAGATTTCTCATTTATTGCTAGACCTCTTACTCATTTGCTAGCCAAGGATGTTCCTTTTGAATTTGATGATGAATGTTTAAGATCTTTTGAAATTTTAAAGAAAGCGCTCATCTCAGCACCAATCATTCAACCCCTTGATTGGTCTTTACCTTTTGAAATTATGTGTGATGCAAGTGATTATATTGTGGGGAAGTTTTAGGACAAACTAAAGATAAAAAGCATCATGCAATAGCCTATTCTAGCAAAACTTTAACAGGACCTCAACTTAATTATGCAACTACTGAAAAAGAGCTCCTGCTGTTGTTTTTGCTATCGATAAGTTTAGATCTTACTTAGTGGGAGCTAAAGTAATTATTTATTCTGATCATGCTACTCTAAAATATTTGCTCACTAAGAAAGATGCTAAACCACATTTAATACGATGGATTTTGTTACTCCAAGAATTTGACTTAGAAATAAAAGATAAAAAGGGAGTAGAAAATTCTGTTGCCGATCATTTGTCTAGAATGCAGATTGAGAATTCACAGGAAATGTCCATCGACGATTCACTCTGGGACGACATGCTCTACGGGATCAACAGATCTGACCCCTGTTACGCAGATATTGTTAATTTTATGGTTTCAGGATATGTACCACCAGGAGCAAACAAAAGGAAACTCATCTAGGAAAGTCATACTCACATATGGGATGAACCGTACCTCTTCTGAGTCTGCTCAGATGGCCTACTTAGGAGATGTGTACCTGTTGAGGAAGGAATAAAAATCATTGAAAGATGTCATTCATCACCATATGGAGGACATTATGGGGCATTCCGCACACATGCAAAGATTTGGCAATGTGGATTCTTTTGGCCAACAATGTATGAAGACACAAGAGAATTCATCCGAAGATGTGGACCATGTCAGAGGCACGGCAATATCAATACAAGAGATGCCATGCCACTCATCAACCTTCAGATTGAACTCTTTGATGTCTGGGGAATCACTATATGGGACCATTCCCACCATCGAGGAAATGCAAATACATTTTGGTGGCAGTAGATTATGTCTCCAAATGGATTGAAGCCCTGCCATGCAAGAAGGCCGATAACATAAATTCCAAGAAGATGTTTGAAGAGATAATATTTCCCAGATTTGGAGTCCCGAGGATAGTGATAAGTGACGGAGGATCACACTTCATCGACAAGCGCTTTGAGAACTACTTGTCTAAGCATGGAATACGTCATAACGTCGCTACCCCCTATCATCCTCAGACAAGCAGGCAAGCAAAAACATCAAATAAACAAATCAAGAATATTCTGTAGAAAACAGTAAATGAGATGGGTACTGCATGGAAGGACAAGTTACCCGATGCACTCTTGGCATATCGAACAGCATACAAGACACCTATTGGGATGTCTCCTTATCAGTTGGTGTATGGGAAGACTTGTCACCTACCAGTTGAGTTAGAATTTAAAGCTCACTGGGCTATCAAGAAATGGAACATGGACCTTGATGCTGCCGGAATAAGGAGGAAAATACAACTCTCAGAGTTAGATGAATGGTGAGAAAAAGCATATCACAATTCGAAGATTTATAAAGAAAGAGTTAAGAGATGGCATGACAAGAGAATTAAGAAGGAGTTCGCCCTAGGAGATAAGGTATAACTTTTTAATTCCAAGGTGAAACTTTTTGGACATGGAAAGCTACGAAGTAAGTGGAAAGGACCATTTAAAGTGGTAGAAGCATCATCACATGGCGCGGTCACACTTCAAAACAACGAAGGTACGTTATTCAAGGTAAATGGTCAACGCCTTAAATTATTTTTATAGCCCAATAAAAACTTAGAAGAATTAGATGTTATTAATTTCTTTATTACTTAAGTATTGTTGGGCCAGACCTTTTTAGTTTTCGTTTTTCGGGGCCCAACATTTTTTCAAAATAACAAAAATATTTAGAAAATTCTGCGAAAAAGTGAACCGAAGCCAGGCTCGTAGGCCGGGCGCCCGCCCCTAGGGCTGGGTGGCCGCCGCACCCCCTGTGCTGTTTCGCCGCCGCCTTTTGCCTTCGTGATTCTTCTACATTCTTCTTCTAGAAAAAGTTTATTCCTAGTTTATTCGGGCGTTTTTGTCACGAGATACCATTTAGATGTCGTTCTGGTCCTCTGAACCCTCCTATATTAACTACCCTTAACATCAGTCATCTTCATCCCATTAGATCATTCCTCTTTTTCTTTTAGAAGCTTGCTAGCTCTCTCCCAAGATCCAATGGCCAACCACGACAAGAGGATCATCCCCTACGGTCTCGACCTCAACTCCATCCCCAAGGAAGATCCAAATTGCAAAGCGCTTATCCCAATTAGCAATGCTCAACCCCTAGCTACCATTCAACCAAAACTTCATAGCTATAGCCAATCTTACTTCGCTTAGCCAGTTCTCACAGCACCTCCGCAGCCCCTCTTGCTAGAAGATAAACTGCCGAAGGAGCCTGTCGTCAAGCTACCTGCTAGAACCAAGCTTTTGCCGCCAAAGCACAATGAGACGCTTGTTGGTGTGAAGACCAACAAGAAAGAAGAGATCGTCTGCGCCAAGTACAACACTGGGAAACGCACTTACTTCGAAGGAGTTCACGCTCATCCAAGCAAAGTCAAATTCCTTCCACCCAAAGAAGCTCCTAAGCATGCCCTTGCTAAGGCTGAAGCTCCGCGCAAGCGTCGCAAGACTTTAGCTGATCTAGAAAAGCTGATAGAGGCTCAGCAAGCTACTATCTCCTCTATAGAATCCACTCTATGCCTTCAGAATAGATGTTTTCTTCGCATGCACAAGAAAGTAGAGGACATAGAGAAGAACAATAAGGAACTAGAAAAGCACGTAAGTGCTTTAGAGCCTCCTAAGCCGAAGAAGTAGATTGAGTCCGTTTAGCAGTTGATAAGGCATTTTCGAGATTAGTTGCTAGATTGCTTAAATTCTTTTATTAATTCTTTCATTTATTTGTAAACAAAGTGCCTTACATGATACTGAATAAAGAGTTGATTTCTTATTATTATTAGATATATTTTGCTTGTGCTTTTGTCTCCACCATGCTTTGTATAAAGGAAACTAGGAAACAAGTGTGGGGGAGACCCTCGACGATATAACAGAACAGATTTTACTACACGAACGAAAAATCTTAAAGATACATAACACGAGGACCCTGCACGTCGAAGCGAGCTTTAGAGATCCACCCCAAGTGGGGCTGACGCCCCAGAGGTAAGCCCTCCTTGCTCCATCCTTCGACCATGGTCAGGTATGCTCCCTATATGTTCCAATTTTTATATACACACTTTCTGTTACGTTTCGCATTATGAATTCTTAAGTATAAACTATTTAATACTGAAAGATAGATTATCTTAGTCATGATCTCTTTATAGACTCACACCATGATTCTTTCCTAGGAGTCCTGTTACTGTTGGGAACTTAACTTTTAGGGACCCCATATCATTTAAGTTGTTGTGGAGTGAGAGATAGTAGAATCATGAGAACCTGATTTCTGATACTTTGTCACTTGGAGGATTCTTTTACAAAAATGTTAAAATTTATAGCTATGCTTCTCATCTGTGGTAAGAATAAATGCCTAATAGAGCCTTATATGTATAAAACTAGCACATAAGCTATTTACTTTGTGTTGAGTTTGGTCAACCCGTGCTAGACCCTTGTTGAGAGGTGGGCCATGCTCTCAAGATCAGGATTCACAGTAATTCTTGCACCCCTTGCTACTTCTACCCTGAAAGTACGCACCACCATATTACCTATTTAGATCCACTCAAAAATTTGTTCTCCTCCTACCATGGGAGTAAACAATCAAATAAAAAATATATATCTCCTATAGGTTTTTCTTGATTGCTATCCATGATTCTAAAATGCTCCAGAATGTTATCATTCTCTCACAATATTTCATCAAAGTTCTGTGCATGTTATTATTGTTAAAAAAAGAGAGAAAAAGAAAAAGAGAGAAGAAAGAAAAAGAAAGTATTGATTTTGCCTTTTGGGAAGTACAAGTTTCAAGTTGCAATTTCTCAAATCAAAGTTGAATAAGTGTATCTTTTGTAAAGGAGCATTATAGAATTATCTTGCACCCCCTCTACCTTCCACAAATATTTCCTATTATGTTTATTCTTTTGAAACCACACCACATGCACGTCCTGATCTAGGGGTATGTCACTCCCCTCCTTGGATCCCGTTTTGACTGGGCAATATATGCAAAGTAAGTATTCTACATCCTTGAAATGCCATCAACTCCAGATAAGCTTTTGTAGAATAGGATGTGCTATATGGCATTTGTCATACATACCTCAAAGAGATCTACAAATACCACATATCTTGAGTGACTTGAGAGTACCACATGAGGTAGAAGGTAAGCTATGTTTTTATTTCAAATACATACAAAAACACCAAGTGATAGGTTGAAAGGAGAAAGGGGCCCAGTTTCTGGCTCTTCCATTCTTCAACTGCCCAAAATGGTATGGTAGACACTTTGAATCCCGCAGTATAGGTATGACTAAGGAATAAATCTACTGTTGATGTCTTAGTTAGAGATTATGCCTAAAGGTAATCTATTCTTTTCTCGAGGACGAGTAAAAGTCCAAATGAGGGGGAGTTTGTTGACGGTAGTTAACTATCATTTTTAACCGTCAACTTACATAAAAGAATGTTATAAAGTCAATTACCACCATATAGTACGTGTTTAACTGACAGAATTCCATGATTTTTGGTGAATATCTATTTCTGAGGGTGTCAGCTGAAAATAATCAAAGATGGCCCATATGTCAGGTTTACATAGAGAGAAAGGGCCACGTATGGAAAAAGTATAATCTAGAAGGTTCAAGAAGCCAAACCCTGGGAGGTGGGACCCACCTATCACTATGACAGGGGCGGGCGCCCAGCCCTTGGGGCGGCCGCCTAGCCTAGGCAGCCAATTGCCTTCCACCTCACGGATCCTGCCTCCACCGCCTTTGAGGATGAATAAAAATCATTGATCAAGGTCGGTTTGATCCGAGGGCTGTGGTGCTTCCTAAAGGGCTATATAAGCAAGGCCCCTGGCCCCTGGAGGAGAGAGTTCAGAAACCCTAATTCATATTTTCCAGAGAGAATTCGCCTGAGAGGGTTCCCTTGAATGGATATGTCTCTATGGCACATACAAGAGAGTTTAGCTTTGTAGTCTCTATGTGAGATTAGAGTTATTTTTCTAGATTGAGAGAGTTAGAGTGGAGGTAGAAGATTGGAGGAAGCCCGACCTATCGGTGTCTCCTCTCCAAGCTTGTATCTACGGGGTCAAGTCTCCTAACCCGAGGCTTGGTTCTAGGATTCTTCGGCAATTCAACTTCTAATACTGAGTAAGTACGTTGTTATTATTGTTCTTTGGTTTACGAGTTTACTTTATTCGCTTCGCGTAGGGAATAGAGCAATCATTCGCAGCGTAAGCGTGGTGCTTGGGCTAGGAATACTCGTATTTATCCCCTATCTGGCCGGATTAGTGAGTAGTAGTGTGGGACATGACAATCCCATTGTTACCTTTGGAGTCTCCTCCCGTCAGAAGATTTGGTAGGATTAAGTACCCTGGTTAAGCATCCTCTGTGGTGTCTCTTTTTCATCGGTATTTCCCCTAAGAGCAATAGTATCATAGCTTGCCATAGGTTGGAACCAGACTGTCGTCGTAGTTCTCTCTAATCGCTTATATCTTCACTACCTTGTAGTGCGGCCCAGGGGTAATAGTAAAGACCAGGTTAGTCATCGCATGCTTTCTCCTTGCGGATAAAACAAATACGATACTCTAGACTTATCTCCCGGGTGAAGTGCTCACCGATATCCGTGCGCTTACGGATTATTTCTCTTAAATTCCTTCGTGTGCGTATCTAATATCAACAATGACGTCTTCCTTGAAGTTCACTCCAGGCACCGGTGCACTTGGCCACAAGGATAAGGGTAAGACTAGGAGACACTGATGAGGACGACTTGTAGGTTTAGACTAGCTTGGATTCGATACCACAACTTGCAGGACTGCATGGACTTTGCTTCTTTTGCATGTATGGAGACTTAGACATTATGTAGTTCCTTTGCTATAACTATTTAGGACTGTACGGACATTGTGGACTATTTGGACTATGCAAGCCATGTTATGTTGGTTGTCATGTTCGATGTGGTTGTGTTGTGCTATATTGTTGATTAAATGTTTGGATTATACTATGATGTCTTTGTTTGTAATTGTGGATGCTCATAAAACAAGGCAAACTCTTGCAATTGTTTTCCGTGAAAGGTCCAATAATATGGGACATTAAACAACACAATAACATTTGAAGTACATGACGACAAACTAAATAACGCAGAACATGCGCTAGGTATGCCCATAGTTAAAGTGCATTACATGACAACATATTGCATAGTCCAAGACTAGACAACATTGTTCATGAATAAACCATAGAACTAGCAAGTCATGCACACTACTAAGTGCAACGAGGCCACTTTCCCTTCCTTTGGACATCGGGATTCTCCTCCATCGCTGCCTTCGCTCGGCGCACACGCTCAAGCTTCTTCTCCCTCTCCTCCCTGTACGTAGCAACACGCCTCATTTCCTCATCTTCCTTGTGCTCCTTTTCTGCTGCCTCCTCTCTGTGTCTCTTCTCCAATATCTCTAGATGCTCCGCATCCCACTCCTTCAGGCCTTGTAGAAGCCGCTTGTCCGACTCCTTGATCTCAGTGTCGATCCACTACTCAAAATCATAGAGCGGTGGAGGGGTCTTCAACAAAGGCAATTGTTACAAAACAAATACATATGCAATACTTCGAATGACATAAAACAATTATTACACAATAACAATTTCTCACAATAAATGTACTGCGGCGCTGACGCTCTGTAGGCTCCCATGCAAAATTGGAACACATCCAATACCTCTGCCTATATGTTTCCTCATCTTCAGAAATGTCTACCTTGCAAGGATCACCACAAAAGCACATGGGTCTTGGAACACCGCTAGGGAGAGGCTTTGGGTAGTAGGGACTTCCGGTCGTCTGGTCATAGCTACAATTCAAACAATTTCATTCTAATAACCGAAAGCAAATACCATTAAACTCTAAACCTAGGGTTTACCATTTGATGCAAAACAATGAACGAATAATATCGAAAGAAGCGCTAAGGTTACCTTGGTTTGCTACCTTTTCCACGTCTTGGCATCCTACGGTTGCATATTATAAGTATTAATAATCTTTTCAAAAACCTAGTAATGATGTACCTACGGCTACAAAAATACACCTAAAATAGATCAAATCAATGCGTAAAAAGGAAGAGGGGAGAGAGTATACCTTGCTTCAGAAGATCTATGGATCAAATCAAAGTTTTCAAGGTGCAAACAGTCGGTTCAAAGAGATTGGGCGGATTGAGGAGAGAAAGAACCTGAGAGGGAAGACGAACAAATGAAACAATGCTCAAATAGGGAAAGTCAGCCATGGGCTTTGAATCCAGCCTCGACGCCATGATTCATGACGTCGATCTGTCTGCCAGATCATCCGCCATGTCGAGCTCGGCGCCGTGATTCACGACGTCGATCTGTCTGCTAGATCATCCGCCACGTTGAACAGGGCCCCGAAGCTCGACGTTGTGAATCATGGCGTCGAGACATGTAACCTTGACGCCATGAATTATGGCGTCGACCCCTAGGGTCCAAAGATGAGTTTACGTCTTCCAGGGGTCTAAATATTATTTTTTAAAAAAGGGCTAAATTGCAAAAAATTAGGTCCACCTGCCATACATATCCAACAGATTAGATCTGCCGTGATCGGCGGCAACCCTTAGAGCATCTCCAACAGGCTACCTAAACCCACTGTCTATCCTATATTTGGGTAGTGAGGGCCAAAAAATACACTCCAACAGGGTACCTATCTGACTACCTATTTTTGTTGGCCCAACAAATTCCCCATTCCACTACCTACATCTATTGGCCCAACAAATGGCCAGCTAAAAATCTGTTCGGTCGTTTCCCCTACTCGTACGTGCCCGACTCTTTCCCACGCTCGTGCCCGACGCTTCCCTCCATCGCCGCCAAGAGCTAGGCCACCGCCGTGCCCTTCCACCAGCACCGGGAAGATGGCCGGCGACGCCCCGTGACCTCACCGGCTCTGCCCCGTGCTCCTCACCGGCGCTGTCCTTTCTCCGACTCGGCCCACACTCTCCTCCGCCAGATCTGGAGGGCCGCCTCCCCGTAGTCCTCACGAAGAAGAAGGCCACGCTGGTTGTCCTCCCATGAAGCCTCCCTCCGTGCCCTTGCTCCCTCCGGCGCCAACGACACCTCCTCCGGCGCTGGGATCTGACGCTCGTTCTTTCCCTCCAGAGCAAGGATCTGACGCTCAAAAGGTGACCCCTTCTGCAGTTCTGCTTCTATTTCGGTGAACTAGCTCGTGTAATCCTGTGAGGCTTTGACTAGGAATTTCGTCTGTTCTGCTAGTTTAGTCATCTCAGATATGGAGGATTGCATATTTCCTTGTTCACTGACATAAATAATGCACGAGATGATTTGCTTAATTCAGTGCAAACATAATCTTTCCCTTGTTCAGTATGTACTGTGAGACTTGAGAAATAAAATTCTGCAAGAAGATATTATATATGATTCCAAAAACATTTGCAGAATTTTTGTTGTGAAATAAATACATTTACAATATAATTGACCATGTGATTTGTGCAGTCAAAACAAACTAGTATAATTGACCATGTGATTTTCGTTGTGGCTTTTTTTAATTAGATTCCAATGAATTATGAAGGCTCGTACACAGATTTGATGCTGGATGCCACTAATGTTGAGTCGACACCTGTTCAATGCACTCAATCGAAGACCCAAAAGAGAAGTACCAACTATACGCAAGATGAAGATATCCAACTTTGCCTTTCTTGGGAGAATGTCAGCTCCGATCCAATTGTTGGCAATGAGCAGCCGGGCAAGGCATATTTGTAACGGAACCGTCCAAATTATAAGAGCACAAGTACAAAAACAATCACCGAAGTGATCAAATTCTCGCACTTGAGCCCATATAACTCCGGTAGTCCAATGAAATCACGAGGGATTTCAAACCAACCAACATACAAGCCAAGATCGTAGTGATTCAACATAACAAGTCACATGTTACATCCATTTCACAAGTAATCAAAATATACATCGGAGTTCAACATAGTTATTACAACTTAATTTGAAAAGTAGCGGAAGCAAAGTAATTTGAAACTAACATTACCCTTATTTCAAATACATGCCAGTACCAAGGTCGACTTCCAACAAAAGCATTAGAGAGAAGATAACTCAGAAGGATCATGCTCGTGATCGCACTCCGCCACTAAGGCAGGAGCCAACCAACTCTTGCAGTCGCCATGATACAGCACAACCTGCAACAAGTAGGGATAAAACCCTGAGTACGAGAAGGTACTCAGCTAGACTTACCCGTCATAAACCAGAAATAAAGTGACACCAAGGATCATGCAAGGCTGATATGAAGTGGGCTAGCTTGACAACATTTTGCATAAAAGCTTAATATGAATAAGTAATCATTAATGCTTAAGCATCAAGTTAATTATCATTGCCCTGTCATCTATATTAGAACATATACTAGAGCACTCACTTTATTAGGAGCAAACAATATTAACCATAGCAGGTATAAATTGAGGCAACCTTTCCATCGTTATCCAATTAACCATACGTTCAATTTAATGGAATCTACGTTGCCGCTGCTCAAGTCAAGTGCTCACTAACCGGGAGCGACGGCGATTCGAATCGAATTCCTATCCAGCTGGAGGGGTATTTCTAACACTCACCGCGCAGGCCCCTGCCAGGGTCGCACAGGCCACCTTTCGTACGATTCAGGAATCGCGGGTCCGAATGATGTCGCAACCCCAAGGGCGACACTCTGCCAGGTGATAGGGACTCTAACCCCCCCTTGGTCTCACGCCAATGTCCCCAAGCACATCCTTTCTCTCCTCCAAGAAGCAACCTACCATTCGATTCCCGGCCTGAACCATATTACTCGGCTTCGCGGTCGGAACGACTTATCTGGCCAACTAAGTGTTAGACTGCGTTCAACATGACTCAAGGACGTACAGCGAATCGGTCCTTAAACGACTCAGACGGGGATAGATCCACACCCAAGACCTCCATGCCTTGTTGCTTCACTATCTTCATCCCACCCGGTCTCATTTCATTTTATTAACACATGGTTCCATTCCACGATAGCAATAAAGCCAACCGTGCCATATATGAATATCCCTACATCTCGCAGGTGACAGGAAATCACCTGACTTCTACCGCTTAAAGCAGGGCTAAGCATCTACTCGATCCTAGTCTATGTAGGATTCAGGGATTCATATATCTGGACAAGGAATGATATAATGCAGCAAGAGTTTCCAACCAACTCCTATCACTTAATGCAACAATACTTATAACATATATAGAATTAATTGCTTTGAAGATAGGAGGCTTATAATGCTCCGGGCCTTGCCTAGGGTCCGACTCAAGTTAGAGTATGTCAGATGAAGTCACGTGGCGAGCAACCTCCAATCTACCACTTGTCCGGTCCTTCTATCTTCGGGATAGATCAGATCCACCAAACACCGTCTTCGGGTTTGGCTCCAACGCCACATCACGTCCTTCACGTTTTTCAGCTAGCGTACCTAAATGAGGTGCAATAATGCATATGTATGAATGCATAAAAGTGCAATAAACAAAGTAATCATGCAAGCATACCAAAGCTCACATAAACACCTAGAGCTAATTAACTTAATTCTCATTAAGACATAACATAGAAGAGGGCAAGCACATCAATCAAGAAACAAGTCTCACAAGATCACAGGGTACCATCCAAGTATCATCAAAGATATGAGTCACACTTCAATACACTAGCATGGCAAAGTTAATCAAAGCACTACAACTAAAATCTGTCACTTTCTGGACATACATATAGTAGCTCAGTAAATCAATCATAACTGGAGATCTACAACTCCAAATGACTTGCAAGAAGATATTATGGAAAGCTTATGAAATTATCTATATTTCATTTAATATCATCTAAACCTGATTCTAACATTTACCAGGTCGAAATATAGAAGGTACAGAATCTGTCCTGGAAGGACAGAGAGCAACCTAAATCTGAACCCAAATTAGAACAGCTGTAGTTTCTAAACCATATGGCCAAATGCCACCAAAAATTAACAGAAGCTAGATCATGAAATTCACAACAACTTTGTTATAGCACACAAGACATGAAAACATCATTTGTATAGAGTAATTAACAATATTCTCAAATCTGTTCAGAAACCTCGTTTGCAAGAAATAATTATTAACTTATGTTGCAAACATATAATTGAATAAAACCAACTTTACTAACATGTCACCCATAACTAATGAACACCAGAAAACATAGTGTCCATTACTAAATAAATTCTTTTAATATATTTTCTTAATTTATTTAGATAATTAGGTGGAATTATGAACACCTATCAAATGTGCATAATAAATTCTACCAAAATTATAGTGGCCTACATATACTTCCAATAGTTTACTGTACAAATTTCAAACCATTTGGTCATATATATCAACCTCTATGAAAAAGACAAATGGTTATTGAAATAAATCATGTGAGAGAAAGTAAAACCTAAAACTCAATATTTTCTGTGAACACAGGACCATAGAATGAACCAACACCATAGAGCCACATCATAATAAGGTGATGGGACAACATTTTCTATTTTATCATTTATATATTATTTATAAGCTATTTATCAAGCCTTAAACAAGTTAAATCAATAACTAGATCACACAATAAGTAGTGACCAAGACATTTATACCACAATACACCCATATCATGACAAACCTACCATCAAAACTTCACATCATTTGGAGCATCACAACTCAAGATATAAAATGACAAGAAAAATAATATAGATTTCCTTATTTATCAAGGTCCAATCAAAACCCCAAGAAAACAGTGAACAATTAGTGTGTTTAATATTTTTCCTAGCAAGTACATGTCATCACAAAATTAACAAAACAAAAATCATCATTTTTGGAGTTCTAAAACTCTAGATATGGCTGTGCTCAAGTTGGTAAGCATTTTTGGAGCAATTTTAAGGCTTAAATAAAGACATCAAAAAAATAACTACAACATGTAACATATTATGACTCCACTGCATAGATATTTTCCTAAGGTTTCCAAAAAGTCCACTTTTGTTATTTTTGGATTTACCTAGCATGAGATATGATTTTTATAAGATTCACAAATTTTCTGAAATTCAAAAACAGAATTAGAACAACCCTAACCACATTCGCTAGGCACACCCGATTACACACCCAGGACGGCCACTTCCTTAAACCGACAAGTGGGCCCCGGAGTCCGGCCGGGCCCGCTTGTCATACGAGAGAGAGTCACGGGGGGGGGAATCGGGTCTTCGTCTCCAGGCCGAAAGCAGAGGAGGGGGAGATGATGACCGGCGACGGTTCCGCCGGCCGGCTGCCGACGACCCAACGGCGGTGGAGCGGCTCGGAAGCTACACGGCGGCGCGGCGCTTCCATGGTCACCCGCAGCGTGGCCTGCGGACGTCCGTGGCCTTCTGGCCACGCAAGCCAGGAGGCGTGGCGGCGGCTGCAGGCGGCGGTGGCGCTGCCGGCGACGCTGCGAGCGGGGAAGGGCGCTGGAGGGCCCCCGGGCTCGCGTGGTTCCGAGGAGGGGCTCGGCTTCGATGGAGGGCGGCCCGTGGCAGAAGACGCGGTGGCGTCAGAGAGCTTTGCGGCCTCACATGGCGGCTCCGCCGCAGCAGTGACGGAGGACGGCTCGGCTCCGGCGACCAAATGGCCTCGGCGTGGACAGCCCGGCCTGCACGCGACCGAGAAGGATTGCTTTGAGCGAGGAGAATGCGTGAAGGAGTAGGAGCGCCCGCGGCAGCGAGCTCCGCTCGGCCGACCATGGCGCGGCCGTGCTCTGCGCGCGCGTGCCGAGAGGATGGGAGCGGGGAGGCAAGGTGAGTGAGGAGAAGGGCGGAGCGCAGACTGGTCACTCAAATGCTCCACCACGCTGAGGGGGGGCGCGGACACATGGCAGAGAGGAGCAGCAACGGTGGGGCGCGGCGTCGGGCATGGTCGCCACGTCCATGGACACCCGTCGCCCATTGAAGCCTACTACCGAACACGTGGTGGGCGTCGACGAGACCACCTTGGGTTCCATTTTTGAGCTGTCTAGGGTTCGAATTGGGCCTCAGACCTTGAAGCAAAGTAGTGGGCCATGGGCTACTCTACAATATTGCTTAAGGGGTCATAGTCATTAGGGCTCTGTAACAGTGGT
The DNA here is from genome assembly GCA_022457205.1 of Saccharum spontaneum. NCBI lineage: Eukaryota > Viridiplantae > Streptophyta > Magnoliopsida > Poales > Poaceae > Saccharum > Saccharum spontaneum. The sequence goes on along the minus strand of CM039601.1, from coordinate 31,886,628 downwards.
TAATTAACCTCCAAAATGACAGTGTCAGTGGCTTAACAAAGATTAAGCTTTGCTCGGTTTGGACTCTAATTACTTGGTCGAATTGATCCCAACTTTTTACATGTTGTTCTCCATTGAATTGTTTCCAACTTTTGTTAAGGGGTCAAACCAAGTTACTTAACAAAATCTTGAGAACGCGGAATGTCAATGTCGAAGACACTGAAATTAGGGCTTAAAATGGCTAAGTGCTGAAATCAGCCTTAAAATTGACTTGTGAGCCCTGTTTGAGCATATTCCACACATTTTCATGGCTTGACTCTTAAATAAAGTTTGTTCCTTATAAAATTCTCTACGACTTTGTCAAAGGGTGCACAGTCATGCAAAGCTTCTAGGTCACACTTTTGAAATGGTCAAATAAAAGTGTTCCAGGGTCCATACAGGGTCAACCATCACTTAGAAGCACATTTAGGCAAAATGATCAACATGAACATTGTTCCATGGAGTGTCCTAAGTGTAGTTAAGGTGTTGTAGAGGCCAAACATACCCACCATGCATAGGTTGCACAAAAGTGCAGGCCTCACATGCCTTGAAACATAGAACTCAAGTGAAATGCTATGGTCATTTCATGTGGTTGTTTCAAGATACATGCTACACATGTTCCACTAGGGTGTTCCACATGTGTCCAAGATGTGTTGCACATATTGCATTTGTATGTTGCACAACACTAGCGCCCATGGGATGTAAGGCAGGTTTTAGTCATAATCCAAACAAGCATATAACTTATCATTTCATGTGACTTTTTTATTCCAAACTTCATGAAACTTTTCCAGGGATCAATATAGATAGGTACCAAGGTGAGACACATGAAGATATGGCAATAACACCATCCGAACATATATCTTTGAACATGGCCTATATGTAAAGCAAAGGAGTAACATCCAGGTTTAAATTAGGCTCTTCTTCGTAGGTTGACCTTGACATTGTCACCTCCACTTAATCTATCATGTTTGAGCTCAAACCCACTGCCTAATTGGTGATAAACACCTGGGGTGTTACAGCCCTCCCCCCTTAAAAGAATCGCGTCCCGAGATTCGGAATGGAAGATCTTTTAAGGAAGAGAGACACGTTATCTAGTTCCCAATATCTGCTATAGCATTCAGCTAAAAGCATTCAACATCGGTGAACAATTTGACCAAAGGCACTTTCTAATACTTACTCTTCATGGTAAAATTTGTCTGAAGAATTTCCTTCATTGACTTTCATGAAGCATTGTTACTTTGGGAGGAATCCAAGACAATGCAGTACTTCGTTCTCAGTATACAGAGATCATTTGGTCCATAAGCTAACCACACACAAGTATCTCTTCTTCTGACGACAACACTGTATTATCTGTGTCTGTTGAGGGATCAGTGAATGTGATAGCTGACTCTGTCGGTTTCGTATTTCTATCAAATGTTACCTAAGAAGATTCTTTTATTCAAAGACAACAGTTATCTGGGTTGGATCAGATGCAACCTCTTGGGTAAAAACATTTATAAGGTACCAAAGTATGTCATCATTGGAAAAATAATTCCCAAAGAAAGATGTAGCGAGGCCTTAAGGACAACAAAAGTTGTAAATATTCACTAAACCGTGGGGAGTAGTCTACCACCAAGCGGTTGAGTAAAAATTTCCTTTGTGACTTAGTTGCACTGTAAGTTGAGTTGACTTGCAATGTAGCAACTTTATCAGGCCAACTTTCACCTTGTGGCTTCCTTTTTAGGATCAAACAACAGTTCTAAGATGAGAAATCTGTTGTTTGACATTTTTCAAATTGCTTTCGATTTGCAAATTTACTCGTAGAACCCTTGATTGTCCCAATAATTATTGATGAGAGGACATAAAATCAAGGTGAAAGGGTGTACAACAGGATCCTTAAGACCACTCAAGAGATCGTCCAACAGAGTGATGAACAAACTATTTGTGGCACCTAAGGGCACAAGGATGTTGATCGAAACTAGGGCATGCATTTCTCTAATTCTTCACCGCAGATGATTGAACACCTTGCACAACCTGTGTGATTGTCCAAGACAGAATTGACTTGATCACAATGGCTCTAGAAGATAGAATATCCCTCAAGTCATTAGCTAGTTGATTAACTTCTTGTTGGTTATTGCTCTGTAAGATATAGCCTTCGTAGCTACCAAAGAGTCGTTACCTAGCTGGAGCTTAACCTTTCTATTGGTAACTAATCAGTTGTCTCTCAACACTAAAAAGTTCCAAATATCCACTCTTGATCACAACAATTGTTGTTGATGTAGAGCAAATGATTGCCATCGAAGCCAGCAGATAAGGAGTCACACCAGAGATAGTGATTTCGATTGTATGGTCATTATGTATACAAAGGTTAAAATTTACATAATGTGACGATCGAGTCTTATCCAACGGATGACTTGTCCAACATTAAGCGTTGGGTGTCCTTTTTATCCAACAGAGATGAGATACGTTGCTCACTAAATTGAGTTGTCAATACTGGAACAAATAAGGAGAGTCACTTGTCTACCACTTCTTGCGGTCTGTTAATGTTTATGTCGGTGACCTGTTCTTCAAAGGTTATCCTCTTAGCAACTTCAGGAGTAAGCTCTACTACTTTCGGTCTAAGATGTGGATCTTACAATATGATATGGAGAGATAATCAAGAAAAGGAACACGAGAAAATAACACCCCGACTGTCGTTTCATAGTGGATCATGACTAGAAACCGTGATACCAGCGCGTGCCAAGCAGCCAGCCATGTGTCTGCAGCCACAGGAGGCCCTTGGTCTCGTCGCGGCACCATCAGTGGCTACTCATAACACCATTACTAAACGCACAATGAAAGTGAAATTTCAAGTGGCACCAATGGGCTGTAAGAGCAAGCGCCATACAAGGAGGGATAGCAAGCAAAGGTAGTCACAAGGTTTAAAATCAACACGAAAATGATCCGAAGATCAAAATATAGCACAAGAGAACATCACACAATTGCCAAGGATAACTGAGCAAAAGACTCTTGCTTAAATTCTACGTATGACTTGCGCCCACCGAGATGAGTTCTAGATAAAAGATTAATAGGAGATTCATTCATGTTGGGCAACAACATGAGATCAAGACTGAGAAACATCTCGAGACTGAGAAGGTTGGGGACGGATTAACCAACTTTAAAGCAGAAACCGATATGTCAACCAAAGATTGAGTTGATAAGGTAGATGCATGAATTTACAAGCAAACGATTTACATGCCATAGCAGAGAGACGTTACGTCACACTAGCTAACCTTTGGGAATAGGTAACCGGAAGGTCCAACATGGATTTGGGTACGTTCTCCACGACTGGCAATGTACGAACCATGGTCAAAGGCTAGCGTTGATGGAAGTTAACTTGATTGGTCAGTCGATAAGGGTCTTCACAAAAAAGGTTGCAAAACATCCACAGCTTATGCGAACATATCGAAGAACAAAACTTTGGGCTTTTGGTTAAACAACGGCATGGATACAAACATTCAAGGGGTAATCACCACGTCTACAGGCTCAGGCTCCTAAGAGAGAGAACCTAATTAAAGACAACAACCAAACAATTACGTATGTGAACTTTGTTCTAGAATAAAGCTATGTGACCCTCGTATGCTCACTGAGGACAAACGAGGTGACAACTAGGGCACTACCCAGATAACAAACACACATACAACATCACAGTCAAGCAGACATTTAAGAAAATTCAAATGATTGAGCTTAAGCAACCAATACAAAGCACAAGGCTCACCCAAACAAGCATTTATCTCAAGCATGAACTAACTACAAGTTTAGCTCAAAACAAACGCTGGCTAAGGTGACTAACTTAGCATGGGCACAGAATCTGGACAGCAGCACAATAGTTACTTGTTTCAACCATAACTAAGGTTGTAGACATCCCACAAAGGTGATCCTAGACTTTCTAGAAAGCTTAGGAATATTACTACACTTTAGTTATTCATACCAAAAGCTAAATCACAGGTTAACATGACTAAAAATGCTAATGTTTCAGATCTGTACCAATATGGACATAAAATTTGATAAAAACTTCGAAAATGCGTAACTGGAGTTCTAGGGACCCAACAAGGCTGATCCTTAACTTTATGTAAAGCTTATTAAGTTTTCTATAACTTTCTTAATATCATATTAAGATGATTCGATAGCTAATAAGGCCAAACAAGATAATGAAGACATCTCTGCCCATATTTGGACAGATTCTGTCATTTCCCTTTGCAAGCTCATAACTAGAGATTTAGACCACCAAAAGCAGTGATCTTTAGCATTTTTGAAAGCTTAGAAAAAGTACTACACTTCCTCTAATATTTCCAAGACATGATTCCATAAGCACATAGGTCAAATAAAGCAAACATTCAGATCTGTTCTGAACACGAGCAGATTCTGACAACAAACTTCTAAAATTTATAACTCTCAACCCATAAGACCTAGGGTCATAAAATTTTAGGACAAGCTAGATAAGTAAGTTAGCTACAACTTTGGTATTCTCCATAACTATAGAAAACACCATTATGACCATGAAAGCATCACTACAACAGAAATCGTTCTAGTAGCCAACATTCAACAAGCAAAACAAAGCTTGCTTTTGTTCTACTTAACAAGAGAGCATACAAACATGTTATTATAGTAGCTCTAAATTTTTGTTACCTTAGACCAAACAATTTAATTCATTAATGAGATTGACAATTACTTAAGTGAGGTCTAGAGCATTTGCAAACACTTAGGTGAACAACATATCCACCACTAGGCTAAGCTAGAGTACATCTGTCGTTTCAAGCATATAACCACACTTATTTCTAGCAAGGCTAAGTACATATTTTTCTCAAGCAACATGGAACAAGACATTCTTGTTTGATTCCACACAAGAAAGATAGTGTACTACATCAATCACAAGTTACTTCCTACAGAACAAGGGTGAGAGGAGCATAGCTATGCATAAGGCAACAATCATGAAGATGCATGCTTCGTCCTATTCGTCCTCACAAGATTGCCAACCTAAAGTGGCGATCACGTTCTATGTCGGTGGCATAACACGCACTCTCTCAATATATAGCTAGTCGACAGCTACATTCGACTTACGCATTCGTGGTTAGCGTACCTGCAGAAAAGTTTCATTGCAGCCCAATAATTTCCCAAATATAGCACACAATGAGAGCAGGAAAGTAAAATTCTAAGTACTCCCATGTACGTATACCCTTGTATATATATACATGTAGCACCAAAACTACCCGAATCATTCGATCACCCACAATTAAGTACCTTCATATATACATGTGTGTAACATGTAAATAATCCAGTAACTAAAACTAGCTCTCCCCTAGACCACAGGTTGTATGGTCATGCTCTCACAACTCACACTTACCTGAGCGTAGGTGCGATGTTACATAAAAGTAAACTAGCGACATATATGACTATCTCATATATGAAGGCTACCACCAATCTAACACACCGGGTAGCATAGTGTGGGAGAGTCATCACACATACATACCTTGGCCTGGGCGTAGATGCATAAATGAAAAACCCCAAAGTTAGTACTTACATAAGCCACCTAATAATCCTTATATGGGCATAAGGAAATTGACCACTGGCATACTTAGGTTTAAAAATTTAGATTTCACAAACCTATATATAACTATAAGATGATAAAACTGGTTTTAGAAACAAAACCTTTGTTTTAAATACACATATAACATGTTTAATGTTGAATCTTGCTCCGATACCAGCTGTAACGGAACCATCCAAATTATAAGAGCACAAGTACAAAAACAATCACCGAAGTGATCAAATTCTCGCACTTGAGCCCATATAACTCCGGTAGTCCAATGAAATCACGAGGGATTTCAAACCAACCAACATACAAGTCAAGATCGTAGTGATTCAACATAACAAGTCACATGTTACATCCATTTCACAAGTTATCAAAATATACATCGGAGTTCAATTTAACCATACGTTCAATTTAATGGAATCTACGTTGCCGCTGCTCAAGTCAAGTGCTCACTAACCGGGAGCAACGGCGATTTGAATCGAATTCCTATCCAGCTGGAGGGGTATTTCTAACACTCACCGCGCAGGCCCCTGCCAGGGTCGCACAGGCCACCTTTCGTACGATTCAGGAATCGCGGGTCCGAATGATGTCGCAACCCCAAAGGCGACACTCTGCCAGGTGATAGGGACTCTAACCCCCCCTTGGTCTCACGCCAATGTCCCCAAGCACATCCTTTCTCTCCTCCAAGAAGCAACCTACCATTCGATTCCCGGCCTGAACCATATTACTCGGCTTCGCGGTCGGAACGACTTATCTGGCCAACTAAGTGTTAGACTGCGTTCAACATGACTCAAGGACGTACAGCGAATCGGTCCTTAAACGACTCAGACGGGGATAGATCCACACCCAAGACCTCCATGCCTTGTTGCTTCACTATCTTCATCCCGCCCGGTCTCATTTCATTTTATTAACACATGGTTCCATTCCACGATAGCAATAAAGCCAACCGTGCCATATATGAATATCCCTACATCTCGCAGGTGACAGGAAATCACCTGACTTCTACCGCTTAAAGCAGGGCTAAGCATCTACTCGATCCTAGTCTATGTAGGATTCAGGGATTCATATATCTGGACAAGGAATGATATAATGCAGCAAGAGTTTCCAACCAACTCCTATCACTTAATGCAACAATACTTATAACATATATAGAATTAATTGCTTTGAAGATAGGAGGCTTATAATGCTCCGGGGCTTGCCTGGGGTCCGACTCAAGTTAGAGTATGTCAGATGAAGTCACGTGGCGAGCAACCTCCAATCTACCACTTGTCCGGTCCTTCTATCTTCGGGATAGATCAGATCCACCAAACACCGTCTTCGGGTTTGGCTCCAACGCCACATCACGTCCTTCACGTTTTTCAGCTAGCGTACCTAAATGAGGTGCAATAATGCATATGTATGAATGCATAAAAGTGCAATAAACAAAGTAATCATGCAAGCATACCAAAGCTCACATAAACACCTAGAGCTAATTAACTTAATTCTCATTAAGACATAACATAGAAGAGGGCAAGCACATCAATCAAGAAACAAGTCTCACAAGATCACAGGGTACCATCCAAGTATCATCAAAGATATGAGTCACACTTCAATACACTAGCATGGCAAAGTTAATCAAAGCACTACAACTAAAATCTGTCACTTTCTGGACATACATATAGTAGCTCAGTAAATCAATCATAACTGGAGATCTACAATTCCAAATGACTTGCAAGAAGACATTATGGAAATCTTATGAAATTATCTATATTTCATTTAATATCATCTAAACCTGTTTCTAACATTTACCAGGTCGAAATACAGAAGGTACAGAATCTGTCCTGGAAGGACAGAGAGCAACCTAAATCTGAACCCAAATTAGAACAGCTGTAGTTTCTAAACCATATGGCCAAATGCCACCAAAAATTAACAGCAGCTAGATCATGAAATTCACAACAACTTTGTTATAGCACACAAGACATGAAAACATCGTTTGTATAGAGTAATTAACAATATTCTCAAATCTGTTCAGAAACCTCGTTTGCAAGAAATAATTATTAACTTATGTTGCAAACATATAATTGAATAAAACCAACTTTACTAACATGTCACCCATAACTAATGAACACCAGAAAACATAGTGTCCATTACTAAATAAATTCTTTTAATATATTTTCTTAATTTATTTAGATAATTAGGTGGAATTATGAACACCTATCAAATGTGCATAATAAATTCTACCAAAATTATAGTGGCCTACATATACTTCCAATAGTTTACTGTACAAATTTCAAACCATTTGGTCATATATATCAACCTCTATGAAAAAGACAAATGGTTATTTAAATAAATCATGTGAGAGCAAGTAAAACCTAAAACTCAATATTTTCTGTGAACACAGGACCATAGAATGAACCAACACCATAGAGCCACATCATAATAAGGTGATGGGACAACATTTTCTATTTTATCATTTATATATTATTTATAAGCTATTTATCAAGCCTTAAACAAGTTAAATCAATAACTAGATCATACAATAAGTAGTGACCAAGAAATTTATACCACAATACACCCATATCATGACAAACCTACCATCAAAACTTCACATCATTTGGAGCATCACAACTCAAGATATAAAATGACAAGAAAAATAATATAGATTTCCTTATTTATCAAGGTCCAATCAAAACCCTAAGAAAACAGTGAACAATTAGTGTGTTTAATATTTTTCCTAGCAAGTACATGTCATCACAAAATTAATAAAACAAAAATCATCATTTTTGGAGTTCTAAAACTCTAGATATGGCTCTGCTCAAGTTGGTAAGCATTTTTGGAGCAATTTTAAGGCTTAAATAAAGACATCAAAAAAATAACTACAACATGTAACATATTATGACTCCACTGCATAGATATTTTCCTAAGGTTTCCAAAAAGTCCACTTTTGTTATTTTTGGATTTACCTAGCATGAGATATGATTTTTATAAGATTCATAAATTTTCTGAAATTCAAAAACAGAATTAGAACAACCCTAACCACATTCGCTAGGCACACCCGATTACACACCCAGGACGGCCACTTCCTTAAACCGACAAGTGGGCCCCGGAGTCCGGCCGGGCCCGCTTGTCATACGAGAGAGAGTCACGGGGGGGGGATCGGGTCTTCGTCTCCAGGCCGAAAGCAGAGGAGGGGGAGATGATGACCAGCGGTGGTTCCACCGGCCGGCTGCCGACGACCCAGCGGCGGTGGAGCGGCTCGGAAGCTACACGGCGGCGCGGCGCTTCCATGGCCACCCGCAGCGTGGCCTGCGGACGTCCGTGGCCTTCTGGCCACGCAAGCCAGGAGGCGCGGCGGCGGCTGCAGGCGGCGGTGGCGCTGCCGGCGACGCTGCGAGCGGGGAAGGGCGCTGGAGGGCCCCCGGGCTCGCGTGGTTCCGAGGAGGGGCTCGGCTTCGATGGAGGGCGGCCCGTGGCAGAAGACGCGGTGGCGTCAGAGAGCTTTGCGGCCTCACATGGCGGCTCCGCCGCAGCAGTGACGGAGGACGGCTCGGCTCCGGCGACCAAATGGCCTCGGCGTGGACAGCCCGGCCTGCACGCGACCGAGAAGGATTGCTTTGAGCGAGGAGAATGCGTGAAGGAGTAGGAGCGCCCGCGGCAGCGAGCTCCGCTCGGTCGACCATGGCGCGGCCGTGCTCTGCGCGCGCGTGCCGAGAGGATGGGAGCGGGGAGGCAAGGTGAGTGAGGAGAAGGGCGGAGCGCAGACTGGTCACTCAGATGCTCCACCACGCTGAGGGGGGGGCGCGGACACATGGTAGAGAGGAGCAGCAATGGTGGGGCACGGCGTCGGGCATGGTCGCCACGTCCATGGACACCCGTCGCCCATTGAAGCCTACTACCGAACACGTGGTGGGCGTCGACGAGACCACCTTGGGTTCCATTTTTGAGCTGTCTAGGGTTCGAATTGGGCCTCAGACCTTGAAGCAAAGTTGTGGGCCATGGGCTACTCTACAATATTGCTTAAGGGGTCATAGTCATTAGGGCTCTGTAACAGTGGTTAATTAACCTCCAAAATGACAGTGTCAGTGGCTTAACAAAGATTAAGCTTTGCTCTGTTTGGACTCTAATTACTTGGTCGAATTGATCCCAACTTTTTACATGTTGTTCTCCATTGAATTGTTTCCAACTTTTGTTAAGGGGTCAAACCAAGTTACTTAACAAAATCTTGAGAACGCGGAATGTCAATGTCGAAGACACTGAAATTAGGGCTTAAAATGGCTAAGTGCTGAAATCAGCCTTAAAATTGACTTGTGAGCCCTGTTTGAGCATATTCCACACATTTTCATGGCTTGACTCTTAAATAAAGTTTGTTCCTTATAAAATTCTCTACGACTTTGTCAAAGGGTGCACAGTCATGCAAAGCTTCTAGGTCACACTTTTGAAATGGTCAAATAAAAGTGTTCCAGGGTCCATACAGGGTCAACCATCACTTAGAAGCACATTTAGGCAAAATGATCAACATGAACATTGTTCCATGGAGTGTCCTAAGTGTAGTTAAGGTGTTGTAGAGGCCAAACATACCCACCATGCATAGGTTGCACAAAAGTGCAGGCCTCACATGCCTTGAAACATAGAACTCAAGTGAAATGCTATGGTCATTTCATGTGGTTGTTTCAAGATACATGCTACACATGTTCCACTAGGGTGTTCCACATGTGTCCAAGATGTGTTGCACATATTGCATTTGTATGTTGCACAACACTAGCGCCCATGGGATGTAAGGCAGGTTTTAGTCATAATCCAAACAAGCATATAACTTATCATTTCATGTGACTTTTTTATTCCAAACTTCATGAAACTTTTCCAGGGATCAATATAGATAGGTACCAAGGTGAGACACATGAAGATATGGCAATAACACCATCCGAACATATATCTTTGAACATGGCCTATATGTAAAGCAAAGGAGTAACATCCAGGTTTAAATTAGGCTCTTCTTCGTAGGTTGACCTTGACATTGTCATCTCCACTTAATCTATCATGTTTGAGCTCAAACCCACTGCCTAATTGGTGATAAACACCTGGGGTGTTACAATATTGGTCAAGAATCACCCAACATTTCCATGCCAACAAGACCTTTGAGTCCGATAGGAATGCATGTTCGCTTGAACATAGATGGGGCACAATCCAAAGGGAATGTATGAAATTTCAAGCAATGTTTGAGGATGTGGAGCATCAACACCCGAGTGGAGTACCATACCAAGAGCATGTAAGCTGTTCTGTTCTTCATGTTCTGTGGATTAACTACAGGCACCAATGTTTTTACTCTATCCTTTTTTTCCTTATGCATATAGTTGGAAATTGGAATATGAATTCAACTGTAGACTTACACAACCTGCTACTGTGAGAGGCTTTACAACTAGTCGTAATTCTAGCATAAATTACTACAAATTAACTCTCTTGTGTGTGTTCATACTTGTATACCCATTGATTTTTATAATGAATGTAGTTGTTGCAAGCACAACTCACCTACTCAGGTGGAAAGAAGAAAGGATTTCCTTTTCTTCATTGCTGGCTCAAAGTGAGAAACTCAGCCAAAATTCCAGTCAATGAATCCAAAGGAGAAGAAGAAGGCTAGCAGTGCCAAGAAGCAAAAGACTAGCAATGCCACATCTTCCAGTCCAATCCTTGTTGATGAAGCCGAAGGTATGGGGAGCCCACAAACTCCTGATTCATCTCAACTGTCACAAGGACAAAGACCTATGGGAAGGAAGCGTGCAAAGGAACAGCTCCAGAACAAGGGAGGAGATGATGGTTCATACAAGAATGTGGTTCAAGAATTGCTTGTTGAGAAGAAGGAGGAAAAGAAGATGAAGGATTTGAGGTGGCAAGAGGCCAAGGCAATTCAGGAGCGTAGGATATCTATTGAGGAGAAACGGTTGATGTGGGAACAAGAGCAAAAGATATTGTTTTGTGATGTCAACACTTTAGATATAGATCAGAAGAATTATGTCTTGGCAACGAGGTCTCAAATCACGTCACAGAAGATGGTTGAGTTCTCCCAAAGCCTTGGTGGTTCCCGTGGTGGTAGTCATAATGTAGGAGATGATGGACTTGGTGGCGATCCATCTATTTGAGCTTTGTTTCTTTATTTCCAATTGTTGTCATCGTACTTTATTTAAGTATGTTTGAACTTTGTAGGATCCTATATCCTATTTATTATGTCTGAACTATGTGCTTTATTTTGATCTTTGTTTTATTATGTTCCAATTAATTATGTTTGAACTATGTGTTTTATTTTTGGTTGAAATACTTTTGGTTAAATTGTAGAGGAGAAATGAAGATTACAGAGGGACAACATGCATTTGTGAGAAATGAAATAGTTAGTCTGTTTTAGGTAGTACTATTGGAGACGACAGTAAAAAATAGGTACTCTGAGAATTAGTGGCTATCTAGACAGAGAAATAGGTAATCTGTTTTAGGTAGTACTGCTGGAGATGCTCTTAGATCTTATAGGGTTCGGCTCCCTGGCCCACAACATATCTATAAATAAGAGGAGACGCCCCTGGCGGCTCCATCCACGTGAAACAAATCACACAACCGGTCACTAAGGCGCTGGAGGGTTTAGGAAGGTCGTCTCCCACGTCAACATACTGTTGCTACAGATCTACACAAGCTCTTCATTAAGAGAGAATTCTAACTCTCAATTGGTGAAGATCAATACACCTTACTTTATCTACGTCAACTCCATCATATCTCCAGCGACTAAGATGGCGTCCCCAGGCTCTGGTTAGTATCTAAAATTAGTTTCCACATTAAGATGAATTAGTGATCATATTTAGGCTAAATTAAAATCCTGTTAGTCTAAGTTCTAATTCAACACGCGCCTTTCTCGATCAGCTCCTCCTCCTGTCGCCCGCTTGCGCGGCCGCCGCTGCGGCGGCTGCGACCAGCGCCGGTGGCCCCTGCGACGGTGAGGGTGAGGCGGAGGACGCGCGGTCGTGCTGCTTCGAGGCTCTGGCGTCGGCCGCGGACCAAAGGGGGCGGCGGCGGCCTCGTGCAAGTCGTGCGGTGGTGGCGAGGCGTGCGTGCTGCTGCTCCCGTGCCGGCACCTGTGCCTGTGCCACGCGTGCGAGGCCGACGTGGACGCGTGCCCCGTCTGCACGGCTGCCAAGAACGCGTCGCTCCTTGTCCCGGTCTCTTGAATCCTAGTACAAGCGGATGGTCATTCGCGAAAGGCCACCCAGCAGGCACCGTCAATCGTTTTGAGCCTCAGTAGGAACTCTCACTGCTGGTGGTCGGTGGAGCTGCCATGCCACAGTAGCGTGATGGATGAGGTGAAGTGAGACGCAACAACAGCCGCCCCCACACCATGTTTGCACGTCTGTTCTGATGGTGGCATGGTGCCTGGATGGGTGGCATGGGCGACGACGAAAGATCGCTGGGCGCGCGGCGTGGCCCCCAACGCCGTGTAAGCCACCTATGAATTGGACAGCAATACTGCAGTACGGAGGAACTGTTTGTGATGACTTGTTCCTCTGGCTCTGGACCGAGCCGTGCCGAAACAAGAAGCAAAGCACATGGCCTGACATGCGGATCACGTTCACATGCGTTCGGTTCGCAGCAGCTGTATACAGTACGCCGGGATGTACAAGGCAAGGCCGTTGTGACCCGTCAGATTTGAGCTCGACAGTCTGGTCGACAAGAATCATCATCAAGATTAATTGGCATTGGTATCTGCTAGCTGCTGGTCCTGTCGATATACGACGGATGCGCCAGCAAAGGTGTCAAGGTGATGTAGGCTCTGGCGCAGAAAGGTATCGGCGAACAAAGTGTGATGATGGGCACGACCGAGCGAGAAAACGAGCGCATCATCGTGTTGCCCTCCCGTCGCTGTATCGTTCCATTTTCCTTGTCCGTGTCCGCGTGTGTGGCTGCTTGATTAACTAAGTTTGCACGTGGCAGCAAGAGGTCTCCCTCGACGTGACATGCGTGAATTAATGTCGTTAACCCATAAATACATAGTCCATTATTCAGTTTCTAGTTGGTGTTTTGCGCTCTGTCACTCACCATCGCTCTCTTTTGGTCTCCGTCACTCGCTCTTGCTCCCGCGGATCGGAGGCAGGGAGAGCCAAAGAAAGATGACCGGGCGATAGGGGTCCGTCCACGGAGGGAGAACCGGCGGAAAAGCATGCGCAAAGACGACAAGCTCGACCAGCGACGTAGGCAGCCAGGCACCCTGCACCTACGCGAACGCAGCCGGTGTCCGCCCGAATTCTGTTTGGCCTGGCGTGAGTGTGAACGTAGGAGGTGCCGTGTACGTCGGAGTCGCACACTCGCACTGACGCACTGTCGCTATAGCGGCGTGAGACTGGAGGCATCCTGCGTGCGGTGCACAGCGCAATGACCAGAGCACTGTGTTTCGCCCTGTGACGCACACGCACCCCGCACACGTGAGTGGTTCCAGATGAGCGGCTTCGTTCGGCTGGCTGGTGATCGGTGGCTGGTGCTGATTTATTGTGAGAGAAAAATACTGATGGCTGGCTGGTGGCTGGTGACTGATGCTGAAATGATGTGAGAGAAAAGCATTGCTTGCTGGCTGCCAGCCAGCCGAACGAGGCCGAGATGAACCGAACGTGGTTGTAATTAATGTCGTTTATCCTGGCGTCAGTGCGACCTAAACATGGCTCATCGTCTGTTACTAGCTCATGAATCGCATGCGAGATGGCCTATCTCTATCTGTCGAGGACGGTAGCGTTGGTGCCCGCAGGATATGAGCAGATCGAGGAAGGGCAAGTGCGTAGGAGCTGTTGATTTTTTTTTTCACCTGCATAACTATCGGCGCACACCGCAACAGAGCGCATGCGTGCAGCGTGACTGCGTGTGTTGCCGTCAGGGTCAGGGTCACTTACAATTCGATCAAAGCTCACAATGCAAGATCGCACATGCGTGCCAGTGCCACAGCCCACAGGTCGGTCGTCGGCATGTGGATAGACACGTCCTCTCTTCTCTTTTTCTTTTGCAATGTCTGGCTGGTTTGGTCTCATCAGCAGCTTCCACTCGTTCTTTTCCAGTCGACCTCATGCATGCTTGTGTCGGCACATACTTCTTCGGACCTGGCTACAGAGGAAGCAGTTGAGATGCAGATCTGCTTTAGTTTTTAGTTATAATAAATAAATCCGTTTGCCAGACGGTGCTGCCGTGCTGCGTGTGTGCTGCCTGCTGCATGCCTGCATGCTGTGGTAGACATCAAAGGACAGGAGGCGACTACTGTGCTGCATCCCGTGGTAGACATCAAAGGACAAGAGGCGACTACTGTGCTGCTTGAACCACTAGCACAACCGCTAAACCTGACGCCTCATCCGTCATATGTACATACCTGTATAGTAAGAGCCGCACGTACGAATAATTAAACTCTTTCCAAACTTGCTAGCTGAGCCGAGGTCGTGGAACGTACTTTACGCATCGGTGCTGCTCTTGTGCGGGTGTCCCGAGACGACGGACGCCGCTGTCGCTTGTTCCGGTTCGCACCTCTTTAAGAAAAACAGAATTCTCTCTACGCACTCGGCCTTCAACGTCGCGTCCTTATCCATCGCACCATTAGACCTTCAGACCCGATTCCACCGCGCCGTCCGACATCCCCATTGCGCGCTCCACCACGCTGCTTACCTACACCACAGCATTCGCGCCGCACCCGCTTAGCCGCCGAGTAGGTGCTCGCCAAGGGTGCGCTGGTCTAGGGCGCCTAGCAGGTGCTTGCACAGATGCTCGCCCGGAGTGCTCGCCCAGGCCGCCGAGTAGGTCCTCGCCTAGGGGCGCACCGTCGGCAACCTCCGCACCGGCGTCGAGCTCCGCGAATCGTCTAAGCAGTAAGGTGACATTGTGCGCTGAAAATGCATCTTGCAAGAGTATGTTTCAAGTCTTTCAGATGTTTCATTTGGATATTGCAAGTGTTTCATGTGAATCTTGCAAAAGTAGATAGGGATGTTGCATATATTGCAGTGGTTGTAACATATGTTGCAAGCTATTGTTTCCAATGTTTCAGCTATTTTTCTAGATGTATGCTTCAAGTGTGTTTATTTAGATGTTGCATATGTTTCACATATATGTTAAAAGTGTTTTATTTGGATGTTGCATATATTGCAGTGGTTGTAACATATGTTGCAAGCTATTGTTTCCAATGTTTCAGCTATTTTTCTAGATGTATGCTTCAAGTGTGTTTATTTAGATGTTGCATATGTTTCACATATATGTTAAAAGTGTTTTATTTGGATGTTGCGTATATTTTACATGGTGTGTTTTTGCAAGTGTTTTAGATGGATGTTTCAAATGTTTAATCTTCATACGTATATTGCAAGTGTTGCATCTTGATGTTTTTAAAGTAGATCAGGTGTTGCATCTTGGTCCCTCCTCGCCTTTGACTGCCTCGCCTCGGTGTCTCGACCTTCTCTCGGCGTCGGCTAGGCATCTGAACCAGAGGCGTAGGCGGGCACTGCTCCCTCCCCCTCTTCTCGATGCTGAGGACACGGCGTGAGACGGCGGCGCGGAGCGGAACACGCCGCCGTGAGTGGCGCGGGTGGGCGCGCCATCTGTTCCATGGTTCCGTTACGTGGGCAGACAGGCGCTCCTTCTATTACGCTATTTTGTGGTTCCGTAGATGAGATCGGACGGTTCCTATGACAAGTATTGAACGGGCCGTAGCTATCCTAAGGCCGGACGTCCAGACGTTAGTCATCCAGTTTTCTTATCCAATTAACCGGTCCTGCCTCCATCTCGAATCGAATCCTTTGAAAACCAGTTTTCATTTGCATGGTTCCTGGCTCTCGCTCGGTGCGTTGAAACCGCAACCGCACGTCGTCCAGCGATTGTTTGGGCCGCATCGCGTGACGGTTCGTCGTTCGAGGGTGAAATTTCCGGTCGGTGTGGCATCGATCGGATTCTCGCAGCGCGGCGCTTTCACGGCCCGACTGATCCCTCTCGCGTGCGGTAGCCGTCTCCGACGGCCAAGACTTTGACCGGCCGGCGCGCCGCAGCTGCAAAAAATCGCTTTTACTAGTGGCATGGACACGGTTATTGCCCTAGTTAGCTATCCGATCCGAATCCGATCCAGAACAAAGCAGAAAGGACACGACGACACGCACTACTATACGATTGCATCGGCCATGAAACATGGAATGGCCGGCCCATGCATCACATCGATCCATAAAGCCCGGTCCACCGCCCAACATCACACTCATGACTTATCATCTTTACACCCACGGCTGTTGTATTGTGTCACGATGCTAGCCAGCAACTTGCTAGGGTCACAGTAAAGAACGGCGTCCACACACCCAATGCCCCACGCACACGCCCGGGCGGTGGTCAGGCTGATCGAAAGCGATCCTCTTTTGTCGCGCCTCAAACGCATCCGCCGCATCTACGTGTGTTTTTGTTGGCAGGCACCGGCCGGCTGAGTCTTCCCCCACCCAACCCAAGCCAGCCGGAGTCCTGGCATATAGCTTCCCTAACCGTGACAGTATATATATAGCCACCTCGGGTCCTCGGCGCGAGCCTGCGAACCACCGGCACCGGCCATTCCCACTTCTTCCACTGCCACTGCCCACCCAACGGGTAACGCGTCCCCAACGCCTTCGCATTCCCTGGGTCGCGTCTGCCATGGCCGTGCAGGCGTGGCACTTCTCGCACGACCTAGCCCCGGCGGCGGGCGGCTCCCTGTTCCTGGACGAGTACGCCGGGTGCGTGCCGGTACCGGCCCGGATTGGGGACACCACGGCGGTGCTCAGCGAGCTCGCCTGGTGCAGCTACGGCTTCCTGCCGAGGAAGCGGCCGCGCCTTGAGGCTGCCGCGTCCACCAGCGGGAGGGTGGCAAATGGCCTCGTTACACTCGAGGTACGGCTCGGCCATTGTTCGATCGAGGTTCTAATCTGTCAATTCGCGATTAACTGGAATCAACTTCTTTCACATGATGAAATGGTGTCTAATCTGTGATACTATGTCGTCGTGCAGGCAGAGAGGATGCGCGCGGCGCTGGAGGAGGCGCGACGGAGGCACGCCCGCGCGCTGCTGGCTGCCGTGGGCCGCGCCGCGTCGGGGCGGCTGCGCGCGTCGGAGACCGACCTGGAGCGCGCGCTCCGCCGCAACGTGGAGCTCGAGGAGAAGGCCTGCCAGGCGGGAGCCGAGTGCCAGGCGTGGATGGGCGTCGCCAGGAGCCACGAGGCCGTCGCTGCGGGCCTCCGCGCCACGCTGGACCAGCTCCTCCTGCAGTCACCCTGCTGTGGTGCTGCGGCCGCGGGCGGCGCAAGCGGCGGCGAGGCCGAGGACGCGCAGTCGTGTTGCTTCGAGCAGGCGCCGCCGCCGGCCACGCACGCCACCGAGGACGACGACGGCGCGTGCGCGTCCAGGTCCAAGTGGGCGTGCAAGTCGTGCGGCGGCGGTGAGGCGTGCGTGCTGCTGCTCCCGTGCCGGCACCTGTGCCTGTGCCGCGTGTGCGAGGCCGCCGTGGACGCATGCCCCGTCTGCGCCACCACCAAGAACGGCTCGCTCCACGTCCTCTTCTCCTGAACTGAAGGACGTCGTCATACCATGTTCGCCGTCAACGGGTAGCGTCTCAAGAGGCCATGGGCCATGGCACGAGACGAGGTCACGAGGCTTGCTGCTTCGTTGCCAGAGCGCGGTACATGCGATGCGCCGCTTGAGTGTGCTGGGAAGGAGATTCTGGGGCGAAAGTGCAACTGCAATGGCACAAGACGTCCAAGGGAATCATGCGATGGTCATTCATAACCAGAGGTAGCCGCAGAAGTGGATCGGAGACGATGTCCATTCCAACAACGAAGAAAAATGTTCTCTTTACAAAGTCACCACTCACCAAGCACAGTTGGATGCTGGAGATCGTTGTTCTGGTGGAGATTGCCAGGGGTTTAATCAGTCCTTGAGGCGTTGTCGGACTATTGTTTCTGATTCTGAAGAATGGTACCGGTGTGCGTTACCGTGATTGCTGGTAAAACTCTAACCTGATAGCGCTGCACCGTGGCATACCAAGAAGTAGGAGGTGAATGATGATCGCGTCCATGTACAGTACATATTTTTAACAAGAAAATTAAAGGAGGGGTTCTGAATGGTGAAACTAATGTAAAACGATGCTAATGTCGCTGTAGAAATTGACCATTTGGCATTTCAGAATATTTCCAGCCAAATAGAGGCAGCTCCACGTGTGAAACCGTGGAAACTATGCCCTCATAACGCTGGGGGACGGCAGTTTCGGAGACATAAGCTTTTCAGAGTCCGACAATTCTCGTTATGTAAAAATATTTATCTAGCATAGTGTTCTTCAATTGTAAAATTTTGTGAATTTCATCGACAAGCCTGGCTCATTCGGCCGCCTAGGTTGTTCGAATGATGCCTCCAGCACCGGCAGATGGTGGAGCTGAAAAAAAAAACCAACTTCAGGTGCGTGGATGGGGATGCCCCTAAAAACGCCTCCTTCCTGACGAGCCCGTGCAGATGGTGAGGAAAGAGGCGGTGGCACGACTGGCGAGGCGAGAGAGGAGATGGTGGTGGTATCTCAGATGGCGGTAAGGCGAGACATTGCGGGGGCAGAAGTGCGTGCGCATTGCAGACAGGATAAGGCGGAGAGAGAAGAGAAAGGAAAGAGAAATAAGAGAGGAAGAAAGATGCAGGAAGAAAAACGAAAGATGGAAAAAATAAGAGGATATTATGGATATTTTACTCTTTTTTTTCCAACTAGACAAGCTAGAAAAAGATAAGTCACTTGATCAGATAAGCTATAACTGATCTGTTTCCTCTAGCTAACGGAGCATGAAAAAGATAAGTCACTTGATCAGATAAGCTATAACTGATCTGTTTCCTCTAGCTAACGGAGCATACAAACGAGGCGTGCACCATGCCGTGATCTAGTGACATCGTTGTTCACAACTAAACGGGGCCACAGTGGTTTATATGTCCACTTGCTGTATGCCAACAGTGGTGGTTAGAGGAAACATCATGTAAATAGGGACAGTAACTTGAAAAGATGGGGCAGCACAAGCACGACAGACAATGACTCGTTAATCCATTGCCTCCATGCCTGCTGTCCATGGAAGGCCAGCCGGCATGTGTTCGTAGCGGCAAGCTCTGCCTGTAATCTGCCGTGAAACATATGCCGCGCGCATTGGCGGTTCTATTACGTATTACCCTACTGTACTCGCTGGTCGCTGCCGCTGTCTGTGGTGGTGCCGTCCTCGTCCTCGTGAGATCACTGCAGATGATGATGCCTGCCTCCGGAACCTTAAAAGTTTCAGCGCCAAACACAAGGCTAGCGCCATCGATCAGTCAGTCAGTCCCCTGTCTCATCTCTTAAATAATTGGGCACGCCTGACTGGACTCGTAAAAGGATTCACATGCCGCGACTTGCGCGACCTGTGTACGTTGACGTTCAGCTTGTGCTTTGAGCAAGCAGGGCCGACCTAGGCCTAGCTACCTGGCTAGGTAGTACTAGTCAGTCGGTGACGTACTACGGCCAATGACCCGGCGGGCCGGTAGGTCAAGGGGCTGCCTGCTGTTTGATCCATTCCAGATACAGAAGCATGTGGTTCATGTCCGGTGCACGCCACCTTGCTTGTGCTTGCTGTGTCGCCTGCTCATTCTCCTTCATGCTTCTGCCGGTTTGGAACGGGTATGCAGTTTACTTTAAAGTACTATGTGTAGTGCATACATGAACGCAAGATTCATGTAACTGACTTTATATAAACGTACTATATACGTATTCACTAGCTAGTACGGAATACTAGTAGGATTATTGTTATGTACATCCTTGGATTCATTATTAGGGATCGCACGCAATGGCTAGCACATGACTGAAATTTGGTCTACTCCATGAACAGAATTCAAGTATATTAAATAAAGAGCAAAGTGCGTACCCGGTCCTTGAACTTGTCTACCTGTGTCAAGCCGGTCCATAAATTTTTAAAGTGTGTCAACTGGATGCTAATTCGCTGTTTGGGTCTCAATTAAGTCCATAACGGGCTTTGGCAAGCTATTCGTGATGACATGGCATATACAGCGTGGCTGTTGACTGCTTTGACGATTAGAAATTAGCAAAGAACCCCTCCGTGCTCTCTTTATCCCCTGCGCCTCGTTCGTTCCCCTTTGACCATGTGAGAGCAGAGAGCCGCCGTCGCCGTCCATGTCGCGAGTTTGTGGCAGACGAGCGCGCAGACCATGAAGCCGAGGAGGAACGCCGTAAGCCGCTGGAGCCCGCCGCCTCGCCTGCTTTGCCCTCTCCCCAACACCGCGGCCAATACGTCGAGCACCTGGCCCAGGCCGGACGTGTTCCAGACCTCCGCGAGCACCTTGGCCACCCAGCGCCAAGGTCGCCTGTTCTACAAGTGTCCTGATCAAAGGGTTAGGGTTTCTTGAAATTGATTTCATTTCACCTTTCCCCATCCAAAATTTGTTGGTTTGGAGTTCAATTTCTTGATCCATTGCAGGAAAATGGGAGCGGCTGCTCATAGTTCCATGCAAAAGAAAGTTTCCTGGGTCAAGCTATGTAGGCATCCACATTGCCAATTTACCTTCCATTACTAGCATGTAAAGCAAGATTCCATTCCACCGAAAGACAATGCACAACAAGAAGGCAAGTTTGGGATCAACACTACTCTAGAGCCTGGAGGCACATGAAGCTGCATGCTTAACTATTAGCCTCTGATAGAGCCTTTTGTTGTTCCTGAGATTCTTGTATAAACTGTGCATGTATGGTCCTTGCCATATACAGATACGCCCATGCACTTTTTTTGTGAATTGTTGAGCATAGCTCAACGGCATTGTAGGATCGAGATGGCCGACTAGAGGGGGGCGAATAGTCGTTTCTAAAAATTAATCACAAGAGCTAGCCAATTTAAATGCGGAAGTGAAATACCGGTCTAGCCTCAACTACACCCCTCTATCTAAATTTGCTAGTACCCTTACAAAAGAGGAAAGAACTAGTGAGCAACTAAGGGTACCAAGCTAGAGGGAGCTCTTCTAAACAATTCTAGTTGGCAAGAACAAACAAGCTAAACAACTAGTACACAGGTAAGAGCAAGGGAGCTCCTACACATACTAGTGATAAAGCGGTAAACACTAGGCACAAGCTCGACAACACAAGTAGAGAATATTACAATGAAGTAAGCTTGTGTTGAGATATGCAAAGCACAATGTAGAGGATGACACACAATGTTTTTACGTGGTTCGGTATCTTGCCGGTCACTTAATCCACGTTGAGGCAAGTTCTAGGATTGCCGCTCCTCTTGTTAGCTCCAAGCCCGCAAGCTTCGGACTACCTCACTAGGTAGGCTCCACGTGAGCACTAAACCTTGAGCCGGCCAAATCAACTAGATACTCTAACACGCCTCAATTTTACTAGAGATGCTCTTTGCCTTCCTCCGGCGGGGATGAGCTCAATAGCCCCTCACAAAGCCAACTCCGGAGCACCGCACAGTCCTTCTTGCGTGCTTCATGGAGACACAATCACAAAGCCATCAAGGAACCGACAAGCTCCAAGAGTAACAAGCAACCATGCCCGCATGACAACCACCTAGTGCCACAAGCAATCTCTCATGCAAAGATTCGCACTAGTGGAGCACACTCACTCTCTAAATGTTGCCCTCAAGCAAGGAGTATGAGAGGAGGTACTCAAGAGGTGCTCTCCCAAAGAGTATGCTATTAGAATGGCCAAGAGAGGGCTCTCCAATCGGGCACCCCACTATATATAGAGGAGCACCCAAAAACTAGCGGTTACTGAGCTGATTCGACATTTCTGGACAGTCCGTCGTTCAAGTCCCGAACTGTCCGCAGTAGTCAGTAACTAGCCGTTAGGTTCAAACGGTGGACTGTCCACCACCAGGGCACGGATTGTCCGCCGTTGATCCTCATATCCCTGTCCAGAACCATCAGAACCTCTGCTCACCGGAGAAATTGACCGGTGGACTGTCTGGCACTTAGGGCCGGACTGTCCGCCGTTGCCAAGACAGCCAAGAACAGATTGATTTCAATTTGTTCGGTTTCCTAGGAGAGACCGGCAAACTATCCGCCACCAGAGGCCGGACTGTTCACGATTCTCCTGAAACCCTTCCACAAGCGTATTCGCCTCCTTTACTTTGGACCACCCCACTTCACAAGTAAGAGAGATTCTAAAGCATGGCAAAGTCAGTACCAAGTGCTCTCAAAAACCTGTTTCAAAGATAGCCAACACCAAGAGATGATCACACACGAGAGGATCGTTTCAACTTCACCACTGGTTAGCTTTATCAAAACTTTTCACAAAGGTTTTAACTTTTCCACCACTTACCACTAAACGTATCTTGACATTAGAGCTCACGAGTGGCACTAGATAACCGTAATGCAAAACACATTTGCCCCTCTTAATAGTACGGCTATCTATCCTAAACCCGGCTATTTTAATCTTCTCTACACACCTCATAGCCGGTAAAATGAAACATCCTATGTTTCATACCTTTGCCTTGCGCTTATCCAATTTCTCTCAAATTGATGTCTGCAAGGAAAATGTTGTCCGACATATTCACCAAGCCACTTGATATAACAATGAATCTTTCGCTTGATCTTCATAGATGATGTGGATAACCCAAACCACCACATAGACTTCAAGTCCATCGACCTTAGTCTCACTTGCTCTTCACCGTTGCTTCGGTCCTTCGGTGCCAAGCCCACTAGCTTGCCCTTCACCATTGTGTTGCACACGGTCCATCGCAGCGAAGTCTTGCTTCGGTCCTTCACTTGCTTGCTATATTTGATTTGAGCATTCCAACATGCTAATAATCAAATCCATATCAATATCCAACTTTTCTTGTGAACTAAACCAACTTTCCTTCACACACTCAAATAGAGAAGTTAGTCCACAAGTGTTGTCATTGATTACCAAAACCCAAACAAGGGCCTAGACCTTTCAATCTCCTCCTTTTTGGTAATTGATGACAATCTAAAATGGAGTTAAGAATAATTTAAATTTTTAGCCAACTCCATACAAGAGTTTTGCACCATTTATCCATAAGCATGAAGCACATGGGTAAGGATGGATAAATGGTTCAAAACTCAACTATGTAGTGAAAGCTCCCCCTACATATGTGCATAAAATTTGGGTTCAATTCAGTCACATATGCATAAATTTGAAAATTTTGGCAGAGTTTTTCCTACATAGTGGTAACCAAGGAGCACAAGATATATGATATTACCTTTGAAAGCCATACACAAGAATAATATCCTCGGAATACCACAATTATGCTAGAACAACTTCACAAGAATATTAGTGTAACACAATATTAACTTGAAGTACCATGCACATACACCATAGCATCATAAGTTCAAGTTCTAGCACACACAAGCCGACAAAGTACAAATTTAAGGTTGTTACAACTAGATGCAAGCACATAAATGCATAGTTCATCAAATAAATAAAAGCATGCAAGGTCTATAAGCAAGCCTCCAAGGTCCATAAGCAAGCCTTCATCCATTTAAGAGCTTCAAATTTTTCAATTTTTCTTTACTTCTTCTCACTTCTCCCCCTTTGTCATTACATTACCCAAAAGGATAAGCTCATGCACCATCATTATCACCGGGAGGGTAGTACTGTGGAGGAGAAACTGAGGTGGATAGAAAGGCTGATAGGAAAACTAAGCTGGAGGAGGAACAAGCCTCGGATAGATCATGCTGAAGTGGTCACTGAAGGTATTGAAGTTATTATTCAACACATCAATATGCTACTCAATAAGATCTTGCTTGTTCTGAATCTGCTGATACTGCTCCTGTGTAGACAAAGAACCAAGTTGTGCACTAAGAGCATTAATGTCACTATGCAGCCCCTGCTGAACATTCTGAAGACTAGTCACGATGGGTTGGTACATGGTGGAGTGAAGATGCTACCCAAACTGCTGAAGACTGGTGTCCATGTGACCCTGCCACTGCTACCCCATGGTGTGAAAGCCTTGCTGCATCTGCTGTTGAATACTCTCACCAAATTGAGCAAAAGATGTGTTCCAGGTGTTCTGCATGTTCTGAAAGTAGGGGTCAAAGTAACCTAGAGGAGGTACCCATCCATGCTTGTGAGGCTCTGGCTCCATCTATGGCTGATTTGGATCATCATCCATGTGCTCATCATGATTAGCAGCTGCTCCTTCTTGATCTCCCTCAACTGGAGGAAAGGGAGTTAGTGCTCTCTCATAAAACTTTGGCTCATTAGCATATATCTTGAAATCAACATGTTTAACTTGATGCTCCCCCTTAAACCTTATTTTCTGAAGGATGAGAGCCATGATGTAAGGAGCAAAGTAGAGATTTGTAGTCATATCATGCTTCAAGACTGCCAGCTGATTCATCATAAATTTGACCACATCAAACTTTTCCCTGTACATGATATGATGAATGATATTCCAAAACTTATCCCTGATGGCATCTCTATTACCTACCTTTGGCAAAAATGTCACTCGTGCAATCTTGTTGATTAGTGTAGGATGATGCCTTAATCCCTTTGGATTTCCAAGCTTGTGAGGGTTATTTGGATTCTCTAGCACTAGCTCATAGAATTGTCTCCATTGATCCACAGGTAAAGCATCTTCTTCATCAAGATCAATGGACAGTGTCAGGAGCCCACTATTTACCTTATTAGCTTCAGCAAACTCATCAAAAGTAGTAGTGTATCTCCTCTTCCCAGTCATCCATTCAATCTCACTTGTGTCAGTTCTAATTTCCATGGTTGCATAAAATTGCCTGACTATTAAGTCATTCTGATTGCATTGGTGTTCAAGGAAGTCATATAAACCAATGTTATGAAGGTTTGCTATCAATCTAGCAGCTATATCTTTATCCATTAAGTATGTCATATTGATGTACTAATGCTTATGAACCATGGTTGTATGAATGTACCCAAAGTAAGCATCTTATTGTACCTTGGTATAGAAGAATGGCAGAGTAGCATCATTTTCCAACTCATATTGATTTGGTTGTATCTAACATATAGCTATTCCAATCCCATTCCCTGCCAATTCCTCTGTATCTTGAAACATCCATCTCCTCATCATCACTTTCTTCTTCTTCATCTATGTCCTCATTTGGATTTGGATTCCAATCCCTATCATCATCTTCAGTCTTCCTTTTCTTTGATGTGCTTCCTTTTCTCTTGGTGGAGGTCACTTTCTTGCCTTCTCCACAGTCAATTCACAAACATATGGCAATGTATAGGTGATATGCATGAATATTCAAGAATCACTGCCATAGGTGTATCACTATCATTTTGGAACAAGTAATCTCAATTTGTTGCAAGATATGAACATGATAATCAATAATTATTTACCAATTTGATGAACAGAAGAACTCCATGGCCATAATTCTATGATTGATTCAAACTAGAGCTTGAGCATGTGATCTGCATGAAAGAACTGCTATTGCTTGTATTAACATAGTCATCATAAGTCAGTTGAAGTGCATAAACTACCCAAGACAGCTCCTGCTGTGCAGACTCAATAGCCACGGACAGTCCGCCATAGAGCGCGCGGACAGTCCACGAGTACTATTCATGCACTAATAGGAACAGTGACAGTTCATCCTTTGAATCCTAAAATCTCATGATTTATCCAATGACTTGCAACCAATTTCAGGCATAGTATCTCCACATCACAAGCAACAACTATTCCCAATTAGTTTCCCAAATCCATGGCTCAAAAAGTAGATCAAGAATAAACCCTAAATGCCATTCAAACTCGAATCCATCCAAATCTGAGAAGACATTGAAATACCGAGTGGACATGATGGAGGATCTCGCGGAGTGTCCGGAGAACTTCGCGGAGTGTCCGGGGATGCCTCCAATCCCTTGGTCCTCCTCCCCCTATCACTTTCTTCTTCCACGAGTGAGAGAGAGAGGTACCAGTTGCCTTCACGAGTGAATATGTGGGCACTGTACCTAGAGATGGCAATGGGTACCTGAAACCCGAGTACCCGACGGGTATTACCCGATAAAGAGGCGTGTATGGGATGAATTTTCTACCCGTGGGTACGTTATTGGGCAAAATCCTATACCCATCGGGTATGGCGGGTATGGGTGCGGGTGTATACTACCCATACCCGCATACCCGCGGGTAAGACATACCCTCAAAAATAACTAACCAACCTCAGTTATTTTAGCGCATATAAGTCATGAATTTGGCCCATTGAGACATCCACTATATTTCTAGTAGATTGCCTTTGTTGTAATGATGCTAATAATGTTTGTTAGCATGTTTGTAACTTGTTGGAAGCTTAGAATGATTTATTTTTTCATGTGACTATTTGATATTTTTAGGTAATTTTCGGGTATGCTATCGGGTACGGGTTACCTGTCGGGTGAGAATTACCCGACAGGTACGGGTAACCCGATGGGTAAAATTTTGCGGGTGCGGGTACGGGTACGGGTGGGCACTACCCGTCAGGTACGTACCCGTTGCCATCTTGAACCGTACCCATTCGGTCGAGCCTGACCTGGGCAAATACCCGACTCACGGACATTCCGCGGGTGGGTGGCAGACAGTCCGCCGTTGAAATTTTGGCCCCCCAAACTTTTTGCATAGAATCTGTTGCATGACCAGCTTCTTCCCTACGGACAGTCCACGGTCCCTTGGTAGACAGTCCAAGGTTGGTGATTTTTTACAGATATGTTGCTGCTTCTTTATAAGTTCATATCCAACTGTTTTCAAATAAACTTGCCCTTTTCACAGACTTCCCAATGTCATTCCCAATATTGATTTGACATGGAGTCCAATTCAGACACCTTGATTTTATCATTCTCATACTTATGATAGCATTGCTTATGGATAAAATCTCAATATTGCCAACTTGATCAAGCATTCAAACAACAAATAGGCAATATTTTGATAAGAAGGTAAAACAAGTATGAACAAGGAAATCTTCCTAAAATATAAGCAATATGCACCTAAATCATACTAGTAAAGAATGCCATGAAAAATGCACAAATAATTTTTCATACCACCGGTTGGAGTGAAGAGATGATTCAATATATATAAATTCCCTGTGAAGATCAATAGATAATCCTTGAATCACCGATTCTTCATGGCCTAGATGCTTTTAATTTTGGCCAATTCATCAAACAACAAAATATTTGGATTTCATCACTTTTGTTTGAGCTAGAGCACTTTCATGAGCTTCCAATTACACATATTACTCATAATATGCATCAAATTCGGTTTGAACCTTCTTCAAGCTTCTTCACGCGCTATTGAGCGGTTATCTTGTCAAAGTTGAACTTGTTGCATATAATCATGATAGATCACTAGAAATGACTTGCTCATAAAACATCATATAGAGTAGCATTGGCTCAAGATATGAAGTATGCCATCTCAAACTTGGCTTCCTGTAGATGAAAACTGTGAATCAATAAACCAAGTTTCCAATGCCACCATGGTACCTACTAAATCATTCAATTTTAACCAGTAACATTAACATCCCAACTTTCACCACTGTTTTAACTTGAGCAAAAATTAATAGCATCTAGTAACTGCTACTGTTGCACATAGTTAACAACATGACATCTAGTGTTTTGATGCTTAAATTTACAAGATGTTGGACAAATGTATCATTCATGTGATCAAAAGGAAGTTAGTGTGGCACTCTTGCTGCACTACTTCAATTGTGTTGGTCTTCATGGATCTCTGGTGTACCCTACACTTGCTCTGCTCTCTTTGTACCTCTAGTACCAGCAGTTTTGGATTTTTTTGCTAGGTGCTTTTGCGTGTTGCTATGCTTGTAGCAGTCTTGGCATTCCTCTTCTTCGATGCTGCAGCCTTGGCTGCTAGTGTGCTTGTACTCAGTGGCACTGGCCTTTCCATTGCTTGGTTGGACCTGATGAAGCTTGATTCTAGCAAAGGCCCCTGGGGTTGTGACAATGAGGTCTCCTAGGTTTCCTAGATAGATTAGTTTTTCTGGGTATGTAATGTGCAAATAAAAGCTGAGTGCAATCAAGTGTTATGTATATTACCTCTTCTAGCATGTAACTCCACATTGTTGTCCTTGTTTGTGTCATTTCCTCTACTGATGTGTGTTGACTCACAAAATTTGAGTCCAGAGGAGCTGACTGGTTTGTTTCTATGTCATCCTGAGTGGTTTCTTCATTTGCAATTGCTTGTCTTACTTGTTGTTCTGCCTCCTGCTAAAGGGTTGCTTGAGTGGTGGCCACTAGCTTCTTGGCATCTTCTGAACTGAATCTCATCCTTTTTAGTTTGCATCCATTAGTGTTATGACCAGCTTCTAAACAATGGGTGCAAAGGATTGTTATGCCATGTCTAGACAATTTGGGGCCATCTTTTCTTGGCACCTCAAAAGGTTGCTTTTTCCTAGACTTTGGTGGTTTGCCAACCTTCTTCTCATAAACTGGTGGTAAAACCTTTGGCCCATTCATTTTCTCCCATTCTGAATTATCTCTACAAGGCCAAATGCTGAAGGCATAAGCACTGTTGTATGCATCTAGTGAGTAGCAGCTAGGAAGAACATATTCTGGTTGTATTCTTTCATGCCTGAGGCAAGTAATAGCATGAGAACATGGAATCCCAGTCAGTTGCCACCTTGTGCAGTCACATGTCTTGTCTTCAATGTGATGGTAATCTCTCACTAATACCTGAAATACCCCCTGGCCTAATGGTAATGCATAGCATATGTTAGCAAACTCTGCATTCTTTGATAGCTTCTTTCTGATTTTTGGACAGAAAGAACTTGTCATCTCATTTGCCAATTATTTCCTTTTGTTGTAGCATCTTGTCATCAATTGGCATTTGATTTTCTCAAACATGCTCAAAATAGGTAACTCTCTAGCATCCAATATGTAGTTATTGAACACCTCACAATTGTTGTTCAAGAGAATGTCACATTTTGGGAATACAGAGAAGTATGCTCTTACCCAAGTGTTGGGTGCCATCTTTGCCAGCCAGTCATATGCATCTTTGTTAAGTGCCTTCATCTTTTCCATGCTCCTGTTGAAAGCCTTAGCAGATGAAGATCTTGTACATGACCACAACTGGTTCTTTAGAATCTCTCCC
The DNA here is from genome assembly GCA_022457205.1 of Saccharum spontaneum. Taxonomy (NCBI): domain Eukaryota; kingdom Viridiplantae; phylum Streptophyta; class Magnoliopsida; order Poales; family Poaceae; genus Saccharum; species Saccharum spontaneum. The sequence goes on along the minus strand of CM039601.1, from coordinate 31,857,021 downwards.
TTAAACTTTTCCTAGAAATTGGAGTACATATGTCTTACACAGAACCTGTGCTTAGTTCTAGGAAGACCTGCTTCACTGCTGGGTTAATCTTTGAAATAACAAGAATCAGTGAGTACATAGTGCAAATAAATAAAGGCAAAAAGAAAAGATTAGGAACCAGGTTCACTCACTTTTTGTTTGTCTGTCATAATTGTCCAGGGGTATGTATTCTCAATCTTTAGGTCATCCTTAAGGGTTTCTAGGAACCATTTCCATGTTGCAAGGGACTCCACTTCAACAATAGCCATAGCAATTGGGAAGATACAGTCATTAGGGTCCATACCAACTGCAGTAAGTAGTTGTCCTCCATACTTGGTCTTAATGAAACATTCATGCAGGCAGATTATTGGCCTACATCCTGCCATAAAACCCCTTTTGCATGCATCAGTTGACATATAACATGTGCTAAAAAGGTTACCAGCCAAGTTCAGGTAAAAAGATGATCCAGGGTTACTTCTCCTCAACTCCTGACCATAGTCCCAAAGAGAATTGAGTTGCATCACCTCATCACCATGAATTTCTCTCATAATCAGTCTTCTTGCTCTAGCCAACTTGCTTTTGGAAGGAGTTAAATTCCAGTCCTTTTGTATAGTTTTCCCTAGACGCTGATACTCATCTAGTCATGGGCTCTAAAAGCATCCAGGTACTTAGAAGCTATCCATTTGGCAGTGCACTTCTTGACACTCCACTCCTTTTGGCAAGTGTGGCCTCTGTTGACGGTCCTTAAGTACCAAATATAGTTATTAAATAAATAAAGAAAAGGATCCAAATGCAACCAACACCTAGACTTAGGATTTTATCTGACAGAATTCCACGAGTTTTGGTGTTTGTCTGTTTCTGCAGGGGGTTATCAAAAAATACGGAGGAAAGGCCCACACGTCGGGTTTACATAGAGATAATAACGTGTTCACCGATTTTCTATCATCTAGAAGACTCCAGAAGCCATGAGATCGAACGGGAGGCCGAACGGGCCCGGAGGAAGGGCGCCCGCCCTGCGCCCTAGGGCGGCCGCCCTGGCCTGAGAGCCAATCAGGCTCCATCTCGCGGATTATGCTCCACCGACCTAAGGGATCAAGGAAAACCGTGCGATTAATGTTGGTTTGATCCGACGGCCCACGTTCACTTGAGGGGGTTATATAAGCAGGACCCCTGGCCCCTGGAGGAGGCACTCCCTCATTCTCAATTCCTCAAACCCTAATCTCAGGAGGAGAGTCTCTGATCAAGCCCTAGAGCCACCACATCAACTAGATCTCTAGTATAGCATAGCTACATAGGATTAGAACTAGAAGGAGTCAATCTTCGATTGGTTTTCGGATCTGTCAAGAGGATTCTTGGTAATTCCTCTACTGTTCTTCATTGTTCATCTTTGTTCTTCAATATTATGAATACAACTTTGTTCTATTTCAATATATTGATTATGACTATGCTCTACTTGTTTATGTTTGCGATTATATTGTTCTTAGTTTATCGTAGTTATACGCTTGGCTTAGTTAGATTGGAATTATATACATGTTTAGGATCGTATAGCGTTTATCCATCGGATCCATGGGTAAATGATAAATATTGTGTAGGCGTGGTGCTTAGACCATATTTATCTGCGATTGCACCTTATATGCCGGATCGTGGGGTGGTCCGCGATGGTGACAGCTTCGTTGGTTCTTATATAGTCCCCCTCCCGTGTGTAAGGCAGGCAGAGCAACATTATTACGGGGGAGTGATTGCTATGTTTCTCATCTTCCTTGATAATATCACTATACATGGGCGTAGTCCTTTCTCGCAATGATTGCCAAGTGTACTTGCACTAACTATGATATGCTAGACTTTATAGTTAAGAATAACTTAGGAAATATCCTTGTAGTTCGTCCTAATACCATGCTAATGACTTGCTAGAATATCTGTTGAGGTGCTTATCATTATTATATGTGGCTAGCTGATCAGATTAATTATCTTTGTCACCATTCATACTTTATCTATATTTTATGTGACACTTACCCCTGTATGCAAGAGATAGATGAATGCTCTCACTTATACATGCAATGATTGATACTCATTCCTATATTCCATTCCATAATCAACATTGATGTTAGTAATCCCTTCCTAGTGGTAAAAATATAAATAACGATACCTGGAATACTTCCTGGTTAAAATGCTACATCGGTATTAATCTGTGCGCTTGCAGATCTTATTTATTATTTATTTAGAAGAGCAGTTGCATATTTCAATACCGCGTCTCTCATGTCATGCTGGGGATGACAACTTGGCTTAAGTGGCATGAGGGATAGGTTCGGCATTTTTGGCGCCGTTATCAGAATTAGAAAACTAAGTCTACTTTTGGTAATGACGTTAAGAATGCCCAACAAGCATTTTTGGCGCCGTTGCCGGGGAAGGTTGATTTACTAACAAGGAATGAATACGGAATTTGAGTCATCATTCGCATCATTAAGTGATTGAGATCATCAATTCTCCCATACAGATTTACCCCTGTATTTTTCCTTTCTTATTGTTTTGCAGGGTGATGTATGAACAGAGGACATCTTCCAGAAAATTTTGTTGACAACCCCGAAGCATTAATCAGAGGGGCAAGAGCCAAGCTCAAGAAGTCAACACTTCGATGCAACACTTCATCCAATCCAGAAGACCGCCGAAGTTTCATCCGGAATTTGTCAACAGAGTTCGCAGCCATGGCGAACAAGACGATCCGCGAGTTCTCAGCTCCCACTACGGACAACATCCGCACTGGACCTGCCGCGGCCATCGACAAGAACTTTGAGCTCAAGCCAGGGCTCATCAACATGGTACAAGCCAACCAGTTTTGTGGGAAGCCGCACGAAGATGCAAGTGCTCATCTCCAACACTTCCTAGAGATTTGCAGCACATTCACTATATTAGATGTTCCCAGAGACGCCATACTACTTCGCCTTTTCCCATTCTCACTATTGGAGAGAGCGAAGCAGTGGTTCTACGCGACGAAGGATAAGAACACTACGTGGGCACTCTGCTCTACGAACTTTCTGGCTAAGTTCTTTCCCATGGGCAAGACCAATGCTCTCCGTGGGAAGATTACAAGTTTTCAGCAACAACATGATGAATCTGTTCCAGAAGCATGGGAGCGCTTTCAAGATTACATCCTAGAATGTCCCCATCATGGAATGGAAAGCTGGCTACTTATGCAGACTTTCTATCATGGGCTCATCACTAGTGCTCGTGAGACCATGGATGCTGCAGCTGGAGGCGCATTTCTATCACTCACCATACCACAAGCTACAGCCCTTGTGGAGAAGATGGCGTCCAACCAAGGTTGGAACGAAGAGAGGACTCAAACACGCAAGAAGGGTGGAGGTATGCACCAGCTCAAGGAGGTAGACATGCTGTCTGCAAAGTTAGACCTACTCATGAAAAAGCTCGATGACAAAGCTGGAGACAAAAGAGAAGTCATGAACGTCTACGACTCTCACATGACTTGTGAGGAATGTGGAGATACTGGACACTCAGGCAATCACTGCCCTGAGATGCTTGAGGATGCAAGGTACATCAACAACAACAACAACTACAACCGTCCTCAACAAAATCAAGGTTGGAATCAACAGAGGCCTAACTACTCAGGTAACTACTCAGGTAATTATCAAGGTAATAACTCTTACAACAACAATAATAATTTTCCACCCCTGAGAGAGTTAGTGTCTAATCAAGGAAAGCTAATGGATAACTTGTCTAAGAAATTGGCATCCAATGATAAAATACTAGAAAACATAAATAATAGAATGGATAATTTCTCTACTGCCATCAAAAACCAAATTAGCTTTAATAAAATGATTGAATCTCAGTTAAATCAAATAGCTGCTGCTGTTCCTGCTACTAACCCCGGTATACCATCACAACCGGAAGGATTAGAATCTGCAAATCTTGTAGATATGTTTGATGCAGGTAACTATTGGAGTAATCCCGCTGTCGGAGTACATAATGACCTTGTGCCAGTCAAGAGAGGCGATCCAGGACGCCCCGTCATCCTGATCTCCATCGGCATGGTGGACTTCCCAGAAGCACTCTGTGACTTTGGCTCCAGCGTCAACATTATGCCCAGGGTACTCTATGAAAAATTCTTTACATATCCTTTATCAGAAACAACTATGTGTTTGCAGCTTGCAGATCGGACACTAAGCTTTTCTAAAGGAATATTAAAGAACATGTGTGTCCGAGTTGGTACCTCGTATGCTCCAGCTGACTTCGTGGTGATAGAGACCGGGTCCGATGAGAGGTCACCAGTTATTCTGGGAAGGCCATTCCTGAACACCTCGGGAGCTGTCATCTACGCCAGCGCTGCGAAGATCAACTTTAACATCAAGGGGAGGAAGGAGACGTTTTCCTTCAAGAACAAGATTACACAAATCCCAGAGCAACCCCAACATGAACCAAGGAAGAGGACCAACAGGAGGAACAAGCAGAACAAAAACAACCAAGGATGGACCGAATCAGCTAAGATGGTCACTGCAGTTCAAGGAGGTCAAGATGGTCGACTCAAGTCGCCCTTCCTGAACAAGAAGGACGACCTAGGTATGCCAAGCATTGAGTGCTCAATCAATGGATACTCCTTTCAGAAGGCGCTCTGCGACACTGGATCAGGCGTCAACATAATGGCCACAGTCACCTATCAGCTCTTGTACGGGACCATGCCCTTAAAACCAACATACACTCAGCTCCAGATGGCAGATCAGACATCCTGAAAGGTCGAAGATATAGTAACCGATGTCCTTGTTAAAATTAACGATCATTTTGTCCATACAGACTTTCAGGTCATTGACATGGGAGACGACGAGTACGATCCACCCATCATCCTAGGAAGACCGTTCCTAGGCACCGTCAAAGCAATCATCTACATTGGAACCGGAGAAGTCCATATGCATTTCCCCTCTAAGAAGATACGCCGCTACTTTAATGACCCTAACTATATAGTTGAAGATTCTAAGCAGGTCAGGACAAGAAGAAGGCGACGTAACCGTAACCAAAGGAGGCAAACCATCAAGGACGTATGGGCAGACTATGAAGGAGAGGTCATAAGGCCCGAGGATACACAACAGGAGACCGAAGCACCAAGTCGGGTATGGAAAGCGAAGACAGTTACACAAGAAGAGGAGGCGCTGCCGGAACCACCGTCTACGCCACCCAAATCCCAGGACAACTAAGAAGAAAAGAAGTCCTGTTCGGAGGACTTAAAAACACCGAACGTCGTGCCAAGAGGTAAACTTGGTAGTTATCATTTTCCCTTTAATTATTGCTCAGTTAATCATGTTCATTCTGTCTAAAAAAATGTTGAAAACAGTAAGCCCCATATGAGTATGCGAGTGGCATAAAACCCATAAGTACATTCACTGTGGTGGCATAAAAAAATATAATAATAATAATATATTTTTTCTATTCTATAAAAATGAAAATAAAAATAGAGAGTGACATTTATCAAGGAAGCTCAAACATGATAAAGGCTAGATATTTATGCTAACGCTTAATCAAGTTCCACGAAGCTTTGTTGTCTATTTGAGCTCCACAGAATTCAGGAAGACTAGCAGACGGAGGATATCCTAATCGTTGTCAGGGTGCTGCCGACATTCAAATACACCTCTGCACCTGCTAGCTACATCAGAAGAAATTACGTCAAGATCCAGCTTGGGGGAGAGCACCTCCATTTATCCTGATAAGTATTTTTATCTACATTTATACCTATGCTTTATTAAAATAAAAAGATGCATAATCATGAAAACCCAAATAAATATTTTGTGTTTATATATATTTGCTTAGTTTAATAAATAAATAAAGTAGCTATGCTAAACTGAATCTTGAAAATAAAACTCTAGCATGGATATGATGAATAGTTGCTCTGCCTAATTTTCAAATTTGTTCTCTCTCTAGTTTAGACATAACTGTTATAATTTAAAACTGGCTCTAAACCTAAACTAGTGGGAAGAGAACTTGATCTGAAGTCTAAGTTGTTAGCGGATATGATATGGGAAGGTTGAGCTGCTGTTTATCTGTTCCTAGAGATGCTAGAATTCTGGAGAATTTTATCTTTGAAAATCTTTAAAATGTTGCATGATGAGTTCCTGTATGATGAGAGTTTAAATTCCTACCACAGCCATATATACATGCTTGTTAGAATAAGAGCCGCACTTTTACTACTTACTGCTTATGGGCATTGAGTGTGGTCAAGCTGTGTAGACCCTTAGGAACTTGTCATGTGGTTAAAATCAAGATTCACTTGCACGTTCACTCATACATGCTGCTTCTACTCCGGAAGTACGCATCCACATATATCCACTCATTTCCATCTCCAGATTCACCCAAAATTATTCTACTCCTGACCCAGGAGAGAATAGCCAAAAACATTATCCCATTCCTGTTATTCCCTGTGAAGTTAATGCTCAAGTCATTTCTACTACCACTTGCTATATTTTCAAAAGAGGGAGATTGCTCTAAAAAAAATATAAATACGAGGAAATAAAAAGGAGCAAGTGCTCGGAACCTCGAAGAAAGAAAAAGTGAGACGAGAGGTAAAAATGGACAAGTGTCCGACAGTAGAATTAGGGGTACAAGATACCCACCTGAGAGAAAAAAAAGAGAAAAAAAATAGAGCATCTCATTCCCCTCAAAAGTTTTAAAAAGCAAGAAAGGTATGTATTCCCTCAAAAAGAGCATTAGACTTTTGTTATCACCATCATCACCATACACCACTCATTCACCACACATGCACATCTTGATTTGACTTATTGACTTGTTTCTCTGGATCCATGGTTTGACTATGCAATAAATGTTCTATGAGTATGTATACTGTATCTCCCACCTATGAGCTCCAGATATCAAAGCCTTATTAGAGTAGGGTGAGAGAGAAGGCAATGTCACTACGCCTTATACCATAAATACCACATACTTTGAGAGAGAAGGCATATACCATTACTGCCTTGGTAAGGATCCAGAAATACCACAAAAGAGAGACCCGAGAAAGTCATACAAGGAATCTCTGAGTTTTATTTGAAAAAATTTGCAAAAAACTCCAGAGCTATAACTGATCAAGAATAAGAGACATGGCGTTTGACTAGACCGTTCTATCTTTTAACCACTCAAGATGCAGGTGACGGTTGCAAGCCCCATGGTGAAAGGTAAAATGAGTAAGTTTTAAGTCTTGACAGTTTACTCTAACTCAGGGATGAGACCTTATTTGAAAGCATATGTACCATCAACGTTCAAAGGCGTTGCAGCAACTTCTGATCCATAATGAGTCTATCCTTGCTCAGGGACGAGCAAGAGGTAAGCTTGGGGGAGTTTGTTGACGGTCCTTAAGTACCAAATATAGTTATTAAATAAATAAAGAAAAGGATCCAAATGCAACCAACACCTAGACTTAGGGTTTTATCTGACAGAATTCCACGAGTTTTGGTGTTTGTCTGTTTCTGCAGGGGGTTATCAGAAAATACGGAGGAAAGGCCCACACGTCGGGTTTACATAGAGATAATAACGTGTTCACCGATTTTCTATCATCTAGAAAACTCCAGAAGCCACGAGATCGAACGGGAGGCCGAACGGGCCCGGAGGAAGGGCGCCCGCCCTGCCCCCTAGGGCGGCCGCCCTGGCCTGAGAGCCAATCAGGCTCCGTCTTGCAGATTATGCTCCACCGACCTAAGGGATCAAGGAAAACCGTGCGATTAATGTCGGTTTGATCCGACGGCCCACGTTCACTTGAGGGGGCTATATAAGCAGGACCCCTGGCCCCTGGAGGAGGCACTCCCTCATTCTCAATTCCTCAAACCCTAATCTCAGGAGGAGAGTCTCTGATCAAGCCCTAGAGCCACCACATCAACTAGATCTCTAGTATAGCATAGCTACATAGGATTAGAACTAGAAGGAGTCAATCTTCGATTGGTTTCCGGATCTGTCAAGAGGATTCTTGGTAATTCCTCTACTGTTCTTCATTGTTCATCTTTGTTCTTCAATATTATGAATACAACTTTGTTCTATTTCAATATATTGATTATGACTATGCTCTACTTCTTTATGTTTGTGATTATATTATTCTTAGTTTATCGTAGTTATACGCTTGGCTTAGTTAGATTGGAATTATATACATGTTTAGGATCGTATAGCGTTTATCCATCGGATCCATGGGTAAATGATAAATATTGTGTAGGCGTGGTGCTTAGACCATATTTATCTGCGATTGCACCTTATATGCCGGATCGTGGGGTGGTCTGCGATGGTGACAGCTTCGTTGGTTCTTATATAGTCCCCCTCCCGTGTGTAAGGCAGGCAGAGCAACATTATTACGGGGGAGTGATTGCTATGTTTCTCATCTTCCTTGATAATATCACTATGCATGGGCGTAGTCCTTTCTCGCAATGATTGCCAAGTGTACTTGCACTAACTATGATATGCTAGACTTTATAGTTAAGAATAACTTAGGAAATATCCTTGTAGTTCGTCCTAATACCATGCTAATGACTTGCTAGAATATCTGTTGAGGTGCTTATCATTATTATATGTGGCTAGCTGATCAGATTAATTATCTTTGTCACCATTCATACTTTATCTATATTTTATGTGACACTTACCCCTGTATGCAAGAGATAGATGAATGCTCTCACTTATACATGCAATGATTGATACTCATTCCTATATTCCATTCCATAATCAACATTGATGTTAGTAATCCCTTTCCAGTGGTAAAAATATAAATAACGATACCTGGAATACTTCCCGGTTAAAATGCTACATCGGTATTAATCTGTGCGCTTGCAGATCTTATTTATTATTTATTTAGAAGAGCAGTTGCATATTTCAATACTGCGTCTCTCATGTCATGCTGGGGATGACAACTTGGCTTAAGTGGCATGAGGGATAGGTTCGGCATTTTTGGCGCCGTTATCAGAATTAGAAAACTAAGTCTACTTTTGGTAATGACGTTAAGAATGCCCAACAGCCTCCACAGTAAGTCTTCACAACAAATGATTTCATCCTAGAGTCAAAGGAAGCATATAGGTTCCATGGACAACCTTTAGTACAGTGAGCTCTAAACCTGATCCTATCATTCCTTGGCATCTTGATCTTAACCCTATTCCTTACATTGTACTCACCAATTGCTTCTCTAAGCTTCTCAATAGTAGGAAAGACAAGCCCTATAGAAAATGTGGGAGTGCTCATGTCCTCCTCTCTGAATGAAGTGAACCTTAACCAAGAAGTACCCTCACCATCTGATTCTGGAAAGTTCTAATCCCTCATCATCAGCCTCTACATCATCTGAGTCCACATCTGGTTTGCTCACATCAAAAGCCTTCAATGCACTTCCTTTAGGTTTCTTGTTGTCCTTTAGCTAAACATGCTCATCTTCATAGTTCTCAAATAGGTCAGCATCTCCATCTTCCATCTCATAGTCAGTGTCAACAAAATCATCATCCTCTGCACCATTGTCATCTAAACCACTTCCCTCATCCCCATCTATACATTGCTGAATCTTCTACTTTCCCAAGTTGGTGTAGAAAGCAGGGAGCTTTTCACCTACCTTCTTCTCCACATATGTCACTTTAACTGGGCTCAACAGCTTTGGCATATCAGTAATAGTATTGTCCACTATATCATCCCAAATTCCACCAATTATGTCCTCATGATCGAAATAAACCACAAAATTCTTGATCTTGTGCACCAAAGCTGACATAACATTGGTATCTCTGTCTAATTTAATGATTCTAAGCCCTTCTTGTATGGTCTGCTCTAGTAATAGCCAGTAAAACTTTAAGCTTGGGGTCTTCTGGTACCCTAACTGGTCAACAAAATCATCAAACCACAAAGGCGACCAAATATCTGCCTCCAAATGATCAAACCAGTCGACCCTCTCATCCAAATAAGTTTTTAGACTACCATGACCAACAAGGAATCCCCCATGATGAACCTCAATAGTGAACTAGTGCCCACCTTCATCTACAATTACGATAAAAAATTGCACTGGTAAACAATCGGCCAAAACCCTAACCAAAACGAACAACAAATGACCTAATTGACAACCAGTCCTCCAATACCCTAACCCAAATCCCCAACGCAATCATGAAAACCAAGTACGATTACTAGACGCCTATGAGTCTAGAGAATAGCACTCACCATAAACTGGCGATGGTTCCCCTTTGCGCTGCAATCGCCTCGGTTTTCAGTCGACCGCCGGCGACACGAACGCTACACCGGGCGACCGTCACGAGGAAATAGCAGGGGAATAAGAAGGGGAAGAACAGAGTGCGGGAGGGCTTGTTTGCATAAATGCAAGATGGATTCATCGTCAAAGCAGTCAACAGCCACGCTGTACATGCCACATCATCAGGAATAGCACGCCAAGGCCTGTTGTGGACTTAATTGAGACCCAAACAGCAAATTAGCACCAAGTTGGCACACTTTAAAAGTTCATGGACCGGCTTGACACGTGCAGACAAGTTCAAGGACTGGGTATGCACTTTACTCTTAAATAAACACTACTCTACTGTTCCAACCAACCAGGCATGGCAAGCTAGGTGGACGAAATACACTATAGTACCTTCAAAAAATATCGCGTGCCAATCCGTACACTTTGCAAAGCAACGTCACGAGTGTACAAGATATTGGACACATGATCAATCTGAGGCCCACATGGGTGTGTGCTACTCCTATAGTATTACAGTATTTCCCTGCTTTACTTTGGACCATAGCAAGTTGAGAACTTTGAGAGGGACATGGAAGAAAATGCCCTGCGTGATATACTCTATACGTGGGACACCCAGCAAATGCTCTTCCTGCCTCCGTGTTTGGACAACAAAGCCCATTGAAAGCATACTTGGATTGGATCAAACAAGAGAGCTACTCCAACAGTAGTACAGTTCTCTACCGCAGAAGAATAGATCTCAGATCTCTCTGTTCGGCTAGCTGAAAAAACGGCTGATGCTGATTTGTTGTGAGAGAAAAACGTTGTTATTTCGCTGAAACGGTATGGCTGATAAGTTCAAGCGAACAGGGCTAGTCTAGTCTAGACATTAAAGGGCTGGTCGAATAGACAATGCTAGATGATTGCCTTGCTTTTCGGTTGCTTTCAATAGAAACTTTCTTTCGTCGCCCAAGCACGCCTCATACCTCGGCTGGTTTGAAAAATGCCGCCTAAAAAAGCACTCCACCCTCTGTCTCAAACTATAGGTTATTTTGGATTTTTAAGCCTGCTTGGATCCATAGGCAATAGCTAAAGTTTAGCCCATAGGGCTGTTTGGATCTGAGGCTAAAGATTAGCCATTTAGCCTACCATGACTCATTTGCCCCTAATTAATACCATGCATGGGGGATAATATGCGTCTTTGGCCCCACATGACCACTTTTAGCCCTCCTTGGAGGGGTTAATGGAAAAGGGATGGACTAAAATTTAGCCCCCACTTATCAAACATGAAGCTAGCACAACAGTAAAATAGTGAGATTGTCCTGTCAATCGATAAAGAACAAAGGATTCAAATTCCTATGGACCAGATTCCTATAGCAGCCTTTGGTTTATAAGAATTGCTCGTTTGAATGCTAAAGGAAACTTTTCTTTCCCTTCAATTCCTTAGAAAAACTAAAAAAACAATCCACTTAGACCTCATGGAAAAATTCTTATCCACGAGGAACAAGGCAAACGATCAATGGATTTGAGTGGAATATAACAATAAGGTTGATTAAGAAAGCAAGCACTATTTTCTCCTAAAATTTCTTTTAAGATTCTTGCGTTTCTCTATTGCCTATCCAAATACCTAGGTATGGAAAACTTATATGTTTTTTATTTTTCTGTTGTGCACTTGCATTCCTATGCTATTTTTATTTTTATGTTTTTTCCCTGCATTTTATCATTCCTGCAATCCAAAGGAGACTAGAATAATCATCGAAATCTTACTTGGAAAGATCTCAAACCTGAGTAACTAGATGTATAACCATACCTCCCAATCAACCAGTTGAGCTAAGCTCATTTTCTTTAAATTATGACCAACTTAGAAGGAACTAGCAGACGGTAGTACACTCCACTAAACAACAATTAACCTGGGAGCTTGGGAAGGACTTAAAACCTGGGTGTACCTTGAAGCGTGACGGTAGTACACTCCACTAAACAACAATTAACTTTCTGTGCAAGATTGGGTACTGTGTAAGTGTGTATACCAGTATGCGATGCCAAGAGTGCTGGTGGAGGCACGGGAAGGGAACGCCAAATTGTCGCCTGGCCCGGAAACAATGATGGGCCACCAAAGAGCACCATATCAACTTTTGCTCTACTTCATTTGTGATTTGTCACCTAAATTGCAAAACAGTAATATAACTTTAGCATAGTTCTAAATGGGACTATACCAAGTTCTACTAAATCTAAAAAAAATATAAAAATTACCAAATTAAATAAGTATGATTATATTTAAATTTTTTTGTAATATACTTATTTGAAATTATAGATGTTGATAATTTTTTTACAAATTTAGGGCCTGCTTGGTTCACTTCTAAAATTTACCAAGCTAAAGATTTGGCAGGCCATGATTTTTGCTAGTATTTGGTTTGCATTCAAAATTTGCCAGCCTCTCACATTAGGCTTGCCAAATCTATGACATTTTTTTGCCCAACTTTTGGTTGCCAAATCTTTAGCATGACAAATTTTGGTAGCGAACCAAGCAGTACGGATGCAAGCAGGCTGCTCTGTAGACGGCCCGCACGTCGCCGCTCTGTCCACTACGTGCATTAGCCGGCTTGGTGGGTGCCGGTTACTACTAGTGCGGCTGACCGCGTCGTCCCAGTAGGCCTTGCAGCAAAGAGCTAGCAGGCATGCAGGAGTCCGCAGGAGCCTGATACGTCCATCAGCAAGGCGCCGCGCGCGGGAGCTGCCCCGACGCGGGCACCAGCGTCGTCGCCTAGGCAGCGCAGTTACATCATCCCACTGTCGCCGATGAGATTTGAGCGAGGGAACACGCTACCTCCATGAGTTATTCCACCCTGCTGCCGCGCTAAGAGACCGCCTACGAATCTACGATCGCGCTATGCACCAACTTGGACGAGGATGGTCAGTGTGACCTGCACGTTCTGGTCGATGACGTCGAGATGTTCGGCAAGGAGGAAGAGGAACTTGGCCGAGTACAGGTTAGTGCCGAAGTCGATGATGCAAATCATGCAATTGACCGTCCAAGCGACAGCTTAATTCCAAGCGACGTAGGTCATGATGTCCACAGGGTTAGACCGTTGGAGAAGATGAGTAGGATGGAGTCTAGCGAGTGCTCTGCCAGCGCGTGCACGATCTTCTTTCATAAAAACATAAGTGGAGACGTCCGACGTGGGTGCTTGTGGGCCTTGCAGGTATAAGCAGGATTTTGCGGACACCATTAATAACCCAACGGACTTAGCAGGTCAACCTGCCCCAACCCGCAGTAATTAAGCAGGCTGCCTGCATTGTCCAATACGTCTTCCTTGCGGGGCGGGCAAAGCGGGCCTGCGGGCAAGCCCGTGCCGCTTGCATCCTGACCAAGCAGGCCCTTAGTTAAGTTTGAAACAGTTTGACCTAAAGCGAATCTAGTATTATATTTTAGAACGGATGCTGTCCTAGCTTCTCTGCTTCTGGATGCAAAGTCGTACGCAAAAAAAGTTGTACGCCAGGTTTTTTTTTTTTTGACTTTGTACGCCAGGGGTTATACGCTTATGCAAGCACAGCACAGCCACTTATGCAAGCTTTGACATGTGATTTTTCTTGTAGCCTCGCGGGGGCGCATGTGATTTGCTCTGGCCGCGGAAAGCTTTGCTCCTGGGCCCTGGGTGCGGGTGGCGGGTCCGATTCCGTCGTTCGGAGCAGCAAGCAGCGATGTGCCAGCACGCCGACTCCGGGACAGCTTTTCTTCTCGCTGTGTCGCTCGCTCACGATCCGCGTGGACCGGTCTTTCCATTGATTGATTGATTGATGGATGGATGGTAGTGGTACGTGTACGCACGGACGAATCTCTCGGCCTTGTTTAGATTCCAAAATTCACCTCCAAATTCCACTATGCAAAAAGAAGATTCCCCATCACATCAAAATATCGGCATATATATGGAGTACTAAATGTAGATGAAATCAAAAACTAATTACACAGTTTTGTTGTACTTTGCGAGACGAACATTTTGAGCCTAATTAATCAAAATTTAGACAATTATTACCATAAAAAACAAAAAGTGCTACAGTGTCGGGGGTGGCACTGTGCCGAGTCGGCCACCCCCGACCCTGGAATCTAAACGAGGCCGTAGCTTTCGGCTTTCCAAATCGCCTTTTCGCCGTTCCAGGCACGGACCCCACGGGATTGATCATTCCGATTCCGATCCTCTCGCATGATGGCGATGGCGTGATGTGCCAATGCCCAATGGGGGGTGTCTGCTCTGCGTGCGTGCTGGTGTTGAGGACTGGACCAGCGGGCAGTGGCCACGCGTTGTCGGTTGTCCAGATGGGATTGGAAAACGTTAGGTCCACACCACATCGTCGACTGATCTACTAGCTTACGCGCCCGGAACACTAACAACTGAATGACCAATTGTTTCATTAACAATTTTGATTTGGGATATATTTCGAATAAAATGGAGGAAATCTCGCTCCGGGCTTCCAGTTCGTTCTGATTTATGAGAGAGGGAGACAGCGCGTGGTTTGAGTCCCAAGAGAAATAGTCTATGTGCCCTCCGGCTTAAACATCGATGTTTGCTGGTACTAACGAGGAAACATTGCTCCACAAGGCGGAAAAAACATAAACTTCAAGGTTGTAGTTGAAATCCTTCACATGGAATATTGTGAAAAAAAATGGCGTCTTTCAATTATATATATACAAGTACAACAATATTAAAAGTAGTTTCCACGTTCATTCAAAAGGCTCTAAAAACTACTGTAAGAGATTAATGGAAAAACGAAAAGAATACTATAGTGCTTCCTCCGTCCCTAATTAACTGTCGCCGTCAGTGTACGTGCCATAAGTTTGACTCAATTTGTAGAAAATACGTGTAACATTTGTATCTCTAAATAAATTTATTAAAAAACTAGATTCAAAGATCTTTCCAATGATACTAATTATGTACCATAAATATTAATATTTTTTTAATATATATTTAGTCAAAGTTGTTTCTCGGGAAGCGAAAACGACAGATATTTAGGGACAGAGGGAGTAGTACGTAATAAGTAAGAGGAGACCTGACGATACATAATAGTAAATGGTAAGGTTTAATCTTTATAGTTTTCTAGCATTTAGACATAAAGTTGTATATATATATATATATATATATATATATATATATATATATATATATATATATATATATATATATATATATCGCTATGCCAAATTTTTTGATGAGCCTTACATATTCTTCCTTATGTCAGTTTTTGGTAAGGAAAATAAGTTTTTGGTACTAATAGGGTCAACAACTTTTTTGTAGGTCATGTTTAGAGAAATGGTAATGCTATGATTAGGGCATCCGAACGCCAAACGCCGGACGCAACATGGCTTCACATCGTCCATGTATTCATAAATATCTAATACTCCCAAGCCGCCTCCAAAAAAATACCCCACTCCGCAAGTTGTCAGCCGCAAGTCGCACGCACATTCCGCTCTTCTCCTCCATGGCCGCACCCCAGCATTCAATCGAGGTCCGGACCCCCGGCGACTCGCCATGGCCCACCGCCACTATCCTCTCCTCCTCCATGGCCGCAACCTAGCCTTTCGCCCCCCTCCTGCTCCTCCTCGCCATGGCCCTCGCCACCGCCACCACTTTCATCTTGGTCCTCTCATCCCTCACCGTTGTGATGCGGCATCCGCTGCCATGCGGTCGCTCTCCAAGCTCCACAAAGCTCGTGGTGTTGCTCGTATCCTCAGATGGCTTTCGCTTTAAGTGCCAGTACAAGCTCTCTCTCCTGCACATCCGCTGCCTCATCGCCAGCACCGACGCCGGCGTCCTCCTTATCACCTACTCCTGTGGCTAGAGATGGCAAGGGCGTCATGGCCATGCCTACTTCACAACCGCCTCGAGCCTTGCTAGACATGGTGATCGCCATCCACTAGAGTATTGTGTCAGACGTGTTGCAAGCATATGTTTCAAGTGTTTTAAGGGTTTCATATGCATGTTGCAAGTGTTTCATGTTTATGTTGCAAAAAGTAGATCGGGATGTTGCATATGTTGCAATGGCTATACACATATGTTCCAAATGTTTCATCTGTTTTTTCAGACGTATGTTGCAAATATGTTTATTTGGATGTTGCATATGTTTCACACATATGTTACAATGGTTTTATCTTGATGTTGCACATGCTTTTGCAATAGCTTTTCAAGTGTTTTCAGGTGTTTTTACAAGTGTTTTAGACGCATCTTCCAAGTGTTCCATCTGCCTTCAGATGTATGTTGCAAATGTTTCAAAAGTAGATCGAGTGTTACTTCTAAGGACCCACCTGCCGCAGCAGGCGTCCAGGCAGGTGAAGTAGAGGGATCGCAAGCGATCTCCGTGTGGGGTTAGAAGGTGCGGGCAACATTCGGACGGGCGCGGGCCTCCATGTGGGCGCATAAAATAGAGTGCAGACACGGGCATCTGGACGCGTGTGTGCATCCAGATGTCTGGGCACTAGCATAATCCATTAGCTCTACTTTTCGAGTCCGTTGCTGTGCAGTGATGCTGCTAGGTCCCCCATCCTCTGTGTTTGCTTTCTTGGAGTTTGTAGCGATGCTATTTTCTTGCCTCTCATGAATGGCATTTCGTGTTTGCTTTGCGAACTTTCAATTATTTAGTTGTTTGAATATTTGAGTTTTTAACTTTGGTATAATAAGTGTGGTCTGATTATTTCTCTGTTATGGAAATAAAAGTTAGCTCTTTTGGTTATTAGAAAAGACATAAAAGTTGAGTAGCTGTTAGAGAGTGCCATGTCATAATCGTCATGTCCAAGACGACAGATCTAAAGATTGACAAAGAAGATCTGCAAGTTGGGATGTGGTGTCGTTGGCCTTTTAAACGCGCACACACACCCATCCTCATCAGTCATCAGTCAATATACTAGATATCGACTTGGATAAGCATTCTCACCCGCTGGAATAAATGTATGAGGGCATGTACACCCTCCGTCATAGCTGGGGAGTTTTATTCAAGCTATAAATTTGCACAAATATTGACTATCCTGACGACGTCTTGGATCAGCCAATTAATTAAGTGTCAACAACACGCCTTCCACTACGGCAGCTCCAAGCTCGGACAACGACGACCCATCAACGGCCCACGACGTTGTCCAAGACCAAGAGCCCAGGCGCGGAGCCCGCAACAGGAGACCGAACCCGAAGGTCCAAGGCCCGGAGTGGGCATGAGCCATAGCTGGCGATGCCGTGAACAAGTAGGATAAATAGCTCAAGAGAGAAGAGGGAAAGTTTATCAAACAAAAGAACAACCAATTACTTGTAAAGCACTCCTCTGTCTATGACGTTTCTGTGCTTCCGATCCCCAAATTCTGTGCTATCCTACCCATAGACTCCTGCTTACATCTGGTATCAGAGCTCTGGCGATTCCTTCCGCCGTGATTTCTTCTCCAATCCGTTGATTGTTTGCATCGCCTCGGGTTGGGACTCGGATCGACCCCTCGATCCTCGACTTCCGTAATTCCCAGCACGCATTCGATCTGGATTGGAATCGCGCTCTGGCGCAACGACCACCTCCTCCGCCGCCGCCGCACCCCCATTTTACCCGATTTGCTCGTAGCCGCGGCGCCATGTCTCCCGAATCCAAGCAACTTCTCGATGAGATGAATCGCCTCTTCACCGAGCAGAAGACCTAGTTCGACGCCCGCATCGCCGAGACGGAGCGCAAGCTGGATGCGCGCCTTTCCGACAGCGACGTCAAGCTGGAGATGCGTTTCGGCGCCATCGACGACTCCATCGGCACGCGCTTCACCGAGTTCGACGCTTCCGTCAACAAGCGTTTCCTCGACTCCAACCTCAACCTGGAACGGCGCATCACCGATTCGGAACTGCGCCAGAACATCCTCTTCACCGAGTTCGAGCAGCGCCAGGATAACCGCTTCGCTACCCTCGAGCATACATCCGGCGTCCTGGAGAGCTGGCGCCGGGAATCGGAGGGCGCTGTGGATGACCTCAAACTCAAGATGAACAAGCTTACCAAGTATTGGGATCGTTCGGTCTTTGAACAACCTGAAGGCCCGAGCGGACTGATCCCCACTGTTCCACTGGAGCACGCCGCCGTGACTTCATCTGCGGACTTCACGGCTGCTCGGCCCAACGGGCACAGCATTGCAATGACTACACGGGTGGATGGATTTGGGGGAATTTCTTTCCCCAACCATTCCCCGGCCAATGGTACGCTCGGCATATCCCACCCCCTTTACTCTTCTGGTGTTGATCATAACATGGAGTTTCGTCCTGTTGTTGATGATGAAAACCATCCCAATTCCAACCGCTTGCCCAAGTTCAACTTCCCATCTTATGATGGTGAGACTACCAAACTCTGGATCACCCAAGCCGAGGATTATTTTGACATGTATGGGGTTCCTGTTCGATTGTGGGTTAAGGTCGCGGGCATGCATTTCAATGGGGCGGCCAAACGTTGGATTCAGATTCCTTGGCCCGAATTTTGCAATATGTTGCTTGAGCGCTTCGCCCGTGACCAGCATGAATCCCTCATTCGCCAGCTTTTCCACATCCACCAAATTTCTACCGTCACTGATTATGTTGAACGCTATTCCACCCTCTTTGACCAACTCAAGGCTTACACACCCAACCCAGACATGCGTTACTACACCACTCGCTTCATCGATGGCTTGCATCATGATATTCGAGTCGTTGTTGCAATGCACAGACCCCCAAATTTGGATACTGCGTATTCGCTTCCTTTGTTGCAGGAAGAGGTGTCCGCACCAACACCCAAGCTCGAATTCCACAAAGCTGACAGTGGATCAAGCTCCAAGTACCATTACAAGCAGGCCACACCTCGGCCTCCTGCTCAAGCCAAGCCGGTGGACCTTGCACAACCTGGCTCAGCAGTCACAGTTGACAAGCTCTCCAACTTGCATGCTTTCCGCCGTGCTCAAGGCCTTTGTGATCGCTGCGCTGAGAAGTGGTTCAGAGGCCACAAATGTGCACCCACCATACAACTCCAAGCTATGCAAGAGGTTTGGGACCTGTTCCAATTGGAGGAATTTCCTGAACCAAGCGAAGATCCGGTGGAGCAGTTGAATCTGGCTATTTCTCATGATGCCCACATGGGGTCTCAAGGGCCTCGCACCATTCAGTTTCAGGGATCTATTCAGGGTCTTTCAGTGGTGGTGTTAATTGACTCCGGCAGTTCAGCATCTTTCTTGGCGGAATCAGTTGCTTCCCGGCTACCAGGCCTGCCCCGAACAGTGTTAACTGCTTCAGTCAAGATTGCTAATGGCCAACTCTTGCGGTGTTCTTCAGTCATTGTTGATTGTCAGTTTGCTCTCGGCGAGTATCAGTTCACGCATGATCTTCGTAACTACAGCTGGACTCATATGACTTAATTTTGGGGATGGATTGGCTAGCTCGATATAGCCCAATGCAGGTCCACTGGGAATCCAAATGGCTTTCTATTCCCTATCAAGGTTCCAGTATTTTGCTTCAAGGAATTACAGCCCCTCAGCCAGGTGATCTGGTCTTCCAATTGCTGGCAGCAGATCTCTCCAGTACTCCTTCAGAGACTCCGGCACTCCCCACCGAAATATCAGAGCTACTGCTGCAGTTTCCTGAGGTCTTCAAAATCCCAGACTCACTGCCACCCAAGCGATCCTGTGATCACGCCATTCCGTTGATTGCTGGAGCCTCCCCAGTAAACATCCGCGCCTATCGGTATCCACCAAGTCTTAAGGACAAAATTGACAAGCAAGTAAAGGAAATGCTCGATCATGGCCTCATTCAACCAAGTACATCACCATTTTCTTCGCCGGTTCTTCTAGTTCGGAAAAAGGATGGCACCTGGCGTTTCTGCGTTGATTACCGATATCTCAATGCATTGACAGTAAAGTCTGTTTATCCTATACCCATATTTGATCAGCTGGTGGACGAGTTGGGCTCTGCATCATGGTTTTCCATTATTGATCTTTATTCGGGCTACCACCAGATCCGATTACAGCAGGGTGAAGAATTTAAAACAGCTTTCTCTACCCATGCCGGCCATTTTGAGTTCACTGTGGTTCCATTTGGGCTCTCCGGCGCTCCAGGGACTTTTCAAGGTGCCATGAACACAACATTATCACCCTTGCTCCGCCGCTGTGTTGTGGTATTTTTCGATGACATTCTCATCTACAGTGGCTCCTATGCAGAACACCTACAACACTTGCGACAAGTGCTTCAACTCCTAGCCCAGGACCAATGGGTGGTCAAGTTAAAGAAATGCCAGTTTGCCAAGCAAGAAATTCATTATTTGGGCCACATTCTCAGTTCGCAGGGTGTGCACACGGATCCAACAAAAATTACCGCCATACAGAGTTGGCCAGTACCAGCAAATGTGAGGGAACTTCGCGGATTCCTCGGCCTTGCAGGCTTTTACAGAAAGTTTGTCCGCCATTTTGCCATCATAGCCCGTCCTCTTACCAATCTCCTCAAGAAGAACACTCTCTTTGTGTGGACTGAAGAACATCAACAGGCCTTTCAAGCCCTGCAGCAGGCTTTATGTTCTGCACCGGTTCTCGGCATACCCAACTTCACCAAAGTGTTTGCCATTGAAACCGATGCCTGTCAAACAGGAGTTGGCGCAGTCTTGCTCCAAGACGGCCATCCACTGGCGTATATCAGTAAACCATTGGGTGTTAAGACACATGGCCTTTCAACCTATGAGAAGGAATATCTCGCTATCCTCATCGCCGTGGAGCAATGGCGGTCCTACTTGCAATTGGCCGAATTTGTCATCTACACTGACCAAAAGGCACTGATACACCTCAACGATCAGCGACTGAATACTGTCTGGCAACAACGGGTTTTCTCTAAGCTCTTGGGTCTCACCTACAGAGTGGTGTATAAGAAAGGAAGCGACAATAGTGCTGCCGACTCTCTCTCTCGCCGTCCGCATCCTGAGGAGAGCTGTCGTGCTATCTCTGTTGTCACTCCTCAATGGTGTGCCGACATTGTTCGAGGTTACAGTGCAGATGTCCAAGCCACAAAGTTGCTCACAAAATTGGCCGCTAATGCCACTGCTGTTCCAAACTTTGCATTAGTTGATGGGCTTTTGCAGTTCAAACACCGAATCTGGGTGGGTAACAATCCAGTCATGCAACAGCAACTTATTCAGTCTTTGCACAGCTCCCCTCTTGGTGGTCACTCCGGAGTTCCTGCTACAATCAAGCGTGTCCAGTCCTTGTTCGCCTGGCCCGGACTACGGAAACATGTGGAGCAGTTTGTCAAAAGCTGTGCTACTTGTCAATAGGCAAAGCCAGAACGTGTCAAGTACCCTGGGCTTCTCCAACCGCTGGATACGCCATCAAATGCTTGGCAAGTTATATCTCTCGATTTTGTTGAGGGCCTTCCCATTTCACATGGCTTTGACTGTATCCTGGTGGTTGTTGACCTTTTCTCGAAATATGCTCATTTCATTGCACTCAAACACCCCTACACTGCTCTATCAGTGGCCAAGATCTTCATGACACAGATTTATCGCCTTCATGGTCTTCCAACAGCACTGGTATCTGACCGCGACAAAATCTTTACAAGTCAGCTTTGGCGAGAGCTGTTCCGTTTGGCAGGAGTTGAATTGAGGATGAGTTCCGCATATCATCCACAATCGGATGGGCAAACCGAGCGGGTTAACCAATGCATGGAAACTTTCCTTCGCTGCTTTGCTAATGCAATTCCAACCAAATGGTATGACTGGCTTCATCTTGCTGAATTTTGGTATAACACCTCTTGGCATTCTGCTCTGCAACAGTCGCCTTTCTATGTGCTATATGGGCAGTCCCCTAGGCAGCTTGGCCTCTACGCCTCGGCAGCTTGTTCTGTTG
This sequence comes from Saccharum spontaneum, assembly GCA_022457205.1. Lineage (NCBI taxonomy): Eukaryota > Viridiplantae > Streptophyta > Magnoliopsida > Poales > Poaceae > Saccharum > Saccharum spontaneum. Next base: position 31,834,996 of record CM039601.1, on the reverse strand, counting down.
TCTCTTTAGACGAGTGGCTGCAGCACCGCTCTACAGTTCAAGCTTTGATCCATCAGCATCTTGCTCGCGCCAAAAACAGAATGAAAATGCAGGCCGACAAGAATCGCACTGAGCGCACTTTCAATATTGGTGATTGGGTGTATGTCAAGCTCCAACCATATGTTCAGACATCGGTTGCTCCTCGGGCCAATCAGAAACTTGCTTACCGGTTCTTCGGGCCATACCAAATCGTGAGCAAGATCGGCACAGTGGCATACAAGCTCCAACTGCCTGATACATCAACAATCCACCCTGTTTTTCATGTGTCTCAGTTGAAGGGCGTTGTTCCAGTCACACAGCCTGTTCGGCCATTACCAGTTACTTTTGATGACTTGAAGGTGCCTCAAAAGGTGTTACAGAAGCGCGTTGCTACTATGGGATCTACTGTTTGGCTCCAAGCTCTGATCCAGTGGTCAGGTCTGCCGGCTTCCATGGCAACCTGGGAAGACGTCGAAGCTCTTCGGCAACGTTTTCCCAGAGCTCCAGCTTGGGGGCAAGCTGGTGCTTATCCAGGGGGGATGTCAACAACACGCCTTCCACTACGGCAGCTCCAAGCTCGGACAACGACGACCCATCAACGGCCCACGACGTTGTCCAAGACCAAGAGCCCAGGCGCGGAGCCCGCAACAGGAGACCGAACCCGAAGGTCCAAGGCCCGGAGTGGGCATGAGCCATAGCTGGCGATGCCGTGAACAAGTAGGATAAATAGCTCAAGAGAGAAGAGGGAAAGTTTATCAAACAAAAGAACAACCAATTACTTGTAAAGCACTCCTCTGTCTATGACGTTTCTGTGCTTCCGATCCCCAAATTCTGTGCTATCCTACCCATAGACTCCTGCTTACATTAAGCTGCCCTACTAGTATTCCAATACAGCAGCTTGGTCAGAACTCAGAATAATCATGGTCATCGATTCTACTGTGTGCTGCGACATCAAGCAGCTACCACTGGTGGGCGCGCGCCTCGTCGACGGCACGGCACGGATGCCATCATGCAGGGCCCCCACCACTCGGCAGTGGGCCAGTGGCTATAGCCCAGACCACGACGTCCTGGTCGCTGCGTCGTGGGGTGCAGGACGCAGCACTGTTGTTGCAATGCAAGTGGCAGGTGGTCACGCTCGCTCCTTCCCCCACGATACGCAACAAACAGCAGCTGTGCGTGCGGACCGCAGAGTTTATGGCCATATCGGCTGCTGCCTGCTGGGCTGACCCCTATCTTCCCTGCCCATCAAGCACCGCACTGCAGAGGATGGAGACCAGAGAGGCATGCATATATTCCATTCCAATTTCCGTCCGTCGCCCTATGTGCCTGGTGCCATCATGCATTACCCACTTGTAGGGCTGGATACCGAGCTGGCTCGGCTCGTTTGGGCTCGGCTCGTTCTGGCTCGTTAAGATAACGAGCCAGCTCGGCTCGGCTCGTTATCCTAACGAGCCAGAAAGCCAGCTCGGCTCGCCTCGTTAAAAGCTCGAGCTGGCTCGTTAAGCTCGCGAGCCAGATATAAAAAATACACAAAATATAATATTTGTATTTATTTAAAGTTTGAGAATAATAATAATACAAAAGAAATGCATCTAGACCAGTTACCAGTCAATTTATAGGGTCTAGACCAGTTACTAGTCAATTGTAAAGTATAAGACATGAAGTAATACAAAAACTAATACAAGTTTTGATACTTTTTTTCCTGAAAGCTTGGCTCGTTTAGCTCGCGAGCGGCTCGCGAGCTGGCTCGAGTTGGCTCGTTATAGCTAACGAGCTAAAATCTTGGCTCGGCTCGGCTCGTTATCGTAACGAGCCGAGCCGAGCTGAGTCGAGCCAGCCTCGAGCCGAGCGAGCTAACGAGCTTCGAGTTTTTCGTCCAGCCTTACCCACTTGGTTCGTTTTTGTCGTTTGCTTCCATGATTTCCAACACCCACTCGAAGCCGAAGCAGATGGGGGGGGGGGGGGGGGGGAGTTACAAAATCAAATGGTACACATACACATACACTGCCACTAAATGCCTCCAACAGTCAGACTCAGAGTCGGCATCAAGCATGAAACCCAAGCATGGGCCGAACGAAACCCATCGGCCCATCCTGGCTTGCATTGCACTGGCGCGTGCGTGATGGGTACGGACGGTGTCCGGCTCCCACAGTCGCACTGTCCGGTCCATGGACCATGGATATGTTGTGCCAAAAGCAAACGTGTACGGGCAAAGGCTACGGACGATACAACTATACACTACAGTGGAGGACCACGGCCGGCGGCCTGGCGCAGATGTCTACGACTCATATTCGATTGCTAGGAAACGAGAACTGATGAATGTCAAGACGTGACGCTGTGGTCTGGTCCCAACCGATCTGAAATTTTTCTGTGACGAACGAACAAATTAAAAGGCACTTCTGTTGTGCTAATAATAAGTACTCTGCAAAACTACTTTTGATGAAACTCTCGGTTAACGCTAAGCCTTTTTTCTCCTTAATAACTACTAGCTATTTGAATGAGCAAAGACTGTTTTACTAATTGGACTAAAAATTAGCTCAAATCAGCTGAGGTAGACTAGCTAGATGGCTAACAACTAGTTGAAGACTCCGCTAAAAATCATTAGCCCACCTATTAGTCATCCTGTTTGGATGCAATCTTATCTTACTATTACTAATTAGAGGCTCCAACGAAGTCTCCACGTTAATTCTCACTAGATGCGCTAGAAAAAAAGATAAATGCAAGAAATTCTCACATTAATTAGAAACATATAGCCATTAAATTTATAGGCTCTCGCGATATGTACCATCGGATCTATTTTATTTTCTAGAAAATTACCCACTCTGTCATTATATATTAAATATCTAGCCATTAAATCTATAGGCTCTGGCGATATGTACCATCGGATCTATTTTATTTTCCAGAAAATTACCATTATATATTAAACATCTAGCCATTAAATCTATAGGCTCTGGTGATATGTACCATCGGACTGCCATTATATATTAGATAAAAAAGAAAAGAAAAGATAAATCCATTATTTTAACCGCAGCACCTCCTCTAATCCGGTCGTGGCGGCGGCGTCGTTCCACCGAGAGGAGCGGCGGCCTCGCAGGTCATCTTCATCGGGACCAGGAGCCATGACCAAGAAGGACGATCGGGACTAGGAGCAAGGGATCAAGAAAGGGCGATGGCCTCACGTCATCTTCCATGATGAGTGAGAAAACTAATCTGATTACTATCTTCTCCAGTCTTTGCATGCACATTGGCCGGTGTCAAAGTCGTTCTGGCCTTGAAGTGTTGGGCGCAACAACCAGATGATCGAGATGGGGCCAGACCGTGAGAGGCGCCGCAACATGAACGGGCCGCACATCGCCGGTAGACTCCGGCCTGCCGGCGGTGCCGGGCGTGCCTGTGTGACGTGAAGATAGGAGGCAGGACGTCGGCACGGTCGTCGGACGCGCGCGTGACCCAAAGCCAGCTGAGCACTAGGCGGAGGCGCGCAAGCACATCTACCGTACTTCCTCTCTTTCAAAATACAAGTTATTCTCACTTTCTGATAAGCTAACTTTTTAAAATTTTAACCAATTATAAATAAATAAATAATATTTATAATATATAATTTTTTTAGAAAAAAGAATATATTAATATTTTAGTTTCTGCATCGACCAATGCATATAGCTATTAATATATAATTAGTATCATTAGATAAATAGTTGAATATATTATCATAATAAATTTATTTAAAAATATAAATGTTATATATATTTTTTATAAATTTTATTAAAATTAAGAAAGTTTGACCAGCACGTATTCTATGTTCTGGGACAGAGAGAGTAGTGTTGATCATGCATCTGCCTGACATGAATGCATACGTGCGTACGTCTAAGCGAGCAAGGAGGCACGTGGACAGCGGTCGATGCGCGGGACAGATGCGAACACGCAGGCCGCAGGTGCCACGATGTCTGGCATCCACGGCATCAAGATTAATGCTGGCACCGGCCGCATGTGTAGACTAAGAGCCAGAGTAATAATATAGCCAAGTTGCTTGGCTATAAGACAAGCTATAAGAGCTAAGTTATACAATAAGTGTCTCATATTTGTCTTTAAAAAGTTTCTCTCTCCTATTTCTCCTCATAACACTTGCTATTTGGGCCCACTAATACCTATGCTTCCGTGCCCAGCTTGGTGCTTGCATGAGAGCCAAGCTCTCATCTCTCTCCTCCCTTCTCTCCTCCACATCAGCATTAGCTTGGCTATAAGCCCATTATTGTACCTGCTCTAAGGGCCGGTTTAGATCCAAAAAATTTGGTAAAATGGTACTGTAGTTTTTTTCATTGTTATTTGACAAATATTGTCTAATCATGCTCTAATTAGACTTAAAAGATTCGTCTCGTCCTTATCGTCTAAACTGTGTAATTAGTTTTATTTTTTATCTATATTTAATGCTTTATGCATGTGTTCAAAGATTCGATGTGACGGGGAATCTGAAAAATTTTATAAAATTTTCTGGAAACTAAACAGGGCCTAAAGGTATGGCCATCTTGCTAGACCCCGTATTACAATTTAATTTGTCTTCACCGAGTACTTATTTCTTTGGTATGGTCAGTAAAACTTTAGCGACTAATTTGGAAGCAAGGGGAGGCACACTCCAGCGTCGGTGTCTAGAGGACCGAGTGTCTAAACAGAGCGACTAGTAAATTTGTATCTGCGCATCTAGGCCTTGATGGTGTGCAAAGCGGCTACAAGGATATATACTGGTTTGGGCATGAACGGCCCTACGTCCAATGGGTTTCGCTGTGGTTCGTGTTGCCTTGCACCGGGGTGCTCGTAGTAGGGGTTACAAGCTTTCGAGAGAGGAAGCAGATCTCAGATCTCTTTTGAATGGTGGTGGTGTGTTGTTTCGATTGCGGTGGGTTCTAGCTGTTGTTGCTTGATCGCCTCCCTCTTGATCGCCCGTGCCTCCCTTTTTTAGTTTCTAAGGGCAGGGCTCGGGTTACATTCGTGGTGAAGGGGTAAAAACGGGGAGAATGAAAGAGAAAGACAAAAAAGGTGGCCTCGGATGCGGCCGTCCTCCTCCTTATCCGATGGGAGCAGTTCCCCTTAGCATGGAGATGTGTGGGCGTTGATCGTTTGGCTTCTCCATCCGCTGGTGCGACGTGCCGTGGCCATGCCTTGACCTATACGCCTCTGTGTCGTGAAGGTGGGCGGCGTGTGCGCCTGGATTTCCGTAGCGGGGGGTTAGGTGGCACAACTGCCGTCACCCCCGTTGCTGTGGAGGTATGGATGTCGTCGTGGTAGAATGATCGGGGTCATATCGAGTCAGGACGTGGTTCCCGTGCTCCTGTTGACATTGCACGGTCACGTCCATCATGTCGATGGGAGTGAGTACCGTGGTTGGGGGCCCCTGTGGCTCCCCGTCTTGTCTGAGGGTTCCACGTGCTCTTTGGGCGAGGCAGAAACGCGCCACGGGTGGTCGAGCGCTTTTGATGACGTCGCAGGGACTCGGGTGAGGCGGAGAGATGTCACCCGAGCGCCTTTCATGCCCGAGGCCTCTCCGCAAGGCTTGGGCGAGATGGAGTTTGCCGTTCGCGCTTTGAGCGGCTGACATGCTGTTAGTGCTTTTTGGGCCCCCTACGATGGGGTTCTTTAACAAACGTGCACGGTGCCGTACTTTACCCCCCATTGGGTACCCTGAGTATTTTGATACCCGATACCTATTGATGGAAAACCCCTCTATGAAGAACTAAATAATTATTCAAATTATTTCCCCATGCATTTCCCACCCTGAAAAAAGTCAGGGATCACAAGGGGATTTGAGTTTCTAAATTAGACCTTGGTGAGATTAGACTAGGGAAAGAATTGTGAAAAATGAAAGCAAGAGTCTTGGATTACTTTGAACAAATAAGTCTTGATATAATCCTTATTGACCATGAATAACTTATTATAATTTTTTGTTCACTTTAATAATAACTCCATTAGATTACTTTGAGTTTAGATGTTAATGATGCTCAAATATTAGGGACAATGATCCATGGAGTTATCAATAAAGCCTATATGGAAAAACTCAAACCTCCACAATTATAAAAATAACTAACTGATCCCATAATATTTATTTTATCAATTATTCACCTCTATCATTTCGAAAGATATTGCTTTGACCCCTAAGTTTTCATTCAAATTAACCATACCAGACATTATGAAAGATAATGTAATGTAATATATATGTATATAATTTGTAACTAAATTATCCATCTCCATCGTTAGAAATAACTTAAAAAAATCTCTCAAATCTACATGTAAATGCTAGTATATACTATTATGAAAAATAATTCTACATCCATAAGTACAATATATGCACAAAGCTATTTGAAATACACACTTCTGCCAATAGTAAGTTGAAACTATGCACAAAGCTATGGTCCACTACATAGACCGAGGAAACATGTTTATATTAGGATAAATATTTATTTATAAGCTTATCAAGCGTGGAAAAATATCCTTAGCAAATCATATAGTAATGACACTTACACTTCACTTTAAGTAATATTAATACTCATGATAATAAATTTGCAAGTCGTTGTGTCGAAAAAAGTTTAAACAATTTGATTGGAACAATATATGAATATTAGTAATTTAGTTCCAAGGATTATTTGTTTGATAAAACAATATTAATACAATATAATAAATTCAACATCTTGGGTGCCACGGTGCATGTTGAAACAACTATTTATGCCATCATGAAAACTAAGGGTAGCCTAGGACCTAGAATATTCTTTTAATAAAATAAAAAATGAAAATTTTGACTAAGCGATACAATAAGCATTGGAATTTCAAATTAACACGTGATCAAAAGCTGAAAGTTAAACTATAGATTTTTACTTTTTAAATTAAAAATACAGATTTTTATGATATCACGTAAAGCGATAAGAGTTTATATACTTTACGTTTATGTTTCAACTAAACACATATCATGCTAGAAAAAAAGATTAATCCTAGAAATTTTTACTCATGAAATCGCTAGAAATAACAAAAGATAGAACCTAAAATTCTTACAAAAACCTAAAATATTTTGCCATTAAATTGGTAGGCAATAATCACCTAAAAAATAGTCGTTGTGAGCAATTAATAAGCTCAAAATTTAGGTCATATTGTCAAAATATGGACTACAGCTAAAGCCATCATAGCTTATACAAATGTTTCAACTAAATGTATTTTAGAGATAAATAGAGGTGCTATGTAAAGAAAAAAACTGATGGATATGGATGAAAAGTACATAAAAATCGATAATTGATAGATTATCAAAACTGAATATAGACTATATAGTACCTATTATAGCTATTATTTTATAACATTAGTGAAGATAAAAAAAATATTTAATATAAACAATTTTTATTAGTTAGTGTCTACTAAGATTCTAACCCGTGCGAAAGCACGGGTTGATGAACTAGTAGGGCCAATTGTAGCTAATTTTTAGCTAGCTAGTAGTTAGTCTTTTTATAAAAATGCCCTTAGACTTTCTGAAAACAAAATACAGTTTTTACAAAGAAAATTGTTAAGCACTAAAATATGTTTCTGTTGCTGCACGTAGTGTAGATTCACCATATGTGATCAAACCGTCTCTATTGAGAATGTTGTACCGCTAGAGGTCTAGTAGGTGCATATAATGATGACTAAGTTGGCACAAGCGTCAAGTAGAGGACCTCATCTTTCTCCTCATCACTAAAAACAGCCCTACCTATTCTATGGCCAAGTTAGGGCAGAAAAGCTCAGTATGATAGAGGATCCATAGATGGACATTGCGTCTTCTTCACACACTACAACTAGGAAGGTCGAGGGCCTTGCATGTCCTCCTATGCATCCCTATTCACCACCAAACATGACATCAAGGTGTCAGCGTAAATTTATATTGATAGATCATCACTTTGATCAAGTGCATGCAAAACATAATGTATTGAAGGCTTGGGCATTGTTGTCAACGATGGGAAGCTGAACAAGAATGCAATGCCAATGCAAGATTTTTGCATACTGTATAAAGGAATTGCTGCTGCGAGACCTTCTAAGTCACTGACAGGTTTAGAGGATCGTGGCTTTTGAGACGTGATGGCGGAGATTTCTTTGCCTCAAAGTGTTGCCTTTACAATATGGTCTTTTGTTTGTTTTTGCTCATGTTGTGAGTGAGTTGGACCTAAATGGCAGAGATTTCTTTGCCAAATCTTTACGTGTTGTCTTCACTGTGGCCGTTTGAGTTGTTTTTTTTTTGCTTATATTGTGAGTTACTAGATGTTGGCAGAGTTTGTCTTAGTTGTTATAGTTGCACCTGTTACTTTACGTTAAAACCCTTTTTAGGCGTTGTTGTTTGGTTAATTTAGGCATTTTGTTCTTTATCAATATGTATAATTGATTGTTCTCATGAAAAAAATAGACAACTTTGTTCCAGACTTCCGGTGGTACTTTCTCCATTCAAAAAGGACGTAATTCTAGAATAGTGCTATGGACTCATTTGAATCCCCACCTCCTAAACTTTAGATCTCTAACAACTTTAGAGCACTTTAGCTCTACTATATTTATTGTACGAAATAGGTATTATTAGATTCATGAAATATACTTTTATAATATATATTTGATGTCATAGACATTAATATTTTGTACTTATATATTAAATCAAACTTTAATCTCTTTAACCGAGAGCGTATCTATAATTACATTATTTTTAGGACCAATGTAGTACTATTATATTTGAAGGCATGCCACCAGTGCAGCACTCTGAGGAACCCGTATGAGCGCAGGCTACTGCTTCGGTTCTTCCTGCCACTGCTGTCGATGATACCAGTACGTACGTAATTGGGGGACAATATTTACCGAATAATAACAAAAAAAAAAAGCTACGTGTCATTTTGTCAAAAAAATTTTTTATCTAAATCGGCCCAAGGAGTATCCGTTGAGCAGCATGCTGCAGTGCAGTATCTGGCGGTAATGTACATGTCGATCTGACCGGGACCCTCTCTGACTGCTCCCGCAATCCTGGTCCTGCACCCCTGCCCCCACCCACCGCAGTGCTGTGCCGCTGCACCTGCACGGCGCTTGCACAGAAAAGTGAAAGGCATCCACGCCTACTATAGCAGTAGCAGCGCTAGGCGCTAGCTAACGACAGGTGGCCTCGTTTAGATGCTGAAAAAATTTTAACCCGATGAATAGTACCATTTTCGTCTTATTTGATAAATATTGTCCAATCGTGGACCAACTAGGCTCAAAAGATTCATCTCATGATTTCTAACTAAACTGTGTAATTAGTTATTATTTTTACCTATATTTACTACTTCATGCATGGGTCCAAAGATTGATGTGATGGAGAGAGAGTAAAAAAATTCTAACTTTTCATGTGCATCTAAACAAGGCGCATCGCCTGCCAACTCTGAAGCCAAACGTTCACCCTTCACCGATGCGATGCGATGCGATGCGATGGATGAATCATGAATGGATGGACCTGGCAGGCGGGATTGGCATGCTGCTGGATCGATCATCCACGGCATGGCAGTGGCCAGTGGGTAAAATGCTGTAGCACGTCGCGAGTAGTGCAGGAGGGAGGGGACGGCATGCAGCGGTGCAGGGCGGCGCCATATGGATCTGTAGCCCACGACCAATGCACAGCGCGGCCGCAGCACTGTAGTAATGGCTGTGCTTGGCATGCATGCAATGATGCAATCCTCCCGTGGAAGCAGCAGCACCAGGCCACCGGCGCCACGAGACCCTGCCAACAAATAGCGCCTTGTTTAGATGCACATGAAAAGTTAGAATTTTTTCACTCTCTCTCCATCACATCAATCTTTGGACTCATGCATGAAGTAGTAAATGTAGGTAAAAATAATAACTAATTACACAGTTTAGTTGAAAATCACGAGATGAATCTTTTGAGCCTAGTTGGTCCACGATTAGACAATATTTGTCAAATAAGACGAAAGTGGTACTATTCATCGGGTTGAAATTTTTTCAGCATCTAAACGAGGCCTAGGAGTACTTGTACGGGAGCGTCGAGGCATGACGCTGACGACGCTTGTCCCGGGAGGCCGGGACCGTGCATGGCTGCGTGCAGGGGCCGGGTGCTACTACACTACGTACGTACAAGTGCACATGCATGGAGAAGGAGCCGTAGTAATAAGTGCGTACGGCGGCCGGATGCGTGACGGCCAATACTGTGCCCGCGTCGTCAGTCTGCGCCAGTGCATGGTCCCCGGCGCGGCGGCCGGCCGTCGCTGTATGGTGACGTCGGTTGCACTGCTTTCGTTTGGCTGAAATAAGCGTATGAAAATATTATTAATTACTCCCTCCGTCCCAGTGAATGTGCAATTCTCGCATCCCAAGAAATCAGCCATCACAAATTTTGATTAAAATTATATAAAAAAATACTAACTCTTATGAGACAAAATAAGTACCGTTAGATTGGTTATGAGATATATTTTCATAATAAATTTATTTCGAGACATAAATGTTAATACTTTTTACTATAAATTTGGTCAAAGTTGACACAGTTTGAACGGCACGTTTCCCATAATTACACAATCAACCGGACGGAGGGAGTAATTTATTATAAGAGAAAAATATTATTAACTGACTAAAATTAAGTTGTTGAATGCCGGAGCGAACAGGCTAGGCCATAGATCAGGCAGAGGACGACAGGATACTAATGGCTGTCACGCGCCACGGCGTGCTGCGCGTACGGCACCCACGCACCGGCACCGCGACCCGGAGCGGAGCAGATCAGGTGCCAGTCGATATGAGCGACTGCCAACTGGCCGGGGCCGGGCTATGTCAATCCACTGCACGCATGCATGGCTCCTTTTCCTCTAGCTTGCTGTTGCTGGAGTGTCAAAATTTATTGTAGCGATAATGTAACATTTTGTTTGTATTTATAATAATTGTCCAACCGTTGACTAATTAGACTCAAAACGTTCGTCTCGCAAAGTACAACCAAACTGTATAATTAGTTTTTTATTTTATCCACATTTAGCATTCTATGTATATATCATAAGTTTTATGTGACGAGAAATTTTTTTTTATATAGTGCACTTTTTAATGAAACTGAACACAGATCGCAAAATAGGTTCGTCGTCCATGTGACCCGGCCGACTGTCTCCGTATGGCAGGTATCGGAAGGCAGATCGATGCCGATGCATCAGACTATCCGCACTCATGGACCTCTATATTCATCCTCTATATGTCCTAGTCAGCAAGATTCTCTTCTCTATACTTAATTCTCCCGCACCCATCCATCCTCTATATCATCCTCTATCCACTCTATCCACTGTGGGACCCACTTGTTACTTTATCAAAATATATCCATATGTGATCTAGTTTTGAAGGATTTATTGAGACGAATTTAATGGTGAAATTAAAATTTAATTTGGATTTTTGGTTTGTGAGTTATAGCATTTTTTCCTTTGTTTAGCTAGTGGGGTCCGCCACTATAGAGTATAGAGTAAGCACAGTACTACTCTAAATATAGAGTGAGAGAAAGGATAGAGTATCGTTTTAGAGTACCCAGTGCAGCAGTTTTTACTCTATATCCATACTCTAAAACTTTAGAGTATCGTTTTAGAGTATCCACTGCGGGTAGTCTCATGCATGCACTCTAGATGTGAATATAGAGTAAAAACTGCTGTACTGGATACTCTAAAATGATACTCTGTACTTCCTCTCACTCTATATTTAGAGTAGTACAATGCTTACTCTATAGTGCGCAGTGACGGGCCCCACTGACTAAACTAAGGAAAAAATACTATAACTCACAAACCAAAAATCCAAATTAAATTTCGATTGCACCATTAAATTCGTCTCAATAAATCCTTCAAAACTAGATCACACATGGATATATTTAGGTAAAGTGACAAGTAGATCCCACAGTAAATAGAGTGGATAGAGGATGATATAGAGGATGGATGGGTGCGGAAGAATTGAGTATAGAGGAGAGAATCTTACTGACTAGGACATATAGAGGATGAATATAGAAGACCATGAGTGCGGATAGCCTTAAGCTTTGCACTGTGGTCTGTGGCATCTGGCATGTGCAGGGTCTTACACTGATGCAGCAGTATGGGGCTCCCCGGCCGTACGCCCGTACCGTGCATGCCCTGATCGTACAAACGCATGGCCAATGTACAGTACAAGTTACTGTATATATAACATGATTTTCCCCACTGATGGAATTCTTGGCCACGTTTAGATTGTAAAAAATTTCAAACCGATGAATAGTACCACTTTCGTCTTATTTGGCAAATATTGTCCAACCATGGACCAATTAGGTTCAAAAGATTCATCTCGTGATTTTCAGCTAAACTGTGTAATTAGTTATTTTTTACCTACATTTACTACTTCATGCATGTGTCCAAAAATTAATGTGATGGAGAGAGAGTGAAAAAATTATAACTTTTGGGGTGCATCTAAACAAGACCCTTATCTTATTTTACTAGTTATAGAGGGCTCTAAACAAGACCCCACATTAATTCTCACAAAATCATTAGAAAAAAGTTCCTATAAAATCTTATGAAAATAAAAAACATCTAGCCATCAATTTATTAAGGTCAATCGTTACTAGCAATAATAACGATTGGATCAATTAGTTTTTCTAAAAAAAATTTACCCACCATTTCATTATGAAAATTAAAATTAAATAGCTACCTAAGTTGACCCTTTACCAAAAATTAGCGTGTTTTGCGTGCGTTTTCTGAGAACCGAGAAACTCCAAGAACTAGGCAAATGAACCCCGTATTTAAGCTTTTTGCACTACTGGAAAGCGGAAATTCCCTGACGGTGCACTTACCGTCAGGGAAATTAAAAATACCGTCAGGGAAATTAAAATTGAATTTCTCTGACGGTGAACCGCCAGGGAATAACCGTCAGGGCTAGCTCGACAGGAAAATACGAAAATGTCTGACGGTGCACCGTCAGGGAAATTTATTTTTGTTTTCCTATCGGTGTCAAACCGTCGGTAAAATTATATACCGTCAGGGATAAAGGTTTTGCTCTGACGGCGCGAAATGATAGGAAAATCATGGATCACCGACAAGAAAGTTATTTTCCCTGACGGTAGGTTACCGTCAGAATAAATGGATAATTATCCTGTCAGTTGACCAACCGTCAAAAAAATATATTTTCCCTGTCGGTCTTAAACCGCCAAGGAAATTGCAGGCAACAGGAAAATAAAAAATAGCATTTTCTATACAATACAAAATATATTTAATATCATTTGCACAGAATCACATATATCGACAGTACAATATGAATCCAATACACACAATTACTATTGTTGTTACACACACACACACACACACACACACACATATATATATATATATATATATATATATATATATATATATATATATATATATATATATATATATATATATATATATATATTAGTGAATCCAATACACATATAAAGATGTCCCAGTGTTTGCATCAACATATCAAAGCTATTTAGCATGAACACAACAAACTATTGCACAGCCAGGGAATAACCACTACTAGCTAAACATTTACTACCAGCACCTATACTGGACAAAGCACCAGATGAGGATGTTCCAAGAGTGGGGCTCTTCTTCGATCCACTGGAGTGAATTCTTTTCCACATACTTCATCACCTGTCATTCAAACAGTCAAAACCGTCATCCTGAGGTGAAGACCTAAAACAGCATCTATGTGAGCTACAGAGGAGAATGTTAAACATAGAGCATCTATGTGCACATGAACCTACATGTAATTTCCAGTTCAAGATAGCAGCTGCAAAGTCATTCCAGGTAATTTTCCCAAGGCTTTCAACCTGTAACATTTGCTGAGAATTAACAAACCAATGCACGCGAACGATCACATAAATACAACTGTATGACTTGTCATATGAAATGGACAGATATACATGTATATATGGGCAAGCCTTTGTCATACTGAGCATTATGGTTTCTTCCAAGTAGGAAGAACTACTAAACATATCGGTCCATACAACTTGAGAAACAACTACAGATCTACATGTGACAAGTCTAGTGGTGATCAAATAAAATGGTTGCAGTCTGAAATGAGGGGAGTAACACTTGATCAAATAAAAATCTCCAGTAGCAAACAAGCTATTGAGAACTGCAGATATAGGTCAAGCAACTAAGTAGGATGGCAAATATTAAACAAAGCCAATTAGTGTAGCATGAAAGGCGCACTTAACAAATGATATATCAGTGCAAATCACTATTGTCGCTACTCACCTGACAAACTAAAACCGACTTCATCAGTACATGACGTTGAACAGGCAGAATAGGAGCAGCAGGAACACACCTGCATGCATTGACAAAACACATTGTGTGACTCTCATTATATACTCTAGAGGACAAAAGAAAAATTAAAACTTGATTCCAGTAAATTTTTTGTTAATCTACAGAGCACATATAAGTTACGGTTCTACCTAGAAATATATACATTGTTCGATTGTGACTTGACAGGACTGAAGCAATTCTTTAATACTCCATTATGTATCCTCTAAGATAATAGTACTGCCATCAGAGTGACTTCTCTAGCTAACTGAACAAAATCTGCTATCACTTTGTATAAGTGCCACTCTAACCGACTACTACAGCAGTGAAGTAATGTCAAAGGCAAGACGAACCAAATAACATTCAATAGTATTTCAGCATGTAATAAACAGCAACAGCTCCTGTGCATGAGCTATTTATTTGACAAGGAAACCAATAGTGAAACAAGAGCCTTTCCCCCAATCACTGGCTGGTTCGAAACTGCAACGGCAGAAGTGATATGAGAATAAGGTGATTTTAATAAGCAAGTCACTGGAAAACATTGCCGAGCATATTATCAAACTGCCTCTGAAAGTTAGCAATCTAAATTCTAAAATAAAGATACTAGTAATCCATCAACCATAGTTTAACTGCAAACATGCAGTATACATTTTTTTTTCTTCAAACACAGACATGCAGTACAGTTCATAAATCATCATACAAAGCAAAGCGCTAAAGCACACATTTTTTTCCTTACTGCAGTATAACACTTTAGTAAAGGATTAGTAAGCAGCAAGCTTACATACTACAGCAAGGACTACAAGTCTACACAAATAATCAATAAAATAGTCTTGGCAACACAGTTACACATACGTGATGCCTCATGCTGCCACCTGCCTGTATGATTTTTGTTCAGTGTTTGCCAGAAATTCTATACATACTAGTCTGAATATTCTTTACATACCACTAGTCCGAATCAGTTCATTAGCAACAGATCTGGATCTACTGCTAAGAAGTTACATTAATGGAGATCACTGATAATTGATTCAGAATCTAAGATGCAATAAAGCATATATGAGTAATGATGACATAGGGGATCGATTCATTACCAAGAAGCTCGATCTAGAGTGAGACGTGGCCGCGAAACAGAGCTCCCACGCTCCCCCTGGCTGCTGCTTGCTTGGAGCAGGTGGAGGCAGCCAACTTGTCCTGCACAGATCGAAATATGGTGAGGCTCTACAAGTTGTAAGCTCGGGCAGATTTAGGGAAATATTTCACCTTGGGGCCGGATCTGACACTGGACAAGGTTGTGCCACTGCTTAACAGGGGGGCGTGCCCGAGCCAGAAGAGGACCGAGGCCGCACACCACTGCCGACGGGAGAGGCTAGGGCGGAGCCCGCACGTGCGCCCGCGCTTGCTCCCGTCGGTGCCGTGCCGCACGCCGTCGTCATGCCCCGACGACCTCGACCCGCGCCGCCCTCCTGCTGCTCCTCATCGTCGTCCTGGTGGAGGAGGCGCCGCTACCCTAGGTGGCCGCCGCGGAGGGAGCACCATCTCCAGCGCCGGGACGCGGCACCGCTGCTTCCAGGTCTTCACGCTGAATAAAAGAGGGGAGAGAGAGAGTTAGGGTTTGGGAGGGATGAAGAGGTGCTTATATACGAGTGCTTTCGATCCAATGGCTCTGATTCATCAGGGATTCATCCAACGGCTGCAATACATCGGGCCAAAGTAATGGGCTGAGCATATGTTGGGCTATTGGCCTACATAGTAATGGGCTGAATTACACTTTTTTTTCTTCCAAAAAAATTATGAACTCTAAATTGATTAAGACATAATTTTTAAACTATAAATAAATTCAAATAAAAAAATTGTCAACTACAAAGTTTTACAAATCATTAATATCTACAACTTTTGTTTTGATCATTTCTCCATCCGACTTTGTTTGAACAATTTAAAAATTGAATTTCAAAATACAAAATCTTCAAACATAGTTTTCCATGACAAAATAATTTCAAATGAAAAAGTTGTCAACTACCCTTTCCATATCTACAACTTTCATTTTGGTCATCTTTTCATGTGACTTTGTTTTATTAATTCAAAATTTGAATTTAAAAAAATGTCAACTTGAAACAACACTTTCAAAGAGTAAATAATTTCAACTGAAAAAGTCATGAACATAAAAGTTGTAGAACTGATCAAGATCTACAACTTTTATGTTAGTCATTTTTTCATCCGACAAAGTAATAGTAACATTGTTCACAAATTTAACATATCTCTCTTATAGTTTATGAAATGATAAGAGAGATATGTTAAATTTATGAACAATGTTACTATCACTTTGTTGGATGAAAAAATGACCAAAATAACAATTGTAGATCTTGATCAGTTCTACAACTTTTATGTTCATTACTTTTTCAACTAAAATCATTTACTACTTCGAAATGTTGTTTGAAGTTGATATTTTTAAAATCCAAATTTTGAATTGATAGAACAAAGTCACATGAAAAGATGACAAAAATAATAGCTGTAAGAACACAATAAATTGATAGAGCATGATTTTAGAAACATTTAGAAAAAAGAATCACCACATTTAGAGTTAGCATGAGGGAGAAAGACTAGTTATAAAATTTCACCGCAGATTAAAAGAAGAAAACCTTTTATTCATATTCTTGAGTTTTCAGTATTTCCCTGAGTGTTTTCCAAAAACCGTCAAGGTAATTCTATTTACCCTGACGGGCTATGCAATAACCGTCAAAAAAAATATGAAACCGTCAGGGAATTAGGAATTTCCCTCACGGTTATGTACACTCACAGGTGAAAGTCCCTAGTTTGGTTTTGGCTAATTGATGAAACCTAGGACTAACCTTTGGATCTAAGTGGATGATTTAGATAAAGGTGGTCATTGCATATGAGACATGACATTGACTCATGTGACCAAGATGGTGAAGACCAAGACGAGACTTGGCTCAATGGACCGGTTGTGAAGGTGAAGGGCAAGTCGAGGCTTCGAAGCGAAGGACCATGCGATGGTGAAGCTTGAGCAAGACTTGGCGCCGATGGACCGATGCAACGGTGAAGAGCAAGTGGAGTCAAGGTCGATGGATCGAGACGGTCATGTGATGATATGAAGTGGATCATATCATTTGGAGAAACAAAATGGGCTCAAGGCAAAGGTATAACCATAGGGCCATTTTGTTTTACACTCAAGACACCATAGAGGGTGTGAGTGGTTTAGGGTCGATAGCCGAACTATTAAGAGGGGAAATCTTATCGGTTATTCGATGCACGGGTGCCACTAGGTGAATTCATGAAGTGCATTGCATGTAGGGCCTAGTGAGCTAACTGGAAAACCTTTGAAAATGATTGAGAAAAAGCTAACACACAAGCACATGGAGATGTACACTTGTTGGTGTTGGCACATTTGCAAAGGTGGCGTTGGTCGCGCTATGGTTTGCGGGAAGAGAGGGGTTTGGGTTCCTCTCTCCCTCCCGCCGAGCGTGCGAGCGCGGGATTCAGGCGATTTCGGGGAAATGAAATGCCTATTTTCCATTGCGCCGGAAGTCGGAAAAGAAACGGAGGCGAACGCGGTCACAGAGGTGACCGCACGCTGCACCGGACGCTGCACCGGACGCGGTCAGTTTCGACCGGCGCGTCCGGTCAGTACAGCGTCAGGGTCTGGCGCGCGAGCTAGGGTTTGACACCGGCGCGTCCGGTGACCCACGGGACCGGCGCGTCCGGTCTGGCGAACAGCGAGTCACGAAGTCGTCGGACGCGGTGCGCGTCCGGTCACTCACCATCGGACGCGTCCGGTGGTCCAGGGAGCTTACTGGACTCGCACCGGACGCGGGTACTGTGGCGTCCGGTCGTCGCGAGGAGCGCGTCCGGTCGTTGCTTCGCGGGCGCGGGTGCTGTACGCACCGGCGCGTCCGGTGGTTCGCAGCAGCGCGTCCGGTCGCTCGTTTGACCGTTGGCGCGCAGTGACCGTTGGAGGATCTAACGGACGAATTTGAAATCAGAGGACACGTGGACGTCGCAGAGGCACCGGACGCGGTTGAGCGTGTCCGGTCAGTTACGACCGGCGCGTCCGGTGGTCCCGCGAAAAACGTGAGTGGAGTTGTAACGGCTCTATTTGTTTGGGATGCTTATAAATACTTGTTGGCCGGCCCTTGGGGAGGTCTCTTGGCATTTCTAACACTCTTGTGCATCCTTTGAGCTAGAGCTACTCCTCCCACTCATCTCTCTTGCTTGATTGCAAATCAAAAGTGAGATTGAGTGATCCCAAAGTGCATTGCATAGCTTGAGGGCATCTAGTGGCACTTGTGGGTGGTTTAGCCGGTGGATTTCTTGTTACTCTTGGAAAGTACCGCTCCTAGCCGGCTTGGAGATTGTTGGAGGCGTTGGCAAGAGAAGGTGATTGTTCTTGGCCACCTCCGGTTGATTGTGAGAGGTTCTTGTGCTTTCCTCGGCGGGACGCCAAAAGCAACTCTAGTGGAATCCGCGTGTCATTGAGTTACCTCACTTGAGAGTGGTGTCTTGCGGTGCCTTGCGGGGCGTGCCTTGAGGGGCAAGTGACTTGAGGGTCACACCGGGGAACCATCTAGGTGTTGGTCGACACAACCGGTGACGTAGCTTGTCGGTGCACAAGTGAACACCGGGTGAACAAATATTGTGTCTCTTGTCTCCCGGTGATTGGTCTTCATTTTGTGTTGTTGTCAATATTGATTGATTATATATCATCTTGGTGATTGGCAACATCTTCACTTCACCGTCGGTATAAGAATCACAATTCTCTCTCTTGCATTTACTTTCACTAGTTTTTCTTGTGTAGCTCTGGTAGTAGCTTTGCTAGTAGTTTTGTTAGCTTGTTCTCTAGTGTAACCTTAGTGACATAGCTCTTGTGTGAACTAGAGATCTTAATCTACTAGACTTGTGGATAGGAGGCTTGCATCACAACCTTTGGCTAAGCAAAACTCGCTTTACGCCGTTTGTTATTCTAACAAGTTTGCTTAGTGGTACTTGTAGAATTTTTTAATAGGCTATTCACCCCCCCTCTAGCCATCTAGGACCTTACAATTGGTATCGGAGCCGTGGTCACCGTTTTAATCAAGGCTTAACATCCTTCGGTGTGAAAAATGGCTCAAATTGTGTTCAATCATGTTGGGGGCAAGCCACCGTTCTTTGATGGTGTTAGTTCTTTTGCTCATTGGAAGAGAAAAATGACAATGTACCTTGGTTCTATTCATGAGAGAGTTTTGCAAGTCACCGAGAATGACTTTGCTATCATTGATCCCGATCATCTCACCGATGAAGATAGAGCAAATAGAACATGCAATAGAATGGCTCTCAATACACTTTACAATGGTATTGACACAAAAGTATTTGAGGGTATCAAGGATTTAGATTTGGCAAATGAAGTGTGGACAAGGTTGAGTGAAACATATGAGGGCACTAAGGTTGTGAAGAGTGCCAAGCTATATGGGCTCAAGAGTGAGTTTGAGAACTTCAAGAAAAAGGATGATGAAACAATCATTGAAATGTTTCATAGATTGCAAGTAATAGTCAATGATCTCAAGAGCTTAGGGCACAAGACTCAAGATCAAGATTTTTGTCACAAGTTCTTATTGAGCTTACCTAGAAGATTCAAGATGTTGATCATGATGTTGCAAAGAGATGGGCTTGAAGCAATGAAGCCCAATGATTTGCTTGGTGAAGTATTGACTTATGACAAATATGATCAAGATGTTGATGACAAAGAGAAGGTGGAAGATGAGAAGAAAAAGAAGACCGTGGCATTCAAGGCCACCTCCTCCAAGGGCAAAGCTACCATCATTGAAGAAGAAGAAGATGACAATGAAGATGGGGAATTTGAAATTGATGATGAGGCACTTGCTCTTGTAGTCAAGAAGATGGGTCACATGTTCATCAAGAGAAGAGGCTTTAAAAGGAGAAATGACAACTTCAAAAGAAATGAGCAACAAAGAAAGTGCTTCAATTGTGATAGCACCGAGCACCTTCAAGCGGAATGTCCTTATGATAAGAAGAAGAACAAAAAGGACAAGTTTGAGAAGAAGAAGAGAGAGGCCAAGATGACATTCAAGAAAGGCAAAAATGGTGCCTATGTGATCACTTGGGAAAGTGAAGACAATGAAGAAGAAGAAGAATCATCCAACAAGGCTTTTGCTTCCATTGCTATCAACAAGAAGCCATCATTATTTGATTCATCCTCTTCATGCTTCATGGCTAAAGAAGCTAAGGTATTATATGATGAGAGTGATGATGAAAGTGAAATGGAATATGCTCATGATAGTGATAATGATAATGATAATGAAAATGATGATGATGAACCAACTAAAGAACAACTATATGACTTGATGCAACAAACTAGAGACATAGCCATTGCCAAGGACAAAGAGTGTAAGAAGCTTTCAATGAAAGTAGCAATACTTGAGAAAGTCCTTAGTGAGCTTAAGACCACTCATGAGAGTCTAGTGGAAGACCATGAGGATCTTGATAAGGCTCATTCCAAGCTTGAAAAAGCTCACTTATTGCTACTTGAGCAACAAGCTAAGAAGAAGGTTGTTGTATCATGTGATATAGGTGTTACATGTGATATAATTGATGAATCCATTAATGAACCTATCATCATGTCAAATGCTAACCCTTCTTGTAGCTCTTCATCCACCACCACTAACTCTACTTCCACTACTAGTGATGGTTTCACTTGTGATGCTTCACTAATGGTTGAGAATGAGACTCTCAAGAGAGAGGTGGATGAGCTCACTCACGCCCTAGGCAAGGCCTATGGTGGTGAGGCCCGCTTGCTTAAGTGCTTGGGTAGCCAAAGGTTCTCTCTTAACAAAGAGGGATTGGGCTACACCCCCAAGAAAGGCAAGTCGGCCTTTGCAACTCCAAAGCTTAGCTTTGTGAGGGGCAATGGTCGGTTTTGCAATAGATGCAAGCAAGTTGGGCACCTAGAGCATAATTGCAATAAAAAGAACCAAAGCAAGAACCTTGTTAATGCTATACCTTTTGATTCTTGCTATGTGCTTACCAAGGGTGTGAAGGGTGTGCAAGCTAAGTTTGTTGGTACACCAATTGTGGGCCCAAAGAAGAAGGCTATTTGGGTACCAAAGAGCTTAGTTACTAACCTACAAGGACCCAAACAAAAGTGGGTACCTAAACTTCATTGATTTGCTTGTAGGTCAATTACAAAGCCGGAGGAAGGCATTGGATTATTGATAGTGGGTGCACTCAACACATGACCGGTACATCAAGAATGTTTGACTCAATCAATGACAATGATAGTGGTGTTGATTCTATCACATTTGGCAATAACAAGAAAGGCAAGGTTATTGGCTTGGGAAAGATTGCAATATCGAATGACATGAGTATCTCCAATGTGTTGCTAGTTGAAAGCTTGGATTTCAATCTTCTATCCGTGGCACAAATATGTGATCTAGGCTACAAATGCATCTTTGGGGTTGATGATGTGGAAGTTATTAGTGTGGATGGTTCAAATGTGGCATTCAAGGGCTTTAGATATGAGAATCTCTACCTAGTTGACTTCAATGCTAGAGAAACTTCTTTGACAACTTGCTTAGTCTCCAAATCAAGCATGGGTTGGCTTTGGCATAGAAGGCTTGGTCATGTTGGCATGAAACAATTGAAGAAGCTTACAACTCACAATCTTGTCAATGGCTTGAAAGATGTTGAATTTGAGAAGAATAAGCTTTGTAGTGCATGTCAAGCCGGGAAGCAAGTTGGAAGCTCACATCCAAAGAAGAGTACAATGAGCACATGCAAAGCATTTGAGTTGCACATGGATCTATTTGGACCAACAACATATACAAGCATAGGCGGCAACAAGTATGGATTTGTCATAGTGGATGACTTCACAAGATTCACATGGGTATTCTTTCTTAGTGACAAAAGTGAAGTGTTTGACACCTTCAAGACATTCCTCACTAGAGTTCACAATGAGTTTGAGATTAGAATCAAGAAAGTGAGAAGTGACAATGGAAGTGAGTTCAAGAATACAAGAATTGAAGAACTTTGTGATCATTATGGTATTGGACATCAATTCTCGGCCAAGTACACTCCACAATCAAATGGTCTAGTTGAGAGGAAGAATAGAACATTGCTTGATATGGCTAGATCAATGCTTCATGAGTACAATGTGAGTCAATCATTTTGGGATGAAGCAATCAATACCGCTTGCTACTACATCAATAGACTATATTGCCATCCATTGCTAGAGAAGACCCCATATGAGCTACTTCATGGAAGAAAGCCCAATATTTCTTACTTTAGGGTTTTTGGTTGCAAATGCTATATCTTGAAGAAAGGCACTAGATTGGGGAAGTTTGACAAGAGATGTGATGAGGGGTTCCTACTTGGTTATTCAACTACAAGCAAAGCTTATAGAGTTTGGAACAACTCAAGTGGCACTCTAGAGGAAGTCCATGATGTGCAATTTGATGAAACCAATGGGTCACAAGATGAAGAAGAAAATCTAGATGATATTGGTGGAACTCTATTAGTGGAAGCAATGAAGAACATGGACATTGGGGACATTAGAGCAAAGCAAGTAATTGATATTCAAGATGATGATAAAGATCAAGTGCTCAATCCACCATTCAAGCAAGTTAGTGACTCTCAAATGCAAGATCAAGGTGCTAGTTCTTCTCATCAAGATACATCAAGTGATCAACCAAGCTCAAGCAATCAAATGCAAGTACTCCAACCACAACATATTGCAAGGGATCACCCAATGGATAGTGTTATTGGTGATATTAGAAGTGGTGTGCAAACAAGATCAAGATTGGCTATGTTTTGTGAGCATGCGTCATTTGTGTCAACCATAGAACCAAAGAAGATAGAAGAAGCTTTGAGGGATGCCGATTGGATCATGGCTATGCAAGAAGAGCTTAACAATTTCACAAGAAATGATGTTTGGGAGTTGGTAGAAAGGCCAAATGACTACAATGTGATTGGAACCAAGTGGGTGTTTAAAAACAAGCAAGATCAAGATGGCATTGTAGTGAGAAACAAAGCAAGACTAGTTGCTCAAGGTTACACTCAAGTTGAAGGTCTTGACTATGATGAAACATATGCTCCCGTGGCAAGATTGGAGGCAATAAGGATTCTATTGGCTTATGCTTGTGCACACAACATCAAACTATATCAAATGGATGTCAAAAGTGCATTTCTCAATGGGATTATCAATGAGTTAGTCTTCGTTGAGCAACCGCCTGGATTTGAAGATGACAAGAAACCCAACCATGTGTACAAGTTGAAGAAGGCTTTATATGGCTTAAAGCAAGCACCTAGAGCATGGTATGAGAGGCTAAGGGATTTTCTTCTCTCTAAGGGATTCAAGATGGGCAAGGTTGATACAACTCTATTCACCAAGAAGATTGGAAATGATCTATTCATAGTGCAAATATATGTTGATGACATCATCTTTGGATCAACCAATCAAGCTTATTGTGAAGAATTTGGTGCTATGATGGCCAAAGAGTTTGAAATGTCTATGATTGGTGAACTTAGCTACTTCCTTGGTCTCCAAGTCAAGCAATTGAAGAATGGGACATTTGTGAGTCAAGGGAAATACATAAGGGACATGTTGAAGAAGTTTGGAATGCAAGATGCAAAGCCAATTTCAACTCCAATGGGTACAAATGGAAGTTCGGATAGTGATCTTGATGGCAATATGGTGAATCAAAAGGAATATCGGTCTTTGATTGGAAGTTTACTCTATGTCACCGCATCAAGGCCGGATGTCATGTTTAGTGTTTGCATGTGTGCTAGATATCAAGCCTCACCTAGAGAGAGTCATCTCACGGCCGCAAAGAGAATATTGAGGTACTTGAAGCAAACAAGAGATGTTGGACTATGGTATCCCAAGGGGTCAAAGTTTGAATTGATTGGATATTCGGACTCCGACTATGGGGGTTGCAAGATCAATAGAAAGAGCACAAGTGGCACATGTCAATTACTTGGAAGATCACTTGTGTCATGGTCCTCAAAGAAACAAAATAGTGTGGCAATCTCTACCGCCGAAGCCGAATATGTGAGTGCGGGGAGTTGTTGTGCACAATTGCTATGGATGAAATCAACTTTGAAGGATTATGGTCTCAACTTCAAGAATGTGCCATTGCTTTGTGATAATGAGAGTGCAATCAAGATGATACAAAACCCGGTTCAACATGGAAGAACAAAGCATATTGACATAAGGCATCATTTCATTAGAGATCATCAACAAAAGGGAGATATTGCCGTTGAGAGTGTTGGCACCGATGATCAACTTGCCAATATTCTCACTAAGCCACTTGATGAAAAGAGGTTTTGCAAGCTAAGGAATGAATTGAATATTCTTGATTTCTCAAACATGAGTTGAATGCACCCCACTCACTTATTGACATGCCTCTCCTTCGACATTACAAGGTAAAAGTTGATTGACATGTCATTCATTCTATGCTAAGGACTTGCTAGAGCATGTAGACATAATAAGTGGTATGCATGAGCATTCATGATAAATCAAATGAATTTGATGGATATATGTTACCACTATTGCCTCTATGTTTGATTTGATCTAGTGGTGGCATATGACATGTTAGTGAGCTTGCACACCTAGTGTTGAATCTAGAAGATTTGCTATAAGTGTTTAATTCAACATAGGTAAGATAACCCTTATTTATGAGGTGTGAAGAAGCTTGTCTTTGGTTCAAATCGAATTACACATCTTTGGCAAGTGTTCTAGGTTGAACCAAATTTGATAAATTTAACCTACTCCATCGAACATTTTTCTTCTCTCCACAATTTGATCCCATTTTTGGGTAAGTTATTGACAAAGGGGGAGAGAAAAAGATGATTCAACATGATAAAGGGGTAAATAAAATAAAATTTTTGATGCACACAAGTAGGGGGAGCAAGCTCATAAACAAAGTTGTTGCATTTGTTTGTGCATTTTCATATGACTTGCTCATTGCACATGTATTTAGATTCAATATACATGCTTGTGTGGTGCAATGCTAGTATAGAACTTGGATGATGAAATGATCTACTAGCATGAATAGGAATAGTTTTACATGTGGTATCTAGACTTGCCTAAAGTTTTTACAAGTGGTCCAAGAACCTTTACATATAATGTTGATCTCACGGGGTTCTTGAGTTTTGATGGATGTCTAGTTACTTCATGATGCTAAGGATGGTGTAAAAGGCAACTCCGATTGGTATCACGCTTCAAAGGTCCATTTCTTACACCTTAGCATCATTTTGGTAGAATTACTCTCCCAACACTTCTATCCATGCATATGTGCAAAGCTTTCAATCCAAACTCTATGCACATATGTAGGGGGAGTTAATGCTACCAAAACCGAGCTTGTAATACATCGGGCCAAAGTAATGGGCTGAGCATATGTTGGGCTATTGGCCTACATAGTAATGGGCTGAATTACACTTTTTTTTCTTCCAAAAAAATTATGAACTCTAAATTGATTAAGACATAATTTTTAAACTATAAATAAATTCAAATAAAAAAATTGTCAACTACAAAGTTTTACAAATCATTAATATCTACAACTTTTGTTTTGATCATTTCTCCATCCGACTTTGTTTGAACAATTTAAAAATTGAATTTCAAAATACAAAATCTTCAAACATAGTTTTCCATGACAAAATAATTTCAAATGAAAAAGTTGTCAACTACCCTTTCCATATCTACAACTTTCATTTTGGTCATCTTTTCATGTGACTTTGTTTTATTAATTCAAAATTTGAATTTAAAAAAATGTCAACTTGAAACAACACTTTCAAAGAGTAAATAATTTCAACTGAAAAAGTCATGAACATAAAAGTTGTAGAACTGATCAAGATCTACAACTTTTATGTTAGTCATTTTTTCATCCGACAAAGTAATAGTAACATTGTTCACAAATTTAACATATCTCTCTTATAGTTTATGAAATGATAAGAGAGATATGTTAAATTTATGAACAATGTTACTATCACTTTGTTGGATGAAAAAATGACCAAAATAACAATTGTAGATCTTGATCAGTTCTACAACTTTTATGTTCATTACTTTTTCAACTAAAATCATTTACTACTTCGAAATGTTGTTTGAAGTTGATATTTTTAAAATCCAAATTTTGAATTGATAGAACAAAGTCACATGAAAAGATGACAAAAATAATAGCTGTAAGAACACAATAAATTGATAGAGCATGATTTTAGAAACATTTAGAAAAAAGAATCACCACATTTAGAGTTAGCATGAGGGAGAAAGACTAGTTATAAAATTTCACCGCAGATTAAAAGAAGAAAACCTTTTATTCATATTCTTGAGTTTTCAGTATTTCCCTGAGTGTTTTCCAAAAACCGTCAAGGTAATTCTATTTACCCTGACGGGCTATGCAATAACCGTCAAAAAAAATATGAAACCGTCAGGGAATTAGGAATTTCCCTCACGGTTATGTACACTCACAGGTGAAAGTCCCTAGTTTGGTTTTGGCTAATTGATGAAACCTAGGACTAACCTTTGGATCTAAGTGGATGATTTAGATAAAGGTGGTCATTGCATATGAGACATGACATTGACTCATGTGACCAAGATGGTGAAGACCAAGACGAGACTTGGCTCAATGGACCGGTTGTGAAGGTGAAGGGCAAGTCGAGGCTTCGAAGCGAAGGACCATGCGATGGTGAAGCTTGAGCAAGACTTGGCGCCGATGGACCGATGCAACGGTGAAGAGCAAGTGGAGTCAAGGTCGATGGATCGAGACGGTCATGTGATGATATGAAGTGGATCATATCATTTGGAGAAACAAAATGGGCTCAAGGCAAAGGTATAACCATAGGGCCATTTTGTTTTACACTCAAGACACCATAGAGGGTGTGAGTGGTTTAGGGTCGATAGCCGAACTATTAAGAGGGGAAATCTTATCGGTTATTCGATGCACGGGTGCCACTAGGTGAATTCATGAAGTGCATTGCATGTAGGGCCTAGTGAGCTAACTGGAAAACCTTTGAAAATGATTGAGAAAAAGCTAACACACAAGCACATGGAGATGTACACTTGTTGGTGTTGGCACATTTGCAAAGGTGGCGTTGGTCGCGCTATGGTTTGCGGGAAGAGAGGGGTTTGGGTTCCTCTCTCCCTCCCGCCGAGCGTGCGAGCGCGGGATTCAGGCGATTTCGGGGAAATGAAATGCCTATTTTCCATTGCGCCGGAAGTCGGAAAAGAAACGGAGGCGAACGCGGTCACAGAGGTGACCGCACGCTGCACCGGACGCTGCACCGGACGCGGTCAGTTTCGACCGGCGCGTCCGGTCAGTACAGCGTCAGGGTCTGGCGCGCGAGCTAGGGTTTGACACCGGCGCGTCCGGTGACCCACGGGACCGGCGCGTCCGGTCTGGCGAACAGCGAGTCACGAAGTCGTCGGACGCGGTGCGCGTCCGGTCACTCACCATCGGACGCGTCCGGTGGTCCAGGGAGCTTACTGGACTCGCACCGGACGCGGGTACTGTGGCGTCCGGTCGTCGCGAGGAGCGCGTCCGGTCGTTGCTTCGCGGGCGCGGGTGCTGTACGCACCGGCGCGTCCGGTGGTTCGCAGCAGCGCGTCCGGTCGCTCGTTTGACCGTTGGCGCGCAGTGACCGTTGGAGGATCTAACGGACGAATTTGAAATCAGAGGACACGTGGACGTCGCAGAGGCACCGGACGCGGTTGAGCGTGTCCGGTCAGTTACGACCGGCGCGTCCGGTGGTCCCGCGAAAAACGTGAGTGGAGTTGTAACGGCTCTATTTGTTTGGGATGCTTATAAATACTTGTTGGCCGGCCCTTGGGGAGGTCTCTTGGCATTTCTAACACTCTTGTGCATCCTTTGAGCTAGAGCTACTCCTCCCACTCATCTCTCTTGCTTGATTGCAAATCAAAAGTGAGATTGAGTGATCCCAAAGTGCATTGCATAGCTTGAGGGCATCTAGTGGCACTTGTGGGTGGTTTAGCCGGTGGATTTCTTGTTACTCTTGGAAAGTACCGCTCCTAGCCGGCTTGGAGATTGTTGGAGGCGTTGGCAAGAGAAGGTGATTGTTCTTGGCCACCTCCGGT
Source organism: Saccharum spontaneum (assembly GCA_022457205.1). Classification (NCBI taxonomy): domain Eukaryota; kingdom Viridiplantae; phylum Streptophyta; class Magnoliopsida; order Poales; family Poaceae; genus Saccharum; species Saccharum spontaneum. The sequence continues at coordinate 31,806,616 of CM039601.1, read as the reverse complement.
TGATTGTGAGAGGTTCTTGTGCTTTCCTCGGCGGGACGCCAAAAGCAACTCTAGTGGAATCCGCGTGTCATTGAGTTACCTCACTTGAGAGTGGTGTCTTGCGGTGCCTTGCGGGGCGTGCCTTGAGGGGCAAGTGACTTGAGGGTCACACCGGGGAACCATCTAGGTGTTGGTCGACACAACCGGTGACGTAGCTTGTCGGTGCACAAGTGAACACCGGGTGAACAAATATTGTGTCTCTTGTCTCCCGGTGATTGGTCTTCATTTTGTGTTGTTGTCAATATTGATTGATTATATATCATCTTGGTGATTGGCAACATCTTCACTTCACCGTCGGTATAAGAATCACAATTCTCTCTCTTGCATTTACTTTCACTAGTTTTTCTTGTGTAGCTCTGGTAGTAGCTTTGCTAGTAGTTTTGTTAGCTTGTTCTCTAGTGTAACCTTAGTGACATAGCTCTTGTGTGAACTAGAGATCTTAATCTACTAGACTTGTGGATAGGAGGCTTGCATCACAACCTTTGGCTAAGCAAAACTCGCTTTACGCCGTTTGTTATTCTAACAAGTTTGCTTAGTGGTACTTGTAGAATTTTTTAATAGGCTATTCACCCCCCTCTAGCCATCTAGGACCTTACAACAGGTTAATTAAGAATTTCCCTAACGGTTATTTAATTTCCCTGTGTATTTTTCGGGAACCGTCAAGGTAATATCAATTTTCCTGTGTGTTTTTCGAAAACCGTCATGGTAATTCTATTTACCCTGACGGTTTATGCAATAACCATCAAAAAAATTCGAAATCGTCAGGAAATTTCAAGTTTTCAGTAGTGTTGGGAAAAAGGAAAAAGACACCCGTCCAACAACTTTTTGTGATGGATAGAAACTCTATATCTACCCCGGTTTCGCCTTTCCTGCAACTATGCAGGGCTAGACCAGTGGATACCACTTCTTCCGTTCCAAATTATAAGATGTTTTGACTTTTCAAAATGTATTGTTCACATAGTGTATATCTAAATGCATATTAAAATCTATATATCTAAAAATACCAAAACATCTTATATTTTAGAATGGAGTACTAAATAGTTATCATCATCAAATAATAGCCAATTCTTTTTTTAAAGCGAATTATGATTGTTCATTCTGCCCTAACCTCCTCCTGACCGGTCCGACCTACCACTGGCCTGCTGTCTGGGTAGTGACACCTTCTGTCCTGCTGAGGCGGGGTTTTTAGTTTGTTGGCTTTGTTTGCCACGTGACCATAGGTTGGTTGCTGCAACTGTACTGCGGCGTTGCCAAAAGTTTGGCATACATTTTGCTTGCTAATTAATTGGCATTAAAAGTTGTCGTTGAGCATAACGGACAAGCATATAGAAGTACGACACACTGCAGATGCATCAAGAAGCAAACAGTGATCGCGTGATCGGAGTGAGTGTGCCACGCTAAACTTTTGGGTCGGCGAGTTTGGGACATAAACTAAATAAATAGGCCGCTAGTTTCTAGTTCCAGTTTATTATAACCCAAAATAGCTTATATATATATAAATTAAACATGCCCCATGGAACATGATCTGCGGTTTCACGTGCACGGCATCTCCAATCCTTGAACGCTCGCTTGGCTGTTCTGGAGAGCCATGGGCGCGTGGCGTCAAGAGCGGCCTACCCTTCAACTGAAAACTCATGGTTCCTGCGTCGTAGTTGAATGGTTCTCTCCACTTGTCCCGGCCGACTCTGGAATTTGTTCGGGCGACCCATGTGCCGTTGAAACTTGAAACTGCATTTCTGACGTCTAAGAAAATTTGCTTGGTTAGTTGCTGTGGACCGGATCGGCATCCAATCCAATCATCCAGGGTGAACTTTTTCCTCTTTTCCTGTGGGAAGCCGGCGTTTCCACCGCCCCGATCGATCGATCCAATCATGAATCATCCAATCTCTTCGCTTGTGCTTTGCAACTTAATTAGGTCTCTTCACTCACGGTCTCACGTCCTCTAGGGAAGACTTTGACTGATGGCCAGCCGTTTAGGCATTTAGGTATGGTCATTCAATTCACATTGAATTACCAGGACGAGTAGGGGATTGGCAACAATCAGTCCAGGTAGCTATATACTGTGCGATCTGATTCATGACCAGCGAGCTTCTAGACGAGGGCGAGGGCGGTCAGAAAATTCCTTCATTGAAACTAAAATTCATACTAATCGTTTTATTGCCATTGGAAAAAATTGTCCGCGCAGCATGGGGATCCAGGAGGTTAGTGCGCGAGCAACGTCCGCCACGTTCTCCCGGCTGGATCTGCATGGCTTCGTGCATCCAGGACGTCCAGAGCACCGCCCCAAGGAGCAGCGAAAACAGGAGGGCATCCAGCAATGCAACTACAATGGTTTTCGGCACAGGTTCAATAATGGATCTACACGGTGGGCAGCATGATCTATGGCAAATTTAATATCGCAAATGCTTGCACACGGCCACGGACAGATGCCTTAGGCCTTGAGAAGCGGACAGGCTCAACAGCACCTCTACGTCATTTTCATCTTCTAACGCTGAAATTTCCCCACTCGCACTCGCATCGGTGTTGTGGAGTCACCACGGATACACCCGCCCCACTCCGCCTTGCCACACCCCCTTTTCCCACTACGCGTCCGTCGTCCCCCGCCGCGCCGTGCCCTTCCCCCACCGCGTGGACAACTGCGGCCGAGCAGCAACGGCGCTAGAGAAGCCATGCTGACAGGCACGACAACTGCGGCCGAGCAGCAACGACGCTAGAGAAGCCACGCCGATAGGCGCGAGCCTAGATAGTGAGCAGGTGAGGGAGAATCCTAGGAGGAGCGACTGGTCGACGTCCTACATCAGAGGTTTGTACGTTGGACTGACGTCCTACGCTGGGCCAATGTCCCTCTGATCCGAGCTTGCTGACTACTGCAGTTCCCCACCAGGTAGGTGGTGGCCGCCGTCGACGTTGATTTGGATGTCGCAAAAGAAATCTGAGATGTTGCATATGTTGCAATGACAATATACACATGTTGCAAGCATATATTTTCAAGTGTTTCAAACGTATGTTTCAAGTATTTTATCTGGATGTTGCAAGTAGATCCTGGTGTTGCAAGAGTATGTTTCAAGTGTTTCATACGTATGTTCCAAGTGTTTCATCTGGATGTTTCATATGTTTTGCGATGGCTATCAGGTGTTTTGCAAGTGTTTCAGGTGTATGTTGATGGTGTTTCAGCTATTTCGAATGTATTCTGCAAGTGTTTCATCTATATGTCGCAATAGTGGATTTGGTGTTGTAGATGTTGCAACGGGCCAAACCCATTTGCTGCAGCTGCTGGGACGCCATGAATGCACGTGGAAAGCAGAGGGGATGGAGGCAGGGCCACAGGGTCCCGGGCACGTGATGCGGAGGGGGATGGAGGCAGGGGTGCACGGGCTCGCGTGCAGGCGGGCGTGGGAAGCAGAGGGGGCTCGGGCGGCCGGACGAAGGTTCCTACGTGCGCATGGACACATGTAAAATGGAGCAGCACCCACCGGCGTCCGGACGCGGCCGTCCGTCCATACGCCGGGGCACTAGCCATGCCGATTTAATATACATGGCCAGCTCAGGGATGCGCTCGACACGGCGGACCTCATGGGCTTATGGCGGGCTGCATTTTTTTGTTTTTTCTAATTCACAAAAGATGGGTAGCAAATCGCTATGGAATGACGATAATAGACAGAGCAAAAATAGGAAAAAAATAAATAAAGTTAGTTATACTTCCAAATTATACTGTACAAAAGGTCCATCATAATAGATTTGTAAATATCATATTTAAAATGATAATTTACAAAAAAGAGCAATTTGATTTCCATAGAAATTGTTAAGAAAAATAACGAGTCCATGTAAAATATGGTAAGTAAAGGCAAACTTTTTGAACAAAAATATTAAAAATGTTATAGTTTGATGATCAAATGAATTGTACAGAAAAACATACCAAAATGAATGGTCCATATAAAATATAAACATTAAATAGCTAAAATTAAAATCAGAACTTCTAGAAAAATAGTATTGTAGTTTCAGTACGTTGGAAAAAGATCTAAATAAAAAGTTAGTGTGTACTATATTACTAAGGACAAGTTAAAAAAACCTTATTTCTTCCATAAAAACTACTACATTAATCCTATATATCTATATGGTAATGGTTTATACCTATCAAAAGATGTAAGAAAAAGATTAATGAAGACTCCAACTAAAATAGAACATGTAGGGAAAGATATAGTAGGGTATATTTTAATAACTAGATTTTTGAAATGGCAATTAAAAATAATAAAACAATGAGGAGCATCTATGAGAAGGATCGCACACATGCCCAATCCATCCAAGCCGGACACTAATGTCTCGGCATGCCCATAAATATCTTCAAAGCACTTCAAATCCCCACGCCACTCCCCCACATCTCTCCTCCACCCCCGGTGCTCTACGGACTACGTCATGCCATGCCAACATTCACCAAGTCGCTAGCTCTTTCAGTGTCATTTCTAGCCACCAAATTTTGCATCAACATTAACGTCTATAAAGTGAAAACAACTAAACAGAATGTGTTGATTCCAACAATCGTGGAAACATGTTTAGATAGCTACGAGCAAATCACAAAAAGCATATCGACATTTGCTATTTTAAATGCAATTGCTTCATTGATTCCCCGGTGCGCATGTGAGAAGCTTTCAAGGCAATGCAAGGGATATGATTCACCCTTTTCCTTTGCAAGAAGATGACGCAAGTAGAAACAAATTTGGTTACATCATGTCCAACCCAGCCCAAGGCCTGCACCATCCTCCTCTCATACGTGTAGCCAAGGCCCGCGCCATCCTCCATGCCCCAACGCGGCAACATGGGCAACGCCGAGACGACAAGCTCCTCAGTGCGAGCGGCAAGGATGACGCAACCCTCATGAGGCGGTTCCGGCGCACCATCTAAATAAAGATGGAGTTTGGACTAGACATGGGCTGGGTTTGGACGGGCCAGACCCATGCGTCATCCAGATGAAAATAATTAAGAAAACATTTAATTAATTATATGAGCTGCTTTGAGATCCATGTAAGTTTTAGGGGAAGGAGTGCTGGAGCAGTTCTCTTGACATAAATTGCACTCATATGATTGAAGTGGGGAAAAACAGAGGATTAGAGATTAAATAGATTTAAACCAATGTATCGTTCAACGATTGCTCTATGAAGTTCGTGACTACAATATAAAGGAGAAGTATGGAGAAAAAAACCGATATAATTAAACAAATAAAGTAAATTGTTAAACAAAAATTATTTTTATGTAAGAAGATTATAAATATTAGAGTAGATAAAAGCTAGTAGCTACCCATGCTATTTATGTGGTCCACCTAGTTTTTCAACGTCTGGCACAAATAAAGCCATGTTTGATCCCATGGTCTAAAGCCTAGCAACTAAAGTTTAGACCACTTTTCCTGAGACTATAAATATGTGATATGAGGTATCGTCTAAAATTTATCTAACCTTACAAACAGGCCATTAGTAGACTACACAAGTAAGTTAAAGCGATCTAAAATTTTACTCTTGATTTTAGCCAGCTAAACTCGACCATGAGATCCAAATACTTAATTCTAGTTCGTCAAACTTATTCAGCTAGAGCTTTGAGTGAACACGTCTTTAGATGGTGTACTCATAAAAAAGGGCAGACCCAGTGCCAGAGGCTCCCACACGAGTGGGGTCTGGGGAAGGGAATAACCGAAGCAAAGTCTTACCCCCGCAGAAATTCTGTAGAGAGACGGCTTCGAACCCGGAAAATGATAACTCGGCGAGCTAGCACTCACCAACTGCACCAGGCCTGCCCTTTAGATGGTGTACTCATAATCCTCAAAAATCATGATTTGCAAGAGAGTTTTTTTGTAGGTACATATTTTTGCCACCGAATCTTAGAAGAAAGATTAGCTAGTGCTAATCCTCACTTATCCGAACATCATCACAGACAACTACACCCACCACCTATATAGGAGATGTAGATGGTGTGAAGACTGGGCCACCCAATCCATCCACTCCAGTCATGTGTATCCAGCCGGACCACCGCCTACAACACCACATTCACATTTCACACCCCTATCGCTGTTCACCAAAAAAAAAACATTTCACACCCCTATCGCGGTAAGCCGGCAGTACACGGATGACGGATCGGATATCTCTACCACAGAAACGCATAATAAAGACATCATATCACACAAACTGCGTCTGTGAATATTGTCAAAAAAAAAAAAAACTGCGTCTGTGAATAATAAGCATCGCTAGTTCGCATGGAGAGCCTGTCGCCTTTCCACCCAAGGCCCCCACACGGCCCGGCCCGGTTCAGAAGGAGACGCTTTCGTCGTCGTGCACTCGTGCTCCCAAGTCCCAACGCCTCAGCCGGGGTCCGTCGTCAATCGTCATGGTTTCGCGCGACCACGAGCCATGGCCGTATATATGCTATGCACGCCTCTCTCAGGCCCTCACTGGTTCACTTCCATGCCCGTTCTAACCAAAAATTCACCGTCCACTTCCACTTCCACTTCCTACCCAACACCCCTATAATCAGCGTATCTAATCTTGCACGCTCTGCCGCAGTGCTATGGAGGATGCGGCGGTGGCGCCAGGGATCGGGGCCACGACGACGGTGCTCAGCGACTTCCCGCGCGGCGACCTGGCGTGCGACCACGCTTTCGAGCCGAGGAAGCGGCCGCGCGTTGCGGCGGGGCGGTTCTCGGAGGATCAGAGCGTGGTAGTAATGCGCCCGCCGGCGGCGCAGGTGCGCGACTTGCAGGGCAGAGTGCTGGGCTCCGGCGCGGCGTCCAGCAGCCGTAGGCTGGACAATGGCGCGAGCGTCTCGCAGTCGCAGTCGCAGGGCCTCCTCCTGTCGAGGCTGTACCACCAGGACGTGGAGATCGACGCGCTCGTGAGACTCGAGGTACGCACACGGGCCACGGCCGGGATGCTTCATCGACAGACAATCTTTCACCGTGGTGGTGGTTGATCGCTGATCGGCATCGGCTTCTTGATTCGATGCTTGGTGGGATGGTGTTTGATCGGAATGCCTGTGAACTAACCGTGTCCCTACAGAGCGAGAGGATCCGAGCGGCGCTGGAGGAGGCGCGGCGGAGGCACGCGCGGGAGCTGCTGGCCGCCGTGGAGCGCGCCGCGTCGGGGCGGGCGCGCGCCGCGGAGGCCGAGCTGGAGCGGTCCCTCCGCCGCAACGCGGAGCTGGAGGAGAAGGCGCGGCAGACGGGCGCCGAGTGCCAGGCGTGGATGGGCGTCGCCAGGAGCCACGAGGCCGTTGCCGCCGGCCTCCGCGCCACCCTCGACCAGCTGCTGCTGCAGTCGCCCTGCGCGTGCGCGGCGGCCGTCTCCGTTAACGAGGGTGCGGCGGCGGAGGACGCGCAGTCGTGCTGCTTTGAGGCGCCGGCCGCCGCCGACGACGCCGCGTCCAACGAGGCCGCAGCAGCGTCGTCGTCTTGCAGTTGCAAGGCGTGCGGCGGCGGCGACGCGTGCGTGCTGCTGCTCCCGTGCCGGCACCTGTGCCTGTGCCGCTCGTGTGAGGCCGCCGTGGACGCGTGCCCCGTCTGCTCCGCCGCCAAGAACGCCTCGCTCCATGTCCTGCTCTGCTGAAGCCTACAGCGTCCAGCGTTCGAGCACGCCGATGAGCATGGAAGGGAAGCCAAGGCCTTTGTCCGAGAAGCCACCTGCTGCGTGCTCCAGGACGGCACGAACGCGTCAATCTGTTCTCACCTTCCGCACTTGGATCACTCATTCACTCGATCAAACAAGGGGCAAATCATACAACTGCAATCTGTAAAACTGGAAAGGACAATGTCAACGAAGTTTTGACATTTAAATGAGATGGAATCACGCCGCTGTCAGTTCATGTTATCAGCCCGGCAAAAATGAAGTGCAAGCAAGTCTTGCGCGACTGATACTCAAAATCTGGCAATTTCAACAAGTTTTGTGTGCAGACACACGCAGCAGAGGGCCCGCCCAGGTGTAGCTTCAACTCTGTTGAGAATTCAGACTAGTGGTTTACTGGAGGCGTTCATTTCGTTCAGGATCAATCGTTCCGGCGTGGCAACGCAAAACTCTGCTCGCTAAAGCTGCTACGGGCGCGAGCGAACACTGGTGCTCCAAGGAGTTCGGTCGACTACGACGATGAAGGCGTTGCAGGAACGCAAATGCCACAGGTTCTGAAACGGTTAAAGGGCCAAAACTGCTGCAGAAATGAGTCTGGCAACTTGATGTTCTACGACTAGAAAATTTGATATTTTTTTAGCTCTTGGACAATAGATTTGGGTCACATCAGCTTGAGATTGCGGTTTGCATGTCTTCGTGCATTTCTTTAGGACTTATTTCTTACATGGTAGGGATTATTTTTGATAAATAGATAGGGTACATGGTATTTTTGTTTAACACTAGTATGCTGTAATTGCCTGGAGCCGGCATGCAGCGAAACACTTGATTTTTTTACTCCTACTAGTCTACTACTTGGTAAAGAAACGTTCTGATTTCTGTAGCGGTGTCCTCAGAAATGGAGCCTTAATTAGGGACTTTGTCTCGGAACTATTTCCTCAGCAAGGCGAGTATATACTAGCGTTTGGCAGCAAGGCGATTGAGCATTGTTAAGACTGCGAGCGTTGGACATTTGTGGCACATCTAGGCTTCTATGCATGTCCTTGTATTATATGTGTCGTCTTCATACCATTTCCCTGTGCCGCCAACGAGTTTTTCTATTCTTTTTTTCCCTCGTAGAACATACTTGATCATTTTTGGTAATGGCCATAATATTCCTCTTATTCATTTGAAATGTATATCCATTTGGGTTTCAATTAGATAATACATACACCGGCCGTGCAAAAAGGTGCATCACAAGTTGAACATTCGATAGGTATTTTGTCTTTTTTCTATAACACAAATGAAGTTGAGTTATTTGATGTTTGCCGAGATAAAATGCCAATGACTATCTGTAGAGATTATTTCACTAGGGTCTCTCTTGAAACCTTTAATTTCATATTCACTGCAACAATGAGATGTTGTCATTGAAATGGCCTTTGTTGCAATGTGGTTCATATCAAACCAATAATAGTTGGTCGTGTATATTCACGTGTGAATATAGAGACCCAGATGTCCATCCATTATCTAAAAAAATCAAACCACTCATGATGGCGGCCCATAAATAATTTGGATGGTCTAAAACAGGTCTGACAGATTCATACTTAAATGGTTGCATGTGAACCATTCCCTCGGTAGTAAAGGTGGAAATGGATATGCATGACTAATATCCGATAAAAACATATAATACGGATATCCATGCATGTTCCGTCTATTTTTGAATTGATTGAATCCAAAATTCGCTTTTTAGCATTTTTTATGATTCTTGTTTGAAATAAATGTGGATGTCGATGGATATCTGACATTACCAATATTGTTATAGAATAAAGCACCTATCTAAACCATGCTTTAAATATACTATAATTTATTTTGAAATTGGTATATTTATTTGCGTGAATTATTTTTTAATACTTTAGTCATTTATTGATGAAAATTATTTTTGTATGCTATGATTCACAATATTTATAGACCTGCCTATTGCTATAGTATTTAAGTATAAAATATTTATCGATAAATATTTTATTCTCGATGGACCATCTTTATCTACATGTGGTATATGCTCATATTTTGATCCTTACGTGCATGATGATTTTGTTGTCCCAAAACCATCAATAGATCAAGCAAATGGATAGTTGCTATCACCCCCTTAGAGTAGATATCTACATGCGAATTCGAATTCAAACTATCCGATTTGTATTTGTAGTTAAAAGTATTCAAGTTCATATTCGTATGCGACTGAAAATATGGATCTCTAACTAAAATTAGCTATATTTGGTTCAAATCCCCTACTACTCAATCGGGCGCTGAAACAGAACACTTAATTAAACATATTATATGTCAAAGGTTTGGAAAGAAGAAAAGAGTTCCACCCAAATCATAGCTTTTGGAGGGTTTCCGTCACAATCTATAACTTATAGAGATGTGTTGGCCTAATACAGGTGTAACATTGTTAAGTTATTACTCCAGTATACATCTAAACAACCTTTCTGAACCTAGCATGTAAAATATTTCGTGCCTATGTTTATACTGGTTTTGGGCTTTTGGCATGGGCGGATACAAAGGGTATTCCCCGTATTCCCGGGAATACCCAACTATTTTGATACACTAATATGTATATACTTATATATGTATATGTATAATGCTATATTTTGCAGTATTTTCACCCATTGCAGTCGAAAACAGTAAAAAAACAGCTTGTCGGCCTGGCTCCACCATATTTTATAGTATTTTCATCCATTGCAATTAAAAAACAGCTGATTTTGTTTTGTTGATGTGAAAGTAGGAATACCCAACTCTGGAATCCTGGCTCCGCCACTGGCTTTTGGCTCTAAAAAAAACTGCCTCTGCCTTCCAAGAGGTCCTTAGGAGAGAAGTCAAGATGTCATAGATGGTATCATGGTAATGGAATGTTGTGAGTTCTAACTAAGTGTGATTGATCGCATCGAACACATGCACCAAGGATCTATAAGCGCGAGGGGTCGCCCTGAACTTTCTTCCCGCGTTGCGTGCTTTGGATCCATTTCTTCGTTCACCGAATGCGGCACCTCCGCCCAACCCATTGCCAATAGTGGTTGCCAGTTGCCACCACTCCTGTCCACAGTGATGACTATTGACTGCCACCCATTGACTCAACAATATACTCGCCGACAGGTGCTCCTTCTGCTCAAGTCTCCGCGCCGGCCGTGTAGTCTCCGCGTGGCGCATGCACGGTGCCAAGCGCGTCCGTGCGCGCGTCCACTTCCAAGGCGCGTCCACCGCGGCGACGAGGCTGCCACTGCGGTTGAACCTGCGCGCGTCGCGCCGGCGGCAGGGGGTCCGCAAAAGCATCTCGCCGCGCCACGCACGGCACGTCGCGCTTCGGTCAAGTCGCCGCAGGACCAGCTCCGTCGCCGGCCCGCCGAGCACCGGAGTCGCACGAAAAGCGCGTGTCTGAGTCTGACCGAGGAATCCAAGTGGAAAAGGCCGCTCTTTCCTTCCACGTCCTCAGGCGCGACACGGTGCCCGTGCGCGTACGCGGACTGCGGTCTGCGCTGAGGGGATAGCTCGATCGTGACCGAGAAATCCACCGGAGAAAATTAAATGTGGCGCCGCACGGTGCTGGACAAGGAGGGGAGTTGTTCACGGTTGGATGTAGGGGGCCGGAGATGCTGACTGCTTCCTTGTAATTCTTTGTTAAGAAATTGATATCTGTATGATCACACTTTCTTTTTTTAAACTGAGATCTAGGCTAATGATCTATGTAAAATATTCCTTGCAGCAAAAAAAACTCTACACAATTTTATCTTAAACTACATGTTTTTGTGACCGGAGGGATTACCACGATGGCTATATAATGGCGAGGACAAAGGGATCGATCCTTTTGTTCTCGCCATTATTGCACAGTCACTTGCATTCAGCAACATCAATTTTGCACAAATATAATGAGGTTTTGCATCATGAGTTCACCTTATGATATTGGTTATGAATGACTCAATTTCTCCTCATGGTTATTGTAATAGTTAGCTGTGATGAATGTGATGGCAATAGATAATTCATTAGTTTTCACAAAGCAAAAAAAAGTGACAAGATAATGAATCATCTCGCTACTTAAACCAAACATACCTTAGAACAACGAGGGAAGTTTCTTCTCAAATTTCATTATCTTGTTCAGTTAGTCCATATTGACCACATTGGTAACTGCAAACGCAAGCAGTGTCAGACTAGTGAGCTTTGCAACTCCCTAATATTTCATCTTTGACTTGCTTGCTCCTTGTATATTCGTTCCTCAAATTCGACGGCACAGAGAGGTTGGCCCAGTAGCCTATCACTGCCATCCACCACCAATATAACCCCTCACGTTTGTAATATCGGGGGTGCTCGCTGCATTAAAAACAGCGGCTCTAGCTACAGATTTAGGCCTTATTCGGATGTTATAGTATTAAGAAACCATAAGAAACTGTAGTTTTAGAACTATTGATGTGCAAAAACTGTGGTTTAGGAAAAAGAAGTCTAGAGTGGAGTATTTAAAACACCAAAAAGACCACAATTTTAGCAATAGCATGGTATTCAAAACCATAAAGTTTGTTGCAACCAAACATTTCATGGTACTCTAAAACCAAATAATTTCACAAACCATGGTATTTTCTATAACTCCAAAAAATACTTTGTATCCAAACAGAGCCTTAGCTTTTCCTCCTCTCTTGCTCTTGCAATCACTGTAGTCGTAACGTCTGGTAGCTGCAACAGCGCACCCCCCTCCCCCCCCCCCCAAAAAAAAGGGGCAAACTAGAATGCAAGAAATTCATTACAACTATGAAAGTAATTTTACAGAAATTATTTTATTTTCATAGAGAAAAAGCAAAAACAAAAATAAAACCATGTTTCAAAACATTAGAAATTTTCATGGAAGTCCGTAATTCCAATTAAGAGTCTGTTTAGAACGTGAGAAAAATTTATAGCTTATATTTTCTGTGAAATTAAACTGATTTATTGAAAATTTTTACATAATTCTTGTAAAATTCTTGCGTTGCCTAGAGGAGAGAGTGGGGTTGTTCGGATGGATATGGATAGAAACGAGATTACGAGAAGCAGAGAGCGGCAGATCCAAGCGGCGAACGACAATGTTCGCGCCGCCGGCGGCGGTGGCTCGGTGTACCGTATACGTGCAGCACGTACTACTGGTGTACGTGAGGCTAAGGCTGGATAACGAGCCGAGCTGGCTCGGCTCGGCTCGGCTCGGCTCGTTCTGGCTTGTTAGGATAACGAGCCAGCTCGGCTCGGCTTGTTATCTTAACGAATCAGAAAGTCAGCTCGGCTCGGCTCGTTATGAGCTCGAGCTGGCTCGTTAAGCTCGCGAGCTAGGTATAAAAAATATACAAAATATAATATTTGTATTTATCTAAAGCTTAAAAATATTAATAATATAAAAATAATATATTCAATAACCTTAAATCGAATAAAATATTCATATGAGCTAACATATCATCCATTTGTGAAGTGCAAAACATAAAGTAATACAAAACTAATATAAGTTATGATGATTTTTTCCCTAAAATTACGGCTCGTTTGGCCCGCGAGCGGCTCACGAGCCAGCTCGAGTTGGCTCGTTATAGCTAACGAGTTAAAATCCTGGCTCGGCTCGGCTCGTTATCATAACGAGCCGAGCCAAGCTGAGCCGAGCCAGCCACGAGCCGAGCCAGCTAACGAGCTTCGAGTTTTTCGTCCAGCCTTACATGAGGCAGAGAAACTGTAGTCATGGGCTGCCTGCTGGGCTATCGGTTTATATCTGTGGGACATCGACTGGAGCAGGCCTATCATTTACTTGGGCCGTTTTTTTTCCTCCGCTAAACGGGCCACGAGTCTCAGGCTATGGCCTGTTGTTCGTCCGGAAGGCCCGCCTCTTTGGTTTAGAAATCTGAGAAAATAGCCGTATGCTGAAGGCAAAGGAAAAACTGCTTCCATGGAAAAAAGAGCGGGCTTCCTTGGAAAAAAGAGCGGGCTTGCCGGCGCTCGAACGTTCGAGGTGTCTAGATGCCCACGCCTGCAGCTATTTTCCGCGCCTACACGGGGCCCACATCGCCCCGAATGTTGCCAGCATCGAGAAGAGGGGGAAGGGACAGCGGATGCCCGTCGGCGCCGGGAGGAGGAGACACTGAGGTGAGGCAGCAAAAAAACAATAAGGGAGATACAACGCACGATCTACTTTTGAAACATTCAGATGCAACACTTGCAATATACGTCTTAAGACAGATGAATTGAAACATGTATCTGAAACACTTGTAAAAACACACAAAAAAAAACACTTGAAAATCATTGTAAAACATACGCAACATCCAGATAAAACACTCGCAACATATGTGTGAAACATATGCAACATACAAATAAACACACTTGCAACATACGTCTGGAAAAAACAGATGAAACATTGGGAGCCAAAGCTGGCAACATATATGTACAACATCGCAACATCTGTATGAAACATTTGCAACATACTTCTGAAACACTTGAAACACACGCTTGTAACATACGCTTTCAGCGCAACATCTCCTTGCTACTTGGGAGAATGGAGGCTCGTCGGCGTGTGGAGTTCACTAGACACAGCGGCCCGGGGCGAGAAGCGGAGAAGATGGCGCCCACATCGAGTTTAAGAAGGTGATGGATAGATCTCGGAAGAAGGGCAGCCTGCGGTCCTCACTGCCACCTTGAGTTCAAGGAGTCGGTGGTCCTCCGGTTCGGGGCACAGGGCAGCAACCGTGGGCGGTGCAACAAGTGGGCAGGAAGGGCGGCGCGATGCCAGGTCGAAGCAGCGAGGAGGCAGTGGGGGGCGCGTGACTGTGCTGGTGACCGGCAGGGTTGTCATGCTACGCTGCGCGCGGGGTGCGATGTGGTGAGGAAGGAAGAGGGCCACGAGGCAGGAAGACTGATTCTTTTTTTTTTTTGAGAAACTCCCGAGCAGATTTGAAGGGGTAGTTGGGCTAGCGTCGCAGCCCACCAACGGAGCGTCCGGGGGAGACAGACACCCGCTTCTCAGCATTGGAGATGGGTATCGTAAGTTTATAGTGCAGTTAATTGTTCCCTGTTTCATGTATTTCACCACCCTAAACATAGCTCAAGTCTAAACAACACCAGGCCAAGTGCCAAAAATCCCCATTGAAAGACGCCACTCGTAGTACAGACAACAAACATTTCGAGTAGCGATAATAATCCAATAATAACAAGTGACTACTACTTCATATACCTCCTGTAAAGCATTAGAATCAGTCACTCAGGGTTTACACCACTTGGCAGGCTGTACCACAACTGCTGTGTACACCCAGTCCAGACATGAAATATGATAAACAGATTCAGGCAGACAAGCCATGCACCATAAAACGTGTCAGCAAAAGGCAATTAACATTTGGGCCAAGATTTTTTTTTTTGAAACATCATTTGGGCCAAGAATGCAATGATGAATTCTTCCAAAAGTGAAGTGAATAATGAACTGATGAAGAGCACTAATATGTAGCTGTATAAGTAAAGAATATAACAATGAACGAATAGGACAGGGTATTACAATCAACCTGTATATGTCAGTAAAGGAGTATCTATTCACAAGGCTCAGGTTCAGCATTGTAACTGTATCTAGTGCTCCATGCCTGGATCATGCTGTAGCTGTACCGAGCAACACAATGGATCATTGATGCAGAGCTATATAGGGTATAAAGCCACAAGGAGCTAATGTCCAGGCTGCCACCGGGGGACAGTGGTCTAAACGGTCAAGCAATATGATTCCACCAGTATGAAGCAAACTCCCGCATTGATATTGATATTAAAACAACAACCAGTGCTTCTTTCTAGGCTTGTATTTGCTAGGGAGATCTGCACAGCAACAAGTACTTCCTTTTCTTAAAAGATGGGTATACATAGCAAGACATCACATTAATGTATTTCAGACTTGCCATAAGCAAGTTACGTTAAGTATTAAGTATATGTGGTTCTGACCTCGAGCATCGTACAGTGAGTTATAGTGAACTTCTGACCAGAAACTCAGCCAAATCTCTGATAAGGCATAGGATTTTAGGGTCAGTAAACATAGCTACATAACTTTTATGTCCACCTATGTTTAGCGAAGTGTGCAGTGATCATGAAGGTGTATGCATAAACTAATAATAATGCTGAAATAGCATATTGCTCAGTGTGAGGACTGAACAGTATGCAGAGTTTTCTATGTAGCTGATCTGCTAGTAGTCACTAATAAGTATAACAAAGGAACCTTACCTCTCTGTGGAGCTTGATATTGAGGAACAATTTCAACAAAACAGGTATCTCTGAATGATGTAAGAAGACATATCTTTGCAGCAAACTGCCAAAAGTACAGGAAAAAATTAGACATATTCTTTCTCCAGACTCCAGGCAACTCATGTTCAACAGTAAATATGAACATAGACTGCCCTTATAGAGTAGAAAACTATGAGTATGTGTTTGCCTCAGAAGTATGGTGATTTTAGTGAAGCACGATGCAAATATGAATTGATATATGATGAATTTAAATGCACTGCAACAATACAAGATCATTAAGGTTCTATTCTAAGGCTATACCATAGACAACATATGTTATCTTTGTTTTGTATTTCAGTAAGATACGAAAATAATAGCAATCATTTGCATAGTAGCACAATGGCTAAATGTGTTGCAATGATGCCATAAGTTGCATGAAAATTCAGTAGAGCAAATGATGTTAGAAACACAGCATAAAAAAGAGAATTAACCTTGTCTGCAGCTGCTTGTAGTGTGACATGGTCACCCCATTCACCAGACCTGGAGAAGATAGTTTTCAATGACACCACAGTCAGAAAAACACAAATTCAGGGACTTCTATTATGAAGCGGCAAAGTTAATATTAGCAAAATACATACTTCTTCATTTTTTTGCAATAATGTTTGTATTTCATTGGAACATAACCTTCATATAAGGAGTTACATTGCTTGAGCTGCAAAAGGAGAAAAACAGCACATATAAGCATACAGGCCTCTCAGGAAAGGAAATCATCAGACCAATGGTGAGAAAATTATATTTCTGAATACTTCCTCTGTTCTTTTTTAGATAGAAGATATTTTAATTTGCTGGTTTTGTTCTCAGATAGATGATGTTTTAATTTGCTGGTTTTGTTCTCAGATAGATGACGTTTTGGGGTTTTCCTGTACTGTTATTATCCCTGTTAAAAAGCTGGTTGAACTAACACAGTTAATACCACTTCCATTTATTCATGCATCCTTACTGGATGAGTAATACAACTTTCTCTGCATCCTAAAAATGATTAAGATGTTAAGTACATGTAAGCATGCAGGTTTGCTTCGCAGAAAAGGAAGTATCAGATCAATAATGACCCAAAAAATGTTTCTTATAATACTTCAAACCATGAAAAAAACATAATAATATAGTTAAGACAGATAAAAAATAACAAAAAGGTAAATGAAATTGGTAACATAAATTAAAAAATGGTACTTCTAATAATGCCAGGTGATTGACAAACCTGCTTTACAATCTCCTTTCGAACATGCTTGTGATAATCAGGTGATCTATATAGTTGGTCCGAGAGTGCACGAAACTACATGAACAAAACACAACCACATGAACATAGGATCAAGAGTTTAACAAGATTGTCTAATTTCATTGAATAAATAGAATGGGCCTGAGAAATTGCTTAGGACAATATAAGTCTTTGTTATTGTTGTTGCTGTATCAAAGAAATTGAATGGGCACAAGTTGGTGTACCTGACAATTTCCATCACCAGATACTCTCACCTCAAACAAGCCGTATGCATTTAGCCTACAAAGAACACTTAATTGTGAACACATGTTGATGTTTCATCTATAAACAAAACAGGCGCAAGGTACAAGAGACTGAACTTCCATATCCACAATGTGCATAGTAAAGATATCGCTAAATATTGTTTGAAAATGCAGAATACCCAGGGAAATGAAAATTTTAGAAAGAAACAGATCCAATTTATATGTTTTAGAAGATGGAGATAAATGGTGGGAAGCACATCCTAAGTTGAATCTCCCACAGCTTGCATGTCAATTTATTGTTTCCTTTAATTTCTTCCCGACATCTCAGGTACAACCCCAAAACAAAATTTAACACAAAGCCTTGTGCTTTAAGGCTTTAACTCAATAGCTAAAGATTCGTTTGAGCGAGAAAAATTGTACACTGTCAAGGACAGAGATCTCCAGATGTTTAAAATATTAGTAATAAGATGATGGAGTTAACCAATGTAAACAAATAAACATGAAGAAGTTAATGATTGCAAAATAAGGCAAAAATACTGAAACACCTTCATGAAAAATGAGCAATCTACTTCCTAACAAAATAATGTGAATGCTTAGGCAGATAAAGGAAACTATAGTTCATGAAATGTTACCTATCAAGAAGGCGATAATGGTCCATAGTGGCATCACTATATGTCGGGAAGTATGTGTTAATACGGGGAACATGCTACACATGTACGGATAAAAATGAGTACCAGATAAGAAGCCAGTGATGTTAACTTTCTTTAATCAATTTATCAGTACCAGAAATGAAGACAGTGTGTGCCTATAAAACAAATAGCCTTCTGTGCAGGGAAGAAAAGGAAAAGGCAAAGGAAAATACAAGTAAAAATTCGTGAGACATCTTACAGGAATCGATGTTAAATTAGTAAGACGCTTGGCCATAGCACCATCTAACTTGGCATATTCTTCGGAGAGAACCATTGCAATCATCCTATCATCACCAGTTTCACTCCTCTGGCTGCTCATTGAGGTTGAGCTAGATGAGGCACCTTCCCTTGGAAACATATGTGTCATCTCCAACCTAGTGGTTGCCAGGATAAACAATTTTATAGTAATGTTGATACGCTAAATGTGTTACAAAACATCTTGAAGAGTTCAAAGAAATTGAATATCTAAAAAAAAGAAAGAAACATTCAAATGCAATTTACATGTTGTACAACTATTAATATCAAGGAAACAGAACCTACAAAGTGTAGGCTGAAAAATTATATAACTTTAATGGAGAGGCACACACAACACAGAGAGAAACACACACACACACACAAAAGGAAAGGGAATTGAAAAGCATATGCAGAGAAAATGAGAGAGGCCTAGCTGAATGAAGTTTACTGTAAAATGTTTATTACTATGTACATGGTGTTGTTGGCAGAGGAACAATGATTTGCATAACTTGTTTGTGCCCACACTTATCTACAGTACTCAAATGTCAGAGATGTCTGATGGCATCTCAAATATCTTTCTCCTCAAGCACAGTTTGCATCCATTCCCAAATCTTTCAGTATGCTTTTAACATATTACATATGGTATAATCAATTGTTTTGAAAGGTTGGGATATACGAAGAGATCTTTGTTTGGATAGGAGTGCTTGGAAAGCAGCTATTGATGTGCCTGAACCGTGACTAGGGGCTCATGTTGGGTTTCAACTCTAGCCTACCCCAACTTGCTTGGAACTAAAAGGCTTTGTTGTATAATCAATTATCCATATGGACTTACAGTCATGTTCCATGTATGTGATACCTAAATCTTCATTACGGGATGACAATGGCCTCCCAGATGTATAACTATATATGTACAGTAGAGGCACTGATATTGCGCTTGAAGCACAAGGAGCCATGATGATGCAACAGAACATTTGATGGCCGTCTCTCATGGATAATCGAATTTGACTATGTGCTAGTTTCTGTGCTAGCTAGGTTACGAAAAGAGCGCGGAGAATAGTATTGTTCTGGAGGCAAAATTGCATTCTGAGGCTACAAATTGGAGCACCAATTTGTTTCTTCTTGACAAAGCATGATTAGCTTTTTTTTTTTGGTTGCAGATGAGGTTATTAGGAGTAAAAGAACTTAAGGAGCCTATAGTGCATGGTATGCATCATCTGCCCACTTTTTTCACGGAATCCTGCCTACCTGTACTCTGGGGCAAGATCCTAATAGATTTTGCTTTCCAGTATCATCATGACTCGTCGCTGAACAAAAAGTTAGTTCACCTACAGTTCGTCGCTGATTATCCTAGGTTACCCGCCAAACAGCAAACGAATTCGGAACACCTAATTAGCTCAATAATCTAGCCGACATTCCTGAATTGAACCTTTGCGCAAGGAGGTAGCAACAGATAACTTGCCACCGCAAAATGTATCAAGACAAAGCCAAACCCCCACAGGGGACTCATACGTCGCAGAGCTCTCATTAGAAAATCAATCTCGCCTGACTCCATTCAACTCGGCCAATCACAAGCCAGGATCCCCCCGCAAGCTTCAATCGACGTCCAAATTCCCCACAAAAGGAGCCCAATATCGATTCCAATCAAAAGGGCAAGGAGGACTGAGGAGAGCCATACCACCACCGGCAGCAGAAGAAGGGGAACGCCGGCGAGCTCGGTAGGAAAGAGGGCACCGCTAGCCGCGGATTGGGAGGACGCGCAAAGCAAAAGCCTTCTGCTTTGCGGGGGTCGGCGGTGAAATGGGGACGGGACGACGCTTTCACCTCTCGGTTGGGACTTGGCAAGAGAGCGCCGCGGCTGGCTTTGATTGCTTCCGTTCGGTTCCGCGTACGGCCTTGCCTACTGCCCAACCACCACCACCCGAGCGCCGTTCGTCACCCCCCCTCCCCGCGGCGCCTCCCGGATCGTGCCGACCTGGTTTGACCGTCTGACAGATGGGACATGCCCTGGAGCAACCCGGTTGTAAAAGTAAATCCAGAGCAGCGGCTGCCTTCAGTTGACCATGTTTATTTATAGTTCCTCCGTCTCAAAGGTGCAAGTTAAATAATAAAATCATTTTAGCTTTTTTAAATACTCTATCTATTCTAAATTATAAGTCGTTTTGACTTTTTACGTGGATTTTAGATACATCGCAAAACTGGGACAAAAAAGTCAAAGCGACTTATAATTTAGAACGGCGAGTACATAGTTTTTTTTTTCTATGTACTCCTTCCATTCTAAATTATAAATTATTCCAATTTTCTTGGAGAGTCAAACATCTCAAGTTTGACCAAATTTACATAATAAAATAATAACATTTATGATAACAAATACATCTCATTAGATTTTTCATTAATTATATTTCCATAATATTACCTATTTGATGTCATTCGATGTGACGGGGAATCTTGAAAAATTTTGGGAACTAAACACCCCCTAAGGCCAGTCTCAGTGGAAGTTTAATGTGAGTTTTATTAGCATTAAATAGGTTGCCACGTAGTTATTTTGGATGACATGACAGTGTATTTAAGAAGAGAGAAGAAATGAATCTCATCTAGATGAAACTCTTTTGGCATGATTACCAACTCTCTATGAGTCTTGAAATTAAATGCCTATAAAATCATGGAACGAAACTCTCCATTGAGAGTGGGTGTTTCATCCAAGTTTCATTTTATTTCACATGATATGGCAGTCTTGAAAACAGCGTAACGAAATTTTCCATTGAAACTAGCCTAAGAACAATTGTTATCGTTAAATAAGTATTTTATCATTAAACTTATACCTGCTGCAAGGAAGGCTAGAGCTAGGCAGCTGACTGCTGTGCTCTCCTCCGGCCGTGGGCCATGGCCAGCCTCCGTAGTCCTGCAGCCGCGCTGCCCCATTGCTTGATTTGGCCATGCTAGCGTGCTGCTGCTGCTTGCCAATCGAGCGGCCACCGTTCGATTTATTAGCCGTGCCCATAGTAGATTTGTCCGCGTCGCTTGTCGATTTAAACGCCGCCAACGTTTGGCAGGGACGAGAGCCAGAGGAGAGGACGAGGAGAGTGAGAGACGAGCGGGTGCATGCGATGGTGGTGGCATGGTGCGAGACGCCGAGACGGAGAGAGGAACAGTGCAGGCTGTTTGACATTCGTTGGGCTGTACTTGGGCCACACCGAGGCCAGATTGAATTGGCCCGAAAATTCTAATAGGGGATACTCGGTTTTTTTAGGTCCATATCCATCCCGCCTGGTCACTGTATGGTGGTGCTTCATGACGAGGCAAGTTTTTAAAGGAATCTGATTTGTGTATTGTTGGTCTGTAAGCCCTAGAACCTTCGATAACGATTCTAGGAGGACGTTCGTTCCCAACTTGCGTCCGGACGACCCCCACTCATTTTTCCATCGGCATCGTTATCCCATCCCGTGACCCACACTGCTCCCCCCCTGCGCCCACTTATTGCTTCTCCGCCATCTCGTGACCCACTTCACTCCCCCTGCGCCACTCGCTGCCGCTCCGCCACGTCGCTCTCCGGGCCTGCTAGTGTCGCCGAGACGGACGTCATGCGTCGCGCCCAGCTCGCTGTCGCCCCGCTCGTCCGTGCTCCCTTACTCCCTTCCTTCCTCCCTCCCCCTTCTCGCGACCTTCATTGCGACCCCATGCTCCCGCTCCCCCTACCAGAGACAAGGACAACAACGGTGGCTCCGACGAGGTAGGTCGGTCCTCCTTTGGATCTGAGCCCTCCTCCTCCTCCTCCTCCTCTGGATCTAAGGGACGCGGCGGTGGTTAGGGTTCCGGCGAGCTCTGAGCTTGCACCTCGAACCCATCCCTTTGCTGTTTTGCGTTCTTTGCTATTCCTCCACGATACAATGGGCTTTTTGGGATGTTGTAATAGATGATTTTCGAATATTGCAATGGGATTTTTGGGTTGTTGCAAAAGATGATTTTCGAATGTTTTCCAATTCCATGTTTCATGGTTCATTTTTACGATGTTGCAGTACTGATATTTGAGATGTTGCAGTACATATTTTTTGATGTTGCAGCACATAACTTTCGATGTTGCAGTACATATTTTTTGATGTTGCAGTACATGTTTTTTTCGATGTTGCAATATATAATTTTCGATGTTGCAGTCCATAATTTTCGATGTTGCAGCACATATTTTTCGATGTTGCAGTACATGTTCTTCGATGTTGCACTACAAATTTTTGCGATGTTACATTATTTATATTCCGATGTTGCACTACATAGTTTTTCCATATGTTTTGTGATGTTGCACTTAGTTTTTCCATATGTTTTGTGATGTTGCACTTGGAGTGTTTTCATACTCTTCGGATAGGGGGCGCGGTGGGGGAACGGGGTGCGTTGGGGAACGGGGACAGGGGCATGGTGGGGAACGGAGGACAGGCATGTGGTGGACGCAATTCTATTCCATTCTATTCCATTCTATTCTGATCTAATTTCTATTCGTGTTGGGAAGGGGAGCAGCATCGGGGGCAGGCGGGTTTTGGGAAGGGGAGCGGCGTCCGGACGCGTCTCGCGCACCGGACGTCAGGGCACTAGGATGACCGTAGAGCATTCTCTAATTTCGAATTCACTTGCATGTTGAACGAGATGATGTCGGCCTCCTTTGGATCCCCTAGCTACAGGTATAAAAGAGACGCTAGAAAAGTCACCCTTGAAGCATATATTTGCAAAAATAACCAAAGGCTTTAGAAGTGTATTAAAGGAAGCAATATGATCAAATGGTATGACAATAAATCGCACTATAAACTACTAAAGTGAGAAGAGTATTGAGCTTGTTTTTATAGATTATTTTGAATGATCATTGTTTGAGGAGTTTTTGGTTGGGAAAAAATAATGAGCTGCATGAGGCCCCTATGCTATATTCGTCCCTATAGTGATATCATGTTGACTGCAAGATCCTGCCACGATGGATCTATCACCTTCACCCTCCACGGTGGGAAAGAGGGCAAGTGCGTGGCACCAACCTCGGAGTGGGGGGGGGGGGGGTTGTGGACATGGTGCGACATGTGGCCCATGTGGCGCCATCTCCATTTCTGTCACCGCCGCCGCCACTAAGTGAGAGCTTGACCTTGTCCATCCACCAACATGTGGTGCCACTTCCACAGCCTACCCGATTTGATAAACGACGAAGAGGGGTGCTGTAACGGAACTGTCCAAATTATAAGAGCACAAGTACAAAAACAATCACCGGAGTGATCAAATTCTCGCACTTGAGCCCATATAACTCCGGTAGTCCAATGAAATCACGAGGGATTTCAAACCAACCAACATACAAGCCAAGATCGTAGTGATTCAACATAAAAACTCACATGTTACAACCATTTCACAAGTAATTCAATATGCATCGGAGTTCAACATAGTTATTACAACTTAAGTTCAAAAGTAGCGGAAGCAAAGTAATTTGAAACTAACAACACCCTTATTTCAAATATATGCCAGTACCAAGGTCGTCTTCCAACAAAAGCATTAGAGAGAAGATAAATAAGAAGGATCATGCCCATAATCACACTCCGCCACTAAGGCAGGAGCCAACCAACTCTTGCAGCCACCATGATACATCACAACCTGCAACAAGTGGGGATAAAACCCTGAGTACGAGAAGGTACTCAGCTAGACTTACCCGTCAGAAACCAGAAATAAAATGATACTAAGGATCATGCAAGGCTGATATAAAGTGGGCTAGCTTGACAACATTTTGCATAAAAGCTTAATATGGATAAGTAATCATTAATGCTTAAGCATCAAGTTAATTATCATTAACCTGTCCTCTATATTAGAACCTGTACTAGAGCACTCACTTTATTAGGAGCAAACAATATTAACCATAGCAGGTATAAATTGAGGCAACCTTTCCATTGTTATCCAATTAACCATCCATTCAATTTAATGGAATCTAGTTGCCGCTGCTCAAGTTAAGTGCACACTAACTGGGAGCGACGGCGATTCGAATCGAATTCCTATCCAGCTGGAGGGGTATTTCTAACACTCACCGAGTCACGCCTGGCGAGGACTGCTCAGGTCACCTTTGGTACAGTTCAGGAGCTGCGGGTCCGACTAATGTCGCATCCCCAAGGGCGACACTCTGCCAAGTGTTAGGGACTCTAACCCCCCTTGGTCTCACGCCAATGTCCCCAAGCACATCCTTACTCTCCTCCAAGATGCAACCTACCATTCGATTCCCAGCCTGAACTGTATTACTCGGCTTCGCGGTCGGAACGACTTATCCGGCCAACTAAGTGTTAGACTGCGTTCAACATGACTCAAGGACGTACAACGAATCGGTCCTTAAACGACTCAGACGGAGATAGATCCACACCCAAGACCTCCATGCCTTGTTGCTTCACTATCGTCATCCCGCCCGGTCTCATTTCATTTTATTAACGCATGGTTCCATTCCACGATAGCAAATATAGCCAACCGTGCCATATATGAATATCCCTATATCTCGCAGGTGACAGGAAATCACCTGACTTCTACTGCTTAAAGCAGGGCTAAGCATCTATTCGATCCTAGTCTATGTAGGATTCATATAACTGAACAAGGAATGATATAATGCAGCAAGGGTTTTCAACCAACTCCTACCACTTAATGCAACAATACTTATAACATATATAGAATTAATTGCTTTGAAGGTAGGAGACTTATAATGCTTCGGGGCTTGCCTGGGATCTGACTCAAGTCAGAGTTTGTCAGCAGAAACTCGCTTGGCGAGCGTTCCCTCAATCTATCACTTGTCCGGTCCTTCTATCTTTGGGATGGATCCACCAACTCCATCTTCGGGTTTGGCTCCACATCAGGTCCTTCACGTGCTTCAGCTAGTGTACCTAAATGAGGTGCAATAATGCATGTGTATGAATGCATAGAAGTGCAATAAATAAAGTAATCAAACAAGCATACCAAAGTTCACATAAACACCTAGAGCTAATTAACTTAATCCTCATTAGGGCATAACATAGAAGATTGCAAGCACATCAATCGAGACACAAGTCTTATAAGATCCTAGGGTACCAACCCAAGTACTTTCAAAGGTATGATTCACACTTCAACACACTAGCATGGTAAAGTTAATCAAAGCACTACGACTAAAATCTGTCACTTTCTAGACATAAATACAGTAGCTTAATAAATCAATCATAACTGAAGATCCCTAAATCCAAATGACTCGCAAGAAGATATTCTGGAAAGCTTATGAAATTCTATACAATTCATTTATAATCACCTAAGCCTAATTCTCAAGTTTAAAAGGTCAAAAAGATGAAACTGCAGACTCTGGTCTGCTCCAAACAGAGAGCAACCAACTCAGGAACCTGACTTTAAACCTCTATAACTCAAATACTACTTGACCAAATGCCACCAAATTTTAACACAAGCTAGATACATGAATTATATATAACTTTTCTATAGACAAGGTGCTCAGAAAACATCATTATCATGGGGTAATCTACATTGCCCCCAGAACTGTCCAGAAACTAATAATTGGAAGAAATAATTATTAACATATGTTGCAAACATATAATTGTGCAAAACCAACTTTACCACATTTCATACATGACTAATGAATACTAGAAATCATAGTGTCCATTCCTAAATAAATTCTTTTAATGCATTTTCTTAATTTATTTAGATAATTAGGTGGAATTATGAACATCTACTAAAAGTGCACAATAAATTCTACTAAAATTACAGTGGCCCATATATGCTCTCAATAGTCTACTGTCAAAATTTTAAGCCATTTGGACATGTATATCAACCTCTATGAAAAAGACAAATGGATATTGCAATAAATCATGTGAGAGCAAGATACACTAATAACTCACTCATACCACACCCAAAATTCATGAAATTTTTATCACACATAAATCATCACATGGGTAGCATGCCAGAAAAATGTCACTTCATTTCGAGCTCTAAATTTGTAGTTATGAAAAAGGCAAATACCACTAGTATTAAAAACCTGATCTAAAAAATCTATTTTTACAGCAAAAATATTGAACTAAAAGATGACATATTATAGATCTACTACATAGACAATTTCACAAGGATTCTAAAAAGTCCTCATTTGTTATTTTATGAATTTCCTATGATTTACTATGAATTTCCAAAAATCAGCAAAAACTACCACAACTGGTCCTTTAGGTACTATTCATATGAGTCTATGACATTGCAGTTAGGCCCCTGCCTTGAGTCAAATTCTTGTATGCAGTCCTTGACGTGAATTTAGAACAGAGAGGTCGCCGGAGCTCGCGGAAGCCGCCCGTAGGAGACTTGTCGGCCGCGGCTGAGGGGCGAGGGAGCACCAGGGGGTCTCCACGCACCTGCTAGTGCCCTTGCCTTGCTCCGCGAGGGTCCGAGGCAAGCCGGCCACGGAGGCAGTGACTAGCAGCAGCTGCTGCTCCGGTGGTGGCGCTCTCCGGCGACGAAGACGGCCAGTGAAGGGGCGCTATGGTGCCGCAAGACCAGTGCGCAGTTGTGGGAGAGGTCGGCCTGGCTAGCGGCTGCCTGTGGCGGCCCGGCCACGGGAGCAGTAGCAGCCATGGTGGCTGCTCCAGCAGGGAGGAGCCGTGGCGACGAGTAGAGCTTCCGGAAAAGGGTGGCGGAGCTTGGAAGGGAGCTTGGGATGTATGGCAAGGGGTGCTGGAGGGACAGAAGGATGGCCGGCTTGGAGAGGAGCAGGCAGCGACGGGCAGCGGCAATGGAGCTCCGCTCCATCTCATCCATGGTGAGAAAAATAGAGAGCAGAAAGAGAGAGATGGAGAGCGAGAGGGAGAAGGGTAGAGGGCGCCGGCCTCTTCACTCGACGCGAGGACGCGTGGGCGCGAGGTGTCGAGCAGCACGGACACCGGAGGGCCACGCGGCGCTCGGCCTCACTCTGTGCCGGCCACGACGAGCTCCAGTTTGAACTCAACTCAAGAACTGGCAATACCATCATAAAAATACCACTGAAACTCCATTTTTCATCGATCAATAACTCCCAAATTAGCTTGAATTGGCTCATGGTATAATTGATAAAATTGTAGAGCTACAAGTGTACTCCAACTTTGGTTAAAGAATCGAAGTCTAATTCAGCACGGTTGGAGAGATACAAAGCTCCAAATTAGGGTACCCATTAACCGTGCAGTTCAGTTTTAGACTAGCTGAAACTGCATTGTTCGCCCATCTCCATCTCCCAAACCGAGTAAGGAAATGATAAACCAGTTACACCATATGGTAGAGCTATAAGAGTACTACAACATTGCTTATAGGTGTTTGGTAAAATTCCAACTGCTTTGCGAGATATAAATCCCCGAAGTGGGGTACCTCGAAACTGAAAATTTAGTTTCAGTCCATTAGGGACTTAGCCAAATTTTCAGCTCTAGGGACAACACTGTATTCACTTTTGGAAGCCTTGTTAAGCTAAGTTAGAGACTAAACTAGCTCTCAACTATTAAACAAAATTTGTTGTACATAAGATGAACTACAACTTTTGTATAGGTTTCACTGCCATGTAAACAATCTAAGCCACAGTTCACCCCAAGTCAAAGTAGCATCCCGATAAATTTTAATTTATCCTTTTTGATATATGGAAGCATTTTCTTGACATTTTCTCAACATGAACCCCTCATGACTTTTGTTGTAGAGTTCATCTAGAGTCATTTGGGCAAGTTTTCAAGGTTTGGTTGATGATCTATAATTCCATCCACTTAATCATGCCCTTCCAATAGGAATATAACTTATCATTTCATGTGACTTTTTGATTCCAAACTTCATGAAACTTTTCCAGGGATCAATATAGATAGGTACTAAGGTGAGACACATGAAGATATTGCCATAACACCACCCAAGCATATATCTTGAAAATGTCCTATATGCAAAGCAAAGGAGTAACATCCAAGTTTAGATTAGGCTCTTCTCCGTAGGTTGGTCTTGACATCGTCATCTCCACTTAATCTATCATGTTTGAGCTCAAACCCACTGCTTAGTGAGTGACAAACACCTGGGGTGTTACAGGTGGCTATCCCCAACAACTCTCTACACCCCCTGCTCTTCTTCACCATTTAAGATACCACAATTATCCTCATGCGACATTCTAGTTCCATTCATCCCAGGTAGTGCTATTCTCGTCCACACCTAGGACAAGGTGTCGCAGTTGCTAGCACGTGTGTGAACCCACCATGCAATCTAGATTAGTGTAGACCGACATGATGGCTCGTCAGATTTAACACCATGACACGACAGCCGGCGATCAGGACGGTGACACAAGGAGGCTCCCAGGGGTGTGGCGGCATACTTGCTTCTGATACTGACATAACACGTTCACCTCCTCCCTTCTCCCGACAATGGTGGCCCCTCCCTCCTCATGGAGCACAACGTAGAATTGCATAGTGTCTCTTGTATCATGACCATAAGAATGGAATGGTGGTGTGGCTCCCCGGTGCACAGCTGCTCAACTCATCTCTGTCTAGCATCATTTGTCTTCATTAAGGGATCTCTTGATTAGTCTGGTTTGAGATTAGAACCATATTCTGAATCTTCGTTTTTATCATGTCTTTGAGGTGAGCAGCCATGCAATTCTAAGGATCATTAGGACAATTATGCCTCCCATATTCAATTTAGAACCAATGGCGATTTGGATTTAGATTATTGCTTCATTGTACATCCATTTTTTTTCTAAAGGTTAATTCCATGTCTGATTAGTCCATATTGCATGGGGAACATAAATTGTATCCATGATTTCTGATGCTCTCTGTTACCACCTTCCATAACTTTGGTTGATTCATCGAGATTCAAGTAGGTGTAGGTTCATAGTGTTATGGTTTCATGAGTCACTGTTATTTATTGTAATAGTGCAAAACAAATGCTTTTATTATTCATGTCATATTCGAATAACAATATTACATTACATGTGCAATTTCATGCTACTTGATTATTGTAGATTTTATTATCCTAAGTCATAGATATGAATCTATGGGTTGTCATAACTCAGAGAGGCAATAATTTACGATTTATCATATTTCAAGGATATGAGCATGCTTTGCCTTATATATGGTGATTTCATCCAATAAATTATGTGTTGCACTATGATTAGTGTTACTAATCATTGATGTGCCATGCTAGACTCAAAACATTGTTTTAACATATTTCATTCCATGGGCACAAAAAATGTTTGGTAGCTTAGCTAACATATTTCAATTATATTATGTATTGAACACTTTTTTGTCAACTGTTGTGCCCTCAGTGCTGGTTGGTGCAAACACAATTACTGCTAGCTGGCCACACACTGACATTGCCGAGATGACTCCGTAAGAATGAGTTATGCTTTTTTCCTAAAACATCAGAGCAATGTTAATTAGGGTGCTTCATTTATTTGTATTGTAATAAAATGTCTGGGATGTATAGTTTTGATAATAATTGATAACATTTGGGCTTGCAAGTTGTCAAATTTGCGTTGTACCACAAACTATTTGCATTATTATTAGGGAAAATATGTGTTGTCTTGTTCCCTCATCTATCAGTATCCATGATTTGATGTCTGATTATATGCTCGAACAATGAACATCAAGCTTGTTTATCATACATTGTTTTGAAAAATTGGCCACATGCATGTGGCCAGTGTTTTTCTTTAATCTTTTTCATCTTGTCTCTACCATGCCATGTTTTCTGCTGAATTTTGTTACTACTATTTTGTGCAATTATTCATATTCCGCAACAGATTACTCAAAACACTCATCCTTTACATTCATTCTTATATACACATGGTGCCACATGTCATGGTCAAATCTATTTTTCTTTTTCATCCTCTCCCGCACTTCTCAAATTTGAGTGGATGGCATCACGAGGCCTTCTTCCTCCCCCAGACTTCTCCTTGAACGAGAACAGACGGACTAGCGGTGGCGTGAGGCCTGACCACGAGGACGTGGTAATCGTGAGCTATAGAGACACGACCTCGGGAGCCCGATTGACAGCGCCGTGGGCCATGACCCTCGGACGATTGGTAGGTGGCAGCTTTAGGCCTAGCCATGGGTGCCTAATGGCCGACAACATGCTACGATGCAAGGCTCGGCCATGGGCGCCTGGCGAGCAGTGACCTCAATGGATCAGCTGGCAGCAGCGTGGGCATTTATCAGACAGTTTGGAGTGAAATCTACAGATAGGAGATGTGTTGGTGTCTCCTTTGTTTGAGGGACATGAGGTAGATTTTGAAATATCTCTAAAACATGCATGAAAAGGAAAGGAACTCATAAAGGAGACCTATTGGAGCAAGGCCTAATTGGTTATTTGCATTAATATTGCATTGCATGCATCGGAGGTTATGCAACATATCGTTAACCTAGACAAGGCAATGCAATTTGTTGTTGTTTGGTTTGCCTGGATATGAAGTTCTATAATGTTATGCGTGTGATTGTTTTCCTTTGTAAGTGGACAAACTGTATCTTAGGGCTGGATTTGGCCGAATTATGGGATGCAGGTTGGGCTTGCTTTGAGGACAGTTCTACTAGCATATGAACATGTGTGTGGTAACCAAATAGGGATATGAACTGTTGTTGGTATTTATTAACTTATCACTTGTTTAAGTAGCCACCTAATGTTGTTGACATTTCTTAACATCACCTTTGCTAAGTTGTCATCCCCAGCTATGATGCCAGAAATGCTTGTTGGTACTTTCTAGCGTCACTACGAGAATGACACTAAGTACTTAAGTATTTTATTATGACTAGAAAGAATATATAAATGAAAGGGATCTGCAAACGCACAGATAATTTAACCATTGTAGCATTTCACCCGGAAGTATTTCGGGTATCGTTATTTATATTTTTACCACAGGGAAGGACTAACAGATGGAAAATATCGATTACTTATACATATGATGGAGAAAATAATCCATAAGCAATATTCTACTCATAACATGGTAAGTCAAGAGATAAATATATACGAATGGTAAGCGATAACTGAACATTGATCACTCAGAGTAGTCCTTTCTATGGCATTAGCATTGCTAAGTAGAAATTAGAGGAATAATTTCTAAGTCATTCTTAATTATAAGTCAAAGCATACATTGATTAGTGCAATTACACTTAGTAGTCATGACTACGATCAACTTCATATCTACATATAAGGGATATTACTAAGGAAGATTAAAAACAGAGCTTGTCTTCGTTCGTAACTAGATACTACTTGACCTATATTCGGGAGTGGACTACCAAGGACTCAACAGGAGTGTCACATCCGTGATCTACCATATGGCCCAGAATATAGGGTGCATCCATAGGTAAAAAAATGTATAAGCACCACGCTTACATAATGTCGACCACTCACCCCGTGTACATTAGAGCGAGCGCTATACGAACTTATGCTTGAACATAATGATAATCTAGCTATACTAAGCATATAATCAAAGTAAACGATGAACATGATAATTAGGAACATGAATAATATTAAGAACAATGTCGAATCAATTGTAGCAAACATATAAAATATGAAAGATACAAGAGAGGATACAAGGGGCTATACCAAGCCACGCTTCTTGACAAGATCAGGAATCCAAGTGAAGCTTGCCTCCCTCTAGATCTAGCCTATCTAGCCATGCCATAGAATATGGTGGAGGTCTGAGGATGATTAGGGTTTCTGACTTCTTAACTGATGAAGGATTATGATCAATGATGCCTGGGGGGTGCCAGGGGCTGGTATATATAGGGGAGAGCGTCAATCTTAAGCCCTTGAATCAAACCGACTTGAAAGAACAGCGTAGATGCAAACCCTAAGGCGATGGAGAACCAACGTTGCAACGTGGGGCTGACTGGTGGGCCCCAGGGGTCGGGCGGCTTGCAGGTGTCTACCTCTCGCAGTCTTCTTCGGTGGTTCGCCCTCTGGTGTCCTCTGGAACCTTCTAGAATAATTTTCATTGTGGATAATCACATTTAATTCTGATGTTTGGGTCCACCTTGACGATTTTCTAAATAAACCCTACTGAAAATACAGATTCACCAAAACTCGTGAAATTTGTTAGTTTAAACCCCTAAACTTATGTTGGTGATCATATTCATGCCCTTATACAAGTTATATTGATGGTTTATAATGGTTGTTAACTACCGTCAACAATTCCCCCAAGCTTAACCTTTGCTCGTTCCTGAGCAAAGCTAAACTTAGCAATGAATCATGAGTTTTAAGATTTTTGAAAACATTGTAACAACTCCTTAAAAGTACACATGCGTTCAAATAAAAATTCTTCTCTGGATTAGAACAAACTATTCTGACTTTCAAACTTACCCATATTACTTTTAACCATGGGGCTTCTTAGCCTTCACTTGGGTCTTGAGCAATTAAAAGATAGAACAATCAACTCAAGCACTATGTCTCAAGTTCTTTGCTCAACCATTATTCTGGAGTTTTTATAGATTTTCAAAATAAAACTCAGAGCTTCCTTTGTATGACACTCGAATCTCTCAATATATGTGGTATTTATAGATCCTTACCAAGGCAATAGTGATGTTATGCCTTTCTTTCTTCCTAAAACTAAGGCTTTGGAGCTCATAGGAGGGGAGAAAGCATGAAAGAGCATACTTGCAATACATATATTGTAAAATCAAACCTCGGATCCAAAGAGACTTGAGTCATATAATCAAATCAAGATGTGCATGTGTGTGGATATATGATGGATATATAAGGTGTCTAACCTAATTCTACTATGCTCCTTAAAAACATATCTCTCTTTTAAAACTTGAAAACATTTGCAAGAGAACATGGCCTATCTTATTCATCTCTTTCTTTTTTTTCAGGCAGGCATCTGAGTACCCATTGTTTTAGATATCTCGGACACTTGTCCATTTTTTCTCTTCTTTTTTATGAATAACTTTTGCAAAGCCCAAGCTTCTTTTTGGCAACAAAACTTCTGAGAGATAGCAACAAGAACTTGGAACATTTATTTGGTGGATAAAAAACATATCAAGAATATTTTTGGTGTTTACTCCCAGTGTAAGAGTAAAATATTTTTAGGTGGATCTAAATGGAATGCCATGTTTTACGCCTACTTTTAGTGTAGGAATAGTGCACATGTGGGTGGTGTGTATGTGATCTTGATTTTAAGAGCATGACAAACCTCTCATAAGGGTCAACAAAGTTTGACAAAACTCAATGCAAAACAAACAGCATATTAGTGGAAGTTTTCCTAGCCTAAATATCATATTTGGCTCTGGTAGAAATTCAAGCTTTGTCATACAGAAACTCATCATGTAACATTTTTATGTTTTTCAAAAGAAATCTCTAGAATTTTATTATTACTTGGAACAAGATAAACAACAGCTCAAACTTTCTCATAACATATTCGTCAATTACCTAGACTTAGATCTAGCATATGCTACTC
The DNA here is from genome assembly GCA_022457205.1 of Saccharum spontaneum. Lineage (NCBI taxonomy): Eukaryota > Viridiplantae > Streptophyta > Magnoliopsida > Poales > Poaceae > Saccharum > Saccharum spontaneum. The sequence goes on along the minus strand of CM039601.1, from coordinate 31,772,951 downwards.
ACGAGTTTCGAGTTCAGAGTAAATTCTTATACCAAAACAGTCTTATCTAAAACTCGGGAGGATTCAAGGCTGAAAACTAGGTATTTGAAAGGAATTACGACAGATCAACTATTCATCATTTCTATTCAAGAGATTATCCTTAGAGTCCTTTTATTTATTCAGCTCTTAAAAACAGAAAACTAGACATACATCTTTTATTTTGTTTTTATTTTTTAGATCACACATTACTATTATATATATCTAACACAAAGATAAATTTTTATTTTGTTTTTAGCTTATGCATCTTTTTATGACTTATATATATAGCAAACTTATAAATAGTAAAACTAAGGGAAAAAAATACTTATCTAGATACGGAGGATGCCTTTTCCCCAAGCTGGTTGTTGTCATGGTTGTTCAAACTTGTTCTTCTTAGAGCGGGTTCACTAGCGAATGTCCTTCTCATTCATCAGGAAGTTGGGTTTCTCTTAGAGGGTGCACTCCTAGTGAAGTGAGATGAAGACAACTGGATGAACTTGCTCATGACTATCCTGCAAAAACTTCAATAAGAACAACAAAACTCGTGGAATAGATTAGAATAAAAGGATTAGCGGTCAGCTGTCCAGGGATTAGTTGTTCTTAGAGTTAGAAAGATTTTTGATTTGGCACAATTTTAGTAGGATGTCTTTCTCATATTTTTTGATTTTCTTATATAATGCATGCATGGTATTTTTATTTATATGCCACCACGGTGAATATTCTTGCTGGTTTTTACACACTGTAAAAATTATTCACATGGGACTTAAGGTTTATAAATCCGCAAGCGCACAAATATCGCTGTAGCTTTCACCCGGAGATATTCCAAGTATCGTATCCACAGGAAAACATGTGAGACTAACTATGGTCTAACTTAACAAGGGGGTGGTAACTGGGTTAAGGTTTAACTTAACTAAGAGTAGCAACAAGGTTAAGATAAACAGGAGCGTAGAGAGGATAACTGAGGTTCTCTAATTCTAATCTTAGGTAAACTATGTATTCAACTGTTCAACTGAGGACATTACTAAGGAAAGACACCAACATAGGATGCTTTTCTTTGCAACCGGGTCCTACTTGGCCTACAAACGGGAGGTGGGCTATAGAGGATTCAACGAGGCTATAAGAGTCACCCTCGCAAGCTACCACCGATTCGAAATGTAGGGTGCATCCACGATTAACCTAAGTCTAAGCACCACGCTTACACTTACGATTAATACTTTACTCACCCTAAGAAGAGAATAAAGCACTCAAAAGAGTGCGATCCTGATGAGCAATATAAACAAATACTTGAATCAGAAGTTGATTACCAGAGAAATCTCAGAAGCAAGCTCAGGTAGAACTTGGATCCACCAAGGTACAAGCCATAGAGAGAGAACCGACAGGCCGACACCTCCTCCAAACTCTTCTCTCACTCTCTATCTCACTATTTTTATTCATAAGACTAGATCCTATGGAGGACTAATCTTCTCTTGCATAGCTAGCTCTGATCCTAAAGATATGAATTAGGATTTCAAGGATCTGCTGAGGGAGGGGGGGTACAGGGCTGTTTATATAGGTCAGAGCTTGCAACATGAGCCCTTGGATCAAACCGACTTAAGGAACGGTAGAGATGCAACCTAGGAGGCGGTAGGAAACCAACGTAGGGGAGACCGACAAGTGGGCATAGGGCTAGGTGGTCTACAGGTGGGGCTGGCTGGCCCCACATGGTAGTGTCCTGCTTCCCGTCTCGGTGTGGTGTCCTCTGGAGTCCTCTAGAACCTTCCCATGTAGGTTTTACGGTGGAATTGCGTTATTTACTCTGACATGTAGGTCCGCCTTGATGGTTTTCTGGTTAAACCCTGCAGAAATCATAGATTCACCAAAACTCATGGAATTTATTAGTTTAAACCCTAAACCTTTGTTGGTGATCTCATTTATGCCCTTATGCATGTTTCTTTGATGGTTTAATTTGTTTGTTAACCACCATCAACAAATGCGAATGCAGAAAAGTAAATATGCTAAAAACTTTATGCAATGCTATAAAGTAAATATGGATAACTACTGATTTTACCTCCCGACGAGGGTTTGGTGTTTTGAGTCCTTCGGACCGGACTTTTCTCCAGTCCTATTCATTCTTTCGGTGCATCTGTCGGTCCCGGAGATAGAGACCTTGATGGTTGCACTTCTTATGATGGTGACTCTACTGATGATGCCACCTTTTCCTTCTAGACCTGCTTGGTCTGAGGACTTGTCTTAGGCGTGGTAGGTTCATCTTTCATAACTTCTTCCTCATTCTTTGGGGATTGATTCCTCCGGCATTGAGATGGTCAGCATCTTCACTTGGAGCGGGTCTTTTTTGGCTGTTCATAAGTGGTATAACTACTGAAATAGCAACGTACCTTTTGTCCAAGGAATTGGAAGTGGACTTATCCAGATCCGACGTAGATAATCACGTCTGTAGTGTTGAGGAACGATCTTTCGAGGATAATAGTATGTCTTCTTCTTCCTCTCCCATGTTTAGAATCATGAAGTCGGCATGGACATAGTGATCTTGTATTCTTACCATGATATCTTTTGCTATTCCCTCTAGAAATTGGATTGATTGGTCTGCCATCTGTAATTGTATATATGTAGGGAACAAAGGTTCATCACCAAACAAATAGTTATATCTTACCTTGGACATTATGTTGACACCTAATCCGATGTTGCAGAAGGTGTTGTGGAAGATTCTTTGTCCAATGGTACACTCGATCATCGGTACTCCATGGTCTTCCTTCTTGGTAAGGAATGGTGAAGCGAGGAGGTGGTCGTGCTCTAATTGAAGTGTGTTGATCATCTTGACTGATTCTTCTCTTGACTGTCTGGCCTTGTTCTTCCTTCTTCGGTTGTTTCTCTTCTTGCTCATTGTTGTTTCTTTGGGTAGATACGCCTTTTGTGGATGACTAGGAGAATGGTGTATACGGTTCTTGAAAGTAAACTTCTCCTTTCTATCCTTGATTGTGAAACAAATCTTGGCACTGTCCATGTAGATGATGGCTTTTGGGGTGCTCAGGAAAGGTCGGCCCAAGATAATGGGTGCCCTTACATCTCCACCTGTTTCCAAAACTACAAAGTCTACGGGAACGTATGACTGTCCAACTCGTACATAGATATCTTCAAGAATTCCCTTGGGGTAGCAGAGTGACTGGTTTGCAAGCTGCAAACGCATATTTATGTATAACAGAGTATCTCCATTAATTTTATCATAAATTACCTTTGGCATAATGTTCACACTTGCTCTGGAGTCACAGACAGCTTCTTGAAATATGTGAGGTCCAATGGCTATGGGGATGATGGGTTTCCTGGATCTCCTTTCTTGGTAGGCAAGGAATAATCCCCCATCTTCCTGTCGATTGTTTTATGTAGCATCCTACAACATTGTGAATATCGACAAGATTTGTAGTTTCAAGATCTTCCGATTGCCCTGGAATCTTACCTTTGTCGGTCGGAGGAACATCAGTCACCAGCTAAGCTATTTGTGATTCTATCATTTTATTGAAGCTATGCTGGTTTTTAATGGCTAAGGAGAAGCTATACATTCTATTATTTATGTTTTCTAAGATTTTGTCATTGGAAGCTAATTTTCTAGATTAGCTCTCCATTATTTTATCTTGGCCAGAAATTAACTCTCTCAAGGGTGGTTGATTATTGAAATTATTGTAATTATTACTTTGATAGTTACCTTGGTAGTTTGGCCTCTGTTGCTGATTTCATCCTTGATTCTATTGAGGATGATAGTTGTTGTTGATGAAGTTCACATCCTCATGGGTTTCAGGACAGTTATTCCCTAAATGCCTAGTGTTGCTACATTCTTCATACGTCATGTGGGAATCATGAATGTGCATGACTTCTTGCTTCTCATTGGCTCGGTCTTCAATCCTCTTCATGAGCAGGTCCATCTTGGCAGACAACATATCTACCTCCTTAAGTTGATGCATACCTCCACCTTTCTTGCAGGTTTGAAGATGTTCTTCATTCCAACCTTGGTTGGAGATCATCTTCTCCACAAGAGTTGTTGCTTGTGCGATTGTGAGTGATAAGAAAGCACCTCTAACAGCGGCATCCATATTCTCATGGGTGTTGTTTGTCAACTCATCATAGAAAGTCTGTATGAGTAGTCAATCCTCCATCCCATGATGAGGATATTATGATATGTAATCTTGAAAGCGTTTCCACGCCTCAGGGACAGATTCATCATGTTATTACTGAAAACTTAAAATTCTCCCACGTATAGCATTAGTCTTGTCTGTGGGAAAGAACTTTGCTAGAAAGGCAGTAGAGCAGTTCTCCCAGGTAGTATTTCTATCTTTGTTGGCATAAAACCATTGCTTTGCCTTCCCCAGAAGTGAAAATAGGAAGAGGCGAAGTAAAATAGCATCTCTGAAAACTCCTTTGATGGTGAAAGTGTTGTAGATCTCCAGGAAGTGTTGGAGATGGGCACTCGTATCTTCATGTGCCTTTCTACAAAACTGGCTAGCTTGCACTATATTGATGAGAGCTGGCTTGAGCTCAAAAGCATTGTCTCCGATGTTGATCGCTGGTCCATTACAAATGTTAGCCGTAGTTGGAGCAGAGAATTCATGGAGAGTCTTGTCAGCCATGGCTTCAAAAACTGGTGCTAAGCTTTGTCTTATCTAGTTGTCTTCTGATTCTAAAGCTAAAACTTTCTTGAGTTTAGCCTTAGTCCTCTTGAATAGTGCTTTTGGATTTTCAATGTAGTTTGTCCGAAGGTCAAAACCGGTCATACATTACCCTGCATAAGATACAAAAATAGACAGAACAAGGGTAAGCTAGTTTGAGCAGGGGTATATGGTTTTTCTCGATCACATCAATAAGTACAAGTTTATCAATATTTCCTTCTTGCCTAGCTACCTTCCCTGGCAATGCCACCAGAAATGTTTATTGGTGTTTATTAACTTGTCACTTGTTTAAATAGCCACCTAATGTTGTTGACATTTCTTAACATCACCTTTGCTAAGTTGTCATCCCTAGCTATGATGCAAAAAATGCTTGTTGGTACTTTATAGCATCACCACGAGAATGACACAAAGAAGTACTTAAGTATTTTATTGTGACTAGAAAGAACATATAAATGAAAGGGATCTGCAAGCGCACAGATAATTTAACCATTATAGCATTCCACCTAGGAGTATTCCAGGTATTGTTATTTATATTTTTACCACAGGGAAGGACTGGTGGATGGAATATATTGATTACTTATACATATGATGGAGAAAATAAACCATAACCAATATTCTACTCATAACAGAGGCAAGTCAAGAGATAAATATATACGAATGATAAGCAATAACTGAACATTGATCACTCAGAGTACTCCTTTCTATGGCATTAGCATTGCTAAGTAGAAATTAGAGAAATAATTTCTAAGTCATTCTTAATTATAAGTCAAAGCATATGTTGATTAGTGCAATTGCACTTAGTAGTCATGGCTAAGATTAACTTCATATCCACACATAAGAGATATTACTAAGGAAGATTAACAACAGAGCTTGTCTTCATTCGTAACTAGATCCTACTTGACCTATATTCGGGGAGTGGACTACAAAGGACTCAATGGTAGTGTCACATCCACGATCTATCACATGGCCCGCACTTACACAATGTTGACCACTCACCCTGTGTACATTAGAACGATCGGTATACAAACTTATGCTTGAACATAATGATAATCTAGCTATACTAAGCATATAATCAAAGTAAACGATGAACATGATAACTAGGAACATGAATAATATTAAGAATAATGTCGAATCAATTGTAGCAAACATATGAAATATAAAAGATACAAGAGAGGATACAAGCTAGCTATACCAAGCCACGCTTCTTGACAAGATCAGGAATCCAAGCGAAGCTTGCCTCCCTCTAGATCTAGCCTTGCTAGCTATGTCCTAGAATAAGGTGGAGCTCTACGGATGATTAGGATTTCTGACTTCTTGACTGATGAAGGATTATGATCCATGATGCCCTGGGAGGTGGCAGGGGCTGGTATATATATAGGGGAGAGCATCAATCCTGAGCCCTCGGATCAAACCGACTTGAAAGAACAGTGTAGATGCAAATCCTAAGGCGGTGGAGAACCGACATTGCAACATGGGGCTAACTGGTGGGCCCTAGGGGCCGGCCGGCCCCACCTGTCTGCCTCTCGCAGTCTTCTTCGGTGGTTCACCCTCTAGTGTCCTCTGGAACCTTCTAGAACTATTTTTGTCATGGATAATCACGTTTAATTCTGATGTTTGAGTCCACCTTTGACGGTTTTCTAAATAAACCCTGCTGAAAACACAAATTCAACAAAACTCATGAAATTTGTTAGTTTAAACCTCTAAACCTATGCTGGTGACCATATTCATGCTCTTATACAAGTTATATTGATGGTTTATAATGGTTGTTAACTATTGTCAACAACTACGCTATGGAGGTCCGAATCAGAGGTCATGCAAGCAACCAAATAGACTCTATAGACCTGTTTGGTAGAATTCACCACTTGAAGAAGTTTATTTGATCTAGGATTCACTGTGAATCTACTAGGAAACTGTTTGGCTAATGTAGCAGCTCTAGATCCAGGTAAGGGCATTTTCATTGGAATTGCCAACTTTGCCCTTGGCTACAACGTTTCTCTCTGTCTCACAGACACCCGGATCCATGCATCAGGAGAAAAAAACCGGATAGGTAGGCACGTCAGGGTTAGCGAGGGAGGTGCATTGGGGCGGAGGTCCGGCGAGGGAGCGCGTGGCCAGAGCAGCGCCTCCTGCTCACCGGAGCTGTGCTCGCCTTGGCCGTAGCCGGTAGTTGCCATGGCTTTGATAGGATCTAATGGCTAGAGGGGACTGAATAACCTATAAAAATTCCTTCAAAGCACTAGAGCAACTTTGATTAGTAAATAAGATGGCAACTAAGCAATCTATTGCTCTAGCTCTAATTCACGTCAAGCAAGCCTCCTCCACAACCTAGTTGCTATGATCTCTATAGGTTGACTGCACGCAAGCACTCAAGCTACTCTAGCAACCTAGCTACAACTAGCAAAGCTACCAACTAGAGAAGCTAAGCAAACTACAACAACAACTATAACTAGAGACTAAGCTACACAAGCAAACAAGCACTACACAAGTATACTAATGAATTGAATTGCAAGTATAGAGCTTTATACTGAACCGGGCAAGAGACAATGTGACACAAGATATATCCCTATGGTTCGGTTTCTTGCTGGCAACCTACGTCCACGTTGTGCTAAGTCCAAATTAAGTGGTTCATGCGCTAATTGGCATCACACGCTAAGCCCACCGTATGGGTGCCACAAGAACTAGTAGAGAAGAACTACCCAAGCCACAATTCCACTAGAGTTGCCTTTTGCGAATCTCCCGCGGGGAATAGACACAAGAACCCCTCACAATCGATCGATTGGTAGACAGAAACAATCACCACCTTCCACACAACAATCCCTCAATCATTGGGCTGGCTAGGTGATGACAATCACCAAGAGTAACAAGATATCCACCAGCCCAACTAGTGCCACAAGATGGAAGAACTTGATGTAATGCACTAGAGGCTCTTAATCTCACTCCAAATGTCATCCAAAGTGATGTAAGTGAGTGGATTGTGTTATTCAGCTCTCAAGGGGTTTTCACAACTGAATAGAGGTCCAAGAGAAAGGCCTTGGGCGGCCAAGTGGTCTATTTATAGCCCCAAGCCAAAGATCCAACCGTTACCTCTTGACGAGCTGGCTGCGGGTTCACCGGTAGCCTGTTGGGGGCACTGGTTGCTTGCACCGGACACCATCAAGTATCTCCAAATGGCCATAAAACAACGTTAGTAAATCTAGCCATGGGCGCTGTTAGACGACCTGTGTGCCACTGGTGCCACCACCGGAGACGACTGGCGCGTTATAGTGTTTGCGTAGTTTATTTACATGCTTTCTGGAACCAGTGACCGGTGTGACGACCGGTGCTCCGAATGCCCGCGTGACCGAGCTAGAAGCTCTCTGGAACCCCACAACATTGCACTTTATTCGGTGCACACCGGTGTGCATGGTGCTCGGCTAAACGCATAGAGTGAAACTACAGCCACCGCAACCGGTGCACACGACTGGTGTGCCACCGGACACGACCAGTGCATGCTAAATAGTAGCACTGAGAGCACGCAAGCGCTTCTTTCAATTGGCTAACTCTCAAATATTTTTCACAAATACGTTAGAGCCAAGTTAGCCTTTTTGAAAGTGTTTTTCATAAATGTTTTGTGCTTGCTCTCCAAGTGTCACTAGGCCTATATGTATATGCAAAGTATTCCAACACCTAGTGGTACTAGATGATCGAATTGTCTAATTAGACCTCCCCTCTTAATAGTACAACCATCTATCCTAAATCCGATCATGCACTCTATTACGTATTGACCGGCTAAACAAAATCCCTATTTATACCTTTGCTTGGAGCCCATAGGGTTTTGTTTTTCTCTTTCTTCTTTTCCAAAGACCGAGCACTTGATCATCATGTGGCTATTTCCATCACCTTAAGTGCCATCTTGCTCAATCCTTGGATGTGAACCAACCTATCTCATAAGCATACTTAGAGTAGAAGGTTAGTCCTCTTGGTTGTCTCAATCAACGAAAACCAAATATAGGGCTTTCAAGCTTCCAGATCAAGGAGGCTGGGCGGGAACGATGGGTAGCCCCGTGGCCTCGTGAACAGGCCGCGAGCTAGGCGGGCGTGGGTGGCCCCGCGGCCTCCCTAGAGCTGGGTGGGCATGGCCTCGCCGGAGCCTTTAGGTGTGCAGCTGTGGCGACCTCTGCCGCAGGCACGATGGCGGGACGAGCACGGGCGGTCCTACAGCCTCGTCGGAGCTCGCAGGCGCGCGACCATGGCATAGTAATTGGTGGCAGCGCGGCGGTGCTTTTTTTTGTAGGTTGAGTGGAGACGATGTAGATCGGGCGAAGACTAGGAGGATCGGCCCTTTGTCCAGGCCCGACATGGCCAGCTGGGCGAGCATGGCCGGCCCACCCGACCAGCAGCCAAGGTGCGGCAGTCAACTAGGCTTCCTGCGCCAACTAGGGCAATGGCGATGGTGATGGCCTGGCGGTGGTGTCCTGCTAGCCGGCGGGGTCTGCAGCCGACCTGCCAAAGGCACGGCCCTCGGTCACATGTGCAGGGCACAAAATGGGAAGGGAGCAGCAGCAAGTCGTCAGCTTGGGGAAGGTGGGGTCGGCGCTGGAGCTTCCGGCGCGTGGGAGAGAGCCTGACGGACGAGAGAAAAATGTACGGAGAAGGGGAGAAAGAAAAAAAAAGAATGAAGGGGTATGTTGTTTAATTAGTGGCAGTGGTGGGTAATTTTCACCAACTCTACCAAACTCAGTTTGGTGGAGGACTCCTTGAGGAGCTCCACTAAAATGGTGAGTCTTGCCTCTTGGATTTGGTGGATCTGGATTGTTTAGCAAATTTTTGGTGAAGTGAAGCTGAAAATGGTGAATCTGGAGCTGTTGAATCCCCTCTCAAACAGGCCTATATCACTCGATTTTAGAGATGGGAGAGGAGACGAGAAATCTGGTGGAGATGCTCTATTTGTTGTTGGGTATCTTTAGTGTCTATTGTGTAGTGAGTCCATGCTTAAGAACTGTGCAAAAGTGGTCATTGGTGAGTTTGTACATATTTATATAAGAAGAATTGCACAAGTCGAAGATGTGGATAGGCACACACTAGAATGCTAATCCAGTGTGATATATACAAACAATGCAAGCATATGAAAATATGGTGCAGAGATAATAATTAAAGTTTCCAGCTAGCATGCAAGAGCTTAATTATTCTACTACTGGAAGCTTTGACCGATTGGCTTTGTTGGCTACTCCACGGAGCAGCAGCATTGCTTGAAGGCCTCAAGGCTATGCTTGAACACAGGCACGAAGGCGTCGACACTGCCATCACCAAGGCAGGACGGCACGAGGAAGAACATCCCCTCTGTGGGGATGTAGGGCGGCATGAAGTAGGACGGGCCGCCGGTGCCCAGGTCTAGCTCTTGGAATGGGAACGTTAGCCAGCTATCCACATCTAGATCCGGGCACAACACGTCCCTGGTGAGAACGGCTGTTGTCTCCAATCCCTCCTCCTCCACCACGCCGGAGCTCGCGAAGTCCACGAAGGACTGGAAGTAGACACGGTCCACCTGCTTCACCGCATCGTGGATCACCTGCGCCGCATGGGTTAGCGGCTGTGTCAACAGGTTGCCCACCGTGGTGCGTGGGAATGCCCAGAGGACGAGGTTGCCAAAGTATCCCTCTGGCACTCCGAGGCGTGGCCGCCCGTCGACGGAGAGTCGTATGGTAGACGCCTGGCACGGGTCACCGAGGCCCCGTGCGCGCGTCATGGCTCGCCACACATGGCCGTAGATGGTCTCGAACCGGCTGAAAGGGTGGCCACGGCCTTCTGATGCCTTGGCGCGGAGCGCGGCGATGAATTCCTCGGTGAAGTGCGCCTTGTGGATCACGATGTCGTGGCGGGTCGTCTCACCGTGTGCCGTGAGGAGGGATGATGCCGGCGTCGTCGGGCGGTAGAACTCCACACCGCAGTGCTCGAACTCAAAACACGGCGGGTCTCGGAGTGGGAAGAGCCCCGGGTGGTGGTGGAGGGGCGGCGGCAGGCCGATCGGGACCCCGCGCACGGTGCGACCCCATGCGACGAGGAAGTTGCTGGTGGCACGGCCGTCGGCGACGGCGTGGTTCGCGGTGAATCCCACCATGAGCGAGCCACATGTGAACCTCGTGAGCTGCACCTGCACCACCTCCTCGATCTCGGCCTCTAACCCAGGGTGCAGCTGCTGCACGTCAGGCGATGGCTTCGCTGGTGCAACATCAGCAAGGTGGGCGTCCACGGACGCCTCGATGAGTCGCGCACCATGGTCGTTGAGCAGCACACCGAGCTCGCCATCCGGGCCCGGACGGACCTGCCCAGCGAACGCCCGGTACACACCCAGCACGGCAGCAAGGCCATGCTCAATGTCGGCGATGGAGGGCACCGGCGGTGAGAACGCGTAGATGATGGCCATCTGTATGTGGTATGTGATCTTGTCGAACACCGAACAAGGCACATGCTCGGTGGTGTCTGGTTGTGGCACACCTGGTGGATAGGACGGCTTGACAAGCCTAGAGCTCATCACCTTCACCTCCATGGCGATCTGCTGGCCTGTGCAAATGGCTCACTTTTGTTTGGTTTACTTCATTACTTGCTTGCTCACTCACCTCTTTTCTAAATAAATAGAACTTTGTGAAGCTTATTTCTGTGATAGCTAGTGTGATATTATCTGTCACCAGTGTGTGGGATTGTCCTGAACAGTTTTGTTTGATTGTGCAACTGCAGTTTTGTTCTGTTGTTCACCTGTCTTGGATGTGACACGCAATACAAATTTGTGAGCGTTTTATGCAACAACATCTTGCACACTACTCACCTCTTCTGAACTGAATAAAGTGGAACTTTGCAAAGCGTGTGTTACTGGGATACGATCTACCACTAACGTATGGGATTGTCCTGTAAAGCTTTGTTAATTTTGCAACAGCAGTTTTGTTCTATTGCTCACCCATGCCAACTGTGATACTAAGCTTTTGTTAGTTTTGTTCTGTTGCTCACTCATCATGGTTGATAGACATTACAGCTTTGTAAATGTTTTGTGCAATTATTACAATTACAGCTTCCTCACCAGCCTCTTATGAATAGAGTGGAACATTGCAAAGCTTTGCGTGATGGTGATCGGATTTCCTTAGAAAGCTTTGTTTGATTGTGCATGTGCAGCTACAGTTTTGGCCTGTTGCTCACCCATGCATCCCGCCGTGACGCGAAGTACACATTTTATGCAACTGCAGCTTTGTTCTGTTGCTTATTACCCATCCTGGCTGTGAAGCATAATACAACTTTGTCACGCCCGGTTTTCCAAAGAAGACCAAGCACTCGTTATATGTGTGCCCAGAAAGTCCACACATACAACAACAGAATAGAGATATCAAAACAATGTTTATATAAAGCGGAATACTTACTATATTAACACTTACAACTATCAGAGTATCGCGGAACGGTGACTAAACTTCAGGCTCCATTCTTCTCAGGGACGGCTGACTGGTGGCTCCATATGCCAAGCACTTCTGAAAAACTTCTGAAAACTCCACTACACCTTCATCCTTCTTCTAAGTAGCACCTTACTACACACTGGAGGGTGGTGGAAATAGCAAGAGTGAGTCCATGTCGAACTCAACAAATATAACACAGGGTTCATGAGGCTCAAAAGGTTAGACACTGGTTTGACTGCATTTAGCTTTTAATTGTCACAAATTTATTACATGAGTAGCATCAAGTTTTCATTAATCCCACAATAAACATATGATCAATGTAAAGATGAATAATGAATAGCAAAAACACATTTATAGTCATTAGTGATCATCTATTCCGTAAGGGTCCAAGGCCACTCGTGACCGTGAGCACGGCTGATATACCAGTTTTACACTCTGCAGAGGTTGTACACTTTCACTGTGAGTCGTGATTTACCCTTTCGCCCGAGGTGATCAGCCTCTTGACCCACTACCAAGGAAGGTCGACAGGGTTCACTATGAAGTCTTTCAAAGGTTCGTCTAACAAGTTAGGGCCATTAGATTCACTCGGCAAACAGATGTAGAGCCCCCCTTCCAAATGGCACAATGACACGCAGCCTATACACATGAGGACAGAGGCCGCACTATACCCGATTCGTCAAGCCGTTCTTACGCCATGAAGGTTACCACTAACAAGCTAGAAAAGGTCCTCATACTTGACTAAAGCCAGAGCCATATAGCCCTCACAGTTGTACTGTAAGTCCCGGATGTTCGCTTACAGATGAGTCCTTATGGAGAGAAACTAGAGCACCAAAAATAGCCCCATGCTCTAGCCCTCTTTAAACAGTAATTAAAAAGTCATCTTTTAGTGTTGTTGCATATTCCATTAATCATATTACAAGATCATAGTTTATGTTCAGCGCTAGCAAAAGCTACCCAATGCAAAGTCCCATAGGTGACAAGGAAACAAGATATCAATAGCTAAGTTATAATCTCTATGGTTGTCAAGGAGGACACATGCATATGTATGATAATTTCAGTGAATAGGTAACAAGGATAGTCTCATGTTATACTTGCCTCTTTCCCAAGGTTAAGCTGCTCAGAATCTTCAGCTGCTATCTTCCGGTCTCCAACTTTTGCTCGACTGTCGGTCCTCAGCTCCTAGTCTTTAGTGCTAACGAACCACGCTTCCTCTACTCGTAGCAACCAAGCAACACAAATAGACAAACAATACACACATCTAAGAATATGCATCAAACACAAGAAACGCTTAAAAAGAGAACGCACTAAATGACACGGTACGTTGCTACAGTCACGAAAACGCAAGAGCGACGGATAACGGAGCTACCATTAAAGAGGACACGCGACTATCGAGACGATTGCAACATAACTGTGAAGACTGAATATAAACTTGATTCATTTTAGTTATCAAAATAAAGCGTTATATATTTTAGGGAAATACACTAAAGTGAAACTAACCAAATTATGTTGAATTATAAAAGCTAACGTTATACCTTAGCCACATTCTATTTATAAATATATCATAGTATTTAAGTCATTTAAACATTTATACTTTAGAAAGGTAGAACATGTGACAAGCTGAGTGTAAGCATTTACGATTCATGTTTAAACTAAGAAGTCATAATTGAAAAAGTCGTTTAAGTTGATATCGATCATATTATCATCTATTTATAAGATACCGGAGTTATAAACCTAAGTTGTTTTTAATAAATAAATAAATAATCATTAGATAAACATCAATCAAATTATTTATAGATTTCATATTTAACTAAACAGATTATAATTAACAAAGAAATATTCAAGTTGTTATTTATCAAGTTATCATTTTATTATTTATAAAAGACCGGAGATAAACCTAAATTAACTTTAATTCAAAAAGACATTGAATACATATTAATATAAGTGCATCTAAATTGGATTTATATGAATCATGTTTAACTATACAAATTATAACCAATAAATACATATTTAAGTTGACTAATATTTGTAAAAAGATTAGAAACAAGTTTGCCTAATCATTAATCAAATTAATATTTTACAATGAACACAACAAGTGATGTAGCGGCTATCGTAAGTTTTACGTATTACAATAGAAAAGAAAAGGCTACATGCTTAATTCATTTTAATTAAACAAGACCATGTGAAATAGTAGCTCAGCTTAGTTAAATAATATTTTAATTCAAAAGCCAAGTTAAACTAGCTGTATTTTAATTTGTATACGTGCATGTATCATTTAATCAAACTAAATATTAACTTTGTAAAAGAAAAGTGCATGTGAAATTATCTACACAAGTTTATCATATATGTAACGTACTTAGACTAAGCAAATTTTAATTATAAGATAGATACAAGTACGTTAATCAATTTAATATTTAACGGTATATAGAAAAACATGTGCCAACTCAACGAAATCACTTATGTTTCAAAGTTGAACTAAGCATCTTCTAATTCAAAAGACATTTAGTTTAATATTAATTAGATTAACATTAATTTAGACAGACTGAAGTATAAACCCGTGTTGCTTTTAATTAGAAACTAAATTGCACAAGCATTAATCAAATTTAATATTTTACTTAATAACATCACATTTATACATAAAATCAAGTTGAAGCTAACCATATTTTATCATATAAATATTATCACGCAATTTATTAAGCAAGTTAAACTTCAACTTTGCAAAATAAATAAGTACGCGAGAACAAGCTATATATGATGCGTGTTTGAGCTAAGAAAATTAATAATTGAAAATCATATTTATATTAGCAATTAATAATCATATTAATATTTGTACATAAAACAAAGCAGTAGAAAACCTATATTTATTTTAATTATAAAGCTAGTTGCATTGACATTAATCAATTTAACATTCATGTTGAAATTCAAAAGCATAGAGCATGGTAAACGTTGTTGCAGACACGTAGCTTACGTCGGCATGGTCGCGACGCAACAAGAATGGAGTTACAACTCTAGGTTACTTTTAATTAGAAAGCTACTAAATAAATATATTAATCAAATTACATTTAAATTAATAAATAAATTCAGAATTGGGTGACATGATGAACACTAATGCTGTTGCGTAGAGTGCGACATTACGAAACTAACGCAACAAGAACGACTCGAATCAGAGATCAAACGATTAAACGGCAGAGATTATACTAACTAGTGGTAAACTTGTAATTACTTCATCGTCTACCTTGGGCACATGTGCAGAACTTGGAGGCGTGGCTGACTGCTGCTACTGCTCACACGTGACAGAAGGAAGCAGGGCACTGGAAGGGAATCCGGCAGGGGCCTGGGGATGGCCGGGTTGAGCAGCCGACGACGCGGAGGCACCCGCGGCCAGGCGCTGGGCCTGCAGGGAGGCCACACCGGAACACGCGTGGTGACTGAACGGCAACCACGGGCGACGCGGCAGCCACGCTTGTCCGCTGCGCGGGGCTGGGGCTGGGTGACGCCGGCGACGACGGCGACAGCGACGGCAACAGCGACGGCGACAGCGACGGCAACAGCGACGGCGAGAGAAGGATGAGAAAAATATGATTTACTACACGAGAGATTTCCCAAACTAGGGGCTCCTCCACGGTAGTTTTTGGTGTGCTTTGCCCATGGGGTAGGTGCGTATATATAGGGAGGAAAACTCTCCACCCCCATGTCAACTAGCGATATGGTACTAATTGACGTTGCACCCTCCATCTTTACTAATAGGCCTAATTAATTATTAAAGCCCATTAGTAAATAAATGAATGGGCATTTAAGATCATTGCATACAGGCTTTGGTGGAAAATGAGGTATTTATTATTTTCGGAATTAATTAATTTCATGGATAAAATAATTCCAGAAAAGTCCAGAATTATTATTTAAGCCATGAAAAATACTCCGAAAGCTCCAAAAATTTATGAAAATTTTCCAGAGACATTATGGAACATGAGGAACCCAAATAAAGTATTTGGAGCTCATGAAAAGATATTTTGGAGCATCTAAAAATTAGACTATGCTCACAGACAAGTGGAAACAAGCTACAGAAAAAGTCGGAAAAATTCTCGAGAAGTTTGTAGAGATTGATTGATGGACGAGAAACTGAAAGGAGTGATTTGGGTTACAAAGAAAATATTTTAGGAAACTCCCAATGAAAACTTGAGCTGAGAAACAAGGAATATTGATTGCGGAAAAAGATAAAGACGTGCTGGAGAAGAAAGATATTATTTTTTTTATAACTAATTGATGCTATCATAAAATAAACTTAGGAAAATTTATCTGAATATTAAAACATTTATTTTAATTAATGTTTTGATGATTATGATGGAGGTCTCCTGCCATCTCCAGTCCGTTGAGCGCCGCCGGCGTGCACAGCCCGCACGTGGAAATGAAATGCAAGCTGAGCGAGGGATCAGAGGATGAGATAGCAGGGAGCAGGGAGATCGTTGGGCACGTCCCCGCGGTGGCTGCAGCAGCGACGTCGCCGCTCGGCTCGATGTGAAAACAAAAAAAGAAAAAGAATGGAAGAGAAAGGGGACGGGATCAGGAGGCCGGTGATGAGATGAGATGGTGGTGCAAGACTGTGTTGGGCCGGGCATGATGCATTTGGTCGAGGGTAGGGCCGGACCCGTGCGGGATCCAAATGAAAACAATCAACTTAACAATTAATTAACTAGAGCTTTGCTTTAAGATTAATGCAATTTTCTAAAAGAGGTGTCCTGGAGCAGTTCCCGGTTGGTATAGGCACTAATACGTATTTTCGAGTATCTATAAGTCTGATTTATTTGAACCATCCGATATGTGTAAAATTTATTTCGCTAACTAATTTTATTTTAATTAAGGGTAATAAGGTAATTGTTGTTGGGAGCCTGGGACACCCTTTCCGTTTGTACTTCTAAAGCATTTCTGGATTTATTTTTCTAAGCGAAGAGAAAACGGCTGTATATTGCATACGCATGGAGGAAACGAGCAAGAGCCATGAGCGTAGGAAGAAGAATAATCAGGCTCCAGGCCGCGCGCTCAGGCTGCCACTCGCCGAAGCCATCGCGCGTCCAGGCCGCAGCGAGCCGAGGCCGCCGCACACACCAGCCGCCGCCCAGGCCAGCTCGCGTGCAGCTTACCACTCCTCGTGCACGGGGCAGGAGCAGGAGGAAGCCGCGGGCGCCCGCACGCCCCACGTCGCGCCGCCGCTCGCCATGGATTTGCGCGCGCCGCTGCCGGATTTCGTAAACCGCTGCGATATTCGTCTTGGATCCTTGCGGTGCCTCAGTCGAGTCGAGGGATCATGGAGCCCCTAACCCGGCGACGCCGCCACTAATCCCGCGCAACTACTTTAGTGTTTAATCTTGCCATCCACCGGCCTCGCACGCGTAAATATGCGCGCGCGGAGCGGACTTGGCATCCGTATGTACGAGAGAGGTGGAAGGGCACAAAAATAATTTTGTTTCTCTCTCAGAGTTCCTGATGTAAGTTTTTAAGAGGTGGAAGGGCATAAACATAATTTTGTTTCTCCCTCAGGGTTCCTGATGTAAGTTAGATCTGGGTTTGGCAAGTGAATTATACCAAACTCTTGGAGAGAGACTGTTTTTTTACTTGGCATATCTTTTTAGCAAAACACAAGATTTGCCAAATGAAAATTGCCAAACTCTTGGAGATGCTCTTAGAGCATTGCATGTTTACGTTGTTAGTTGCATGTAGAAAATAAGTGTCTGTGGCTTGTGGCCAAGATGTTGACGTGGCGTGTGATGCGGGTGTTGCCGTGTGAAGCGGTGCTGCATGGGTGTTGCCGTGTGAAGCGGTGCTGCATGTGTTTTGCTACTGGATTGCAGGCAAAGAAAGGTCAAGAAAGCCGAGTGAATCAGTCAGGCGTGATGCTTGGAAGGAGTGACCTGAATCGGTCAGGCGTGGATGGATGCATGCACGAGATGTGCTGCTAGGCCATTAGTGGCCGGTGAAGAGGTCAGCCCTAGAGGCTTGCATGGCGTGAGTTATGGCTAAGTGGAATTGGCCTGTTGGTATCCTTTGCATGTTCGTAGTTGTTAAGTCTATAAATGAATGGAAAAACGACAGGAGTTGTGTGGCTTGCGTCAACAAAGTTGCCTACTTTTATTATTTCTGTGTGTTCATCCATGAGAAAGTAGAAGAGTGTTTGTGATAAACACATGTAGAGTGTGGGAGAGATTCCCGCAAGATTAAGTGAGGAGGGATTTCCAACAACTACGACCGGCGACCGCGAAGACGAGTTGAGCAGAGAAGCCCGACATTCGTTGTTTTCTTTTCCAGGCCGAGGGAGGCGTTTTTATTTTACAATGGTATTGGCTCATTCCAGATGTAAAATTAGTAGCCTCACCGACCATCCAAAGAACAAATTTCTATTTTAGTTGTAAAAGTTTACAGACCTGTAATTTACAAGGGTTTTGACCTAACTACCAGGCTTCCAAATAGGCCCTTACGGTTGGCTACAAGCCAAACCAAACAAATGTGGAGCAATTTTGGCACTTTAATCTTACTAGCAAATATGCTCGTGCGTTGCAACGGGACTACCGTTTATTATGCTATTGGCAGCACAAGCATGATGGAACAAGAGCCCGCGCGTACAAAGTGGGCACGATAAGGCAGCTTCAACTGGCAACACGACGTGCACTCGTGCGGTGTCGCCAGCCATGGCCATGCAGCCTAGGCCAACAGCATAGTGGTCCCACCATGTAGATCTAACCTAGGCCACCACGGTGCATGAAGGCACGACTCTTGTGGTTGCTGAGCAGACACTGCTCCTATGGTGGTACATGACATGGAGGCTGCAGTTGATCGGGCGTGCCTTGACAGCGATCAAGAAGAGTGGCATGCATAGAGAAGACCTAATTGTGTCATCTGTATGTCTAATAGCGCATTAGTTGGTGAAGGTCAGTTTGGCAAAAAAATTACTGGATCTCGTCGGCCTTAGTCGATTGCTCCACCATTTGCCTCCACCAGAAACCATTAAAAAAAATTCGAAGCGAACGGAACCTAAAATAGAACCAACAGAAGCCGCAGAAAGAATACAGAATGACGAAACCAGAAAAAGAAAAGAAAATAGACCAACAAAAAAGAAGAAAAAAACAAAACCACACAAAAAAACGAAATCGAGAACAACTGCGACGAAAAAAATAAGAAAGACAGATAGGAAAAAAAAAGAAAAAAAACATAGAAACCAAGTAACATGTTGATGTTAGAACTTAAAATATATTATAGAGATATTTATGTTTTTGGTAGTATTTCATTTTATTATATACAGCATAGTAAAATCGAGTCTTAATTGGAACAAGATTAGAGTCACCAACAAACAAGACGGGAAAAGGAGAAAAAACATATGACACAAACACACGCATTGCCTCCTATCAGCAGGGTGCCAGGGTCGGCATCCGCTCCCGTTCTGTATGAACTCAATGGAAACCAAACCAGAATACCGGATAATCAGAACTTATCTAGAGCTGAGTAAAAAACGCCCCCCAAAAAAGAACAAAATCTAAACACTTCATGATTTAATATTTAGAAGGATATAAAGAGTTAAAAACCTATAGTACTATATATTTGTTATTTTATTATTTTTGTCTATCTATACTATAAAAAAGGGGAGACAAAAAAGGAAAAAAAATGTCACCTACACGACCTTATGCGGGGAAGGGGAAACGGAAAAAAGAACAAAATAAGGAACTGAAAAAGAACATGCGGACGGGAACGTCTTTAAAAAAAGATGGTTTCTCCATATTTCAATTAGGATTTCTATTATTATATTAATATATATTAGTATTGGATTTCGTATCATTGCTGGACGTGAGTTTTTCTAACACATATGAATACGGACACAATATGTTTTGGAATCGGACTCTGTATCGTTGTTAGACATGAGCTATTTTAACTCGTACAGGCACGGGTTATCATATATATAAATCCAAAGAGAAGAAACTCCATCGTCCAGTAGTTAAAGGGAGGCGGACCAAACAAATGGATGGACGAAAAAAAAGCCTGAAATTTTGTCTCTTTATTATTAGGTATAAATTAGGTAGGTGTACGGCATGGCTAGCGCCCGAACATTCGGATGGACGCTTGCGTCCGGGTGCCGGCGCCTACTGCTCCATTTCACGCGCATCTGAGCACACGCGAGAACCACCGTGCCTCCCTGTCCGGACGCCCGCACCCCCTCTGCTTCGCCCGTGCAACATGCGTTCAAAACCACTGAAACACATGCAACATACGTCTGAAACACTTACAAAACACCTGATAGCCATTGCAAAACATAAGAGACATCCATATATATATGAAACACTTGCAACATACTTATCAAACACCTGAAATACTTGAAACATACTCTTGCAGCATACATGTATATGCAACACCCAAATCTGCTTTTGCAACATGCAGATAAAACACTCGAAACATATGTATGACACTACTATAGAAAGACTTATGCGAGGCGTTTAGAAAATGGTCTCGGAGGCGGGCAAACATTTTAACCGTCTCGGTTAATGCCTGCGATTAACCGAGGCGTTCATTTTATTAACCAAGGCGGTCCTAATCAACCGCCTCCTAAAATCTATTAACTACCCCCACTTTCGGAGCGGGCCTCTTATAATGCCCGCCTCGGTTAATATTCCCGAGGCCCAGCAGGCCCAGGTGAGGCCCGATAGCGAGAGTGAGTATAAATACAGATACAGGAGATTAGGATTTCAGATTCACTCCTCTCTCTCCCACTTGAGCAGTTGCATCTCACTCCTCTCCCAGCCCCCTCCCCACCCGAGCGCGCCCCTCCCAGCCGCGCCCTCTTCCTCTCACCTAGCGCCCTTCCTCAGCCGGGCGAGCAGTAGCGCCCCACGCTTTCCCTCCTGTCTCCGGTCGTGCCCCACCCCTCTCCCGGCGGCACCTCACCCTTCCCCTCCTCCACAGTAGGCAGCGGCGCCCCACCCTTTCCCTCCTCCTCAGGCGGACAAGCAGGCGCACCGTGTGCACGGGGACCTTGCCAGCGGCGGGCGGGCCATGGCGGGGCGTGTGGGGCGGCCACGGCAGCGGCCCTGCAAGAGAGGGCCCGGCCAGTGGTGGGCAGGCCACGGTGGGGCGCACGGGGTGGCAACAGCGGCAGCACACCGGCTTCCCTCTGTGGTGGCGCCCCTCCCCTCACCGGCGATGGATCCGGTGGCGGCTCCCTCTTCTCCCTCCCTTAGCGGCGTGGATCCGTCGACGGCGCGTGCAGGGAATCCAGATCCGGTAACGGCGTGGCGAGGAGCAGCTAGGAGCACAGGGAGGCGGAGCACCTCCAACACTGGCGGATCCGGCGAGGAGGACCCCGGATCTAGCGAGGAGGACCCGGATCTGGTGAGGAGGGCTCATGCGGCGGTGGCGGCGGGGCGAGGCCCAGATCCAGGGCCGGTCTAGGTGGGGGCTTTTTTCTTTTTTTAGTTTTTTATTTTCATTAACTGAGGCGGGCAACTGGTCCGCCTCGGTAAATCATTGATTTACCGTGACCTTTCGTCCAAGGCGGACGGGTTGCCCGCCTCGGTAAACCCTTTTTTGCCCGCCTCTGTTAAGTTTATTGTAGTAGTGTAAAACACAACACTTCAAAACATATGCTTGCAATATGGGTATATTGTCATTACAATATATGCAACATTTTAGATCTTCTTTTACAACATCTAGATCAAACACTTAAAACATAAGTCTGGAATGCCTGAAACACTTCGGCGTCGCCGACGGCCATGGCCTACCTAGTTAGTGGGGAACTGCGGTAGCCAGCAAGCTCGGGTCATAGGGATGTCAGTCCAACGTACACCTCCACTGCCGGATGTTGGCCCATCACTCCTACGATTCTCCCGCGCTTGCTTGCGCCCGCCGGCGCGGCTCCTCCAGCGTCACTGCTGCTCGGCCGGAGTCGTCTAGCGCCGTCCACTCAAGGGAGATGGGGAGCGGCGTGGCCGGCGATGGGATGCATCGCAGTGGGGGAAGGGGCGCAGCGGAGCAGGCGTATGCACGGTGATGCTGCGACACCGACGTAAGTGCGAGTGGGGAAATTTTCAGAGATGGAAGATACGTAGAGGTGGTGTTGGGCCTGTCCGTCGGAGTCCGGGACAGATGACCATGTGCAACCATTTTGCCATATATATATTATTCTTTGTTATAAATTATTAATGTCATCTCATTAGAGCTTATAGGCGCATGCAAGTATGCAATTAATTAATTAAAGCTGTTCGCACAATCTTTCGTCCAACATTTTCTCCGCAATATATATTACAATTATATATGCATGAAGGGCCATATAAATTATTTCAATTAATTAACATGATTTCGTTTCAGATTACATATTGTCACTCCTTGCTTGATACGATCGAGTATACGTTTAAAATCTCCAGGTGTACCCACAAGATATAGGATTAATAAGTACGTTTAAAATAGATCTCCAGATACCCACCAGATAGGATTGCGGATATATTTTAATATTTGCTCCTCGAACCAAAATACGGAGTTATAAAGAAGGAGATGGAATAGGTTGCGCCTGACTGCCACCACGACAGTTTTGACGAGAGAAAAAAAAAGAGACCTGCTATGCTACATCGGCCGAACAAGCCGAAAAGGACATGATAAATTAAGCCACACCAGTGCCGCAATCCGGCCACCAACGACTCCAAGCCCTCTGGCCCCTACAAAATAGGCCGGCAAAGCCGATCGCTCCAATTTCACTCAGCCGCCTCCGTCCCCCTCGCGTCTCGTTCTTCCTCGGCCCTAGCTACCGGAGGGTGAGCTCTCGCTCCCTAGCTCGCAGAAGCGCCGGAGGTACGTACTAAGTCCCGGGATGGATCGAGATCTGCCCCTGCCATCCCAAGCCTCGCTGAACGCTGATGGATGCGTCCGTTGCTTGGGGTTAATTGTGATGGATGCGTTGCTTGGGGTTAATTCTGATGGATGCGTCCGTTGTCTGGGGTTAATTCTTAGTTCGAGTGTGATGGATCGGTAGGTTTTGGAGTGAAATTATCTCGTTTTGCGCCTAAGTTCCTTTGGATCTTGTGTAAAGATGGGGTTTGGGTGATCTACAGAGCGAACCGCAACCGACCCAGCGCGCGATCCATCTGATCAGCGGAGGAGCACCGGTTGCTATTAGCTGCTAGCTTCATGGGGCCTGCCTTGCGACTTGCTATGCTGGCTTGCGTCTTGCTCTCACTGGATTGGGCTCCGGCGCTGATGCTCGCGGTGGGATCGGAACGACAGGGAGGGACAGGGACGCAGCTTCCGTGCGCACGTCACCCTGCAGGGACGAACTCGGGGAGCGCACCTGGTTATCAAGAAAGACCTGCTGCGGCAGTGCGCCACCGTTACCCAGCTTGTCTGCATCGCCGCGGCCAGCAACTTGCTCCAGCCTAAGTGGTGCTTCTGACGACGTACGATACGACTCGGGTCTGGGCGTGGAGATGCTGACGATGGCGGTGCCGTACGGGGCCGGTCTGGAGAAGTAGCGTCCAGCTAGCATGAGGAAGAAGAAGTAGGCGAGGAACGGTTTCTTTCCCAAGATTTTTGGACCTATGCACGCACGGTTTTGGGTGAACGAGTAGAATCAAAGTTTTGATTTTGATGTGGCGGAGCTCGCAGGTAGTTTTCTGTCTCTGGGCACGCAGGCAATTCTAAATCTAAATTTACTATAGTAGATCCGATGAAGCTTTAAGGGCCCGATTGGTTTGCAATCAAAATTTGTCATGCCGAAGATTTAGCAAGTCAAAACTAGGTAAAAAAAATTATCATAGATTTGACAAACCAAATGTGAGAGGGTTGGCAAGTTTTTTAAGCTAACCGAATGATAGTCAAAATCATGGCTCGCCAAATTATTGGTTTGACAAATATTGACTTATAATTACAATTTCATATATTGCATGCATGTGCATGTCCCTTCCCCCCTTCCAGGCTAATAAAAGAAAAACTTCTGGATCAGATGAAGCTACTGGTGTCGGTCTGGAAAAATGTATTGGTAATTTTTGTGTGTGATGGTGTGTTAGATGGTGTTGTATACAATTGTATTTTAGGGTGGAGGAGGGGGTTAGGGGTGTGTGTGGGGACTGGGGAGTGGCATGGCTCTATCTTTGACTTCGCCTAGTTAAGACTAAAAATACAGTTAGGGGCGTACTCTCCCAAATTCAAATTCTTATTCTATCATGGTATATAACCTCTCAGCTTCCGCTAATCGCATGCCATCAGCTGATTTTGTCACAGTTGCCGCTGCCGGGCTTCTTTCCCAGCAGGCCGGTTCTACAATGGCACAGCACTAACCTTTCGTGTCCTGCACACACTTCCTATTTTATTTGCGCCCTCAAACGCTCTGATTGGTTTGTTGCTCATATGTACTCTAATCATCTGGTTCGTTCTTGGCAGCAGGCAATGGCTGCTTCAGCCGTGGCATCCTCAGGCTGGAAGAGGGGGAAGGTCAAGGCTGTGCTTTCTGGTGACACCCTGTTAATAATGGACAGTGTACCAGGGGATGCAGTCCCACCTGAGAAGTCACTCACCTTGTCGGGCATCATCGCTCCGAGGCTGGTAAGATCTCATATACATCCGCATATCCAGATTTCACATGTGTGGTGCCCTAATACTGATTTGATGATTGCATTAGGCACGTCGCTATGGAACAGACGAGCCATTTGCTTGGGAAAGTAGGGAGTTTTTGAGGAAACTCTGCATCGGAAAGGTCACTCCACATGTTTTTATATATACACATACATATATGTACTCTGATACTCTCATGAGCTCTCCTTTTGCATAGCATCTGATGTTTTTGATAGCTGATATGAGCTAAAACTGAAAGCAGGATATTTTGTTTAAAGTGGACTCTACTGCTCCAGGCCGTGAGTATGGAACAATTTATCTTGGTGACACAAACATTGCGTACCTTGTAGTTGCCAACGGGTTTGCCAAGGTGAGATGATCTTTCACTCTCTATTGCTTTTGTGATCTTCTCATATTCTATTTTATGTATCATCTAATTCCAAATGCTATTCTGGTTGATCAGGTAAAAGAGCAAGGTCGTCGTAAGGGTGACAACAATCCATATACCACAGAATTGCTAAGATTGGAGGAAAAGGCTAAAGATCAAGGTTTAGGTTGTTGGAGTAAGGTTGGTATATGAGATTTAATTACCAAACGTGTAGTTAACGTGCATTAGAGCACACACTTGTTGGTTGCATTGTGATCATAAAATGTATATCTTATTGGTTGTTTATCTAGGAACATGGCATCATAGAGGCTTCAACTAGAATTCTGCCATCATCGACCAACGCTTCTGAAGTAAATGGTTTTTTTGCTCAAATGAAAGGGAAGGCCTTGGAGGCTATTGTCGAGCAAGTCCGTGATGGTAGTACCATCCGAGTTTACTTGTTTCCTAGTTTTCATTTTGTTCAGGTTTATGTTGCTGGAGTTCAGGTAATATTCTTGTTATATGTTGTCTTTTTACTCTTTCGTTTACCTCTTCTTGAATTGAATATTTTTGAACAAAAAAATGTTTGCCGGACTCATAAACTCATATCATAGGCTCCATCTATGGGAAGACGAGCATTCATTCCAAGTTCTTCTCAAGCTGGAGCTACTAGAGATGTTGATGTGAACAGTACAACAACAGCCCAAGTACCTATGGCAGCAGAACAGAAGCTCGTACCATCATCATCTACTTATTCTGAAATTCCACCAGATAGGTTCGGTAGAGAGGCCAAACACTTCACCGAGACAAGAGTTCTGAACAGAGAAGTAAGTTTGCTTTGTTCACTATTAACATTAAGTTATTACAATTCAGAGCTTAATACTAACCTTTTGAATAATATAATTCCTATATATTCACATTCTATGTAGGTACGGATTATATTGAGGGGCACAGACAGTTTTGATAACATGTTTGCTTCAGTGTATTATTGTGATGGAAATACTGATAAGGACTTAGCACTTGAGCTTATAGAAAATGTACGGATTATTGCTTGTCCTTTCACCAATAAAATGTTTCTACATTAGTTATTTCTTATTAAATTTAACTTACCTTCGAGCACCTCCTATCACTTTTTCATACAGGGGTTTGCAAAGTATATGGAATGGAGTGCGAACATGCTTGGGGCAGAAACCAAACAAAAGCTAAAGAATGCAGATATTCAGGCTAAGAAGGAACAACTAAGGATATGGACCGGATTTCGGCCACCTG
Organism: Saccharum spontaneum; assembly: GCA_022457205.1. Classification (NCBI taxonomy): domain Eukaryota; kingdom Viridiplantae; phylum Streptophyta; class Magnoliopsida; order Poales; family Poaceae; genus Saccharum; species Saccharum spontaneum. The sequence goes on along the minus strand of CM039601.1, from coordinate 31,746,657 downwards.
CTACAAATACAAGACCCATACACAACCAGAAATTCACAGGAAAAGTTAGTTCCTTTACAGCTATTCATGTTCTTTTCAATAGACAATATTCAGTTCCTTTTTCATGTTCATTTAAATAGAAGTAGCATTAATTTATTTGCATTAGAAATGGAAACATTAATTGCATACGTTGAAGGTTTATTGCCCTAGAAACAAGAATACTACATCCATCATAAATGTAAGCCATATTTTGATGCATTGAACTCAAGCTTGACAAGTTTTGACCAACAATTATTCAAATATATATGTTTTATTGTGAAAAAATTGCATCAGGAGGTCCATATTCAAGACACTTTTATGTTGTTGATTGATTTTATGTAACATTTGATTATGTAAGAGAAATTAAAAGTCAAAATCTACTCTTGAAAATCTTTCTTATATGAAAATACGAAAAAGGACTATATGAATATTTTGATCTAGTTATCTATGAAAGAATATTCTATGTATGTGTAAAAAAGTAGCAAATTCAAATCGATCTTTTGCCTTGTTTAACATGTATTGCCGCAGTGTGCCTGAGGCTGGTAGTGCAACAGCGGTCACAATTAATGATGGCTGGACAATGTTTTGGGCACCCATATTTGTATGTTGAATTGTTGATAAGACGATTTAATGCAGTGTAATTTAATTTAATGCACACCATTCTGCACTAGTATTTGTTGTTTTGTGTTAGTAAAGTTGCGCAGAAAAATGGATCCCTGCAGAATATGTGCACTGATTGAACTGAAGGAGCGGCTGCTAAATTGTGGCTTACATGGTCTTCCTCTTATCAATTGTGGGGAATAAGTGGCAATAAGGGTAACATGCTGAGCGCCTGCATACTGTAACCTCTGGTCAAGTGCATCGATCAAAATACTGGCACTGGATGAGTGGGTGTGACCAAAGTGTGCAGTTATTTTATTCTGGAATCATAGAGGGTAGTTTAAGTATAATACAGCTGTTCTTTTTATGAGAACATCAACTCCTGGTGGTGCACATGAGTTGAAGATTCATCTCTATTATTTTGAAAAATTATTAACAAATTATATAATTTTTTGGCAAATCTTACATTCTATGGTTGTAAGATTGCAACAGGATCTATTTAATTGCCCATGCATTATCATCTGTACTAATATGGTTTGGATTTAATATCACTACAGGTCATAGAGGTGGTGAACGGGTATTGTGTAATTGTTGCTGATGATGTTGCGCCTTGTGGAAGTCCTTTGGCAGAACGCCGAGTAAACCTTTCTAGCATAAGAGCTCCTAAGTTGGTTCATCCTTCTAGAGAGAGCGAAACTATTGAACATTTTGCTCGTGCAGCCAAGGAATTCTTGCGCACACGACTAATTGGTAAACAGGTATGGGAAATGTATTGTTCTGTTCATTATCTTTTTAAAACAATATACTACTTGTTAGTTATAAACTGAAAAAAGAACATAGAATTTTTGTTCTTTAAGAATTTGATCTCATGATCTGACTCCTTCAATCTTTAAACGTTCAGGTTCATGTCTCAATGGAGTATTCTAGGAGAATCAACATTGCAAATGGACAAGTTGTCACCGACAAAATCAACCAAGTTGGCACCAGAGTTTTAGATTATGGATCCGTCTTCCTACCCTCGCTGGTTGATGGAACTGGTTCTCCTTCCCCTAATGGCTCTAGCAGCCCGCTTGGAGCCAATGTGGCTGTGCTCCTGCTCTCGCGAGGATTTGCTGATATCACACGACATCGGGACTACGAGGAGAGGTCACACCACTATGATGCACTCCTGGGGGCATATTCACATGCTGAAAAAGCAAAGAAAGGATATCACTCCAAAAAGGATTATCCTGTGACTCACATGAATGATTTGACAACAGTTAGGATTTTTCTCTTGCTAGAGAAGTTTTTTATTGTTGTTTCTTGCCTCAGATCAATTATTTAATCCAACTTCATTTTCTAGGTTCCTGCAAAGAAGGCGAGAGAGTTTTTCCATTTGTTGCAGCGAAATAAAAAGCATTCTGCTGTTGTTGACTACATTTTTAGTGGCCACCGCTTTAAACTAACAATACCTCATGAGACAAGCACCATTGCCTTTTCATTCTCTTGTGTCCGGTGCCCTGGTAAAAACGAACCCTACTCAGATGATGCCATTAGTTTGATGAGAAGAAGGATACTCCAACGTGATGTAGAGGTACATTATTTCCTATTTCCTTTTTCATTTGATTGTCTATTTGCAACTTCTTGTTCATTATGTTTATTTACTTCTATTTACATTTTTCTCTTGACTCTGTTCATATTCTTGGCTATGCATTTCTCTAAAGGATGTTGAGTGCACGTGCTTGTGCAGATCGAGATTGAAGCAGTGGACAAGAATGGAACATTCTTAGGTTCCTTATGGGAGTCCAAGACCAATATGGCTTCTGTTCTTCTTCAAGTTGGCCTAGCCAGACTTAGTTCATTTGGTCTCGACAGGAATCCATATGCTCAAAATCTCATCGAGGCAGAAAAAACCGCAAAGCAGAAGAAACTGAAGGTGATGTAGTTCTGTTTTTATAATAGATAGAGAACATGTAATGTTCAGTTAATTATAGCACTCTTGCTTTCCAGGTGTGGGAGAATTACAGTGAACTAGAAGTCATTCCCCAAGGATCCATGACTGAACAAAATGGAAAAGAGACTTTCAAGGTTTGTCTACTTAATTCTTTTTTTACTGTAACATGAAAACATGCACAATACAAATGTTCTAATTAACTTTTGCTTCATGTTCTTTTAAGGTTATTGTAACTGAAGTCCTTGGTGGTGGAAAGTTCTATGCCCATATAGTTGGTGACCATCGTGTGGACAACATCCAACGACAGCTTGCTTCTCTGAAATTCAATGAAATATCAGAAACTTCTAAAGATGCCTCTGATACGTTGGGAAATCAAGATCAAACAATAAATACTCAATCGGACACTTTGGAAGTTAAAGTTAAGCCACATATTTTTCCTGCTAAGTGGTCTAGTTTATTTAAAGATCACCTAAATACTATGAAAGGTGAAGTTCAATCTGCTGAAGAGTCAAGCACTTCTAAAGTTAATGATCCATCAAATGATATTCCATTTAATCCAACAAAGGGAGATGTGGTTTTAGCCCAGTTCAGCCTCGGCAATTCTTGGAACAGAGCCATGGTATGATGAAACCCAATCTTATATATCTATAACAAATATTCTTAAATATTTATATATATATTCTGTGCTCAAGGTTTTTTGGTCTGCAACTTTACATCTCTAGGAAAAATCCTAAATCTTTATCTTTTTTTTCCTTAGACTCCTGTCCGTATGTCAAATTGTGAATATACACTCATAATTTCCTGTTCTGCAGATTGTGAGTGAACATCAGGGTCCCACAGAGAGGGAGTTCGCAGTGTTTTATATTGATTATGGAAACCAAGAGATTGTTACTTGCAGCCACTTGAGACCTGCGCCTGCGAAATTTTCTATTTCCATGATTCCTCCACTAGCCAAGCTGTGCAGTCTTGCATTCGTTGTAGTTCCTGATATAACGGATGACCTTGGTGAAAATGCTGCAGGGTATCTAAGAATGCTCTTGCTTGATAATGAGGGAGAGTTCAAAGCAACAGTCGAAGAGCACGGCAGTGTGGGAGCGAAGCTAGAAGGACAAGGAACTGGAGAAGTACTTATTGTGAGCATGTATGATGAAGATGCTGAAATCAGCATCAGTGCTGCAATGCTAGAGGTATGGTATTCTCACTTTTCTCATTGATTGGTTGAAAAACACGGTACCTCTATTTAATTCTCAATTGATATTGATAGTGCATTTAGCTAACAATAATATCGTACAGTGGTGTACTGCGTTCTTTCTAGACTATTAATTATTTGCTTGTCAGCAGAATGGCTTGGCTCAGCTCGACTGGAAGAGGTGGAACTCATCATGGGAGAGGAGGGCTACCATGAAACACCTGAAGGAGTTCCAAGAACATGCAAAGAAAAAGCACCGTGGTATTTGGCAGCAGGCTGTGGTGGGTGTGCCTGATAAATCTGTGGAAGAAGACAAGACGCTCGAGGACATCAATAACAATGAAGAACTACTAGCGGCAGCTCCAGCTAGCATCGCTTCCACTACACCCCCCGAAGCCCAGTAGGGATCATGTTGTGGGTGGGTCATTGTTGTAATATAAACTTGAGATACAAGACGTTTGATACTTCAAATTTTCTCGAACATGCACGAGCACGGTATTCATTAAGCAGGAGTAGAAAAACATTCAAAGCACAAAGTGTAGCAGTAGTAATCACCTGATTACTGAAGCCACTCGGCTGCTTTGCACCAAGTGATTGTGATTTACAGGCAATTAAATTTGTGACCTAAGATCAAGCGACATCACAGCAAATCAAGCAACCGAGAGCAGGTGCCTGTAGCCCACCAAGCACCACTCCTTGGCCTCATCTTGAATCTTAGCGCCAGACGAGCCGGGGAAGAGGATTGTCCATTGAATGTTCTCGCATTCCTCTCCTTCCATAGTGTCCACTCGCGAGGAAGAAGAGAGAATCGAAGCCCTTGCACATATGCTTGTGTAGAAGCTTCCTGTTTCTCAACCACCACTGAAGCACCCTCTCCTGCACAAACACAACATCTTGGAGGTGTAGTTTGGATATATAACAGGATACTCCAAACCACTCTACTGAAGGCACATCTGATGATGAGGTGGTCCATTGTTTTCGGCAGTTGATCACAGATTATACAGATGTTGGAATCTTGGAGTCCATGCCGGAATCCCCGTTCCCCCGTCCAACATCTACCATGCATGAGCCAGAAGAAGAACCGCACTGTTGGCGGTGCCGACGTCTTCCAAATTTCCTTTGCTCGCAGAGGTTGAGATGATCCAAGGAACATTGCCCCATACTCTGGAGCTGTCGAGTAAGAGCCATCCGCCGTGAGTCTCCAACAGAACACATCAGGCGACCTTGGCACAAGCTGCACGACCTGTAGCCTTCGCCAAACAATCACAAACTTGGCGAGCACTTGAACTGTGAAAGGCCCTAGAGATGTGGCGCACCCAAGCCCGGCCAGGTAGCGCCTCACTGACCAGAGCCTTCCGGTGCCTTGCTGACACCGCCGTAAATAGCGCGGGTGCCATGGCCCGGATGCTCATGCCATCGATCCAGTTGTCGGTCCAGAAGAGGGTTGATTCCCCTGAACCAATTATGGAAACGGTAGTTGCACAGAACATTGAGACCACCACCTTCTCATTTTTGTTCGGCAAGCCTGCCGAGGTCAGATTCTGATCGGTCCGCTGTTTCCATGCCCAGCTGAAAGCCCAAGTTTGGTTTTGATAATTAATGATACCAAGTTGCTAATGCCATGTGTTAAGTGTTTTGAGTTAGGCATAAGCAACACATGTGATGAAGGTGTTTGTGGCAAGGAGTGTTGGCCACAAGATCACTAAGAGATGGTGCATGAAATGATGAGCAAGATCATGAAGAGATGCACATTAAATGATGGACATGATGATCAAGTAGAGGAGAAGGATCTAAGAGCGCAAGGCAAAGATATTACCATAGGGTTTTCCTTTTGCCGGTCTAAGATGAGTAGAGAAGTGATTGACCGGGTTTAGGATACATAGCCAACTATCAAGAGGGGCAATCACGGTTAGCTCGGGAATCAAGTGCCACAAGATCAATGTCTTGAGCATATGCATTAGGATCTAGTTGAGACCTAACATAACGCCTTGAAAAATATTTGTGAAATGCTAACACACATGTACATGGTGGTGTACACTTGGTGGTGTTAGCACATTTGCGAAGGCGGTGGAGTTTGAGCGGTAGAGAGGGGTTTGGGTTCCTCTCTCCCTCCCGCCGAGCTTGCGAGGCGGGATTCAGCGCGTTTTGGGGGAGTGAAACGCCTATTTTCCACTACGCCGGAAGTCGGAAAAGAAACGGACGCGAACGGAGGCCACCAGGGCGATCGGACGCTGCACCGGACGCGGTCTCGGTTTGACCGGACGCGTCCGGTCAGTTCTTCAGCTGTCTGGCATGCGGGAATTAGGGTTTGCAACCAGCGTGTCCGGCCCCTCACGGAACCGGAGCGTCAGGTCAGGCACCTAGAGGGGTAGAGCCGACCGGACACGCGGCGCGTCCGGTCACGTGCAATCGGACGCGTCCGATCGCAGTGGGAGCTTGTCCTATAGTGACCGGACACGCACTGTTCACGCTTGTCCTGCCCTGACCGGAGCGTCCGGTCAGCACGATTTTAACTGTGTCGTCCGGTAACGGCTACCTGCATACCCCTTTGCTATAAATAGAAGATGACCGGGGTTTGAGGGTAACTCTTGCACATTTTGAGATCTAGAGACATCCTTTGAGCTAGAGAATAACCCCTCCATTCATCTCTTTGCTTGGTTGCACATCTTGAGTGAGATTGAGTGAGATTCAAGTGCGTTGCTTGAGAGTTGCATTCTAGAGGCACTTGATCTTCGAGTTGCTGTGGATTTCTTGTTACTCTTCCGTGTTTCCCAACACGGTAGACGGCTTGGAGCAGCGGGGGTGATTGAGCTCACAATTAAAGATTGTTGGAGCCCTCACCAAGTTTTGAAAGGGGTTCTTGATCCTTCCCCGCGGAAGTTCGCAAATTGGATACTCTAGTAGAGCTCGTGGCTTGGAGGATCCCCATCTTGTGTGCGGTTTTGCGGCGCCCGCCGAGGGCTCGACTCTTGATAGTCGATTAGCTCGCGAACCGACAAGTGGGTGCATCGCCACAACGAGGAGTAGCTTGCTGGGAAGCAAGTGAACCTCGGTAAAAATCTTGTGTCATCTCTTTGCTGAGGATTTCTTTTGTGGTTGATCATTGTGATTGATTCTTCGAGTGCATTATTTCTCTACATCGTTGGTATAAGAATTAAGTTACTTGCTCTTTACTTTCTTGTATTAGTCCTAAGTGTAGTTTTTTTAGTGTAGCTTTTATCACATAGGAGTAAGTAGCTTAGTGACTTAGTCTTGTTGGTGTGTATTAGAGATCATAGCCTTGCTTCACTAGAATTGTTTAGGTGGCTTGCATAGTATAGTTGAGCTAGTGCTAGAATTAGCTTAGTCATCTTTTATACTAACGTGGTTGTTTAGTGAAACTTGTAGAATTTTAAATAGGCTATTCACCCCCTCTAGCCATTTAGACCTTACACCAGCGAGCTCTGAATGCTATACCTGCACAACGCAAGTCCACCGCACCTAGCTTGCCCAGATCATGTGGTCTGCACACCATTTTCCAAGCTACTTTGCATTTCCCTCCAACAACTGTCAGGTCACCACACCAAATGAATGCTCGCTGCCGTTTGTCAATTTGCTCCATCGCCTACGGCAAGAGACCAATCGCAATGGACATATGAACTGGGATTGCTGAGAGAGTTGCTTTAGCCAGTGCAGTCCGGCCTAAAACATTTAGTAGTCTTCCTTTCCACTGCGGAATTCTTGAGGCGATGGAGTCGATCAGCTTCTGTTCATCCACTCTCTTGAGCTTGTAAATGGAGAGAGGGATACCCAAGTAGCGACATGGGAAATTTTCAATCTTGCATGATAGAGTATCATGAACGAGGTCCATCTCTTGCACGGAGCAACCAATAGGTGTAGTGACGCTCTTGTCCAAAATAGAAAACAGTCTTGACGCCATGCCAAACAGCTAGACCACCGCTTTGATAGCCTATAGATCTTTGGCTCTGGGGGTGATAAAGAGAACGACGTCGTCGGCATAGAGTCTAACTCGGAATGGCAAACTGATGCCAAGGGGAGTTAGGAATCCATGTTCATCCAACTAGCTGATGATGTGATTGAGGACCTCCATGACTAGGACAAAGAGCAAAGCGACAGTGGGTCTCCCTGACTGAGCCCCTGGGCGTGGCAAATTCTTCTGCCAGGTCAGCCATTAAGCAGAATCTTAGTGCTTGCTATGGATAGGCTGGTGGCAATCCAATTCCTCCAGCACAATCCGAACCCCATATGCTCAAGCACCTCAAGCAGGAAATTCCACGCCACGGAGTCGAATGCTTTGGCAATGTCAATCTTGAGAAGGACACATGGTGTACGCCTGGCATGGATCGCCTTGCATGAGAGATGCACCATGTGGAAGTTATTGTGTATGCATCATCCCTTGATGGAGGCGGTTTGGTTGTGATGTACCAAGCCATCAAGCACCGTCCCAAGCCAGCATGCTAGGCACTTCGTGATCATCTTTCTGAAGCTGTGGACGAGATTAATTGGGCGGTAGTCTCTTATCTCCTCCGGCTGGTCCTTCCTCAACAGAATCATGTAAGCGTCATTAAGTAGGTTGAAGCTCCTACTGTCCCGTGCCCAGAACGCGTTAAAGGCATTCATTATATCTCCCTCGATGATGAGCCATGTTTCTTATAGAATAGCCCAGTGAACCCATCCGGGCCAGACGCTTTGTCATTGGGTAACTCATTTATCACCGACCATACCTCAGCCTCGGTGAAATACACCTCAAGGCCAGCGAGGTCAACTGAAGGTAGTCCTATGAGATTAAGGTCGAACCTTCTCGAGCGTGCAAAGTTGGATCCCAGCACCTGATCATAATACTAGAAGAGCGCCTGTGCTATTGCCTCATCCCTGACCACCTCACTGCCTTGCACCCGGAGGGAGTGAATGTAGTTTCTGCATTTCCTTTGACACGCCATGAGGTGGAAGAATTTCGTATTTGCGTCCCCCTCTGCTAGGAACAGCATTCTCGAGCATTGCCTGGCCATTGTGCGCACCATGGATGCAAGGCCAAGGACCCGCACCTCTTGCATCAACAGCGCTCTGTGGTCCTGGGCCGCATCAAAGCGGAGTATGACCTCCCTAGCCAATGCTAGCTGCAGGCGCACACTGCCAATTTTCTTGTCACTCTAGCTCCTCAGCGCCCTGGCCACGTTACGGAGTTTGTAGTCCAGGATGCGGAAAGGATCAGCATGAATCAGCGTTGCCGACCACGCCGACGCGATGACCTCCATGAATCCTGGGATTTTAATCCAGTAGGGTTCAAACCGGAATCTCTTCTTTGCCCATGGAATTGCATTGGCCATTACCAGCAGGGGCAGTGGTCTGAGCAATCCGATGACAGAGCCTTGAGGACGTGATTTGGGTATGCCTGTAGCCAGTCAACCATAGCAAAGAGTCTATCCAGGCGTTCAAGAGTTGGCACATCTCTCTCATTGGACCACGTGAAACGTCTACCATGCAAATGCAGCTCCTCAAGCTGGGCCGCATCCAAGAACGAGCGAAAGCGACGCATATTGCGTCGGTCAAGGTGAGCAAGATCATGTTGAAATCACCACATACCATCCATGGCCCTGCAACTGAGTTCTTGAAGTGTAGGAGTTCCTCAAGGAACTTGACCTTGTCCTGGTCCGTCTGTGGTCCATAGACCACCGTTATCCACCACCAGTTCTCCGGTCTTTCAATCTGCGCGGCTTTAGCAGACAAAGAAAAACGACGTCTGGATACATCGGACACCGCCCAGTGACCACGATGCCATCCCAGCAAAACACACCACCCGCAACATTCACAGATGGGAGGTAGTCATAATCGAACATGGTTCCTAGAATTTCAGCAACCAAAGAGTTACAAACATAAGAGATCTTGGTCTGACAGTCTACAGTCAAAATGCTAAGTCTACGATCAACTTCTCAGGGAAATACCCAGGCGAGCTGCCAGCATCATTCAAGAACTTGACTCAATTAATAGCGGCGAGCTCGCATAGCGGTGGCGCGAGCAAGCGCGTGCAGCGGCGGCGCGGTGGCCGTCGGCGAGCGCGCCCTCAGCCGGTTTTCCAGGGCCGGGGCGGCGCGAGCGAGCGTGGTGGTCGTCGGCGAGCGCGCCCTCAGCAGGCTTTCCAGCGCCGGGGGAGTCTCAAGTGACGGCGAGGCCAGAGCCAGTTTGTGGCCTCCCTGGCGATTGACGGAGGGCCGCGTGCTTGGTCCGTGGCCGTCCGACACCGTGGAAAGGGGCGAGCTGCTTCAAGTCTCCGGTGAGGTGAGGTCAGGTGAGCCTGGTGTCTGGGATTTGTCTCCACAGGTACTAGCCGAAGCAACGCGAATGGGAGGCGGGCCGACGGCACGGCATACCGCTGGTACGGGTGCACGGCACCTACTCGAGGGATTGCGTCTGCAGAAAGAGTTGACATTCAGGTATATTTGCTTGATTCTTAGAGTTTATCTGGCAGATTTACAGAGGGTTCGGAGGAGTGGATTCAGATTTGGGTGTGGTCACAGTCTTAGTTGCAAATCTGTGAGAAGCTTAATTGCTTAATTGTACGCTGCTTGGAAGCTAAGTCTTCTAAGAGCTGTACAATAATGGTTGGGCAATCAGGGAATAAGAGTAGTTCAGAGGTGCCAGGGAACTGTCAAGGCGTCACTCGACGCCTGATCTGATTTCAAACTCGGTGCAGTTAGTTGGAGTAGGGAAACCTTGGAGCGGTTCCAGGTTCTGGGCGCTCCAGGACGATAGCAATGAAGATAGTGATGATGAAGGTGTAAAACAAAAGGGGGAAGGTCCTAGCCGAGAATCATATGATTCTGAAAGGGAGTTCATAAACGACGCAGCTCAGGCTGGATTCTCGTTAGATGAGCTGATCAGAGCTGAGATTCTATTAACAGAGAATTTTCACTCGCCAAAATTTGCATCCGTTGATAGGGGAGCTGGTCATATTAGACATCCCCGGCCGCTGGCTTCACGGATCACAGAGGCGGTGGCGGATTTGCGTCTACAAAGGGACGAAAAACAGTGGAAGGGACCATTGCCTAGACCTCGAACTCCTAAGTATAGGCAGCTGGGGGATATTAAGGTCAAAGATATAAGGCAATCAACCACATTTAAAGTAGCAAAATCCTTGAAAGATTTTTGCTCAGAGACGGGAACATATATTGATGATGTAACTGATGAAAGAGGAGAAAGGAAGACAGGCTCGGTAGCCACGCGGGGAAGACCATTGGGCTTACTAAAGGGGCATGGGCTGGAATTGTCTGCTGCCGGCAGGGAAATTAAGGTGGGCTAGAACCCAGGTTTTAAGCCGACACTGGGGTTAACACACCTGTTTAAGGCCGGGTGGGGGGGTACCGAGGCGTCTGAAGGACGGGCAGAAGGGTTTAAGGGGCAAGGTGCGCGCGCGTCGAGTAGAGGCCATCCCGTCCCGCAAGCAATCTTATTCGGAGATTGTAGTTAAGGGGATCAGGGAGGAGCGAAAGAGAGGGTTGAAGAGGATGGCCAGCAACTATGACGGGCACGGAAGGGAGTCAAGAGGGCCAGCGGCGACAGGCCCTTATCGTCACGATCGAGGGGCGCCGAGCGCTGGGCAGGCCTAGGGCGGAAGGGAAGACTGGGCGCGAAGGGGTCAGGTACCTCAAGTTGGCTCCAGAGGTGGATGGCCTGGAAGGCGTGGTGGCTTCGGGAGGGGCCGAGATGGTCAGTATCAGGGGTCGGCTGCTGGAAGAGATGGGCCAATGAACTCGACGCCGGGCAAATGGGTCTGGCAGGAGGACAGGAGGGAAGAAGCGCCGCTTGAGAAGGGTGGCAGTGGCAAGGCCCCTGCTATGCTTCAGGCGCTGGCGCGGGGATGGATGAGACCATAGAATCTGGGTTAGGTAAAGATGCAGAGGTAAGGGAGGAGCATGGTGGAAGTCTGGATGGAGGGGACGCAGCAAGGTTGGGTGGCAAGTGTTCCAGGTGTTCTAAGAAGGGACACCATGCTGTAGTATGTACGACGAAGATTTACTGTGTGATTTGCAACTCAAACGATCACATGAACCACAGGTGCCATTTGCTAAAGGCACCAAGGCTGGTGGCGCATGCCGCAGGTTGTGCTGTGATGGGTCTGGGATTCTACCACATCCCACACCCACCGCTACCTAGAGTGAAGAAGGATACAAAGAAGGTGCAGGTGTCAGTGGTCGGAGGAATTCTCTCTGGTGAGCAGTTGATTACGCAGCTAAAAAGGGTTGTGCCTGTCAAATGGAATTGGGAGTTGAAGGATATCGGGGAAGGAAAGTTCATCACTCAATTCCCCTCAAAGGCTGAGCTGCAGCGTTCAATAGCGTACGGAGGGGCAGATGCAAAGGGAGAGGGTATATCAGGTTACAGTTTGAAGAATGGCAGGACAAAGAGAAGGGTTTTCTGTTGCCAAAGGTGTGGGTGAGAGTGACTGGAATTGAGGAACCGCTGCGGGAGTACCCAATTCTGTGGTGATGAAGTACAGGCCCGATCTTCCAAGAGGTAGCTGGTAAGTTCGATTTGTGGAGATCTCGACGTTGGCGATCCGGCTTCAAATCAGACATGATTCGAACCCTGCAACCGTTACACCATAGCTCCGTTGGTTATCAACCAAGCACAACTTGATTGATCTCGCCAAGAAGGCTTTTCCTGCAAGTGAATCGAAGAGCACAAGTAATAAGGTAAAACACGCAATCTAAAATTGCAAATATGAATGATGCGAATATCAATAGAGGGTTCGAGAACTTGGTTCCAAAGGACTAATTGACACAGTGGAGGAGATCAAGAACAGGGGCCCTGGATCACTGTAAAAGGATTTGTCACCACAGTTACAATGAACGATTCAGTTTCTCGATGGAAAACTAAACTCTAAACAAAACCCAATTGTCTAACAGTGGCGGCGGCTGTGTTTATAGTCTAGGACTCGACCTAGGGTTGGGGACGGCCAGGGGTTGGGCGCCCACAACTTGGGCTTAAGGCCCGACACGATACATGGCCAAGTTGGCCCAAATAGGTGACGCAACACCTTGCCGTGGTCACACAGAATGATCCACGGACCTTCTGGAGTTGAGACCAGATCCAAAACGACGGCGTCGTCGTCCCCTTTTCAACGCATCCAAGAACGCCCCATTTTGATGTCGTATGAGAAAGTTATGACCGAAACAGTGACGACGTGTCTGCTGAATTCGAGGGTGACGTGTCAGCTGGGTTGGGGATGAATTGCAACTTGGGGAAGACCATAATGTCGGTGTGTCCAGCGTGGCGATGTCCTCATCATGTGGGCTGCTGGGACTCTATTAGGAGCTACTCAGTCGGTGGATATGGAGACCACAAGGAAGAGTGATTTCGGTCGGATCCTGGTCGCTGTACTGGATTCTAAGTTGATCCCAAGAATGCTAGATGTTGTCATAGGCGACCATTATTTTGATCTGGTTTTTGAAGTGGAGAAAAGGGGCTTTGATGAGAATGGGGAAGAAACTGACATTTTTTGGGAAGGCAGGGATGGTGAAGGAGAGGGTGAAGGAGAGGGGAAGGAGAAGGAATCAAGGGCAGACAAGGATGCAAACATGACAGATAGTCAGATGGAGGAGAGAGAGAACAAGCATCTGAGAGGACAAGGGGAGAAAACAGGAGATGGTTCGCAAGCTAAGGAGGGGGAACAATCAGATAAAGGGCATGTTCTGAGCAAGGAAGAATTCGAGGATTTCCTTCGCTGGAAGGTTGAGTCGGTGATTATTGAGAATACACCGGCTACTTTCACTAGAATCAGCTGTTTTAGCCGATAGCTTGATTATTGAGAATACACCGGCTATTCATATGTTTATAGTTGTTTTTATCTTGGTTAAAAGCTAGTCTTTTCTCAATTAGTATAGATGCTTTCACGTTTATCCATCACATCTTTACATGTTTTCATGATAATCGGATTTAAGATCTATATATTTGAACATCTGATAATTGCTGACATGCTTATTTTATTCGCTTTGCATCATGAACATGCTTGATATCGACTCCTTAGTCGATAGCCTTATATCATCGGCTCCTTAACCGCACATTTGGAACTATCTGGAACAACACCGGCATGTTCCACGTTAAATTACTGATCAATTTTCTCTCCTTGTCAATTGTAGGGTTAAATTGACTGGCACGCTCTAGGTCACGACTGCCTGGTCCGGTGTTTCCCTAAGTCAGGGGAGAGCTCGGGATCTGCTCCATGTGGTTTCTACTAGTTTGCTCTACGTGTTGGTGGCAAGGCTTGGCCCGTCATGTTTTGCCATCAACACGGACCTAGCATGCCTGGTGGGACCACAATCGTCAACATGGATAACCAAACGATCCTCAAGGTCAACCTTGAAGACTTGCCCGACGATCAGAGGGCGCTCAACGACAAGGCAGCGGAGGAGTTCTGAGAGAAGTGTCTGCTATCTTACAGTAGGACGCACGATCCAGTTGTTCAGAAGACTCCATTGCCAAGAGTCCTCCTACATGGACAGAGCGATCTGAACAAGAAGGCTGAAGCTAGAGTTGTTGCCCAGATGGTCCATAATACTGTTCATAAAGCCTTTATAAATCATAATTAGGTGTTAGCCAATACAATTGGTAATATTATTCTTTGGAGCACCGATTGATCAAGTGGGACCATCATATTTCAACGGCTATAATCCTTTGGCTGTGGCAAGCAGTGTGCCTAGCTCTAGTCAGCTGCCGAATGGTGAACAGTTTCAACACCCACTAATACAATAGCTTCCAGGAGGACAAGCTCAAGATCTTTAGGCTCAGGCAACAACAGGGGCAAGGTCAAGCCCTGCCAACAGCAGGAGGGCACGGTCAAATGACAGGGGCAACCAGCAGTTCAGCAATCACCAAATACCCCTGTCATGCAAACGACTCAGCCTCCTACTGAGCAGAACCAAGCATATTCAATCTAGCAGCCAACCTCACCAGCTAATCAGCAGGTTGTGCAACGGTCAGCTCAGGGGAGATTCAGCACTTCCTATTAGACACCTTAGTCGGCCTATAGAATTGCTCTATCAGTGCAAAGGATCATCAAGAATGTTGATCCAAATTATTACAATAGTCGATTATAGGGGTATGCAACTCACAATGCTCAGATCAACTACCCAGAGGGATATCATCTGGTTTTTTATGCCAGTACATATGAGCTTTTACCACATCTTGGGTACTAGAATCCTTATAGTTATTATACACAACAACTTTAGTAGCTTCAGGCCCAAGGACATCAATCTCAGGTTCATGTGCAACAACCTCAGGTTCAGGGTCAACAGCTTCAAGTATAAGGCTCTCAGGCTCAGGCCCAAGGACAGTCGAGACAACAAATTACTGGCATGAATGCTGATGAGTTGGTCAATAGAATAACATCCATGATGCAGAGCCAGTTTGGGTTGAAGCCTATGAATCAAATTGGCTCCTACCAGTGTCCGTATATGGCCTAGTATGATATTATGCAGTTTTCACAATGCTATAGAGTCCCTGATTTCTCCAAATTCACCGGGATAGATGAGATGTCAACCATGGAGCATATCAGCCGCTATCTCGTTCAGCTTGGAGATGCATCTGTTGAGAAGGCACATAAAGTTTGATTCTTCCCTTGTCTCTATCCGGATCAGCCTTTAGTTGGTTTTCATTGCTTGAACCAAGCTTGATCACTGGGTGGGCCGATCTAGAGAACAAGTTCCATGTATACTTCTATAATAGGATGGGAGAGAAGAAGATCACAGATTTAACAAGCATGAGGCAGAGGAATAATGAATCAGGCTCTGAGTTCATTCAAAGGTTCAGAGAAGTAAGGAGTCATTACTACTTATTTAATCTATCTGATGGCCAATTGGCTGAATTGGCCCTTCAAGGGATGTCCCCAATGCACAGAGAGAAGTTTAATGGCCAAGAATTTGAGAGTCTGGCCCACCTAGTTTAGAGGGTGTTTGCTTTTGAAAGCCAGCATCGGGCCATGCGCAAAGATAAGTATTTGAAGGGTACTGCCGCTATGTTTGATCCCTATGATGTAGACTCTGATGGAGATGATCTAGAAGTTGCAACCGTCGAGTGGACATGGGGCAAGGCTCCCGTATCTTGTCCTTGGGTGAAGAAAATAGAAAGTGTCTATGATTTTGACATCAAGAAAGTTGATAAGATCTTTGATTTGCTGCTGGAGAAGAAGCAGTTGAGGTTACCTACAAATCATGTGATCCCTTTGGCTGGAGAACTTAAAGGGAAGAAATACTGCAGATTCCATAATGCTACTTGTCGGATTGTTTTGCTCCAGTAATATCCAACAACGTGATCGTGTAGACAAAATCAGATGGTAGCACACGAGACACATAGATTTATATTGGTTTAGGGCGTGGTGCACACTAATCCCTACTCTAGTGGTGCGGCAGCTCTTATATTCCTATGCTCAATTATAGGGGTTGTTGCTCTTAGCTACAAAGTAGATGGAATTGGTGGAAGATTGGATCCCAAGCCCGAGGTCCCTACCCTCCTTTATATAGGCAGGAGAGGTAGGGGTAACAGAGAGGTCGATCGGGCTAACATATTGTTTCCTAGTTTGTTACAATAGATTAATCCTTGCTATCGTCTAGATATGCCCGCCTTGGTTTGCCTTGATCTCGATGTTGGTTGATCGCGTTAGCCCTTGTGGGCTCCTCCTTGATGGCTGCTGGGCCGATAGCTTGGTGGTAGTCATATATACGGGCGGTGCAGGTACCCCTGGCCTATATCTCTAACACCAGCCCCCATAGGATTCAATGGTAAGCTAGCATGTAGCTTTAAGCCATTAGGGCATCGCAGCCTCCCACTATAAGTTCTGCATACTGCGAGTACATAATGAGCATCTTTGGGTGCCGAAGTATTAAGCAGCGCAATTAGATATTCTTAAGTATTAGGGAGCCAGTATGCTGCTGTTCGAGTACTAAGAGCGTTTCTTGGGTAGCGAGAATCTTCTTCAAGCATTGAGTGCGACGGTGGTACACTGTACATCAAGGGACATTGCCCCTGGCAGCTATAAGTGCCTGACTTGGGTGGTACACCCTATATCGGAAACATAGTTTCCTAGGCGTAGCCCTCGGGATGTTGTTAACGCCGCATTCGGGTGATGTTCCCGATAACCAAAAGCATTGCTTCTAGGACATTGTAGATGTCGTGTTAGGGTAGAAATACTGCTGTACTCGAGAAGTTGGTTCCCAACATATTCCGGCATGTAAATAGTGGTTGTGCATCATTAAGTCCTAGTCATAAACAATAATGAGGATGGGGTAGGTGCACCTCCATCGCCCACACAACACTAAGCCAGTTAATTTTTAGGGTGACCTATTGCAGGTCATTTGAGCACTAAGGGTGTCATGTTTTTCTTCGAGATCTGTCAAGCGATGCAATACAAATTTTTGTGAACCTCGTTAGTGGAAGAGTGAGGACGTTGTCCTAGAGCCCTAAGGCCAATCTAACAGTGTCCTGGTGCGGACACCACTGTAGGTGAGTGACGAAGGTGTGAGCAGCTGTTAGCAGTTGCGTGTGTTACTCTTCGAGCTGCTAACGGGTAGAACGAGTGAACATTCGCTTCATTGAAAGGAAGCATAGGACAAAGCCAGACCAGCGTGGGCACATCATAAAACTCTTTTCTAGATTCTAGGAGCTCGTACTTTGGTTATAGCCATGGGCCAATTAGTTTTTGGTTTCCCCCAAAGGGGCACACATCCACTGAAATAAGGTACTTCGAGCTCATCCAGGTATTGGGAGATTTATGTGACACCGAGTGTCAGAGATTTTAGAGTCAGACTGGTGACCCTCCTGAATACCCCCTGACTCTAGAGGGGCAGGTCGATAGAGAATGAATGGCTACCACTTACACCTGCTGAAGGGGTGAGCCGGGCTGAGTACTCGATTTGAGTGTCAAACCACTCGCCTGCACCAGCTCGGATGACGGTGCATTGAATTTTGGACCTTTTGGTCCCATGGCCTCTGCAGTTACACGGATGGGTTCCTTCTCCACGAAGCTGAGGCATCAGTTTCGGTAGCTTATCTCCTCATGCGTCTATCTCGGAAGCTATGCCTCTTAGAGATCGTGGGGGCATAGCTAGACCTTAACTCTTGCTTTCGCCTATGGAGACTGCTGGATTCCATTGACTGTGTGCATCCCCTACCTATAAAACAGAGGAATGGAAGAGGAGAGTTAGTACACCTACATAATAGCCTTTGCACACTCACCTTCCTACACTTGCCGCATCTCCTATCGTCGTCAGATCTTGCCTACCGTCCATGGCCAGAGAGAAGCGCTAGTGGGAGGAGCCTGAGGAGGGATCTGCCAAGTGGGGCGTGCCTCCCTCTGCTCAGGCCTTTCGCCTAGGCTTGATGGGGTTTGGGTAAGGATAGATCTTGCTGTTGACTTCATTTGGGGATGGATCTGATGCATTTCTTGGTGTAGTGGTTTCTCGTTGGCACACTCGATACCATGGCCCATCATCATTTGAGAGGCCCTGTCACTGTCACATCCCCTGGCAACGCAGGTTGTGCTGTCGCTGGCCTCGCCTTCTTCCTCTGACGATGAGGAGGCCAAAGGAGATGAGCACAACATCCATAACATGTGGGAGAAGCTGGCCGTAGCCGGACAATCCCTCCGAAGTGGGTGTCGGGAGGTGGAACAGCTGAAGGAGTGCCTTGCAGCGGTCGAGACCATGCTTGGTGCCACGGACAGGGAGGCAGCTGATGCCAGGGCCACAAATGTGGTGACCCACACTGAGCTCGCCGGTGAGTTGAACTTCTTTGCTTCCTTTGTGAAATTGCTTCTTGTCTTGACTTTGAACCTCCGTGTTTTTCAACAATTCAAGAGCGGCTAGGCGTTGTCCTGGCTGAAGTGGTGGATCTTCACTAGGCCAACGAGGAGTTGGCCGGCAAATTGGTGGAGGTGATTCGTTCGCATGACAAGTCAGGGTATTGAGCTCGTGTCGGTGCCACCATGGTGCAGATTCATAGCAACCACTGCGTGGCACTAGAGAGAGTAGTGGAGGCCATCGTCATGTTGGTGCAACCGACGAGGTCAGACCTTCGCGAGCAGGCTCTCCACCTCTCGGCACAAATCAGGGAGGTAACGACACATGGTGTTCGCCGTGGGGCCACGGTGGCCCTTGCTACCACTTACCTTCGTCTTCAGCTGGAGGTGGACCTACATGCGATGGAGCCTAGGTTCCCGTCACAGATGGAGGTGCTCGAAGATGTTGACGTCAAATAGTGGATAGCCAATTTTGGCATCGCCGCCAATGCCATTGCGGTGGTTGTAAATGTAGAGCAGTCATTAAGGACACTCCTCATTAAGGTCGAGTCATGTTGGTTTGCTTTTTTGTGTAAAAATATTATCTGAATAAAATTCTGCTTTGCAAATAGATAGTTGCATTGTAGCCCCCGAGCACTTGGGCAGGTTAATATAACATGTCTGAATACTGAGACCACACTAACCAATGTGACTATTTTGGCGTTGCCATGTCAGTGCAAAGCCCTGAAGCTCGAGTGTCGACTAGCCAGTATGGCATTACTCAAGGGGGAGATGTTGCGTAGCATTTAGGACATAGCCCCCAAGCCATTCTTTAGAAAAATGTTTTCTTAGTTGTTGGGGAGTGAGACCCTTTCATGCATAGCAACCATATATTTTTCCTCTTTTTTAAAAGATGGGAAAACAAGGATTAGTGCGTGTTAATAGCACTGGTAGAGTTTGTCCCTCCTCTACTCAGGGTTGACCCGAGGTTTATTGTAGTTTGCACCGTTGGTGATCTAGGCCCCAGTCACGGGGTCCACCTGGCAGCTGGGTCATTTTTCTCTTCTTCTGGTTTTGCTTCTTCGGGCAAATCAGGTGCCTCTAGTGGCAATGGTGTTGCCGGCGAAGTGGAAACCATAGAATCGGGAGGTAAAACACTAGCCAATGTTTCTAGCATGAACCGGTGCTCTAGAGATCAGGGCGAGTGTCAGGGCGTTCCTGAGCTGTTGACACTTCTTAGCATCACTCGCGTTAGGTTGTCATCCCCAACATGACACCAAGAGTGTGGTTGTATTGTACTCATGCCACTTAACTATATAAAGATATTAAAGTATATATCCGCAAGTGCACAGATAAATACACCCGTTGTAGCATTTCACCTAAGTTTATCCTAGGTATCATTATTTATATTTAACCAAAGGAGAACAAACAGAGGTGCACATATTAATTAAAGGCTACTCTACACATGTGATATGAATATTCGAAATCACTATCCTTTACTCTCAAACAGGAATCAATCAAATAAAAATATATGATAATCAGACCATTCAGATGATATTCCTTAGAGCAATACTACTATGGCAAGGCATTGATTAGAATATAAAGTAAGAGAATAACTCCTAAGTAATCTGTTAACTATTAGTCATAATCTACATTGATTAGTGCAATTATATCAGGTAATCATTGGCTAGGTTATCTCATATCCATAAACAAGGATCATCTCCATTACGAAGCTGAGAAACAGAGTAACAACTAAGTAATGAGACCACGTTCTACTAAGTTCTACACTCAGGGAGTGGACTACAAAGGACTCAACAGGAATGTCACACCCGCGATCTACCACATGGCCCAGAGTGTAGAGTGTATTTGCAGGTAAACAGTGTATAAGTACCACACTTACACAATGTTGACCACCCACCCATGACTCAATAAGGTGAGTGCTTTGCAAACATGTGTATAAACATAATGATAAACTATCTATGCCAAATATATAATCAAAGTAGACTAATCTCATAATAATCAAGGATATAATATAGATTAAGAACAAAATCATATCTAATGTATCAAGAATAATGATCAAGAACAATGAACTAGAACTAGACAATGATGAACTAAAACAATTACGAACTAGAACATAAACAATTAGAACATGAAGAACTAGAACATGAATTAGATCAAGAACTAGAAGAACTGATGAACTAGATGAATATCTAAAGAACAATGTTGATACAAGAGAGAAGAACTGGATTTACCAAGCTCCTCTTGACTAGATCTGGAGCCCAAGGCTGCTTGACTCCTCTACTTCTAATTCTAATCTAGCTATGCCTAGATCTGATGGAGCTCTAAGGAGATGAGAGTTGCTAGTTGGTCTTCTGTTTTCTGGTTGATGATTGATTGAATGAATTCCCCTTTGGAGGGGGTCTGGGGCCTCGTTTATATAGCCTAGAGCATGGAACCATGGCCCTTGGATCAAACCGACCTTCACGTAGGGTTATGATGCATCCTTGGAGGCGGTTGAAGTAGCTTGCAAAGGAAGGAGCCGAGGGGCGGTGATCAGGGGCAGGACAGTCTAGGGTTGAGGCTGGTCGGCCCCACCTGGTGGCGCCTCGTGGTGGCCCTCCTCGTGGAGTCCTTTTGGTGTCCTCTAGAAGCCTCTTGCGTATTCGTGACGTGGAGATTAGGCCGATTGATGTGGGTTCCTTCTCGTGGAAGATATCAATTCCTGAATTATTCTCATAACCCCCTGCAAACTATAGATTCACCAAAACTCATGGAATTTCGTTAGTTGACACCCTAAACCTATGTTGGTGATCATTTATTGGCCCTTTATATATTTATTTTAACCCTTTATTATGGTAGATAACCATCGTCAACAACTCCCCCAAGCTTACCTTTTGCTAGTCCTTTAGCAAATATTCATAATGGATCAGGAGTTGCTACATTGCTTTTACGCTTCAAAAGTACACATGCGTTCAAACAAGAATTTTCCTCCGAACTAGGTCTAACCATTCTAACCTTCAGACTTACCCATATTACCTTTAACTATGGAGCTTATTAGCCTTCACTTGGGTCTTGAGCAGTCAAAAAGTAGAACAATCAAATCAAGCATTATGTCTCAAACTCTTCATTCAACTATTATTCCGGAGTTTTGCAAGATTTTTAAAATAAAACTCAAAGTATCTTTTTGTATAACTCTCTCAAATCTCTCAATATATGTGGTATTTCTAGATCCTCTCCAAGGAAAAGTGAGATTTGTCTTCTCTCATCCAACATCTAATGCTTTATCTGGAGCTTGTAGGTATGGAGACAGCGTGTTCATACTTGCAAAGCATATTTTGTAAAGTCAAACAGTGGATCTAGAGAAACGAGGCATACGATCAAATCAAGAAGTGCATATGTATGGATCAAGGAGTGGTTTATTTATGATGAAGGTGATAGTGGATCTAATTCTACTTTTGCTCCTTTGAAAGGGATTTTGACCTCTCTTTGAATAATTGAAGAACTTAGACTAAGAGATATTTTGGGCTATAGTTTTTTTAGAGAGGCGGGCATCTAAGTACCCATTGTTTTGGTAGGACACTTGTCCATGTTTTACTCTCCATATATTTCTCTTTCTTCTCTTTTTTTAAAAATATATAAGCCTAGAACATTCTTGTCTATAATGAAAGATTGAGATATAATAATAACATGGAGCAACAATAACTAGGGCTTATGAAATGTATGGATAGGTGACAAAAATCCTATAAGACATGTGAGTGGTGTTCTCTCCCAGTGTAGGAGAAAAATATATTTGGTGGATCTAAATGAAAAGGCATGTTGTTGCGTACTTCAAGTGTAGAAGTAGCATATTTGAGTGGAGTATACGTGATCTTGATTTTAAAGTATGACAAGCCTCTAAGGGTCAACAGAGCTCGACAATGCTCAATGCAAGTACAAGTAGTAAAAAGTATGAATGGAGTTTTCTATCCTATGTATGGCTGTGGTAGGAATTTTAAGCTTTGTCATACAAGTACTCATCATGGTATTTTAAGATTTTCAAAAGATAAAATTCTTTAGAAGTCTAGCATCAGTAGGAGCAAGATAAATAGCAGCTCAGACTTTCTCATATCATACTCCTCAACTACCTAGATTTAGATCTAGCATTTGTAACCCACAAGGTTCAGGCTCAGAGTTTATCTTTAGATCAAGACAGTTCTACCCAAAACTCGGGAGAATTTGTGTTTGAAAACTAGGCATTTGAAAGGAATTACGACAGAGCAACTATTCATCATTTCCATTATGTTTAAAATTGAGTTCTACGGTAATTAAGTTCTAATACTCTCTTGTATCTTTTATTTTAACTAATATATTATCTAGCTAATATTATCACACAACACTCTTTTTATTTGGTTTTCTTAAGTTATGCATCTTTTTATACTTTTCAGAATAAAAGATAAATCACTCGAAAAGGAATACTTATCGAGATATACGGGGGACGCTCTCCCCCAAGCTGGATTTTGACGTAGTCATTCATCTTGAGTCCTCGATTGCGTAGATGCTCATCACTCCTTTGATGATTGTTCAAGGCAGAGCTCTTGAGTGAGTGAAGATATCATGGGCTTCATAGGAAATTTCTCTTTTTCTTGTTGAATTTCAAATAGACAACAAAACTCGTGGAACATATTAAGGGTTAGTGGAAAACTATTCCTTAATTATTTTGGAGTCTTGAATTATCTTTTATTATTCAACTAGTTTTTCTTCATTTTTAGATTATATATATATGCCTCCACAGTGAGTAATTATTATGGGTTGCTACACACCACACTATTACTCACATGGGGCTTAGAGTTTATATATTTCCAGATGCAATGAGATGATTCAAAATATAAAAGTTATTTTTATTTTCTTTTCAAATGCAATGTACAATTTAAATATGTATTTAATTCTAAATAGTATGCATGTTATTAATGAAAAAAGTATTTTTATTCTCAATGCAATGATATGCTAAGGGAATGTAAAAAAAGTAGATATGCTTAATTTAAATGCGGATAAATACCGATTTACCTTTCGGCGAAGGTTCGGAGATTTAGGTCCGTCGACCCGGACCTTACGTCTGGTTCAGTCTTCAGAGGTTTCTTCCAGCTTAACTGAGGAGCTGGATGGTTGCTCGTCAAGTGTTGGAGAACTTGATGATGATGTTGATGTTTCTTTTCTTTTTCATACTTTCTTGGATTAAGGAGTCTCTTCCTGTGGTTCACTCTTCTTGGGCTTCTCTTCTTCTTTCTTTGGAATAGCTTCTTCTTGGGCAGCTTCTTTCTCTTTGATGGCTTGTTTCTTTTAGCGTTGAGAGCGGTGTCTCCTCTTGTTCTTTCTAGGCTGCTCACAAGCAGTGTAACTATTAAAGTAACAACGTACCTTCTCTCCAGGGAATTGGAAGTGGATTTCTCCAGTTCTTATGTAGATGATCGCGCCAGTGGTGTTGAGGAAGGGTCTTCCTAAAATGAGGTGGACATCGTCTTCTTCTCCCATGTCAAGAACCATGAAGTCGGTAGGAATGTAGTGATCTCTTATTTTGACCATAACATCTTTCACTACTCCCTCCGGATGTCAGAATGATTGGTCCGCCATCTGCAGCTGCACATATGTACGATACATGGGTCTAGTATTATACAAATGTTTATATGTTACCTTAGACATTATGTTGGTGCTAGAGCTGATGTCGTAGAACTTCTTGTAGAAAGTACTTCCCTCGATCATACAATCGATGGTGGGTACTCCAGGATCTCCCAGCTTAGTGAGGTATAGTGATGGAAGGAGGTGGTCAAGTTCTGAATCAATAGTGTTGACCATCCATACTATTTCTTTTGCCTGATGCTTAGCTTTGTTCCTCCTTCTCCTATTCTTGTTCTTCTTCTTTGTTGGGGCAGCGGTTGTATCCTCGTAGAGGTACGACATCTGTGGGTGAACTCGAATGTTGAGGGTACGCTTCTTGAAATTGAATCTTTCTTTTCTCCCATTGATTGTGAAATAGATCTTGGCGCTATCTGCGTAGATGATGGCTTTGGTGGTACTCAAGAACGGTTGCCCCAAGATGATGGGTGCTTTTTCGTCTCCACCTGTTTCTACAATCACAAAGTCTGCTAGCACACATACGAGTGTTCAACTACGATCCAGACATCTTCAAGGATTCCCTTAGGGTAGCACAATGTCTGATCTGCAAGCTGCAAACACATAGTTGTATACAATAAAGGATCACCATGAATTTTCTCATAGATTACCCTGGGCATGATGTTGATGCTTGCTCCAAGGTCACAGATAGCTTCTTCAAAGCTGTGGGGTCCAATGCGAATAGGGATGACAGGTCTCCCTGGATCTCCTTTCTTCACTAGTAGAGTGTCGTCTACCCATGTTCCGCATTGCTTTGGAGGTGCGGTGAAGTATTGCCCTGCATTATAAATGTCTACAAGATTTGCAGTTTCTAAATCCTCTGGCTTCCTCGGAATCTTACCTCTTTCGATCACTAGTACAGAAGCTGCTTGCTGAGATATTTATGATTCTATCATTTTATTAAAGCTATGTTGATTCTTTATGGCAGAAGTAAAGCTATACATTCTAGTATTAATATTTTCAAGCAATTTATCATTGGAAGCTATCTTTCTAGACATAGTATCAATAACTTTATTCTGATTAGAAATCATTTCTCTCAAGGGTGGTTGATTAAAGTTATTATTAAGATTATTACCTTGGTAGTTACCTGAGTAATTAGGCCTTGATTGTTGATTCCATCCTTAATTTTGTTGAGGACGATTGTTGAAGTTGTTGTTGATGTAGTTCACATCCTCTTGAATCTCAGGGCAGTTTCTCCCTGAGTGGCCAGTGCCTCCACACTCTTCACAGGTCATGCGAGAATCGTGGATGTGCATGACTTCGTTCTTCTCAGTGGTGCGTTCATCGAACTTCTTCATGAGCAGGTCTATCTTGGTAGACAACATGTCTACTTCCTTCAATTGATGCATTCCTCCTCCTCTCTTGCGAGGTTGAGTGCGTTCCTCGTTCCATCCCTGGTTAGAGGCCATCTTCTCAATCAGAGAGGTTGCTTCAGTGATGTTGAGCGATAAGAATGATCCTCCAGCAGCTGCATCTACATTCTCACGGGTACCAGAAGTGAGCCCATGGTAGAATGTCTGCATGAGTAGCTAATTCTCCATCCCATGGTGAGGGCATTCTGATATGTAATCTTGAAAGCGTTCCCAGGCTTCAGGGATTGATTCATCGTGTTGTTGCTGGAAGGTTGAAATCTTCGCACGTAGAGCATTTATCTTCCCCACTGGAAATAATTTTGCTAGAAAAGCAGTAGCACAGATCGACCATGTGGTATTCTTGTCCTTGTTGGCATAGAACCATTGCTTTGCTTTTCCTAGGAGTGAGAAAGGGAACAAGCGGAGCAATATGGCATCTCTTGTGACTCCCTTGATGGTGAAGGTGCTACAAATCTCCAAAAAGTGTTGGAGATGAGCACTCGCATCTTCATGTGCTTTTCCACAAAACTGGTTTCCTTGCACCATGTTGATCAAAGTAGGCTTGAGCTCAAATCCGTTATCTCCCACATTTACTGTCGGTCCAGTCCTGATGTTAGCAGTGGTTGGAGCGAAGAATTCAAGGAGTGATCGGTTGGTCATGGCTTCAAAGTCTGGTGTTAAGCTTCTTCTCAATTGGTTGATCTCAGACAAAGTGGTTGGAGCCTTCTTGAGCTTTGCTCTTGTTCTTCTGATTAGAGCTTCAGGGTTCTCAACATAGTTTGTCGGGAGTTCAAAACCAGTCATACATCACCCTGCATAAGATCAAAAAAAAAGACAAAGGACAGGGTGAGACTGTTAGAGTAAAGGATCAAGTGATGTAGTTCGAATATCACAGGTGTAAGAGTGTTCCTAGATGTGAAAGTGTGTTTATGCTCTTAAGAATGTTTTCTAACTTAGTGTGCCATTCCGTTGCCTCCCCGACAACGGCGCTAGAAATGCTTGTTGACACTTCTTAGCATCACTCGCGTTAGGTTGTCATCCCCAACATTACACCAAGAGTGTGGTTGTATTGTACTCATGCTACTTAACTATATAAAGATATTAAAGTATATATCCACAAGCGCACAAATAAATACACCCGTTGCAGCATTTTACCCAAGTTTATCCTAGGTATCATTATTTATATTTAACCAAAGGAGAACAAACAGAGGGGCACATATTAATTAAAGGCTACTCTACACATGTGATATGAATATTTGAAATCACTATCCTTTACTCTCAAACAGGAATCAAGCAAATAAAAAGAGATAAAATATATGATAATCAGACAATTCAGATGATATTCCTTAGAACAGTACTACTATGGCAAGTCATTAATTAGAATATAAAGTAAGAGAATAACTCCTAAGTAATCCATTAACTATTAGTCATAATCTATATTGATTAGTGCAATTATATCAGGCAATCATTGGCTAGGTTATCTCATATCCACAAACAGGGAACATCTCCATTACAAAGCTAAGAAACAGAGTAACAACTAAGTAATGAGACCGCGTTCTACTAAGTTCTACACTTGGGGAGTGGACTATAAAGGACTCAACAGGAATGTCACACCCGCGATCTACCACATGGCCTGGAGTTAGAGTGCATTTGCAGGTAAACAGTGTATAAGTACCATACTTACACAATGTTGACCACCCACCCATGACTCAATAAGGTGATTGCTTTGCAAACATGTGTATAAACATAATGATAAACTATCTATGCTAAATATATAATCAAAGTAGACTAATCTCATAATAATCAAGGATATAATATAGATTAAGAACAAGATCATATCTAATGTATCAAGAATAATGATCAAGAACAATGAACTAGAACTAGACAATGATGAACTAGAACAATTACAAACTAGAACATAAACAATTAGAACATGAAGAACTAGAACATGAACTAGATCAAGAACTAGAAGAACTGATAAACTAGATGAATATCTAAAGAACATTGTTGATACAAGAGAGAAGAACTGGATTTACCAAGCTCCTCTTGACTAGATCTGGAGCCCAAGGCTGCTTGACTCGTCTACTTCTAATTCTAATCTAGCTATGCCTAGATCTAATAGAGCTCTAAGGAGATGAGAGTTGCTGGTTGATCTTCTACTTTCTGGTTGATGATTGATCGAATGAATTCCCCTTTGGAGGGGGGTCTGGGGCCTCGTTTATATAGCCTAGAGCATGGAACCATGGACCTTGGATCAAACTGACCTTCACGTAGGGTTAGGATGCATCCTTGGAGGCTGTTGAAGTAGCTTGCAAAGGAAGGAGCCAAGGGGCGACGGCCAGGGGCCGGTCAACCTAGGCTTGAGGCTGGACGGCCCCACCTGGCGGTGCCTCGTGGTGGCCCTCCTCGTTGAGTCCTCTGGTGTCTTCTAGAAGCCTCTTGCGTATTCATGACGTGGAGATAAGGCCGATTGACGTGGGTTCCTTCTCATGGAAGATATCAATTCCTAAATTATTCTGATAACCCCCTACAAAATATAGATTCACCAAAACTCGTGGAATTTTGTTAGTTGACACCCTAAACCTATGTTGGTGATCATTTATTAGCCCTTTATATATTTATTTTAACCCTTTATTATGCTAGATAACCATCGTCGACACGAGCCCATCTCTTGTTTATCCTTGTAAGCATGTTTTAACTCATCCAGGATCAGGTTCCATTGGGGCTATTCAACAGCTAGCCTCTCGTACTCGTATGCATCTTGGAAACAACCCGCGACGGTGATGACATCGCTGAGGCCTAGCATCTTGAGCTTGAGGTAGGCATAACTGGGGATTGCCATGAATTTGGCGTAGCAGGGTCTCCCAAGGATGGCATGGTAAGGACCCTCAAAGTCTATGACTTCAAAGGAGAGTGTCTCCTTGCGGTAGTGTACCTGGTCACAAAACATGACAAACAGAGTGATCGTGACAAGGGGCATAACCTGTTGTCCGAGGATGATCCCATGGGATGGAGAATGTTGAGGAAGCAGTTTGCTTGTCTCGATGTTTAGCTTTTCGAATGCATCCTTGTAAAGGATGTTTATGCCGCTTCATCCATCCATAAGGACTTTGGTCATCTTTATGCCTCCCACAACCGCGTTGACCACTAGAGAGAATCGACTAGCCTCGATGACGTGATCAGGGTGGTCATCCCTATTGAAGGTGATCGGGCGCTCAGACCATCTTAAATAGACAGGAACTGCAGGCGCAGTGGCAAAGATGAGACACGGTGTTACCTTTTCACGACGATGATCCTCGCAGGCCTGTGGGCCTCTGAAGATTATCATGATGACCTCAATGTTGGGGTAGCCACCTTCATCGTCCTCAATGGCGTCGCCCTTTCCTTTCTTTGGGTGGTCTCCCTTTGTCTTGCCCTTGCCAGCTTCAATGATCTCTTGTTTGTAAGTATGGCAGTCCCTAGCCAAGTGATTCACTGGGAATCCATGGTTTTGACATGTCTGGTTCATGATCTCACCGAATTTTGCATGGCTTCCATGGCTTTGTTTGAATTTTTGACCTTCTTGTTTCTCGGCGTTGGCCACGAGCTCGCCTCGATGCTTACAATCCTTCTTGGTTAGCGCGGATTGGTCTGCATCGTCAGTGAGTCGTGACTTATATTTGCCATTACTAGAGTTAAAGCAATCTTCGTTGTCGGTGTGTTCGTGGGCTGTTGGTATTTATTAACTTGTCACTTGTTTTAGTAGCCACCTATTAATTACCTACACCTCTAGCATTACTTAAACTAGGTTGTCATCCCTAGTGATGGTGCCAAAAATGTTTGCTGGTACTACCTAGCATTGCTACTAGAATAATACTA
Organism: Saccharum spontaneum; assembly: GCA_022457205.1. Taxonomy (NCBI): domain Eukaryota; kingdom Viridiplantae; phylum Streptophyta; class Magnoliopsida; order Poales; family Poaceae; genus Saccharum; species Saccharum spontaneum. The sequence goes on along the minus strand of CM039601.1, from coordinate 31,717,294 downwards.
AGCAGATGTTTATCATTTTATGTGACTAGAAAGAATACAGAATGTGAATGAAAAGGATTCTGCAAGCGGACAGATAATTATACCATTGTAGCATTTTACCAAAGAGTATTCTAGGTATCATTATTTATATGTTACCATAGGGAAGGTGTAGCTTTGGACATGTACTGATAACTTATAACATCGATACAAAAATAATCCATAACAATCTCTATACTCATAACAGGGGTAAGTCATAAGATAAAAGATATATATGATAAGCATTGATCAAGTTCATAATAATGATAAATCTCTTAGAGCACTCCTATCTATAGCATTAGCATGGTCAGGTTAGAATATTAGAGGAATAATTCCTAAGTCATTCTTAATTACAAGTCAAAGCATACGTTGATTAGTGCAATTACACTAAGTAGTCACTGCTAAGATCACCATTGAATCTACACATAAGGGGCATTACTTCAGGAAGTTCAAGAACAAAGCTTTCCCTTCCTTTGCAACTGTGCCCTACTTATGTGACCTATATTCGAGGAGTGGACTACAAAGGACTCAATGGTAGTGTTACACCAGAGATCTACCACATGATCTAGAATATAGAGTGTATTCGCAGGTAAATAACATTTAAGCACCATGCTTACATGATCTCTACCACCCACCCTGTGATCATTGGGGTAAGCGCTATACGAACTTATGCATAAACACAATGATAAACTAACTATACTAAGCATATAACCAAAGTAGACAATGAACATTGCAACCTTGAACATGAATAAGATGAATACTACATTGTCTTAACAATTATACCAAAGCACATAAAAATAATGGAGATATAACGAGAGATGGGTGTAAGAATTATACCAAACCAAGATTTAGACGATGTTAGGAATCCAAGCGAGGATCTGCTTGCCTCCCTCTAGACCTAGCCTAACTAGCTAATGCCTTAGAAACTAGAGAAACTCTGAGGAGATTAGAGTTTCTGGCTTTAGATGACTTAATCTCAAATGACTTGATGCCTCCAAGGGGGGTTGGGGTCTATTTATATAGCCTAGGGGGTGCAATGTGAGCCCTTGGATCAAACCGACTTGAAGGACGGCGTAGATGCAATCCTAGGAGGTGGTGGAGTAATATTGCAGAAGATGCTGACAAGAGGGGCCCACAGGGGGCCGAGCGGCACCATGGTGGGGCCGGTCGGTCCCACTTGGTAGCCTCTCGGGGTCTGCCTCAGGGGTCGCCTCCTGGAGTCCTCTGGAGTCTTCTAGAGTAGCTTTTGTCACGGTTAAGTTTAGTTCTTTTCACATTTTAATCCCTCTTTCTGGTTTCCTAGAATAACCCTGCTGAGAATACAGATTCACCAAAACTTGTGAAAATTGTCAGTTTAAACCCCTAAGTTTCTATTGGTGATCTATTTCAAGCATTTATTCAAGTTATGTTGACAATTTATGATGAACAATAACTACCGTCAACAAGCTCCCGTAAGCTTAACCTTTGCTAGTCCCTTAGAAAAGCTAAACTCAGCAAAATTAGATCAGGAGTTGCTTTTATGCTTTCACGCCTCAAAAGTACACATGCGTTCAAACAAAAATTCTCCTCCAGATTAGAATAAATTGATCTGACTTTTAAACTCACCCATATTACCTTTAACTATAGAGCTTCTTAGCCTTCACTTGGGTCTTGAGCAATTGAAAGACAGAACAATCAAGTCAAGCACTATGTCTCAAGTTCTTTATTCAACCATTATTCCAAAGTTTTTGTAAGTTTTCAAAAATAAAACTCAGAGCTTCTATTGTATGACACTCTCAGATCTCTCAATATATGTGGTATTTGTGGATCCTCACCAAGGCAATAGTGTTGCTATGTCTTTCTCTTCCTACAACTAAGGTTTATAGTGGAGTTCATAGGTAGGAAGAAAACATGAAAGAGCATACTTGCAGCACATATGTTGTAAAGTCAAACAATGGATCCAAAGAGAATTAAGTCATACAATCCAAGATGTGCATGTGTATGGATGTATGGGGGATATATATGGTGGCTAACCTAATTCTACTTTGCTTCATGAAAACATACCTCTTTCTTTTGGAATTTGGAAACAACTTTCAAGAAAAACATGGAAAATCTTATTCATCTCTCTTCTTTTTTTCAGACGGGCATCAGAGTACACATTGTTTTTAGATATCTCAAACACTTGTCCATTTTTTTCAATTCTTTTTCTCTCTTTTTTTCATGAATAACTTTTGCATAGCCACATGCCTCTTCTCTGCAATAAAACTTTTGAGAGATAACAACAAGAACTTGGAGCATTTATTTTGGGGTATATCCTATAGGGTATATTTTTGGTGTTCACTTCCAGTGTTGGAGTAAAATATTTTTGAGTGAATCTTGATGGAATGGCATATTGTTGTGCCTACTCCCAGTATAGGAGTAGTGCATATGTGGGTGGTGTGTAGGTGATCTTGATTTTAAGAGCATAACAAACCTCTCATAAGGCATCAACAAAGCTTGACTAAACTCAATGCAAAGCAAGTAGCATATATGAGTGAAAGGTTTTGCTAGTCTAAATATCACATATGGCTCTGGTTGGAATTCAAGCTTTGTCATACAGGAGCTCATCATGAATTTTATATTTTTTTTCAAAAGATAAATCTCTAGAACTTTAGTATCGCTAGGAACAAGATAAACAACAGCCTAGACTTTCTCATATCATATCTATCAATTACCTAGATTTAGATCATGCATATAGCTACCCACGAGTTTCAAGTTCAAAGTAAATTCTTATATCAAAACAGTTATATCCAAAACTCAGGAGAATTCAAGGCTAAAAACTAGGTACTTCAAAGGAATTACAACATAGCAACTATTCATCATTTCCATTGGAAGAGTTTATCTCAGACTCCATTATTTATTTAGCTCTCAAAAATAGAAAACTAGACACACTTACTTTTTATTTTGCTTTCAAAGTTTTAAGATCACACCTTACTATATAGATATAACTATCTAGGATAAATTTTTATTTTTTTTCTTTGTTATGCATCTTTTTATTTCTTTAAAAAAATATAGCACTCTCAAAAATAATAAAACTGAAAAGGAAAAGAAATACTTAGCTAGATACATGGGAGATGCTCCTCCCCCAAGCTAGATGTTGGCGTGGTCGATTGTTGAAGTGATTCTCAGAGCGGGTTTGTCGACGGATGTCCTTCTCACCTATGAGTAGAATGAGATGTCTGTAGCCGAGTGAACTTACTCTTGATCATTTGTACCATCCTGTAAAATACTCCAACAAGAATACCAAAAACTCGATGCTTGGATTAAGATAAAGGGTTAGCGGTTAGCCATTCAAGGATTTGTTCTTCTTATGAGTTTATTGGCAAGGTTTTAGCAGGAGGTCTATTTACTATCTTTTTGGATTTTCTATTTTTATAATGCAGAAGGAAAATATGTATACATGGAATATTTTTTTTATGCCACCACGTTGAGTACTCCCGCGAGCTTTTACACACCGTTGATTTACTCACATGGGGCTTAGGATTTAAATGATGCAATGATGGAATGCAAAAACAAAACTTTTTATTTCCTTTTAATATGCAACAATGATGATATGCAATAAAGTATGTCTTTTTTCTTTTCTCTAATATAGTGCAAATGCAAAAAAGTAAATATGCTAAAGGAAAAATAATTAATGCAATGATAGAAAATAAATATGGATAACTACCGATGTTACCTCACGGCAAGGGTTTGGATTTTAAAGTCCTCTGGACAGGACTAGGTAGAAGAGAATGCTTACTTTTCAGGTGCACCATCTAGTCTCGGTGATGGAGACTCAGACAACTGTGCCTCTTGTGACGGTGATGATGTTACCTTCTCTTTCCATACTATTTAGTCTATGGGCTTGACTTTGGCGGAGTAGCTTCTTCATTGGTGGGTGCTTTAGGCTCTTCATCGTCCCATTCATTCCATCGGGGTTGATGTTGGTCCTTCACCACTTCTACTTCATAGTCCCCCCATCCATTCTTAGGGAGTTGATTCTCTTGTTGGCGGGATGATCGACGTGTCCTCCTGGAGCAGGACTTCTTTGGCTGCTCATAAGTAGTATAACTATTAAAGTAACAGCATACCTTTTCTTTAGGGAATTAAAAGTGGACTTGTCTAGATCCAACATAGATGACTGCATTGGTGGTGTTGAGGAACGGTCTTCCTAGGATGATGGGTGAATCATCTTCTTCTTCCATTCTAGGATCATGAAGTTAGCGGGGGCATAGTGATCTTGAATTTTGACCATTATGTCTTTCACTATGCCTTCTAGGAATCGAATTGATTGGTTTGCCATCTATAGCTGCATATATGTCAGGTACAAAGGTTCGTTACTAAATAAATATTCATACGTTACCTTTGCATTATGTTGACACCCGATCCAATGTCGCAGAAGGTCTTATGGAAGATCTTCTAACCGATGATACACTTGATTGTCAGTACGCTAGGGTCATCCTTCTTCTCAAGGAATGGTAGAATAAGGAGGTGGTCGTACTCTGATCAAATGGTGTTGATCATGTTGACTATCTCTTCAGGTAACTAGCTGGTCTTGTTCTTCCTCCTTTTGTTCTTCTTCTTCTTGGTCACTGCTGTTATCCTTCAGGCAGGTATGCCTTCTGTGGATGAGTAGGAGAATATAGTATGCAGTCCTTGAATGAGAACTTCTCCTTGTCCTTGATGAGGAAACAAAACTTGGCAGTGTCCACGTAGATGATGGCCTTCACGATGCTCAGCAATGGTCGGCCCAAAATGATGGGTGCCCTCCATCTCCACCTATTTCCATAACCACAAAGTCTACGGGCACATATGATTGTCCCACTCAAATGATGGCATCTTCAAGAATTCCTTTGGGGTAGCAGAGTGACTGATCTATAAGTTGCAAACACATATTTGTGTACAACAAAGGATCTTCTAGAATCTTATCATAAATTATCTTATACATAATGTTGACACTTGCTCCGAAGTCACAGACAGCTTCCTAGAAGATGTGATGTCCAATGGAGATAGGAATGACAGGTCTTCTTGGATCATCTTTCTTATCAGGAAGGGTGTAGTCTATCCACCTTCCCTCTGACGGTTGAGTGTAGTAGAAAGCTGCATTGTGAATATCAACAAGATTTGTAGTTTCTAAATCTTCTGGCTACCCTAGAATCTTACCTTTGTCGGATAGAGGAATAGCAACTACCAGCTGAGCTATTTGTGATTCTATCATTTTATTAAAGCTATGCTGGTTCTTAATAGCAGAAGCAAAGCTATCCATTCTAGTACTTATGTTCTCTAGAATTTTATCATTTGAAGCTATCTTCTTAGACATCTAATCCATAAGTCTAGATTGACCAGTAACTAATTCTGTCAAAGGTGGTTGATTGAAATTATTATAATTGTTACCTTGAAAGTTACCTTGGTAGTTCAGCCTCTATTGGTTCCATGCTTGATTCTATTGAGGACGATGCTGATGTAGTTCACATCGTCTTGGGTTTCAGGACAATTATTCCCTGAATGTCTAGTGTCGCCACACACTTCACACATCATGCGAGAATCATGAATGTGCATGACTTCTTTCTTCTCACTAACTCGGTCTTCAAGCTTCTTCATCAGTAGGTCCATCTTGGCAGATAGCATGTCTACCTCCTTGAGTTGTTGCATACCTCCACCTCTCTTATGAGTCTAAGTTTGTTCTTCATTCTAGCTTTGGTTGGAGGCCATGTTTTCAACAAGGGTTGTTGCATCTCTGTGGTTAAGTGATAGAAAAGCACCTCCAGCAGCAGCATCCATTGTCTCATGGGTGCTAGTGGTCAGCCCGTGGTAGAAGGTTTGCATGAGTAGCCAATTCTTCATCCCATGATGAGGACATTCTGATATGTAGTCTTGGAAATGTTCCTATGCCTCAGGTTCAGATTCATCATATTGTTGCTAAAAACTTGAGATTCTCCCACGCAGAGCATTGGTCTTGCCTGTGGGAAAGAACTTGGCTAGGAAGGCGATGAAGCAGATATCCCATGTAGTATTCTTGTGTTTGTCAGTGTAGAACCACTGCTTAGCCTTCCCCAAGAGTGAGAATGAGAAAAGACAGAGTAGAATGGCGTCCTTGGTTACTCCCTTGATAGTGAAGGTGTTGCAAATCTCCAGAAAGTGTTAGACATGTGCACTTGCATCTTCATGTGCCTTCCTAGAAAATTGGTTGGCTTGTACCATATTGATGAGTGCAGGCTTGAGCTCAAATCCACTATCTCCTACATTGACTTCATATCCAGTACGGATGTTAGCTGTAGTTGGAGCAGAGAATTCACGAAGACTCTTGTTAGCCATGGCTTCAAATTCTGGTGTTAATCTTCGCCTTATACGGTTGTCCTCTGACTCCAAAGCTGATACTCTCTTGAGTTTAGCCTTAGTTCTCTTTAGTAGCGCACTTCTGGATCGTCAATGAAGTTTGTCGGAAGGTCAAAACCGGTCATACCTTACCCTGCATAAGATACACGAGTAGACAAAACCAGGGTAAGCCTGTTTAAGCAGAGGTCAATGGTTATTTCAACCACATCAAATAATATAAGTTTATCAATGCTTCCTATGCTAGCTACCTTCCCCGACAACAGTGCGAAAAATTATTGTTGGTATTTATTAACTTGTCACTTGTTTTAGTAGCCACCTATTAATTACCTACACCTCTAGCATTACTTAAACTAGGTTATCATCCCCAGTGATGGTGCCAGAAATAACTTCTAAGCACCATGCTTACATGATCTCTACCACCCACCCTATGATCATTGGGGTGAGCGCTATATGAACTTATGCATAAACACAATGATAAACTAACTATACTAAGCATATAATCAAAGTAGACGATGAACATTGCAACCTTGAACATGAATAAGATGAATACTCTATTATCTTGACAATTGTACCAAAGCATATAAAAATAATGGAGATACAATGAGAGAGGGATACAAGAATTATACCAAACCAAGCTATAGATGATGTTGGGAATCCAAGTGAAGATCTGCTTGCCTCCCTCTAGACCTAGCCTAACTAGCTAATTCCTTAGAAACTAAAGGAACTCTAAGGAGATTAGGGTTTCTAGCTCTGGATGACTTGATCTCAAATGACTTGATACCTCCAGGGGGGCTAGGGTCTATTTGTTTAGCCTAGGGGTTGCAACATGAGCCCTTGGATCAAACCGACTTGAAGGATGGCATAGATGCAATCCTAAGAGGTGGTGGAGGAATATTCTAGAAGACGCTGACGAGAGGGCCCATAGGGGGCTTGGCGGCACCATGGTGAAAGGTCTTGATGGCTAGAGGGTGGGTGAATAGCCTTTTTAAAAAATTTCTACAAAGACAAGCTAAACAAGTTTATCAATACAACAAATAGCGAGATGCAAGTTTTGCTTAGCCTACGGAGTGTTTGCAAGCCACCTATTCAATTCACAATTCTAGTATTGGCACTCAACCGCACAAGTTAAACCGAGAAGGTAACTACAACTACAACTAGCAAGCTACACAAAAGAGCTACTCTAGCAAAGCAAACTAGCTAGCAAAGATAACTAAGAAAGTAATGCGGAGTTGAGTTAGGAGGGTTTCACCGAGGGGCGAAGTATTGAGCCAACCAATATGATCAACAATGAATACCAAAACAACCGAACAACGGGATCAATCAATCACAATATGAAAGTGATGACACGAAGATTTATCCCGAGGTTCACGTGCTTGCCGGCACGCTAGTCCCCGTTGTGTCCCTCTTCACCACGTGATTCGGTGGCTAATCGGTCTCACACCGAGCCTCTCAAAAGGCGCCACAAGAACCTACCAAATGGCAAAAGGTTGCAATGACACGAGCAATTTACTAATGTTGCCTTTGGCACTTCGCCGAGGTAGGCACAAACCCCTCACAAACACCGGAGGTGGCCAAGAACAATCACCAACTCTTGCCAACGCCTCCAAGCTGCTCCAAGTCATCTAGGTGGCGGCAACCACCAAGAGAAACAAGAATCCTGCAGCAAATCAACCACCAAGTGCCAACTAGATGCAATCTCACAATGCAAATGCACTTGGATCACTCAATCTCACTTCGAATAAGCAAAGAAGCAAGAGAGATGAGTGGGAGGGGAGTTGCTTAGCTCAAAGTGCTTACAAATATGTCAAAAGTCCAAGAGAGGGAGCTTTGAGCCGGCCAACGAGTATTTATAGATGTACCCCTTCGAATATAGCTGTTACTCACTTGAAACAGCTGCAGTCGTGCTGACCGGACGCGCTGGTCCAACTGACCGGACGCGCCGGTCGCACAACGGCTAGTTTTGCGACGCACCGACCGGACGCGCCGGTCGCAACGACCGGACGCGCTGGTCACGACCGGACGCTCCGGTCCCGTAACTGACCGGACGTGCTGGTCAACCCTGAGCGGCGCACAATGAAACAGTGACCGGACGCGCTGGAGAACCGACCGGACGCCACAGTGCCCACGTCCGGTTGGAGTCCAGTAAGCTCCCTGGACGACCGGACGCGTCCGGTCGACTGTGACCGGACGCGCTGCGCGTCCGATCAACCAACTGAAATACGTGCAGACGCTGAACGCTGACCGGACGCGTCCGGTCACACAGTGACCGCGTACGGTCCAGCGTCCGGTCACCACTGTGACCTCCGTTCGCTTCCGTTTGATTTCTGTTTGATTTCTGACTTCCGGCGTAGTAGAAAATAGGCGTTTCAATTCCTCGAAAACGCCTGAATCCCGCCTCGCAGGCTCGGTGGGAGGGAGAGAGGACCCCAAACCCTCTCTACCGCTCAAACTCCACCGCCTTCGCAAACGTGCTAACATCACCAAGTGATCATCACCATGTGCATGTGTGTTAGCATTTTCACAATCATTTTTTGAGGTGTTATTAGTTCTATCCAAATGCATATGACATGAAATGCACACCTAGAGGCACTTAGGAGTTCAATAGCCGCGTCATTCCCCTCTTTATAGTACGGCTATCTATCCTATAATGTAACCACACCCACTAGGTGTCTTGGTTACTAAAACACAACCCTTAAGCATATACCTTTGCCTTGATCACGTAGGGTTGCATCCAAATCCAAGTGTGGCCATCATGATCACCATGTCCATCTTGCCACCAACCTTGGAATGTACTAATCCTCATATGCTACATACAACTTAGGCATAGGATTAGTACTTAGGCATTGTCACTAATTACCAACACCAAACATAGGACTTTCAATCTCCCCCTTGTTGGTAATTGGTGACAACCCTTTCACAAAGATATTATGATAAAAATTTTGATTGAACCCATGTCACATTGTCCAAGTATATTACCATGTGTAAGAATTATGGACATGTGATCATGAATTCAAATTGATAGCAATGGCTCCCCCTACATGTATGCTATATGTTTGGATATAGGAAGCATACATGTTAGATAGGAAATATTAGGAGCATTGACTACCAATAGGTGCTAAGTGTTTTAGATTATAGACCTTTGAAGCGTGATACCATCGGAGTAGCGATAAACACCATCTTAGCACCTTGTGTAGTTAAATACCACTTGAAAAAGCACAAACAAAACTAGAAACCTCATGAGATCAACATTATAAACACGGTTCTAGTACCGCTTTGAAAAACATGAGGCAAGAAAAATCTAACTACTTCCTATTCATGCTAGTACCTCAATACATCATTCAAATTATACTAGCAAGTCACCACACAAGCAATGTATCGGAGAAAAAGAAATGCATAACTATGCATCATACATATGAAGTGCACATGGAGATGCAACAGTCATGTTTAAGAGCTTGCTCCCCCTACTTGTGTGCTCGAAAATTTAGTTGATCCCCTTCTTTTATCAATTCTCCCTTTAGGTTTTCTCCCCCTTTAGAATCTATCTTTGTGAACAATATTTTCTCCCCCTTTGGCACCAATGACCACAAGGGACCAATTTTAGATAGATTATCATGTTGAATTATGAGGTGAGGATCAAGTTTGTGATTCAACCTAGATTGCTTGCATAAATAAAATGCTTCGGTTTGATCCAAGGGCAAGCTTCTTCACACCTCACTAGAAGGGTTATCATGCACCATGTTGAAGCAAATACTTAAACAAGTTATCTAGATCAAACACTTAGGATCACAAGCTCACAAACAAGTTATATGCTACCACTAGATCATACAAGTCATGGAAACAATAGTGGCACCATATAAACTTCAAATTCATTTGATTTTCATGAATGAGCCTAGAACAAGTAAATTATGACTAGATGCACTAAGCAAGTCCTTAGCATAGAATGTATGACATGTCAACCAATTGTACCTTGGGGCTCGAAGGAGAGGCATGTCATAACATTGGGGTGCATCAACTCATGTTGGAGAAGTCAATTATGTTCAACTCATTCTTTAGCTTGTGAAATCTCTTCTCATCAAGTGGATTGGTGAATAGATCGGCTAATTGATCTTCGGTGCCCACACTTTCAATTGCAATGTCACCCTTTTGTTGATGATCTCTAATGAAGTGATGGCGAACATCAATATGCTTTGTTCTTTGATGATGAACCGGATTGTTGGTTAGCTTCACGGCACTTTCATTGTCACATAGCAATGGCACATTTTTAAAGTTGATTCCAAAATCCTTCAATGTTGCCTTCATCCACAAGATTTGTGCACAACAACTACCCGCGGCGATGTATTCGGCCTCAGCGGTAGATAGTGCAATACTATTTTGCTTCTTGGATGACCATGAGACAAGTGATCTTCCCAACAATTGACAAGTCCCAGAAGTGCTCTTTCTCTCCACTTTGTCACCGGCATAGTCGGAATCCGAATATCCTACTAGCTCAAAGCTTGCACCTTTGGGATACCATAATCCAACATCTTGTGTATGCTTTAAGTACCTCAAAATTCTCTTTGTTGCCTTCAAATGACTTTCTCTTGGTGAGGCTTGAAATCTTGCACACATGCATACACTAAACATCACATCAGGCCTTGATGCCGTCACATAGAGTAGGCTACCAATCATTGATCTATATAGCTTTTGATCCACTATGTTGCCATTCTTGTCACTATCCAAGCTTCCACTAGTGCCCATTGGGGTTATAATGCCCTTTGCATCTTCCATGCCAAACTTCTTGAGCATATCTTTGATGTACTTGGTTTGGCTCACAAATGTTCCTTCCTTTATTTGTTTGATTTGAAGTCCAAGAAAGAAACTAAGTTCACCAATCATTGACATTTCAAATTCCTTTGCCATCATTTTCCCAAACTCATCACAATAATCTTGATTGGTTGAACCGAAGATGATATCATCAACATATATTTGCAACACAAACAAGTCTTTCCCAATCTTCTTGGTGAATAAAGTAGTATCCACTTTGCCCATGACAAATCCCTTAGATAGCAAGAAGTCCCTCAATCTTTCATACCATGCTCTAGGTGCTTGCTTCAATCCATACAAAGTTTTTCTCAATTTATAGACATGATTGAGTTTCTTGTCATCTTCAAAACCGGGAGGTTGCTCCACATACACCTCTTCTTGAATGTACCCATTGAGAAATGCACTCTTCACATCCATTTGATATAGCTTGATATTGTGAGCACAAGCATAGGCAAGTAAAATCCTAATTGCTTCCAATCTAGCAACCGGGGCATATGTTTCACCAAAGTCAAGACCCTCTATTTGTGTGTAACCTTGAGCCACTAGTCTTGCTTTGTTCCTTACTACTATCCCATCTTGATCTTGCTTGTTGCGAAAGACCCATCTTGTTCCAATGACATTATGATCCTTAGGCCTCTCAACTAGTTCCCATACTTCATTTCTCTTGAAGTTGTTGAGCTCTTCATGCATTGCATTTACCCAATCCGGATCTCTCAATGCTTTATCAATGTCCTTGGGTTCTTCTATTGACACAAAAGAAGAGTGAGCACAAAACGATGCCAATCTTGATCTAGTTTGAACTCCCCTTTGTATGTCACCAATGATGGAATCCAATGGATGATCTCTAGCAATGTTAGTTGGTTGAAGCATTTGGACTTGATTGCTTGGATGTTGATGTTGATCATGAGTTGGAGATGATGAACTAGCCACTTGTTGATCTTGTTGCACTTGAGATGATGTACTAGCTTGATTTTGCATTAGAGACCCACTAGCTTGTGTAATTGGACTTTGAAGCACTTGATCTTTGTTGTCATCCACATCAATCACTTGCTTTGGCCTAATATCACCAATATCCATTTCTTTCATAGCATTAGTCAACTGAGTTCCTCTCACATCATCCAAGTTATTTTCCTCATCTTGAGAGCCATTTGTTTCATCAAACTCAACATCATGAACTTCCTCAAGTAAACCACTAGCCAAATTCCAAACTCTATAAGCTTTGCTAGTAGTGGAGTAACCAAGTAAGAATCCTTCATCACATTTCTTCTCAAACTTGCTCAATCTAGTGCCCTTCTTCAAGATATAGCATTTGCAACCAAATACCCGAAAGTATGCAATGTTGGGCTTTCTTCCATTTAAGATCTCATATGGTGTCTTCTCTAGAAACTTGTGGCAATAGAGGCGGTTGCTATAGAAGCAAGCCGTGTTGATTGCTTCGGCCCAAAATGAATGACTCACATTATACTCATTTAACATTGATCTTGCCATATCAATCAAAGTTCTATTCTTTCTCTCAACTAGGCCATTAGATTGAGGTGTATACTTGACCGAGAATTGATGCTTGATTCCAAGCTCCTCACATAGCTCATCAACTCTTGTGTTTCTAAACTCACTTCCATTGTCACTTCTTACTTTCTTGATTGTGGTCTCAAACTCATTTTGCACTCTCTTGATGAACTTCTTGAATATGTCAAATACATCACTCTTGTCCCCAAGAAAGAATACCCATGTGTATCTAGTGAAATCATCCACAATCACAAAACCATACTTGTTACCACCAATGCTTGTGTATGTAGTTGGCCCAAATAGATCCATGTGCAACAACTCAAATGCCTTGGAGGTACTCATGATGCTCTTCAATGGATGAGTGTTGCCCACTTGCTTTTCGGCTTGACATGCACTACATAGCTTATCCTTCTCAAATGTGACATCCTTCAAGCCTCTAACTAAGTCATGCTTCACTAACTTGTTCAATTGCTTTATACCAACATGACCAAGTCTTCTATGCCATAACCAACCCATACTTGATTTGGTGAGCAAGCATGTTGAAAGTTGAGTGTCACTAGCATTGAAATCAACCAAGTATAGATTCTCATATCTAAAACCCTTGAAGATCAAATTGGAGCCATCAACACTAACTATCTCCACATCATCAACACCAAATATGCACTTGAAACCGAGATCACACAATTGAGCAACCGAGAGAAGATTAAAGTTTAACTTTTCAACTAAGAGCACATTGGAAATGCTATGATCATTTGAGATTGCAATCCTTCCAAGAGCCTTCACATCACCCTTGCTATTGTCACCAAATGTGATACTATCAATGCCACTATCATTTGATTTGAGAGAGTTGAACATTCTTGAATCACCGGTCATATGTTGAGAGCACCCACTATCAAGCACCCAATGCCTTCCTCCGGCCTTGTAATTTACCTACAAAACAATTTAATGTCTTTTAGGTACCCATACTTGCTTGGGTCCTTGGAGATTAGTAACTAAGCTCTTTGGTACCCAAATGGCCTTCTTCTTTGGACCCACAATTGGTGTACCAACAAACCTAGCATGCACACCTTTCTCTCCCTTGGTAAGCACATAACAAGAATTAAAAGAAATGTAATGCATTTTAGCATGAAACTTGTTGTTCTTGTTCATTTTATTACAATTAATCTCTAGATGCCCAACTTGCTTGCATCTATTGCAATAACGACCATTGCTCTTCACAAAGCGAGACTTTGGAGTAGCAAAGGCCGCCTTGCCTTTCTTGGGAGTATAGCCCAAACCCTCTTTGTTAAGAGAGAACCTTTGGCTACCCAAGCATTTTAGCAAGCGAGCATCCCCACCATAGGCATTGCCTAATGCGCGGGTGAGATCATCCACCTCTCTCTTGAGAGTTTCATTCTCAACCACAAGTGATGAATCACTAGTAGTAGAGGTAGAGTTGGTTGTGGTGGATGATGATGAGCTACATGAAGCATTAGTAGGACCAACAAATAAAGAATCATCAATAATATCACATGTTAGTCCAATATCACAAGTGACAATCACTTGCTCCTCCTTAGCTTCCTTCATGAGCTTCTCCAATTTGAGATCCTTTTCCTTGACGAGCTCAAGTAGAGAGGAGTGGGCTTCCTTAAGCCTAGTGTGAGCAACTTCAAGGTCCTCGTGGTCTTCCTTTAGACACTCACGAGAGGCCTCTAGCTCATCAAAGGATTTTCTAAGAGCTTTGAGCTCTTGTTCAATTCCTTTGCACTCCTTACTCTTTTTGAGAGCAACAAGCTCCTCCATCAAGGCATCATTTTCATTGCTCTTGGCAATGAGCTCTTGCTCCAAGATTTTGCACTTCTTGGTTGTCCTCTTGTAGCCCTTGCTCATTTGATCTATTATGCCCAATAGATCATCCTTGGAGTAGTCCTCATCCTCCTCATCATTACTCCTACAACCATCACTAGCACAAGAATCATCATCACTATCATCATATTTTACCTTGGTAGGCTTGGCCATAAGGCATGTCGATGTAGTGTCAAAGATGGATGGCTTGTTGGAGAGGGCGATGCTTGCAATGGCTCGCCGAGTGGTCCTCTCATCATCACTAGAGCCATCATCATCACTATTGGAGTTATCACTATCCCAAGTGACCACATAGCCACCACCCTTCTTCTTCTTGTTGATAGTGAAGCTCTTCCTCTCTTTCTTCTCCTTCTTGTCCTTCTTGTTCTTCTTCAACTTCAACTCCCCATCATGATATCTTTTATCTTCATAGGGACACTTTGCTACTACATGATCAGGGCTATTGCAATTGTAGCAAAGCATCTCCTTTGCCTTCATGAAGTCCCTTCTCTTTCTTGCACCATATCCTTTCTTCTTCATGAACCTCCCCATCTTGTGCACTAGGAGGGCCATGGTCTCATCATCGAATGGATCATCATCATCGCTCTCCACCTTGCTCTTGCCCTTAGAAGATGAAGCCTTGAATGCAATGGGCTTCTCTTGCTTGACCTTGATCTCCTTCTTCTCATCTTCATCTTCATCATCATCATATTGAGCATCGGTCATGACATCTCCAAGCACTTGGTTTGGAGTCACCTTATCCAAACCCTCTCTTTGGATCATCTTCCTCAAGATAGCAAACTTCTTAGGTAAGTTCATCAAGAACTTATGTGAGAAGTCCTTGTCCTTGACATCTTCTCCTAGGCTCTTGAGATCATTGACAATAACTTGTAGCCTATAGAACATCTCCGGTATGGACTCATCATCCTTCATCTTGAAGCTTGCAAACTTATCCTTGAGCATATAGAGCTTGGCACTCTTTACCGTTGAAGTGCCCTCATATGTTTCCTCTAATCTTGTCCATACTTCACTTGCCATCTCAAGATCCTTGATTTGCTCAAAGACCTTTGCATCAATCCCATTGTAGAGAGTGTTGAGAGCCATAGTGTTGCATTGGTTGTTGATGCAGTCATTGTTGGTGAGGTTGTCGGGATCAATGATAGCATAATCATGATGTGTCACCTCCCAAACCTTCTCATTGATAGAGCCAAGATATTGCTTCATCTTTCTTTTCCAATGATCAAAAGATGAGACACCATCAAAGAATGGAGGATTGCCCCCGACATGGTTGAACACAACTTGAGCCATCTTACACCAAGGTTGTTAAGCCTTACAAATGGTGACCACGGCTCTGATACCACTTGAAAGGTCTTGATGGCTAGAGGGGGGGTGAATAGCCTTTTTAAAAAATTTCTACAAAGACAAGCTAAACAAGTTTATCAATACAACAAATAGCGAGATGCAAGTTTTGCTTAGCCTACGGAGTGTTTGCAAGCCACCTATTCAATTCACAATTCTAGTATTGGCACTCAACCGCACAAGTTAAACCGAGAAGGTAACTACAACTACAACTAGCAAGCTACACAAAAGAGCTACTCTAGCAAAGCAAACTAGCTAGCAAAGATAACTAAGAAAGTAATGCGGAGTTGAGTTAGGAGGGTTTCACCGAGGGGCGAAGTATTGAGTCAACCAATATGATCAACAATTAATACCAAAACAACCGAACACCGGGATCAATCAATCACAATATGAAAGTGATGACACGAAGATTTATCCCGAGGTTCACGTGCTTGTCGGCACGCTAGTCCCCGTTGTGTCCCTCTTCACCACGTGATTCGGTGGCTAATCGGTCTCACACCGAGCCTCTCAAAAGGCGCCACAAGAACCTACCAAATGGCAAAAGGTTGCAATGACACGAGCAATTTACTAATGTTGCCTTTGGCACTTCGCTGAGGTAGGCACAAACCCCTCACAAACACAGGAGGTGGCCAAGAACAATCACCAACTCTTGCCAACACCTCCAAGCTGCTCCAAGCCGTCTAGGTGGAGGCAACCACCAAGAGAAACAAGAATCCCGCAGCAAATCAACCACCAAGTGCCAACTAGATGCAATCTCACAATGCAAATGCACTTGGATCACTCAATCTCACTTCGAATAAGCAAAGAAGCAAGAGAGATGAGTGGGAGGGGAGTTGCTTAGCTCAAAGTGCTTACAAATATGTCAAAAGTCCAAGAGAGGGAGCTTTGAGCCGGCCAACGAGTATTTATAGACGTACCCCTTCGAATATAGCTGTTACTCACTTGAAACAGCTGCAGTTGTGCTGACCGGACGCGCTGGTCCAACTGATCGGATGCGCCGGTCGCACAACGGCTAGTTTTGCGACGCACCGACCGGACGCGCCGGTCGCAACGACCGGACGCGCTGGTCACGACCGGACGCTCCGGTCCCGTAACTGACCGGACGTGCTGGTCAACCCTGAGCGGCGCACAATGAAACAGTGACCGGACGCGCTGGAGAACCGACCGGACGCCACAGTGCCCACGTCCGGTTGGAGTCCAGTAAGCTCCCTGGACGACCGGACGCGTCCGGTCGACTGTGACCGGACGCGCTGCGCGTCCGATCAACCAACTGAAATACGTGCAGACGCTGAACGCTGACCGGACGCGTCCAGTCACACAGTGACCGCGTCCGGTCCAGCGTCCGGTCACCACTGTGACCTCCGTTCGCTTCCGTTTGATTTCCGTTTGATTTCTGACTTCCGGCGTAGTAGAAAATAGGCGTTTCAATTCCTCGAAAACACCTGAATCCCGCCTCGCAGGCTCGGTGGGAGGGAGAGAGGACCCCAAACCCTCTCTACCGCTCAAACTCCACCGCCTTCGCAAACGTGCTAACATCACCAAGTGATCATCACCATGTGCATGTGTGTTAGCATTTTCACAATCATTTTTCGAGGTGTTATTAGTTCTATCCAAATGCATATGACATGAAATGCACACCTAGAGGCACTTAGGAGTTCAATAGCCGCGTCATTCCCCTCTTTATAGTACGGCTATCTATCCTATAATGTAACCACACCCACTAGGTGTCTTGGTTACTAAAACACAACCCTTAAGCATATACCTTTGCCTTGATCACGTAGGGTTGCATCCAAATCCAAGTGTGGCCATCATGATCACCATGTCCATCTTGCCACCAACCTTGGAATGTACTAATCCTCATATGCTACATACAACTTAGGCATAGGATTAGTACTTAGGCATTGTCACTAATTACCAACACCAAACATAGGACTTTCACATGGTGGGGCCGGCAGCCCCCACCTGGTAACCTTTCAGTGTCTGCCTCGGGGGGTCGCCTTCTGGAGTCTTCTAGAGTAGTTTTCATCATGGTTAAGTTTAGTTCTTTTTCATGTTTTGATCCCTCTTTCCGGTTTTCTAGAATAACCTTGCTAAAAATATAGATTCACCAAAACTTATGGAAATTGTTAGTTTAAACCCCTAAGTTTCTATTGGTGATCTATTTTAAGCATTTATTCGAGTTATGTTGATGGTTTGTGGTGAACAATAACTACCTTCAACATGGGCTAAGGCGAACATGTCATGAAGACTGATGTTCTTCCTTCGCCCAATGTCTCAGCGGTCAAGGCAGTGATGATACTAGCGTCAGGGACATCCTCAAGCTTGTTCTTGCGCTGTGTGAAGCACTTTATGTAATCATACATACTCTCGCTTGTCTTGCATTTGCATCCCAGGATGTCCCACGAGGTGCCTGGCTTAGTATAAGCCCCCCTCAAAGTGATTATAGAACACCTTCCCGAGGTTAGCCCATTGCTTGATCGTGCCTTCCCAAAGGTTGTTTAGCCAGTTTCTAGCGGAGTCGGTGTGGTAGATCGGAAGGTACTGGATCATGAAAAATGTATCCAGTGTGGATGCCGCTTTCATGGTGAGTTGGTAGATACCAACCAAATCTTTGGGTCTATTTCACTGTCGTATTTTTCAATGTTGGGAGCACGAAACCTATGGGGCGTGGGAGTTAACCGAATTCTATATCCAAACATAGGAGGTCCTTCCAAGTCAAGGGTCACCCTTGGCGGCGCGTGGCACTGGCTCAGGTCGGTTCCTAGGATTCCTCCCATCGTGAGGGGTAACACCCTCGCCATCAGAGCAATAGTTGCTCCCTGAATCATCATTAGCCCCATCATCCTCGTGACTTCCTGCATTGGGAGAGCGCTCTCCGATGCCTCCTCCTCGCCTGCCACCTCCATATCCACCACCATCATCGCCCAGTTGCGGTAGGATCTTGGCAGCATCCGTGGTTATGGTGTGGGGATCTATTAGATCGGCGCGATGGTTGAGCCCCTAAGTTTCAAGGTACGCGGCTACGTGTAGCAGATGTATCACTAGGTGCTGATATGTAGTCGGTAGTGGCCGCTATCAGCCCTTGAATTCTTTGGAAAGCCTATCGGACCTCTTCGGTGGATGGCTGTGGCATCACCGCCACTTCCCTCATGGCCTCAGCCAAGTTTTGCTCGGTGTTAGAATATACCAGAACTGCTCACAGAATGTCATTGTGGGTCTGATGGCCCCAAGAGACATTCTGCTGTGGCAGCTGGCATCGGAGTTTTTGATTTTCCTCTGCCAACACGTCATTGTGATTAAGCAGACAATCCTAGGTCTACTGGCTAGTCTCGTAAGGCACTGCATAATCGAACTTGACATGATCATGGGGGAACGTTCAGGTGTAATATACCTGCTTCCCTCATGTCGTTCACACCGACGTAGCAACTACGTGTATGCAAGATGATGTAATCATCGTCAACATCCGAGTGGCTAGCTCCACGTGGCCGGTAACGATCAATTAAACAAAGGCACAAAGCCGTTGTGTTAATGAGTTCGGTGGCTCCCATGTCATGGTCCTAATCACTCTCATTGGAGTAGTCCGATTGTTCCAGGATGGTACCATCCTAGCTGAGATTGTGTATGGTGACCCCGACTTGGTTCAAGTCGAAGTCGCCATTGTGGTGGTCCCTATCAGTATGCCATGGGTTTTTGGTTTCTCCGTAGGAGATCCGAAAGATAGGGTGATAGCCCAAAGGGGTTGGTTTGGGTGAGTCATCGCCGCATGTATTGGCACTCCTAAGGATCGGGAATGAATTAGATCGGGTACCGCATCCATTGTTAGGACTGGATCCCCGATCTTATGGAAGAAAAGGGTGGCGTTGAGTCTAGGCTCTTGGCTGGGTTCAGCAAAAAGGTGACCATGGCGGGTTAGATGGCAAGCAATGGTAAGCGGTCCTCCATCGATAGCCTTCTCTAGTCTAGCAGTGAAATCACATATCTAGAGCGACTGCTCCTCCTCCCATTCGGTTGGCTCGGCCTCCTGCAGGCGTAGGTCCTCGAACCGGTCGGCGATGAAGTCAAGCTTGCCAAAGATGATCCTCATGCCCAACTACACCATCTCCAGTTCATCACCAAAGTTGAAGACGATTCCCATTTGAAACACAAAAATAAATCTGAACACGAAAGGCCCTACCTGGCGCGCTAACTATCGGATTGTTTTGCTCCGACAATATCTAGCAATGTGATCGCGTAGACGAAATCAGATGGTAGCACACGAGACATAGAGATTTATACTGGTTTGAGGCATGATACACGCTAATCCCTACTCTAGTGGTGTGGTAGCTCTTGTATTCATATGCTCAATTATAGGGGTTGTTGCTCCTAGCTATGAGGTAGATGGAATTGGTGGAAGATTAGATCCTAAGCCCAAGGTCCCTACCCTCCTTTATATAGGCAGGAGAGGTAGGGTTACAGAGAGGGCGATTGGGCTAACAATTGTTTTCTAGTTTGTTACAATAGATTGATCCATGCTATCATCTGGATATGCCCACCTTGGTTTGCCTTGATCCCCACGTTGGTTGATCCCGTCAGCCCTTGCGGGCCTCCTCCTTGAAGGCTGCTGGGCCAATAGCTTGGTGGTTGTCATATATATGGGCGGTGTAGGTATCCCTGGCCCATATCTCTAACACTACTAATTATAACACTAATGAGTGTAGAATCTTCCGCCTACATATTCAAAAGGCCATCAAACAAGGGAAAATCAAGTTTGAGCCAGCAAAGAAACCGGTGATGGACATAGATAAGCATCCTTTTCCAAAGGTAAATATGGTGGAGTTCCATGGCCAAAGGAAAGACAAAGGTGTTGACATTAGCTAAGGTTGGAGAAGATAGGTCAGTCGACTCTGAGGTCTAGATATCAGCTAATGAGTACAAAAATGTTAAGCAACAACGCGATCAACAAAAGAGCTGATATGAGCAAGGTGAGACCTCTAGAGCTGGTGCTATGCATCCTTGTGTGACTTCTAGGATTCTGGTGAACAAGTGGCAGCGTTAGAAGGAGAAGGACTACTAGCGCCAGCTTGAGGAAGAAGAATATGAACGCCAACATGAAGAAGAAAGGTATGAAAGAGAGCAAGCTAAATTGCATTAGAACTGTCCTTTCTTCAGACACTATTGGATGTAGGTTTGAAGTTGCCTATAAGATGCAACTTTCCCAAGTGCAGTAATTAGTATTTGGAGTTTAGGCAATCTCAAGCCAACCGTCGGTCTATCCATGAGTGTTTAAGTTACCAATCTAACACGTGGACCGACGTATAAAAATGGAGTTCATGATCGGCTAGGTAAGCGTGGGTATGATCAAAACTAGGCCTGTCGTGATGGAGAAGAAAAAGAGTATGTTTGGCAAGAGGGCCAATGGTGTCTAGGAGGTCTGATAAGAAGCTAGAAGAGATGGGTTCAATGCTTAAGAAACAGAGAATTAGAAGCTCAGAAATCTAGCAGACCCCGTGCATGGTGCGTCAAACAAACAGCCGATAAGAATAAGCTGTCGGCTAATATTGATATGGTTTTTATCCGACCCTTAGAGTTTAGAGCTCCTTGCAAGTACGATGAAGAGGAATATGATGAAGAAGAATTGGGAGAAGTGGTAGCTCAGCTAACCCTCCAATCTCAACAAGCAATATTTGAAAAACCATCTCAACATCGGCACTTAAAGGCATTATACATGAAAGGATTTATCGATTGGAAGCTGATGACTAAGGTGTTAGTCGATGGAGGTGCTGCTGTGAATTTGATGCCTTATACCACACTCCAAAAGCTTGGGAAAGGTCCTGAAGCTTTGCTTGAGACTGACATGATGCTAAAGGACTTTGGTGGTAATGCATCTAAGACCCAGGGGCAATTAACTTCGAATTGACAATTGGGAGTAAAACCCTGCCTACTATATTCTTTGTCATCCATGGAAAAGGGACATACAATCTACTCCTTGGTCGAGACTAGATCCATGCTAATTGTTGCATCCCTTCAACAATGCACCAATGCCTTATCTAGTGGCAGGGTGTTGACGGTAGTTAAGTATCATTTTTAACCGTCAACTTAAACAAAAGAATGCTATAAATATAAATATCGCCCTAGACTAGGGGTTTAACTGACAGAATTCTATGAGTTTTGGTGAATGTCTATTTCTATAGGTGCCAGCTAAAAACAACCAAAGATGATCCACATGTTAGGTTTACATAGAGAGAAAGGACCATATACCAAAAAAGTATAATCTAGAAGACTCAGGAAGCCACCCCCTAGAAGGTGGGACCCACCTATCACTGAGACAGGGGTGGGCGTCCCCACCCTCCTAGCGGCTGCCCCCTATTTAAACAGACCAAGACCTCTGCCATTTTCATTCCATCAGATCATTTCTCACCTCCTGTTTAGAAGCTTGCTAGCTCTCCTCAAAGCTCCAATGGCCAACCAAGATAGGAGGATGGTCCCCTACGAGATTGACCTCAACTCCATTCCTAAGAAAGATTCATATTCCAAAGCTCTCATCCTAGTTAACGATGCTCTCCCTCTCGCCGTCATTCCACCAAAGCCTCACAACTATGGCCAATCCTATTTCGCTCAGCCAGTTCTCACGACACCTCCGCAGCCCCTCTTGCTAGAAGATGCACTGCCGAAGGGACTAGTCGTCAAGCTACCAACAGGAACCAAGCTCCTGCCTCTGAAGCACAATGAAACATTGGTGGGCATAAAGACCAACAAGAGTGGCGAGATCGTCTGCACCAAGTACAGCACTAGAGATCGCACCTACTTCGAAGGAGTCCGCGCTCATCCTAGCAAAGTCAAGTTCCTCCCATTGAAGGATGCTCCTAAACACGCCCTTGCTAATTTCGAAACTCCTCGCAAGCGTCGTAGGACTGTAACCGATCTAGAAAGAGTTTGAGGCTCAGTGTGCGACCATCGCCTCTATAGAAGCTAGCCTATGTCTTCATAGCAGATGCATTATCCATACAAACGAAAAAGTTGAAAACGTGCAGAAGGACAATAAAAAGTTAGATAAGCGTTTGAGCACCTTAGAACCCCCTAAGACAAAGTAGATCAAGTCAGTCTAGCAGTTGATAAGGCACCATCGAGTTAGTCATGAGCTTGCTTAGATTCTTAGTTCCATTAGTTTAATTCTTTTATTCAATTCCATTTCATTTCATCAATTGTAAACAAAAAAGTGCCTTAGATGATACTAAAATAAAGAGTTAGTTATTATACTTTGGATATGTTTTGCCTTTGTTTCTGTCTCCACCATGCTGTGAATAAAGGATAACAGGAAACAAGTGTGGTGGAGACACCCGATGACATAACAAACATATTTTACCGCATGAACGAAAAATTTTGAGAATATATGACACGAGGACCCTACACGTCAAAGCAGACGTCGAAATGCCACCCTAGCAGGGGCGGCCGCCCAGAGCCAGGGGCTGGCGCCCAGCCTGTGGGCCCTCCTCGCTCCGTCCTTCGACTACGATCAGGTTTGTTCCCTACATGTTACAATTTTTATATATACACTTCCTGTTACGTTTCACATATTGAATTCTTAAATAAAACTCATTTAAATACTGAAAACAAAAAGGTAAATTATTTTAGTCATGATCTCTGTATAGACTCACACCATGATTTTTCCTGGGAGTCCTATTGCTGTTGGGAACCTAATTTATAGGGACCCCGTATCACTTAAGTCGTTGTGGAATGTGAGATAGTAGAATCATGAGAACCTGATTTCTGATACTTTGTTATTTGGATAATTTCTTTTATAAAAAGTATTAAAATTATTAGCTATGCTTCTCCTCTGTGGCAAGAATAAAATACCTAGTAGAGCCTTACATTTATAAACTAGCACATAAGCTGCTTGCTTTGTATTGAGTTTGGTTAACCCGTGTGAGACCCTTGTCGAGAAGTAAGTCATGCTTCTAAGATCAAGATCACATACACCCACATATATCCACTGCTCCTACATTGCGAGTATGCAAAAACATGCTTTCCGCCTTTTATCTGTCTCCTACACTAGGAGAAGATACAAAAGAATATTAGGATTCCAAAATAAGTGCTCCAAGCTTGTTATTACTTCATTCTTCCAAAGTTTATTGTAATCCAGGGATAGGACATGAGGCTGTGCAAAATAAGTTATCAAAAGAGGACAAAAGTCCCACCATAAAAAAAGAAGAAGAAAGAAATGAAGAGAGAAAAAAGAAAGATTATCGATTGATAGCTCATGGTCCCTACTTGAGAAAGTTTCTCATTTGTCTCAAGGAAGGAAAAACCTGTTTAAGGAGCAAAGTAGAATTAGTATTAACCACCAAATATTTCCACACACATGCACATCTTGATCTAAGGGTATGACACTCCCCTCTAAGGATCCCGTTTTGACTAGGCAATATATGCAAGGTAAGTATGCTACATCCTTAAAATACCTGCAAACTCCAGATAAGCTTTTGTAGAGTAGGATATTATACAAGGCATTCATTATATATGCCTTAGTGAGATCTACAAATACCACATATATTGAGGGACCTGAGAGTACCACATGAAGGAGAAGGTAAGCTATGTTTTTATTTGAAAAAATATTTACAAAAACTCCAAGTGATAGTGTTGAAAGGAGGAAGGGGCTCTACTTCAAGCTATTCCATTCTTCAACTGCCCAAAGAGGTATGGTAGACACTTTGAATCCTGCAGTATAGGTATGACTAAGGAACAAATCTACTGTTGATGTCTTGTCTAGAGATTATGCCTAAAGTAATCCATTCTTTTCTCAAGGACGAGTAAAAGCCTAAGTGTGGGGAGTTTGTTGACGGTAGTTAAGTATCAATTTTTAACCATCAACTTAAACAAAAGAATGCTATAAATATAAATATCACCCTAGACTAGGGGTTTAACTAACAGAATTTCATGAGTTTTGGTGAATGCCTATTTTTGCAAGGTGCCAGCTGAAAACAACCAAAGATGGTCCACATGTCAGGTTTACCTAGAGAGAAAGGACCATACACCGAAAAAGTATAATCTAGAAGACTCGGGAAGCCACCCCCTACAAGGTGGGACCCACCTATCACTGAGATAGGGGCGGGCGCCCCCACCCTCCGGGCGGCCGCCCCACCTAGGTGACCAATCAGGAGAAAGCTCCTGGATCGTGCTTCTACCACCTTTGAGGATGAATAATAATTGTTAATCAAGGTCGGTTTGATCCGAGGGCTGTGGTGATTCTGAGAGGGCTATATAAGCAAGGCCCCCTGGCCCATGGATCAAGAGAGTTCAGAAACCCTAATTCATATTTTCCAGAGAGAATTCGCCTGAGAGGGGTCCCTTGAATGGATCTTTCTCTACGGCACATACAAGAGAGTTTAGCTTTGTAGTCTCTATGTGAGATTAGAGTTATTCTTCTAGATTGAGAGAGTTAGAGTAGAGGTAGAAGTTGAAGGAAGCCCAGCCTGTCGGTGTCTCCTCTTCAGCTTGTACCTACATGATCAAGTCTCCTAACTCGAGGCTTGGTTCTAGGATTCTTCGACAATTCAACTTTTAATACTAAGTAAGTACGTTGTTATTATTGTTCTTTGGTTTACGAGTTTACTTTATTCGCTTCGCATAGGGAATAGAGTAATCATTCGTAGCATAAGCGTGGTGCTTGGGCTAGGAATACTCGTAGATATCCCTTGTCTGGCCGGATCGGTGTGTAGTAGTGTGGGACGTGACAATCCCATTGTTACCTTTAGAGCCTCCTCCCGTCAAAAGGTTTGGTAGGACCTAAGTGCCCTGGTTAAGCATCCTCTGTGGTGTCTCTTTTCCAATGGTACGTCCCCTTAGACTATTAGTTTCATAGCTTGCCATAGGTTGGAATCAGACTGTCGTAGTAGTCTTCTCTAATCGCTTATATCTTCGCTACCTTGTAGTGCGGCCTAGGGGTAATAGTAAAGATTTGGTTAGTCATCGCATGCTTTCTCCTTGCGGATAAAACAAATACGATACTCTGGACTTATCTCCCAAGTGAAGTGCTCACCGATATCCGTGCGCTTGCGGATTATTTCTCTTAGATTCTTTCGTGTGCGTAACTAATATCAACATAGGGAGACAATGTTGAAGTTGTCCAGGCTAACACATCCATAAGCATGGCAACAGGTGATCCAGCTTATTGGGAGTTTGAAGATTGTGAATGCTTCTCTAGTAGAGTCTGGGAAGGACGTGTTATCAAGATCAGCATTGAACGTCAACAGCCGATCCAAGCAATTGACTCTGAGAGTTAGTTTTGATAAGTTCCTTAGTCGATCATCATGAAACAACTGAGCGTTTTCTTCACAAATTAGTTTATGGAGTACAGCTGTTTTGTTTCAAGTGAGTCGAGATTGGGCCCAAGCGTATTATATTTTACAAAGGGGTTTGATAGCTAGTGATTTTAAATATCTCATGATAGATAATTTGATTCTTCAAGTTATCTGATGAGGACATCGCCACGCTGGACACACTGACGCTATGGTCTTCTCCAAGTTGCAATTCGTCCCCAACTCAGCTGCCATGTCACCCTCGGATTCAGCAGACACGTCGTCACTGTTTTGGCCATAACTCTCACATACGACATTGAAACGGGACGTTCTTGGATGCGTTGGAAAGGGAACGACGACGCCGTCGTTTTGGATCTGGTGACCACGGCAAGTCAGCCCAAATAGGTGCACAGCACCTTGTCATGGTCACACAGAATTATCCACGGACCTTCTGGAGCTGGAACCAGATCCAAAATGACGGCGTCGTCGTCCCCTTTCCAACGCATCCAAGAATGCCCCGTTTCGATGTCGTATGAGAGAGTTATGACCAAAATAGTGACGACGTGTCTGCTGAATCCGAGGATGACGTGGCAGCTGAGTTGGGGACGAATTGCAACTTGGAGAAGACCATAGCGTCGGTGTGTCCAGCGTGGCGATGTCCTCATCACATAAACCATCTTTAGTGTCTAGCCTCCACCACCATTTACAGAGGAGGCTGATATTCATTTTCCTAATATCCTTGATACCTAACCCACCTTTTTTCTTGTTCTTACAGATTTTTGTCCACTTGATCAAATGGTACTTCCACTTGGTGCTTCTCCCTTGTCGGACAAAAGTCCTTCTCATCTTATCCATTCTGTTAATTATGGTTTTGGGCAACAAATATATAGAAATTTGATAAATGGGGGCATTGCTAAGACTGGAATTGATTAGAGTGGTTCTTGCAGCAATGGAAATATTTCCCCCTTTCCATATGTCTAACCTCTTGTGGCT
The DNA here is from genome assembly GCA_022457205.1 of Saccharum spontaneum. Lineage (NCBI taxonomy): Eukaryota > Viridiplantae > Streptophyta > Magnoliopsida > Poales > Poaceae > Saccharum > Saccharum spontaneum. Next base: position 31,690,190 of record CM039601.1, on the reverse strand, counting down.
CTTTTCCAATAAAGGAAGCCAATTAGCAACATGCAGCCTACTAGGGCTGACAAGCATGCCCAGGTACTTGATGGGAAATGTACCAATTTGGTAGTTAAATTATCTCAGCATAAGTTGCAGCCAAATTGTCCTCATCATTTATTGTCATGATTTCACTTTTATTGAAATTGATTTTAAGTCCAGCCATTAGCTCAAACATATACAACGGCATTTTAAGATTTCTGGCCTTCCCAATATCATGTTTAAGGCATATAATGGTGTCATCAGCATATTGCAAGATTGCAACACCTTTGTCAATGATATGATCAATTAAACCACATATTAGATTATTCGTCTGTGCTTTAATAACAATTCTGGATAAGCCATCAGCTATAAAGTTAAATAGTATGGAGACAATGGGTTACCTTGCCTCACTCCTTTATGACTCTTAATGTATGGGCTAGTTAGATCATTCATCTTCACACTAACTATGCCTCCAAATACCACTTGCTCAATCCATCTGCACCATTTTGGAAAGAAACCTCTTGCTGCCAGACATTCAAACAAGAATTTCCATTTGACTTTGTCGTAGGCTTTTCAAAGTCTAATTTTAGAATAATGCCAATTTGATTTTTCCTTTTTGTTTCATGTAAAATTTCATGCAGTATCATAATCTCACTCATAATGTTCTTGTCCTTCATGAAGGCAGTCTGATTAGTATGAATCAATCTTTCAGTAACTTTTTCAATTCTTAGGGTCAAAGTCTTAGTTGTGAGCTTGTACAGGCAATTTAGTAAGCAGATGGGTCTGTATTGTTGGATCTTGGTTGCCTCAGAGATTTTGGACAACAATGTGATAACTCCATAATTAATTCTGCTTATATTGACCCTTTCCTCATGAAAATCAGCAAAAAGTTGAACAATGTCTGTCTTGACTACATCCCAACATGATCGATAGAATTCAATAGGTATTTTATCAGGGCCAGCAACCTTATTTTTTTCAATTAGAAAGAGAGCCTCTTTGATCTCTGATTCAGAGAAAGGTTTGCATAATTCATTATTTTCATCATTAGTGACATGAGCAAGTTCATCCCACAAACTTTTCTTAATGTGGATGATCTATTTTAGGACCAAATAATTCAGTGCAGTATTCAGTGGCATGTGTGAGAAGATTGTCATTTCCTTCAATTAAATTCCCATCTTTTTAAAGAGTTATAACAGTGTTGACGGTAGTTATCGTTCATCACAAACCGTCAATATAACTTGAAGAAATGCTCGAAAAGGATCACAAATAGAAACTTATGGGGTTTAAACTGACAATTTCCATGAGTTTTAGTGAATCTATATTTTTAGCAGGGTTATTCTAGAAAACAGGAAAGGAGGATCAAAATGTCAAAAGGAACCAAACCTAACCGCGACGAAAACTACTCCAGAAGGTTCCAGAGGACACCAGAAGACACCACACTACAGCAGACCCCTAGGATTGCATCTACATCGTTCTTCAAGTCAGTTTGATCCAAGGGCTCACGTTGCACCCCCAAGGCTATATAACCAGGCCCTGTCCCTGGAGGAGTGTCACACCCATTTTTAAGGACAAAAATAGGATGCATAAAGTACTCATGTGCGCCCCAGGACATGATCGCACACACAAGTAGACAAATTACATAGTATCATCACAGTGCTTATTACATAACAAATAAGTATTTAAGACATAGTCTTGAACGATAGATAATAATAACTAATAGTAAATCTCCAGCGGAAACTCCACACAGGGACATGGTTGACTGGTTGACACCAAGACTAGTACTCATTACGATAATCTTCCTCATAATCTTCATCTGTTATGGTGGAAATAGCAAGAGTGAGTCCATGTCGAACTCAACAAATATAACACAGGGTTCATGAGGCTCAAAAGGCTAGACACTGTTTAACTGCATTTAGCTTTTAGTCATATAATTAGCAATTGAATAGCATCAAGATAAACCGCTTCCCATTAGAGAACCAATGATCAATTGTAATAACGATAACGAATAGCATTAACATGAGCATAGTAAAAATCAACAATAATTAAGCATGATATAACAGTTATGATCAACTATTCCATAAGAATCCCCAAGGCCGCTCGTATCCGTGAGCACGGCTAGTATACCAGTTTTTAACTCTGCGCAGAGGTGTACACTTTCACTGTGAGTCATGATTTCCAAATGAGTGGGGAGATCAAGCCCAAACACCCGAAAACCATATAAAGCCACTCAAGAGTTCGTCTAACAAGTTAGGGCCATTAGATTCACTCGGTAGGCAGATGTAGAACCCTCCTTCCCTGTGGCACAACAACCGCAGCCTATACACACTAGGCCAGGGGCTCGCACTACACCCAACGTGGCAAGCCTTTCTTACGCCATTTAAGGTAACCACTAACAAGCTAGAAAAGGTCTCTTGAACAACTAAAGCCAGAGCCATATAGCCCTCACAGCTGTACTGTATATCCCGGTTATCACTTACAGATAAGTCCTTATGGAGAGAAATCAGAGCATCAAAATAATACACATGCTCTAGCCCCCTTTTAATAGTAATAAAATCATCTTAATGATTGATTGCTTAATCCATTAATCAAATTACAAGATCATTGTTCTTAGTTTAAGCACTAGCAATAGCTACCCATATGCATTCCCAAGGTTGACAAGGAATCAAGACAACAAGCACTAAGTTATAATCTCTAAGGTTGGCAAGGTAAGCACATGCATATGTATGATAATTCAATGTTTAGGTAACAAGGATAGTCCTGTGTTATACTTGTCTTGATCAAAGCTCTCTAAATAATACTGCTGACTTGGCTCAAAGTAATACTCCGAATCGTCCAAAAACTGCTCACCTTCTGTACTTGATCATCAATCAACAACATACATGCATCCAATCAAACATACACGAAGCAAACAAAGAGATATAATTAGAACAGTACACCAACAGTAACAAAACAGTAATAAAAGTTTATAAAACTCTTCTACACGTTTCTACGATCACACAGACGCAAAGATCACCAAATTCGGAGTTAAAACGTGAAAGTTATGAATTTTCTAGATTTCCTATAGATAAATAAATACTTATTATAAACCTCGAAAATAAATTATCAAAACTAACTGTACAACTACACTAACATGTAGAGCTCGCAATTACGAACCTAACGCAACTTGAACGGATCAAATCGGAGTTAAAACGAAGTTTTTATGACTAAAACAGTTCTAGTGGCAAATATGTAATTTCCTGAAAACGTATTTTTGAATAAACCGGAAAAGAATACGCCTTCCCAACGCGAAAACGTATTTTCAAAACTACGCTAAGGACCGCGGGTTGATTTCTAAAAATCCGAGGGTCTCTTTAAGAAATTTACCAAGTAAACCGGTATGATCTAATCCTGATCGTTGATTCACGATCGGACGGCTGACAACGATCCAAGGCAAAATAAAAAGAAAACCCGGCCGGCTACAGTACTTCCGGCCGGTGGACTCCATTGCCGGCGCTATGAGTTCGCCGGACAGGCTCGGCCACATCATTCCCGACCACCAAACGTCCTCCTACCGACACCATTCAAACGAGAACATCCTCCCGAACTCGCCTACATAGTTTAGGAAGATTTCTATAGCGCAGCAACGGAACGCGGCTAGGTTAGGGTGGCGGCGCCATTGCCGGTGCACCCGAGCTCACCAAAACCACGATTTGAAGCTTCTCAACACCAAAGAAGGGCACGGGAAGAAAGAGGAGGAGATAGCGAACTCACCAAGCTAAGAAAAAGAACTCGAACCTCTCCACAAGCTCCACCGACGAACCGGCAAGAAGAACCTAGGGTTCCGGCCTCCCACGCTCAATCTTACGTGATGTAGCTCGAGTTTTAGATGGAAAACGGAAAATAGAGGGTCTCCTCTTCCTATTTATAGCCTCAAGATACCGTATTCGGTTAGTAAATCCCAGAAATCAAGTAGAAGAGGCGGCGGTCGTTCTCCAACTCGGAGTCCGGCTCGAACACGGGAGGAGGAAGACGACCGACAACCGGGCCCCACTGGTCAGCGACCAAGAGAGGGCGCGCGGTTTGTCTCAGCGAAGCTGGGCCGGCCCACTCGGTATCGTGCACAGAGGAACAGAAGGCGGCAGCGGCCCACTCGGAGCGGCCCAGGCTCCAGCGCGGGAGAGCAGGCCGTCGGCCCGTCGACTGCCAGGTAAGAAGGTAAGTATTCTTTTTTTTTTCTTTTTCTTTCTTTTCTTTGTTTACTTGTTTTCAAGAAATATCTCAAATAAATTTTCTAATCCAAAATAAAATAAAATAAAATAAATCCACACCACATAACAAAAGAAATGCAACAACATGAATGCAACACCAAATATATTTTATTATTATTTTAATTTGCCATTATTTGTTATCCAATTTATTCAAAATTCATTATCTCTAAAATTTGGGTGTTACAAGGAGACCTCTACATCCGCCATAAGTCAAGATTAGACCAGAAATTAAGGTTTTCAGAGATTAGAGAGAGAGCTCTAATTCTTCAAGTTCTTAGTATAGACTTTCTAGCAAGGTTCAAGTAGAGTTTGGGCTACTGCTCAGGATTTCAGATCTGCCATCTGGAGACTGGTATTAGCCATTGTATCTCTTTATTTTTATGACTTTGTGCTACTTTAATATTTGTTGCTATTTATTATGTTCCTAGTTTGCTCTAGTTTATTGCTTGATATAGTTATGATTGATGATGAATATATGCATATGTTCATAGAGCACTTAATTCAGTACTCGAGTGAGTTAAGTGGTCGATACTATGTAAGCATGGTGCTTAGATATTGTTTGCTTGCGGATGCACTCTATATACCGGGTCATGTGGTAGATCGTGGATGTGATACTCCCACTGAGTCCTTTGTAGTTCACTCCCCATGTATAGAACAAGTAGAACATCGGTTACGAAGGAAGGGAAAGCTCTGTTCTCAAACTTCCCTAAGTAATATTCCTTATGCATAAGTGCAAAGTTAGTCATACTATAGATGAGAGTATATATGCCTAAGTGTACAAAAGACTTAGTAATTAGGAATGACATAGGAATCTTTTGCTCTTACCAGATCTCGAGCTTAGTCATACTATATTTGTGAGTCTCTGTTTCTTTCTCTGGAATACATTTGTTACCTTTTATCTATCATTTATTTATCACTTAACTTACCCCTGCTAAAGCATAAGAGTGGTTTGGATCATAAGTATACATATTAGTCAATGTCTCAATGTCAACTCAACCCCTTAGCTCATCCTTGTAGATTAAATATAAACTAGGAGGATTTCCCACACGTTGCTGCGGGTATGAAGGAGGAATATAAATAGGTTAGAATGTTAACTATTAGAATTAGGAGATGTATATGTATGGTGTTGGTAATGCAAGAACATGATATAATATATGTATAGATTTATTAGCATAATCATGGAGATTGTATCCATAGTGGATGATGTGTCTCATTGACATGTATATCATAATTCTTGTGCTAGTGAACTTTAATTGCAAATGATAGTGGACTGCTGAGGTGGACACCTGGCATGTCAAGAGAAATTTCTAGTGGCAAATGATAGTGGACAGCTGAGGTGGACGCCTTGCATGTCAAGAGAAATAGCTAGTGGGGTTTTGTTTTATAAGAGTTATAGATAACGATACTCAGTATACTCCCGGGTGAAATGATATTATAGTAATTTATCTGTGTGCTTGCGGATACTTAACTTTAATATTATTTTCTCAGAGTTTATAAGTGGCATTCATAATTTACCAACAAAGCATTTTTGGCATCATGCTAGGGATGATAACTTAGTAAGAGTGATGCTAAGAAATGCCAACAAACAGTATTTTTCCTTCTTCCATTAGCAATTTTGTGGAAATAGCTAGTGTTGTTGTCTCCTTTCAAGAGCCACTGCTCATGGCAGCGATTATGCCATATAGGTTTCCTCTTGTTTTAGCAAATTCATTAAATCCTTAGATAACTACATTTTTCTAATGTATTGTTTAGAGCTAAGGCAGTCCACCTCTTCAATGGCTTCTAGATCAGCTAACTCATCACTAATGGAAGCTCTTTTCTTTCTCAACTCATGCTGCAAGTTGAATCCCCAGCCCTTGAAGTACTCTTTTAGTATCTTCAACTTCTGCTGGATCTTATCTAAAGCAGTTGCTGCTCTGCAAGGTCTATTCCAAATTTTTTGAACAACTGGCATGAATTCTGGATTAGTAAGCCAATTGAGATCAAACCTGAATTGCAAGTGTTTCATATTTTGGCATGGTCCTGAGGAAAGGATTAGAGGGTTATGGTCAAATACTTCTCTTAGAAGCTTTCTGACAAGAGCATTTGGGAAAATATCTTCCCATTCTTTGGAAACCAGAATTCTATCTAGCTTTTCAAATGTTGGGTTTTCCTAGTTGTTGGACCATGTGTACATACCCCCAGACATGGTAATCTCTCTAAGTTCATGGAAAAAAATAAGGGTGTTAAATAAACCTGAGAATCTCTGAACCCTACTACCCTTATTCCTTTCCTTAGCAAACCTAAGGATATTGAAATCACCCCCAATGAGAATAGGGTCAGAGTTTCTTGAATAGATGGCAGAGAGCTCAGATAAGAAACTGATGAGGACATGACACCAATAGATACGACCATTTATTATAAGGTGCACTCGTTCCTACATTTGCATAGTAATTTTGGGTACAATTCACTTGGTTCCACATGTACATGTCGTTATTTGAATGTAGGTACAAATGTGTCTCAAAGTACAAATCCATCAAAGTTGAACTTTCGGTTCGTCGGCAGCCCGATAGTGCTTCATTGGGAAGGCCATAATTCATCCATCCGGAGTGCGATCGAGGTCAATGAGCACTTGATAGACTTTCAAATAGATCTGGTCCCATCTCAATATCACATTGGCAAGGCCTCCAAATCATCAAGACATTCTGTCACTATTTCTGTCGGGTGCTACAGCGTCGTCACGGGCTTATTATTCACACTTGGGACCCAGGACCAAGTTGGAGCACGCCCCAAGAAGATAGAGAACACCTAAGAGATGCCCAAAGACGTCCTCCTCCTTGGCCACCACCTTAGGAGGCCAGCAAGAACGTCCAAGCCAAGCCGGAGGCCCAGTCCAATTCGAGTTCGAAGTCTGCTTTGGCCTCTGGACCAGTCTGCAATAAAACGGACGCCCATGATGCATCCGGACTCCGTTTTCGATGATCCATATATGGATGGAAAGATAATTTCATAAGCTAACCAATGGCTTTGGTTTGAGACCCAAA
>CM039601.1:31600526-31682817 GCA_022457205.1 Saccharum spontaneum | reverse complement strand
TATTACTAAAACATTCGACATAAAAAACTAACACATAATAATATTGATATAAATGACACTTTCATGTAGGTGGACTAGTAAAATTGAAATTTTGGTGACAAATATATTTTATTAGGTATCAGGGATAATTGTTTTTATCAGAATTTTATCACAATAATATTTTTCCTGTATGGTGTACCCATAATTAGCTTGTTTATGAGGAAAAACATTTTACTCTATTTATTAATGCTGGCTACCTTCATATATATGAAGGTGTCGATTGCAGTTTTGAGCAATGTTGCAGCACGAGGACACAAGGGAGACTATCCATTTGATGAGCATTGGAGGTCACAACTTTGGATCTATTTGTCAAGAGCGGGTGCAAGAGCAATAATATATAGACTTTGCTTTTAATTTCTTCCTTTTGATCGTGTACTCTTTTCCCTCATATTTGTTAGGGGAAGTGACCCAATCACCGAGTGCAAGAAAAATTTAACGGCTCATTGACTAATTATAGGATCAACCAACAATTTTTAGTGAAAATGGTTTGGTTATTCAGATTCGGTGAATTTTTGCTTGGCCATACCCATCCTTACTTGTCAAGAACTGAACCCACATGTTGTTGGCCACATGGAGATTGAGATCCAGTAGCTGCCTCCTCATCTACTCAGTGTACAGTGGCATAGGCGACTAGATCAATGGCAGACAACCCTCCACGGCGGTGTGGGCAAGCAGATATATGACCCTCCATGACATGCGGATGAGGAGGACTACGAGGAGGTTGTGTATGAAAGCTCCATCAGGTATATCGTTGATGCTTGATCAGTCGATGACCTAGTCCTCAACTCCTTTGTCTCCTCTAGCTCAATCCAAGCTAGGGACAATGCGATTGATCAACAGCCAGCTATGAACACTGTCCTCCTTGAGTCCAGTGAATAGCTAGTACGCGATGATGAGGCAAATCAAGTGGGGAGCATGGTGCGTTAGGCAAGGTTGAGGCAGATCTAGCGGAGAAGACAACACAATTGGGCCTTAACAGTGGGCTCAGTGGGCCACCACACAGGCTCACTAGGTTTCACTCTTGCTTATCTCAGGACCTTATTCTTAGTGTGATCCTTGCTGAAGACATAATTAGTGTGTTGTTTATAAGGACTCGATAGATTTCTTTTGTACAAGAACTTAGGAACCAAGGTTTCAAAGGGGGTTTAGAATTTGCATAGGCTACGATTGTCGCATTAATTTTGTAGAGCCCAATTCACCCCCCCCATTGGGACATTCAATCCTTACACCGGGTTATTTGAACTGAGTGCTTCATGTAAGTGCTCTTGGGGAACCTAGTGCCTATATATAGTGGAGATGGTTGGTTACTGCACCCATTCCTTGGAGGTTCCTCTCTCAGTTGTGTGGGTGACAAAATGCTAGTGTTAGAAGAAAGTAGGAGAGACTCTTTGTTCTTAGCTTTCTTCCATCCTATATTTGTGGAAGGCTAGGAGGGGGCTGTAAATGAATGTCTCAAGTTAATCTAAGTATTGATCATCTGCAAGTTTGTTCCTCTCTCTAAATCCAAAACTTGTCATTTGGGGATTTTTTGGAGCTATTCTTGATGGTTTTTTATCTACTGCTATAGTGCTTAGTGATACACTCGGTGATTAGCATAGGTGCTTTGTGAAGTGCTTTGGTTAGTTACACCACACTCATATGCACTTGCTCTAGTAGGTTTAGGCCTAGTGTTTAGTGAGGTTTGCACACCTCTTACCACTCGGTGCTTGTGCGCACCATTGTTGTACTCGACGGGGCTTTGTAAGTCTTGTGAGATCACACCACCTGTTTTTGTGGTGTGGCCGCCACCGTGTACCTGAGGGAGACAAGGCCCGCAGCGTTTCAGCTGGAAGCTTGATAGTGAAGAGCGGGGAGCAATCCAGGAGAAGCTTGTTGGAAGGCACATCGGAGACCCACTTGCGCATGGGAAAGGCTTGAGGCTATCCACGGAGTTACTTGACCGGAAGCTTGGCCCTTGCGAGGGGCTCCAATGAGGACTAGGGGGAAGCTTGCACACTTCTCGATACCTCGATAAAGATACCAGTGTCGTCGATGGGAGTTTGCATCTCTACCTCATCTTTAGCTTCTACATTTATATTGCAATCTTGGTTGTGTGCTTTACCTTTCCTAAATTAGTTGATAGGCTAGTTGATAGGATTGGAACCTAGGTTGCATAACTGTTTTGCGGTAGAGATAGCAACACACTAGCAAAACCATAGTTGCACATTTAGATAGTTTATTTATTTGCATAGGTTTTGCCAAGGTGAAAATTAGAAGGTCATAGTTAGAAGTAGATTTTAAGTTTCCTAATTCACCCCCTCTTAGGCATACAGTCCTTGCAAGTGGTACCAGAGCTGGTTGGCTCAATTTGGACCTTTTGCTTCACTGTCGTTTGAGCCGGCGCCATTTAGAGAGGGAAGGATGGATACCTCTAGACCTCCACACTTTGACTACACTATTTTCCCCTACTATAGTCTTAGAATGGCTTGCTACCTAGAAGCGGTTGATCTAGGTGTTTGGTGAGTCATCCATGACGGGATGAAACTCCTAAAGAATCCCGATAAACCCACGGTGGGTGATGAAAAAGAAACATCTCAATGCTAGAGCTAAAAATTGCTTGTTTGAATCTTTGAGCATGGAAATTTTTAACCAAGTGTTCACATTAAAAAGTTCAAATGAAATTTTGTTAAAATTGCATGAGCTCCATGACGGCACAAGTAATGTTCGTGAGCAAAAATATTGACTACCTAAGCAAACCTATGATTCCTTTAAAATGAATGAAAATGAGTTTGTGAAGGATGTGTATCCTCTCTTAAATCTAATTGTCAATGAACTCAACTCCATAGGTTTGACAAAGCTAGGTGATGCGGATATTGTGAGGAAGATCATCTCAGTGCTACCACATTCCAAATATGCAACACACTAGCATAGGCTAGTTGATAGGATTGGAACCTAGGTTTCATAACTCTTTTGCGATAGAGATAGCAACACACTAGCAAAACCATAGTTGCACATTTATATAGTTTATTTATTTGCATAGGTTTTGCAAAGGTGAAAATTAGAGGCCATAGTTAGAAGTAGATTTTATGTTGTTTAATTCACCCCGCCCCCTCTTAGGCGTCACGGTCCTTATAAGGCTTTCTGAAACTCACTCTCTAAATCATCATTTAAAGCGGTATATGAATAACAATCACTCTCTATATCTTTCCACCCTCTAGTAGCTTCTCTATATTTTGTGTGCACTCTAGAGAGCCAACCCCACTCTATATTTGGTTAATGAGAAATCTAGAATAGGTGATGACAATATTTGTAGATCTATTTAGAGAAGCTGTTGGAGGGCATTTTTCACTAAAATTTCTATTCTATGGATATGAAGAGGATCTTGGTCTCTTGGAGTTGCTCTTATTGGAGAGTGAGAAGCGTTGTTCTAGAGAGTGGTTTAAAAGTCTATTGTGTTTTTTCTAATGATAAAGAGCCATGGGAGAGTCTATTGTGTGTGTTTTTTTGTTTTCTAAATTTATGATAAAGATCCATGGGGAGAGTCTCTTGGATATGCAATTACAGGTTCTAAGGTTCAATTAACAAAATTATTTTGGTCTGTGTCACAGTATGAATTAGTATCTACTCCTTCTGTCCTATGTAATATATAATATATTGAAGCATTAAAAAGTTGTCTCAAATTATAAATATTCTAAGTGAATTAATTCTCGCATAATTATTAGCGTCCCATGCCTCATTCACATGTGTACACATCATTAACGTCTATCATGGATCCAACTCCATGCTTAAAATATGGTGCAGAATATCTCACTCCAACTAAGGGTCGCATCATTTGTTTACCTTGTGATATGTCATAAATAAATTTACGATACCTTAAATTTCAGAATAGAGAGAGTATATAGAGAGATCAAGCTAGCGTTCATATAATGAAAATAACTAAAACTGCCTGTAAATTTGAAGACAATATATAAATATGTTAAAAGATAACATACCAGAAGTTGATACTTCGTAAACGATCATGCCATTCATGCAATCTCTTGGTGTCAACATAAAGTGGTGATGCCATGACTTATGTTTATTTAGTAAAGGACCAAAATTCTTGGTTAACACAACCTGTGAGTAACAAAAATATTTGCAGCAGCTTATTAACACGAAAAGATGGCTAAATGGGAAATAAAAATAATTAACATTTAGAAACAGCATCCTATGCACGTATAATTTTGATTGTCTTTTGGAGAATTGGTGCTAATTCTTGAAAGGGAAAAATACATGGTCGGTCTGAACTTGTCTCGGGGCATTCAGATCCTCAAACTCTTAAAATGCATTTTAGGTCTTCAAAATTGTCTTTGTATACCATCTAGGTCCACACTTTTTAAAATGCTTTTTTGGGTCCCCAGACTTTGTCTCAATGTGTCATCAAGGTCCCCAAATTTGCGATAAGTCCAATAGACCCGATCTACTGCGCATGATGACGCCATATGCCATGGTGGTTGGATCCACATCTTATTCTTAACCGGGGTAGGAACTTAATGGCAAAGCAATCATTCACCTACCTCTTCCGCCTAAGGAGCACTTGTTTTGACCTTGGTGCCACCACTACTGATGATGCCATGGCCTTTGATATGAAGGATGCTGAAGGTATGGGTTGGGGATGGTGAGTTGATGACTGTTTGAAGCGATGCTACACTACATTTGAACAAGAATAGAGATGGAGGGCATGGGGATTGAGGTAGAAGAGAGAGTGAGAGCATGTAGATGAAGCACTAGAGACAAACATGTGGGCTAGTTAGAGCTTTTTGATCTAGATGATATATTGTGTCAAGTTTGAGAAACTTAAAATAAAATTTTGAGAGTTTCACAGATGACATCCCAAGACAAGTTTGAGTACGTGAAAAATGCATTTTGAGAGTTTAGAGAACTTGATGAAACCAAGAGACAAGTTTAAGGATCGCTTGTGTATTTTACTCTTCTTCAAATCATTTTGTGTTTCTCTAATTATTATGCACAGACCAATAAAAAATGGAAGGATGGGAGCAGCCGCATCAATCAGTTAAGGTAGAATGTATCATGATTTTAACCTAGCTTGGTTTGCTTAGTGAGCGGGTTGGGCTCCACTCCATGGCCTCTCGGTCTATTAAGCCATTCTTATTTTTATTTTACTTTCAACTTTTGTATCTATTTGAACTTGTGTGCCTGGTTGTGTTCAATCACTCACAATTAGATTGATCCCATGACCTAATCGTCTTTTGCTAGATGTGTCGTCGCTTTGAACAGGTAGTGGTCATATTAGGTTTAATTTAATGCATGGTGATGCAAATATTTATGGGTACTATATTGTTGGGGCCCATATGCCCTGTAGGGGCCCTCTCTATTCGCCCAACCATGACCTCATTGTGCAGCGTGAGCCAAAGTATTTGTGCTTGCAGGAATTTCAAAGGCCAACTCTTGCTTCATCCAGAAGGGCTTCTGAATTGTGGTCCAGCGGCATTGTTAAACCATCTTCGGAAGTGCTCCAAAGAGAACCTTGGACGCAACACCTCCAGCTTTCGGAAAGGAAACATAAAGATACCTTCGAGGCATCTAAGATCAAGAGTCCTCGCGAATGAAGGGATGGGCCACACGAGCCCCGTTCTGTCTGCAAGGAAACGAGATTCTGGAGGGCGAGTGAAAGCAAGGAGGTGGCCACTATTAGCCTAGGAAGACAAATCTGATTGTAGGGATTTGTGCTAAAAGGACTCAAATGCCCAAATGACACTAGGAATATGCCAGGGGTCTAACTCTAGGGTAGGAATGTTTTGATCCGGCAACTATAATATTGGCACTATAAATAGTGCCCCCTGAAATAAAGCAGACACAGTGAATCTAACTGGGAATCACACCACCTTATTCTTTACTCTCATATCATTTTTTGGGAGCACTATCCAAGACTTCAGTGAAGGAGAAAATATATTTTTGACACTTTATACAAAATATTAATGAAGCGTAGAGACACTTCTTGCTCAATAAAATAACATCCACTCTTCTTGCATGTTGAAGAAAAAATTGTAAAATACTAGACATAGAGTATGTATCTTCTTTTAAGCTATTGTGAAATCCGCCTGATGCTCTTTTGAAGACAGTAATGTATATGATTATTTATAAGCATTCATACCATTTTTTAAGGCAAATTCATACCTTCATACATATTTTTATCCTATCAATATATAATACACATAAATGTGCATAGTAACTAGTACACATAAATGTGCCTCCTGTTTCTTAAAAAAAACTCCTTCTATCGTTAGATAATCAAGTCAAAATAAATCAAGGGAACATTACATAAACCTATATATGTCACTTTGATTTTGAGTTTCCCCATTATATGTGACTGTGTTGCAAAAACCCACTTGTTATTTCATCATGGTTTGATTTTTCCTACTTCAACTCATGATGTACTAAACTAGTCACATGGTTGGGTGATTACTCCAGATAGGTAGTGCATTGGAATTGGCTAATAATACACTTGCTCAGTCTAAAGATGCAAGAGGCCATGATAAAACATGAAGTGATTATAATGATAACTTAAATAATGGTGTTATACAAGCACACCAGAGACCGATTCTATGGTTACTTGCTATATCATACAATGGTGTGCTACATACCCAAAAAAAGCATCCAACATTCTAAATTGTTTGAGGTCACCAATTTTTGAGAGGTTTGAGTTTACTTGAAAGTAAAGTTAACCACAGTGGTTAATGTTTATTACCTTTCTATTTTGCCTTCGGGTGGTCCCAGTTGTGAAAGGAATATTTTAATTGAACACAACCACCACTGCACAAGTCTGTGTTCCTTGATATGATATCCTGCGAACAAAAAAGATGAGCATTCACCACCATTATATTACTAAGAATCTTATTGTTCAAGAGAAGAAGATTCTATTACCTGGTAACAAATTAGGCAATGTTATGCAGATGTAAAGAGATGAATCCGATTGACTTGCGAGGCTCAGAAACTCAAGAAAGGTAATTTATTTTCTCGTTGAATCACTAGAAAAAAAAACAAATCTTGTTCATATAAGGAGGAAGCATAGTGAGAATTTTGAATTTTTAGAATAAAAATGTAAAAAATGTCTTCGATGTAGAAGTATATATTAAAAAAGAAGAACAGAAAAGGAAGAAATATATTTTTTACAGTAGTCACTAGCAGCAGGCTTGACAGATTACAGGACAAACACACAATGTTTTACTTGTATCCCTCAATTGATAAGGAAAAAAATGATGAAATGAAGACAGGAGAAACAACAACATAGGACCAACATAGGATTCTTTTTTATGTTTTGTCTTGAGTCATAGATAAAACAAGAACTCGATAGTAGAAATTAGAGATGTGTAGCTTTGTTGTGTGTGGGTCATCTCTGGAATCATTTTTGTAGTTTTTTGACAGAGATGCCTCTGCCTTAAAAGTGTGGTGCCTCTAAAAATCATGTTGTATTTTGTTAACACAAACTGTATACGTCTATATGTATGAAAGGTCACACAACCTTAAGGACGTGAGGTGTGTTCCCAATAATCTTTACCTTTCTATAGTAGAGGTGGAAACAACAACTGTGGTGATGTTATGGTTGCTGGGACTTTATATCACTTGAGCTGGAATATATGAGTCAAACACATTTATCCTGCAATGGAACTGGAACAAGTCCAGGTTGGTGGTAGCAATATGAATAGCTGTGAAGGGATCAGGAATGAATTTGTCCCTTGCATTACTGTTTTATATACTGAAACTGATAGTCATTATTCTTAGGATACAAGAACAAGCAAAGAACACATGTCAAAGCAAAAGCCAAAAGTTGAGGTTGTTGAATGAATGAATTGTATCAGGTTTTGATGGGTAAAAGTGGAGGCACACACGTCTTAAGATGGAAAAGATATAAGCGAAGTCTAGATAGATATTGCATCGTATTAGTCTTTAGTGAATTCAACTGAGAAGAAGTCAAGAAACTAATACCTCCATATTTGTAACAACAGGGATCTGAGGAGAGTGCACTATTAGAAACATTGTTGCCATCATCAAGTGAAACATTAACATTTTAACACCTACCATCACCACCAATAGAAGCAAAATTCTCCTGGTTTTCAAATTAATAGCCACAACCACTAACGTTTTTTATGCCCATCTTGAGGCCTGATGATGGTAGAGTAATCTCCCAGACTGACATAGTATAGCCAAGTCCTACTAGTTGATTGACAAAATATGCAAGCTAGTCATGCTCATGTATCAAGTGGACTTGATATGGCTTGATCCAAACTCCCTAAAAATTACCCCAATGAGGAATATAATTTACTTCAAATGGCTAGGAAACCTAACCTTGCATGAACAATACCCTTGCCTCTACATAGCCAGACCTAAATATATCACTATAGTAGATTTTCTTGGATCCTCTCTACCAACCTCTCTTCGTTGGGAACTCATACGTCCCAAGTTAGTAGCATGGAATGGTTTGTTACAACATATTACTAAAAGTCAGCTAGCCCAAGAGCAAGACAAGTTTCATTGGAGTTTAAGTGGACAATTTTCAATGAAGTTACATTGTCAAACACTAATAAACACCGAAATCCCCAAAATTGACAAATGTTGAAAACCACATTAAAGATTAAGATTTTCTTATGCTTTTTACGGAGACAGGTAATTTTGACAAGAGATAATCTAGCTAAGAACAACTAGCAAAGCAACAAAACATGTTGGTTTTGTCACAAAGATGAAATAATTAGGCACTCATTCTTTGAATGTTAGACATACTGTCTAGTTCATAATCCATGTGGCTTCATGTCTAACTGAACATAATAGCATGCAACATATATTTGGCATTTGGTTAGGAGGCATTAGTAAAGAGCTAAATTCGTTAGTTCTATTAGGAGCAGCTGGTTCTTGCATTGTATATGGCTTTGGCTAATCAGGAATGGTAGTATTTGAAAAGAAAAAATATATGTTTCTCTAGTGCAGGTTATCACTTCAATTATGCATTGGTTAAGCACTTGATCTATCAATGAGAAGCCGGCTTGAAAGAATTTTTTTGGTTGGTATATTTTTCTAGACACATGGATGGCAAACTGGTTTATGGATTGATAGCCACTAGAATACATGGTCCACTCTTTGCTTTTTGGCTGTGTGCTTCTTGTTAGTCCGAGGTACGAACTCAGAAGTACTTTTAAGGCCTTCTATCATGTAGATGTAACCAGTGTTCAAAATTTCGGTGAAATTTTGCAGAAATTTCACGAATTTTGGTAATGTTGGGGTGGCCGAAAGAAAATTTTGAAATTTTTTATTACACTAATACATGTGCTATATAACTCTAGACTCATATTTTCCATTGTTTATGTTCTATATTCTTCTACTCAATAGATGTGTTGGCATAAATCATGCTTATATTATGTTTAAATCTAAAAGTTTTAGAAAAAATTATACTTCATGTTTAAGTCTTCAAAAAAAATTGGTAAAATTTTGGCCAAATTTCGTGAAAATCGTTTTCATCGGGGGTGGCTAAAAAGGTTGTAATACCGAAATTTAAAAACCCTAGATGTAATGCTGAAAGCTTTCTTTACTAAGAAAAGGTTAATCATGACAATATCATTTGAGACGGTAACGTACTCCCTCCATCCCAAATAATAAGACATTTTAGTTTTTCTAAGTACATAGTTTTTACTATGCACTTAGATAACGGCTCTGGCTCCGCGTGCTAATGTGCACTACTGTATGTTCCTGTAGCACTAGCAAACTGGATTTGGCTCCTTCTGTCTTTGCCTGTGAAACCAATAGAGCCAGCAGAGCTGCGTTTCCCTGGCTCCTTCGGCTCCACGCTACAGGGTGCTACAGTGCCAGAGCTGGAGCCGGAGAGAGCTTGGCCAAACAGGCCCTTAGATATACACTATGTCTAGAAAAGTCAAAATGTTTTATAGTTTGGAACGAAGAGTACAATGTAGGAGCGCTGCTTCTTGCTTTGTTTGTGGCTTTGGAGATAATGGTATTGTATTTGAAAAGAAAAAATATGTTTCACTTGTGCAGGTTGTCTCTTCAATTATGCATTGGCTAAGGGCTTGGTCTATTCACAAGAAGCTGGCTTTAAAGATTTTTTTGTGTTGTGGTAGCTTGGCAACAGTTGATGCAGCCGGTTAAGTATATCTTTTCGTAGACACATGGATGGCAATAGGTCCACGAATAGATAGCCACTAGAATACATGGGTCTACGAGCTCTTTGCTTTTTGGCTATGTTTCCTGTTAGTCAGAGGTTGGAACTGGGAAGTATTTTAATGCCTTGTATCATGAAAATATAATGCTGAAACCTTTCTTTACTAAAAAAAGGCTAATCATGACAATATCATTTGACTGTAATGTAGGAGTTTAATTCATAATATTAACCACTGTTGTAGACTGTAGTTAGTGTATATTCACCTCAGTGCTTTGGCCTTTGGATGGTTGTTTATTCCAAAATTTCTTGAGGTGACCTTGTGTGATATAACGTCCTACAACTCCTTGACCGAGAAAGAAATTTTAAAGCTGAGGGTTGTGCTATTTGCCAATATATATTGTTTCTCCAGAAGCACACACTTCTTGATATGATCCTGCTGGTAAAAGGTGAGCAGTGCACAGACACTATTATTACCAGCGTTAGGTAATCATGAAACAAGAAAGAACGATATTATTACCTTGTGCTAAAACTTGATAATGCAATGTGGATGACAATTCACAAGTGATCGTCGGATGACCTGCTGGGCTTCAGATTGAATGAGCTGGTATAATTTTTGTTTGTTTGTTTGGTATTTCAATTTGTCACTAGAAGCAATTAATAGCTAGACATGGAGGACGACATTATCAAACAAATGAGATTAAGAATGATACTGTAAGAATAGTGTTAGTTGTAGCATAAGAGAAACGAAACAAAGAATGTTTTTTTTATTTTTTCTAAAAGATCACGAAGGGTAAAAAAACAAGGGCTGAAAACAACATGAGCTGGAAGAAAGCTAATGGAAAACAACAAGACGTGTGAGAAATAGAATGATTTTTTTAATTGGTTGTAAGAAAAATGATAGACAATGCAACGGTATAGGAATCAATAGATTTTTTTTCAAAAAGAAACACCATACATATGCCAATTAAAAATGCTATTATAGATATGAAAGAACAAAACAAAGAGTCCGTTGATTCCTATACCGTGGTGGTGGTGATGGTGATGGGAGGATTTTTTTTTTTTTTTGAGGAATCTGGAGGGGCCGCAGCCCCTACAGCAAATTTATTAAACAGAGACCAAATCCAATTAGAGACAGAGAAGCAAAGACAAAAAAAAAAACAGAAAAAACAGGCTACAGAAGAAAACAAGAAACTAGCAGGCGAAAAACAGGCTGGGTGGTGGTGGTTGGAGGATTTCTGAAGGATGGATATATTTTTTTTCTTATTGGACACTCGCCGTTAGGAACCTAAATGGAAGAGATTTAGCATGAGAATAAAGAAGGGGCTCTGATATGGCAGCAAAACGGGTAGCTGCGAAGGGGGAAGGCACCTGTCCACTGCAGTACTCTCTTATATATAGTAGCAGAGGGGCAATATTCCCTGGTTAGGACAACACGCAAAGGAGAAAGGACAGCTGAGAATAATGAAGGAACCTATCATACCATGTTCAAACAATAAATGATAACTTGTATGTTTAAAGAACATGCATCTAGGGTTCGCACTGCCGGTTGTGACGCAATTATCGAAGGGGCAGGTAGGAATGAAAATCATCAAAATTTAACCAGAATTTTCAAAACTCTAGGAAATTTGTCTATTTTTAAAATATGAATAAATATAATCCAAATAATATACATTTAGCGAAGTTTACTGGTAGGAGCGAAAATGCACGAAAATCATGATTTAAAAATAAAAACCAGACTGCCAGTGTAAGAAGGGGCAGATTTTTGTGATTTTTTACATCTTCTGATTAAAAGCCTTAATTGTAGGTTTTAAAGAACGAAAAAGAGTAATAAAAAACCAATCTTTTTATGGTCGTGGTAGGGGATTTGTAGTGGATGGTGGATTCTTTTTTTTTTTAACCCGGAAAAACAAGGTGCATCGAAACGAATAGCTGGGAAGGCGACTGCAGTACTCTATCTGCATTCTGCAAGCTAAAGACTAAAGCTGAGAATAATGTAGGAATGAATCATATCATGCTCAAAGTAGAAAAGGTAAAGGGTATAACTTGCAAGGTGCGTCCCGTAAACCACAAGGCATCTCAGGATGGAGGCGCAGGCGTGCCAAGGGCATTTTGACAGGCTTTAATCTAGCATTGCTTTGCTTTCTTTTAGATAACGAGCATTGCTTTGCGTGTATGACAATTTATCTCAAAAAGTGAACATGAGTTAAGCAAGAACACTTTTATTAGCAAACTTTGATAAAACATTGGCTAATCAAGCCTTCTGTGAGACAGTTAGAATCCTTCACTATGCCTGAAAATTCCCTCATATTCTCTTGCAAAAGGATCTCAAAATTATCAAACATTCAACGGTGCTTATCAGCAGGTATCTTCGTGTAAGATCTATCTTCGACAGCCAGAGCTTGCCATGCCTAAGACAGTAAGACTTGCCCGTATTTTTTTTTCTTTCTTAAGCTTAGAGAAACGCTCCTTCCCAGTATAGTAAGAACACAATGCTCAAATGACCAATGTTACGGAAAGAGGAAAACTACCGCTCAAGTGATAAATGGGCATCTCATCAGTCAGGACCTTTGTGGACGCCGTTGTGGCTGCACCGGTCTTACCTTGGTGGACACCCACCATGGGTGGCACCATGCATCCTTGCCGCCGACGGTGCGGCCACGCCTTCGTCGCCATGTCTTCGTTTTCAGACCTTGAGAATAGACATAGGTTGTACGGGATCATGCTCTGCTTATTCTAACACTTCTCTTATAAATTACTTTGTAATAGAAATCTGATATCATTATATGCTAGAGTTATTTCAGATATACACTTCTTTTCTTGTTGAGAACAACCTCAAGTCCATGCCCTCTGCTTACGTAATGATTGTACCTTGAATATATAGCAACGGATAATGATTGTACTGAAATAAATATTTGTTGATTCCTTTTGTCCAATGTGCATAAAGCTACTCATGCATGATTGCATGGATGTTACTAACCTCTGTGGACACTGAACAATGAACTCATCTTCTCTGTTCAGCCTTCAGCGAATTCAGTTTTAGGGTCATTGCACCACTCCTTTAGCCTTGACCCTGCATAATATACTCCCTAGAACTTGCATTATATTTTTGTGATGGTGTTTTACTCATTTCTGACTTGGACGTCTGGTTATTATCTGATAATTCTTCTAATCTGTTTTCTGACTTGGACGTCTGTTTATTATCTAATAATTATTCTAATATGTGTTTCAGTCCCGTGTTGCTCATTTCTGACTTGGAAGTCTGGTTATTATCTGATAATTCTCGTAGTCAGATTGTTGTGAGGGTGTTTCTTTTTCTACTCATTTCTGACTTGGACATCTGGTTGCAGTTAGATTTTTGTGATGGTGTTTTTTTTCCTACTCATTTATCTTATAATTCGTGTTGCAGGGCCTCGTTCGTTTCGTTGGGAACCATTCCTGGCCGCCGTTTTCTTCAATAATTTAAATAACGTGGGAAGGGTTCTGGCCAGGAATGGCCCAGAATGGGGCTAACCGAACGGTGCCTTAGGTGTTTCTTTTCCTACTCATTTATCTGATAATTCATGTTGCAGTTATATTTATGAACTCTTCTTCGGTCAGAATTCAACTTCATCGGTACAAGTGGCTGAGGCTTCTTCAGGCCATTTTAGATGTGTATGTATGTTTGAAGTGGATTGGAGTAAAATTAAACTAAATTCCACTCCAGCACATGTGGATTGAGGTGGATACACATGCATGTAAACAAGGCCTCAGGGTGTTTCTTTTCCTACTCATTTATCTGATAATTCATGTTGCAGTTATATTTATGAACTCTTCTTCAGTCAGAAACTTCTTCAGTACAGTGGCTAAGGCTTGGCTGAGGATTTCGAGAGGACTTTGGAGGGACCATAATTGAGCGGACAGAGTTCATCCCGTTAAGAACGGCAGACAGACTGGACTACCATGATTTGTGAGATGCACTTGAAATTCATTTACACTCCTGTGAGACGCACTTGAGATGCACTTGAAATTCATTTACACTCCTGTGAGACGCACATGAGCCAACATTTGTGCCTCCTGTGAGACGCACTTGAGATGCACTTGAAATTCATTTACACTCCTGTGAGACGCACTTGAGCCAACATTTGTGCTGATACCATTCCAGAATCCACTTTCTTTAACTGACGCACTTGAGCATTTTTTGCTGATACCATTCCAGAATCAACTTTCTTTAACAGTTCAAGACCGGTCGCAGCTACATATGGATTCACCGTTGCAAAACAACAGAGTTGAGTTTAGCGATGGAACATGCAGACATTCCAGACATCGACCTGCTGAGTGCGGACAAGGATCCATGCCCACATAATCCTGTTCTGAAACAGAAGACATCCGGAAACGAGAACTCAACCAGGCATTCACCCAACTAAACAGTTGCCAAAAAAAAAAACAGATGAAATATTCCTTCGTTTGATCTACCAGAAAAAAAAACCATCACCTCTATCTGATTGAACAAGTGATTATACCCGTCAGGCACAGCACACAAATGACCAACAAGAACTAAATTCTACATCTCGTGAAGGGTCCTGGTCTAACCATGTAAAAACAAATCAGCAGCAGGGGAAGCGGCAGAGGTGACATAAGCTCCTATTATACACTCAGAAATATTAAGAGTTCTCAAAATAAGCAGGTGCCGGAACAGCCAAACACATCAAAAAAGGTCTCTACGTCTCCCTTCGGGTCCTCCGACGCGGGGCTGCTGTCTCCTCCTTTTCATCCTCTTTCTCATCCTTGTCGCCACTGCTTCCAGCACCGTCGGTCTCTGTGGCCTTAGGCTTCTTCGCCTCAGCTGCAGGTTTCACAGGTGCCTGGAACAAGCAAATGTAGTGGATTGAGCATTCTCTTCAAGTTAAGAACCGTGGCAGCAGTAATACATTGGTTGGGAATAACTTACCACTGGCTTCTTGCCACCAAACAGGATCCTGAAGAGAACGGTAACGAACACGATGACAACAGAGACCAAAATGCCAATAGTGATGTTGGGCTGCTTCTCTCCCTTCTCGATAACATCCTGTGTACAAGATATACGTAGAACATGTTATTTTCTTGATAACACACGAATCCTGACATTTGACAGGAGAGGATAGCAAATATCTCCAAAACTCACAATGATCTTGGTCTTGTAGGGTGCCAAGAACGGAACATCAGCAATCTTGTACAGGATGTCAAAAATCTTCTTCTGCAGGGGCAAAACCAGTTAGGGACAAGATGGAACAACAATGAAAAATAAAGAAACAACAGTTATGACTGCAAAAGATAAGAAAATGAATCACCTGGAACTCAGAAAGACCATCTGCACCAGCAGCAACCTCCTCAGCCTTCTCCTTTTCCTTCTCAACATCATACTTGGGCTTCCAGGTCTTCTCCAGAATGGAGGTGGCAACCTTCTCATCATCAGCAATCAAGATATTGTCAAACAGGATGCCATCCTGCATTGTCCAGATCTCAATACCAATAGCAGCAATTGGATCAAAATCAGGCTTGTCAAGCTCAAAGTACTCAGGGTTGGGGATCTCCTGAGGCTTCCAGATTCCCTTGTAGTTGGGGTTGTCAATCATAGGTGCATGCCACTTGCCCTTGTAAGCAGGATTCTGCTTCATTGGCCTCTTCCACTCGCCACATCCAGGTGCCTCTTCACACTTGGGGTTGTCAATCTTTGGCGCCTCCCATTCACCATCCTCCTCATCGTCCCAGTCCTCAGGCTTGGCTGCCTCAGGATCATCAATCTCCTCAGGTTCATCATCCAACCATCCCTCAGGCTTGGTGGCTTCCTCATCCACAATTTCCATCGGGGCATCCTCATCCCAGTCATCAGGCTTCACTGCATCTGGATCAGGGATTTTAGCTCTCTCATCCCAGTCCTCTGGCTTCTTGTCATCAGGGTCAGGAATGGTTTTGGATGGGATAAGTGCTGGCTCAAAATCATCAACAGAAAGGAAGTTTGCCTTCTTCTTTTCTTCCCCGTCGATCAAAATTCTGACTTCATTGTCTGGCTTCAAGATTGCCGTGTAGACATGAGAGAGCTTGTCATATGGGACAGAAGGTGGGAATTTGAGGTGATGCTCAACATACTTTCCAGTCTTAGGATTCTTGTGCTTAAGGATGAAATGAACCTTGTTGGTTGACCCGCACTTATCTGGACCAAACATAATAGTGTATGGAGTCTCATTATCAAACTCCTTGGCATCCCATCCAGCATCCTGAGGGCGGATGTACTTAATGTAGGCACCACCACATTCAAGGCCATTCTGAAGTCTCACTTCAAACTGCAGGACCACTGTCCCATCCTTCAAGGTAACTGGCTCATCAAGCTCCTTGATTATGGCATATTTCCTTGCCTTCTCACTGACAAGGAGGCCATAGTCCTCATGGCCATCACTTTTGGCATGCTTCCACACACCTACAAACCAGAGCATGTAGGCATTAAGCTATGAAACAGACAAAGAAAAAAAAAGAAAGAACAGAAATTATGACTAGTAACAACAATGTTCAAACAGTGGCGGGCAACTAGTAGTTAAAATAAGGATTGCATATAAGAATACTGTTTAAAGTGGCATTACAGGACCAAGACACTACTCCCTCCATCTACAGATGCAAGCAACATGTTTCAGAAAGTGTAACTTTGCACATTTTGACTAACAAACAAGTAGTAAAATTATGGTAGCATTTAGTGTACAAAGGCTGTACTCCCTCCGTATCTGAAATAGAAGTCGTTTAGGACATGATTGCGCATACCAAGGAGTGATTAACTATGGGGAAGTTTTCCTTCTTTGCCCTTATTAAATAGGGCTGTGGGTGTTTCCTTTACAACAATTCTTCGTAGTCTGAGTGGCAGTGTCTCCGCGGCCCGAGGCCTGATGTCCAGAGTACGAACTCCTCTGGCCGCACTAATTTTTTGACCTCTTCGTGGATTTTGCATGGGGAATTTGCACGGCGCTGTGCACGCTTGTTGGCTCGTGAATTTTTTCCGATGGCACACGTGGCCGCGCAATTTTTTTTTTCACTCGTTTGTTTCGCTTGGGCACATTTAGGCGCGTTAATTTCGTTCGTTTGGCGCTCACCGAGCAGCAAGGTCCGACGATTCGAGGCGCGATGGAAGCCGTGCGGCGGGCGGTGCGATTAATGACGCGGAGACTTGTGCGGACTTACGGCGCGCGTGGCCAGGACCCAGGGGTATTCGCGTCCAAATGAAGCCTCGATTACGTGAATGACTTCTATTGCCGCAAACGCCGACGGCTCCAGAACGACTCCTAAACATGATACGGAGGGAGTATAGATTCATATTCAAATTATGACCATTGACAACAATGTTCACAGATAAATAGCATATTAGAAAATCTAACAGGCACCTAGTAAAAAACTAAGGATTGCAAGCTTACTCCATATGAAGAATGTTTAAGCACAGGATTACAGGAATATATGAGATACCACTAGCAAACTGAACTTACTAACAATTTTATCCTTTTGAATAACCTAGTTCATTAACACATGCATATAAATAGAATTATCCAAAATCTCTCCTGATGTCGCATGCTATATTCTAGTACAACCCTCCAGTCATGAATATATGAGGTTACTTTCGATTATCAAAGCATCAGTACATTTTGGCAGTTCCAGAAACATCAACCATTCATATCAACAATGAGAGCACACACACAGAAACCAGTCACTTCAATGATCCTCTGTTCGTAACAGCTACAAACCATTGTAACTTGTGTCGGCATAGCACAGTCAAAAAGTTAAACTGTAAGCTGGAAGGAGACAACACTCCTCGATTGCATAGTACGTTGGAACGCGGAGGCTAGCCACGGCTCTGCATCTAGAGCGGGTGCTGCTAGCGAAGCACATCCGATCGAACTAAAGCACGTACATGACAGACAGTACTATGCCGACACAAGTTACAGTATAACTCACTCCCTCCAGTCATGAATAGATGAGGTTACTGTTTTCAAAGCATCAGTACATTTTGGCAGTTCCAGAAACATCAACCATTCATATCAACAATGAGCCCACACACACAGAAACCAGTCACTTCAATGATCCTCTGTTCGTAACAGCTACAAACCATTGTAACTTGTGTCGGCACAGTCAAAAAGTTATACTGTAAGCTGGATGGAGACAACACTCCTCGATAGCATAATAGGAGTACGTTGGAACGTGGAGGCTAGCCACAGCTCTGCATCTATGCATCTAGAGCGGGTGCTGCTAGCGAAGCACATCCGATCGAACTAAAGCACATACATGACCGACAGTACCAATCGTGGATCTCATGAGTAATTGCACAGTTATCTCCCAATTTAAACACCAGAAACTACGATCTCGGACGAAGAAGCTCCCACAACCCCACTAAACCCTCGGATCTAAACAGATCTAGCCAAACCATAACGATGCGCGCGCATACCTTGGTAATCATCCTTCTTGGAGACGACCCATCTCCCCTCAAAGTCCTCGTCGAACGGCTCGTACAGCAGCTGCAAACAACACCACCGAAACCCGGAGAGACAATCACAAATCTCACCCACAAAATCGAGAGAACAGAAAAACAAAACAGCCAAATCGCCACAGGCTCGCTTAGATTACCGGGTCGGAGGCGCGGATCTGAACGAGCAGCGCCGAGACCAGGAGCAGCAGCAGCGCGCGCCCTCCCACCATCCTCTCTGTCCCGATCTCCTCGAGCCGGGGGGAGTTGCTCGAAACCTTCCAACGAGAGCGAAGCGTCCGCGAGAGGGAGCAGAGAGGGAGGGGGTATAAGAAGTGGGCGCTGCGGAGTGGCTGCACGGCTGAGATTAGGAGAGGGGGAGAAGGAACGGTGGAGATCGATCGATCGGGTAGGAGGGCCGGCAGTTGCGAGGAAAAGGCCGTCGTGTGACTTGTTCCGGCCAATGGGAGGGTGCGGGACGTGGTGCTGACCAATTGCACGCTGCCACGTCTGACTCGTGACGCCTCGGTCTTGTAGGACGCCATGTCAGCCGCCCCCACGCACACGCACAACGGTGGTATCCGGCCAGCCGGTCAAAGTGGGGTATGGCATCTCTCCATCCCGGAATACGAGAACGTATAAATTTGAGTTATTTTCACATGTACCATTATAAAAGTTCCAAATTCTATATGTACCATACAAAAAATTGTGGACACTGACGATACTGGTGTGAACTTTTTTTACCCTTATATGCCACTTCCGTTATATTTATCTGATTATCTCCAACAGTGTCAAACTGTGGATGGAATGACCATGTTGGCCTCAAGTCAGTAGGAGTTTTAATTTCTTCGGTTTGCTTCAGTGCCACTTAACTCAATTACGGTTCTAAATTTCTTCCCTTTCCTCTGTTGCCACTTCATCCAAACTGTTATGGTGCCAAATTTTAATAAATCTTTTTATCAACACTAATTTAATTGATATTTCAATTATTTGCAACACTTTTTTCATTTTTTTGCATGAGCTGGTGCAGATTTCTCTAATTTTTTGTAAGAAGAGTCCACTACATGAACAGAGCAACGAATATAAATATATTTATCACCGACGTGTACATTCAAAGCCTAATATAAGGCAGCAAGCAAATGATAAAAATTGAGATTCTTGCATCCCTGACCAAAAACCAAATAAAACATAAATATATATCTATGGGTTTGGTTGCCCACCATACTTTGCCATAGCACAACTTCAATAGCCACGTTAAAATAGTCATTGTTTGGTTGAGTAGAATTATGTGGCGGCCACAGAAAAAGCTAGTTCATCTCTATTGCATTCATGCCACACTTGTGGCGTCGATTTACTCTGTCATAGAACTGTAGCACCGCCACACTCTCGGTGGCAGGACATGGTGAGCAACCAAGCAGCCTCTATATATTATGAACTGAACTCATCTTCTATCCTCGCCGTTTCCAACTACATTCCTCTTTATCTTAAAAGAAACACCATTCCTACCTTCATGATCTCATCTTTCTCAGCCTTCTCTGCAATGGCTACAATCAAGTGAAAGTTTTATGTTTGGTGTTGGTAATTAGTGACAATACCTAATACTAACCACATAGCAAAGACGTGTGTAGCTATGATGTGGTTGGTGCAACGACATGGTGAAGCAAGGATCAAGCAATGGTGATGTGATCAAGTGCTTGCCATGATAGAGTTGGATGAAGGTGCAAAGTCAAATCATGATGCTCAAGGCAAACGTATATGATAGGACTTTTCGGTTTGCATCCAAGACACTATAGAGGGTGTGGATGACTTAGGATACATAGCCGTACTATGAAAAGGGGAAATGTTGTATCAATTCTAGTCCTACATGTGCCTCTAAGTGACATTTCATTGAGCATATGCATTTCGATAGAGTGCACCATCTTCGCCCTACATTTTTGTCGGTACCAATACTATAAGGGTACCCACATGCAACGATAATGAAAACTAAAACGACTAAGCCACGACAAAGCACAGCTCACTTCAAAAAACGCGCGGCAGGTCCGCCTCGTACGAGGCCGGCTCGACGGAATGCCTCGACCGCATCCTGTCTCCGACTCGTACGAGGCCCCCTCGACGGGAGGCCTCAACCGCGCTCCGACCCGCGAGGGGCTCGATCGCCCCCCGGGAGCGCTCCGACTCGCGTGAGCCCGGGTCAAGGCGCTCGATCCCCTTTGCCTCCACCTACCATGGACAAAAAAGTCATGGCATTTAATACAACCACCAACTACCACCTACCGGCATGGCCGCAACCTGGGTCGACGTGGGAACAATACCAGTGTCAGTCTTCACTGTTTTACCGCCCATCCCGTGATGGGAGGTGAAAAACGTCACTGTGCCCACCGTACCCAACACTATGCATCACTAGTGACCCTCGAGGGAGGATACGACAAGGCCCGTACACCGCAATTCCAGGGATTCGGACTTATCCGTTCAGCCTCGACCCGGCCTCGACCCGGCCTCGACCCTCAGCACAGCTCAACAGGGAAGGAAGGACGGTATGGCGCAACACTCCGGGTCATTTCAACACCTCGTCCTCTACGACATCACGTCCCCAAGGATGGCCTCCCATTTCTAGGGCACGTCGCTACAGTCACCTCAACAGGGATCGACAAAACATCATTTCAAGGCTCCCCGTCGTCTTGGCCTCCTCCCGTCCTATAAAAAGGCAGGCCGGGGCTCCACAAGAGGAGCAGAGGTCAATAGACGAACAACAAGCCATATACAAGACAAAGATCAACATCTCAAGCAATCATCTTGTACTCTTTCTTTTTCTCCTTTGAGACTTGGGCCCAACGCCCTCTCTCGCAAGCTTGTAACCCCTACACAAGCACCTCGGTGCAAGGAAATACAAACCTCTCCCCCCCGCTGGACGTAGGGCCTTCTTTCGCCCGAACCAGGATAAACCCCCGTGTGTTCTCCTCGCATCACCACCTAGGAAAGGGACACGCAGCATTTTACTCGTTGGTTTAGGACCCCCTCGGGTCCGAACACCGACAGTTGACGCGCCAGGTAGGGGATCGCTGCGTGCCAACGTCGCTTTCCCGCCTTTTTCCTGGATGGCTGACCCCGAACACCCTATCCCGTTGGCCACGGTGATCTGGTTCGGAAGTTTGGAGTTCATGTCGCTCGGCTATGGCTACGATATGGTCCTACTCCCGCCAAGGCACCCTACCGACGAGGATTACGAGCTCTCCCAGCCTGGGGGAGCAATCCGCCGGTACCGTCGCTCCAGGCAGGCGCGAGCCGCCCGACGGTGGCGAGCCCGGCGCAACCATCATCCCCACCTCGCGGAGGGTAATGGGGTTCCCCGTTCCGGCACTTCCCAACCAGACGCCGGTCCAGATTTCCTCGTGGAAGGTCTGGGTAGGATGAGCCTGGCCGAGGACAGCATGACAACGGAGAACCCCGCCGCTCCTCCGCCCGGTGCGACGCCACTGTCCCGTGCATCCCTTCCGGCGTGGGCAGCAACATCGCCTTCGCCGTTTCCGTTTGGGCTAGTTTCGGCTGCCCAGGTGTACGCTTCTTCCGTGAGCACTTGCTTGAGTGCTTATGAAGAACTCCCCGGGCACCATCTACGCTCCACTCTGGACCTCGTCGCGTCCACACCAGCTTCTGATTATCTGGACTCTACTGAGGCGCCAGAAACAGAACCCCGTGTGACCGCTTCCCCACGCTGCAACCCCAGTGGCGACCCGCAACGGCCATGCATTCCCCCGTCATACTATTATTTCGGCGCCCCTGACTCCGACTCGGCTGATGACACCTACGATCTGACCCGTGAGTGCTTCAACGTCGATGTTGAAAGCGCGTCGGATTCGCAGGAAGAAGAGCCGGTCGGAGGAAGGCACACGCCCCCTCACGTCGGGCTCCCCGCCGAGCAGGGCGAGGCTCAACTCCTTGCGGATCAAGGGGTGCAGCTCGACCAAATCCGTGAGTTGCAGGAAAGGCTCGACGAGGAATGAGAAAACCTGCGTCTACTCCAACAAACTCTTGAGCATGAGCGCGCGGAACGCGCACTTGGCGGGAGAGCTCGCGGAAGAGCTCGCGACGTCAACCGTTGCATCGACGAGGACCGGGTAACCGACCCCCCGGTCTTCGCTCGAGCCAGCTAGAACGTCGTCGCCGCCGCCATGCTCCTGCGCAATATGCCTGAGCCGTCAAACCCCGATGCTCGCCGGGCTCGAGATGAGATCCGAGAACTCCTCGAGACCGCTGCCCTGCAGCAGGCCGAGAGCTCTGCCTCGAGGCGACGCGAGCCCGCCTCGGAGCGGCTCGCCGAGCCCTCCCGACAGGAGAGAGAGGCCTCGGTTCATCCCGAACCTCCCCGACGGATTCGAATGGCTCCCGCCCCCGAGCACATGACTCACGACCAAGGCCCTCGAGACACCCATGGCAACATCGTCGAGCGCCGCACGCGCAAGCACGGTGACGGTGTGGCTCGAGGCTACCACGTGCATAGGGGCGGGCGCTACGACAGCTCGGAAGATCGCAGTCCTTCACCCGAGCCTCCGGGCCCTCGGGTCTTCAGCAAGGCAATCCGCGAAACGATACTGCCAGCGCGGTTCCGCCCTTCCACGACTCTTGCCAAGTACAACGGCGAGACCAAACCCGAACTTTGGCTCGCCGATTTCTGCTTAGCATGTCAGCTGGGCGGGGCCACCGACGACCGAGTCATCATCCGACAGCTCCCCTTGTTCCTCTCCTACACCGCTCGGGCTTGGCTCGAGGATCTTCCACCCCAGCAGATCCACGACTGGGGTGATCTCGTAAGGGTGTTCGAGGGAAACTTCAAGGGAACTTACATGCGCCCTGGCAACTCGTGGGACCTCCGGAGTTGCAAGCAGAAGCCAGGTGAATCCCTCTGGGATTACATCTGGCGTTTCTCCAGGCAACGCACCGAGCTCCCCAACGTCACCGACTCTGACGTGATCATGGCTTTCCTCTCGGGCACCACTTGCAAGGAGTTGGTCCGAGAGTTAGGCCGTCACACCCCCCTCACTGCCAAC
The DNA here is from genome assembly GCA_022457205.1 of Saccharum spontaneum. Taxonomy (NCBI): domain Eukaryota; kingdom Viridiplantae; phylum Streptophyta; class Magnoliopsida; order Poales; family Poaceae; genus Saccharum; species Saccharum spontaneum. The sequence continues at coordinate 31,659,140 of CM039601.1, read as the reverse complement.
GGGTTGATGGACATCGTCACCAACTTCGCTGCCAGCGAGGAGGCAGTTGGTGCCATCTTCAGCGGCGAGCAGGACAAGGGGAAGCAGAAGACTGACGATCCCACGAGCTCCACCTGATGAGGACATGACACCAACAGATACGACCATTTATTATAAGGTGCACTCGTTCCTATATTTGCATAGTAATTTTAGGTACAATTCACTTGGTTCCACATGTACATGTCGTTATTTGAATGTAGGTACAAATGTGTCTCAAAGTACAAATCCATCAAAGTTGAACTTTCGGTTCGTCGGCAGCCCGATAGTGCTTCATTGGGAAGGCCATAACTCATCCATCCGGAGTGCGATCGAGGTCAATGAGCACTTGATAGAAAGCTTATTTGATAAGCTTTCAAATAGATCTGGTCCCATCTCAATATCAAATTGGCAAGGCCTCCAAATCATCAAGACATTCTGTCGCTATTTCTGTCGGGTGCTACAGCGTCGTCATGGGCTTATTATTCACACTTGGGACCCAGGACCAAGTTGGAGCACGCCCCAAGAAGATAGAGAACACCTAAGATATGCCCAAAGACGTCCTCCTCCTTGGCCACCACCTTAGGAGGCCAGCAAGAACGTCCAAGCCAAGCCGGAGGCCCAGTCCAATTCGAGTTCGAGTCTGCTTCGGCCTTCTGGACCAGTCTGCAATAAAATGGACGCTCAGGACGCATCCGGACTCCGTTTTCGATGATCCATATATGGATGGAAAGCTTATTTGATAAGGAAGCCAACCCAAGTGGTCCCACGTCAAAAGCTATTCGGAATCAACAGGAATCATCGAAACAACTCACCGTCCAGAATCTGTCAGGGCGCTGTGTCGCCGTCTTTTGGGCCGTTTGGGCCTTGTAACGTGTCGGCACTCCCCAGGGACGTGAATAGGGGTCCTTGGACGTCCCTTAGGCTTTATAATCAGTAGCCGTCACCTATGTTAGGGTTTGGGTTTTGCTTAGATTATTCTGTTAACAACAGTTTCGCCGCCGCCGTCGGTTTGTGAGACCCCAACTTTGTGAGATTAATCATTCATCTGCAATTTGGTTGCATTCCTTTGTGTTCTTGCTTGTGTTCTCGATTTGTAGGCAAGGACTTAGCCTTCTTGGCGAGGTCGACCGTGCAACGCCAGTCGATAACCAGAGGAGTCGTGGTGCTACGATTGCGGGGTTCAGAGCCGAGTTGTTCGGAAGCCGGATCGAATTGTGTCGTGATTTCACCAAATCGAGAGTTATCAGAACCTTTCGGAAGATCGGGAACCCTAGTTCACATCAATTGGTATCAAAGAGCTTCAGGTATACCGTTAGGTTCAATTTTACCCTAGTTTAGTTTGATTTCGCCTTCGTCCTAGAGTCCACAGAAAAGCCAAAAAAAATAGTGTTAGGTTTTTCCCCTATCCCAGAAACCACGTTTAGCCTTTTGCATAATTCTTTTCAGATTCCGTCGTGTTGAGTTTGTGTCCTGATCAAGGGCTTGTTGCTGGTTTAGATTGTGTTCTTTTCTAGTTTGTGTTGATCCCTCCACCCGCCGCTATCCCATATCATCATCAGTTTGCATCTTGTGTCCACTAAAACCCTGATTCGAGCAGTTTTCATAAAACAGTCATAACTTTTGTATCCGAACTCGAAACAGGGCAAATTTTATATCTACGGAGAATGCCAGAAAATTTTAGATCCGTTTTATCCTAGCAAAGCTAAGTTCGTAAAAATTAGATTTGCGAAATTCAATCAGGAAAATTGAGTTTCTAGGCCCACAAATTTTGATATGCTTTTTGGAGCACAATCCTAATTTTCTATAGGCCACATCTTTTATCCAATTGAGCTCATTTTTTTTGGTGTTTATTGTTGTGTGCTCCTTGCTGAGAAAAAAATATCAAAAGAGCAAAAGCAAGGAAAAAAATTGGGCAAAAAAAAAGAAAAGAAAAAAATAGCAAAAGAGAAGAGAAGAGATAAAAAAGGAGCACATAAGGAACACTCGATAGCTCTATTGTTTGTTGTGCCTTTTGCCTTGTCCGTATTTTCATTGCTATTCATTGCTATCCATCATACTTGTTTTTCCATTTTATTATCACACATCTAGTATTTGGAACACGTTAGACCAGCAACGAGAGCAAGTATTTGGGACTATAATTCAGCATTACTTTCTGTTTTTGAATTGTGTTCCACTCACATATTTGGCCTGCTTGCCTTAACTCCACATACTTCTTCTGGACAATATAAGTTTTGACCCCTGTAATCGCAGTGCTACGCCTTCCAGGTATCCTTGACCTTGCTGGTAAGAACCTTGTAAGAGCTTGAGAAGGGGTCTCCTTTTGCTGTGATCTTGAGAGGCACTACTCCACCTACTTAGTAGATTATTAGGGATAACTTTCACTGTTTGTTCCTGTTTTGTGTCTACAATGACAGGTTACAACACTCATCGATACGAGACATCAATGATGCATGAGCCACGCACTATTGCTGCTACACCTCCTTCTGCAGGTCGTTCTATTCTTTCTTCTCCACCTACTTATGATGGTATTGGTGCTGATGAGTACATTGAGTGGGAAAGTAAAATAGATAATATTTTTGCACACTGTCATATGTGTGAACGGAGGAAGATTAAGAATGCATCTAGTGTTTTGAGACATTTAGCATTAATTTGGTGGGAGTCTTTAAGTTCTTCAGATAAACCTCATATATGGAACGATATGAAAATTCTTATGAGAGAAACTTTTGTTAATCCATCTCTTGTAATTAATTCATATGATGAGGAACATCAACTAGACCAATCTCCTGTTATTCCTCCTGCTGTGCCTAACCTTTTGCAGGACAATGCACAAAAGAGTGGGGATGACATGACAGAAAATGAGGTGCTCCCAGTCTCATGTAAAAATTCAACACGTGATACTTCCGCTGACAGTGAGAGCAAAGGTAATGCCAATGATGCTAATCTCACAGAAGATGAGAGTTCTCTTGTTGTAATGAATTTTCCCACCAATGATGCTAATAATTCTATACTAAAACCTTCTATTGATTTACCTTTGTCACATGGCGAATGTTCTACTGATCTTTGTGATAAAGAAAAGTTGTGTGATAGTGATATGATTATTCATGAGCAGCAACCAGTGAATGAGAATGATTCTTTTGTTTTGGAACAAAATACTTATGCTAAAAATAAACAATTGCTTCCAATTGCCAATGAACAAGATGAACTAAAATTGTTGACTTCTTTAAATACTTTGGGATATATTGAGTTTGAAACACTGTGTGCTCTGAGTAGTTTGGAGGAGAAATTTTTATGTGCTGAATTACCATGGTTGTCTACATGTGTATATCAATTTATTGACAAATATAATTATAAAGGAGAATACATGGTACACCGAGTTTATATTTGTTCAAATCTGAAATCTCCTTTTTATGTGCATCAATATGACCAATCAAAGGGTTGCATTAGATATAATCATGTCATGTCAAGATCCCCAAGTTTTGTTATAAAGCAACAGGTTAAATTTCAAAAAGAGAAGCAATATTGGCTACAACCTACAATCTGTCCTCCAACTAAGCTCAAACCGAGGACGGTTTGTTGTCAAGAAGGGGAGGATGATGAGGACATGACACCAACAGATACGACCATTTATTATAAGGTGCACTCGTTCCTACATTTGCATAGTAATTTTGGGTACAATTCACTTGGTTCCACATGTACATGTCGTTATTTGAATGTAGGTACAAATGTGTCTCAAAGTACAAATCCATCAAAGTTGAACTTTCGGTTCGTCGGCAGCCCGATAGTGCTTCATTGGGAAGGCCATAACTCATCCATCCGGAGTGCGATCGAGGTCAATGAGCACTTGATAGAAAGCTTATTTGATAAGCTTTCAAATAGATCTGGTCCCATCTCAATATCACATTGGCAAGGCCTCCAAATCATCAAGACATTCTGCCGCTATTTCTGTCGGGTGCTACAGCGTCGTCATGGGCTTATTATTCACACTTGGGACCCAGGACTAAGTTGGAGCACGCCCCAAGAAGATAGAGAACACCTAAGATATGCCCAAAGACGTCCTCCTCCTTGGCCACCACCTTAGGAGGCCAGCAAGAACGTCCAAGCCAAGCCGGAGGCCCAGTCCAATTCGAGTTCGAGTCTGCTTCGGCCTTCTGGACCAGTCTGCAATAAAACGGACGCTCAGGACGCATCCGGACTCCGTTTTCGATGATCCATATATGGATGGAAAGCTTATTTGATAAGGAAGCCAACCCAAGTGGTCCCACGTCAAAAGCTATTCGGAATCAACAGAAATCATCGAAACAACTCACCGTCCAGAATCTGTTAGGGCGCTGTGTCGCCGTCTTTTGGGCCGTTTGGGCCTTGTAACGTGTCGGCACTCCCCAGGGACGTGAATAGGGGTCCTTGGACGTCCCTTAGGCTTTATAATCAGTAGCCGTCACCTATGTTAGGGTTTGGGTTTTGCTTAGATTATTCTGTTAATAACAGTTTCGCCGCCGCCGTCGGTTTGTGAGACCCCAACTTTGTGAGATTAATCATTCATCTACAATTTGGTTGCATTCCTTTGTGTTCTTGCTTGTGTTCTCGATTTGTAGGCAAGGACTTAGCCTTCTTGGTGAGGTCGACCGTGCAACGCCAGTCGATAACCAGAGGAGTCGTGGTGCTGCGATTGCGGGGTTCAGAGCCGAGTTGTTCGGAAGCCGGATCGAATTGTGTCGTGATTCCACCAAATCGAGAGTTATCAGAACCTTTCGGAAGATCGGGAACCCTAGTTCACATCACCACCCGTGGCTCCAAGAGGAACAACCGCAAGAAGAAGAAAGGCCAGCAGGGCAAGCTCGAGGCCCCGGCCGACGAGCTTGTCGCCTCTACCGAACGCAAGAAGCCTCGAGGCCCCCCGGGCGGGGGCATCTTCGACAAAATGCTTAAAGAACCATGCCCTTACCACAAGGGACCCATTAACCATAACCTCGAAGATTGTCACATGCTCCGCAGGTACTTCGAGGGCGCAGGCAGCAAGAACACCGACAAGAAGGAAGACCCGAAGGGTGATGACAAGGATGAGGGGTTCCCCGAGATCCACGACTGCTTCATGATCTACGGAGGACCCTCGACCCGCCTCTCAACGCGCCAGCGCAAACGAGAACGGTGAGAGGTTTTCTCCGTACAAACGGCGGTCCCTCGTTTCCTTGACTGGTCTACGGTGGCCATCACTTTCGACCGTGATGATCATCCGGACTACATCCCCAATCCGGGGGTCTACCCTCTTGTTGTTGATCCCATCATCGCCAACACACGCCTCACCAAAGTACTCATGGACGGCGGGAGCAGCCTCAACATCATCTACTCCCAGACCCTCGACCTCCTAGGGGTCGAGAGAGCGCGCCTTCAGCCTAGCGTCGGGGGCTTCCACGGAGTTGTGCCAGGGAAGCGGGCGTAACCCCTCGGACGGGTCGATTTGCCCGTTTGTTTCAGCACACCGGCCAACTTCAGGAAGGAAACCCTCACCTTCGAGGTGGTCGGATTCCGTGGAACATACCACGCCATCCTCGGGCGCCCATGCTACGCCAAGTTCATGGCCGTGCCAAACTACACCTACCTCAAGCTCAAGATGCCCGGCCCGAACGGCATCATCACTGTGGGGCCCTCGTATGAACACGCCTACGAGTGCGACGTCGAGTGCGTCGAACACGGCGAGGCGGTTTTGGAGTCGGCGACTTTGGCCGCAGATCTCGACGGTCTCGCCAACGAGATTCCCGACCCAAAACGCCACGCCGACAGCTTCGAGCCCGCGGAGGACGTCAAACTCGTGCCCCTCGACCCCGCTGATCCCAACGGGAAGGCGCTGAACGTCAGCGCCACCCTCGACCCGAAATAGAAAGCCGTGCTCGTCGACTTTCTCCGCGCAAATGTCGACATTTTTGCGTGGAGTCCCTCGGATATGCCGGGCATACCCAGGGAAGTCGCCGAGCACGCCTTGGAGATCCGGGCCGGGTCCAAACCGGTGAAGCAACGCCTGCGCCGCTTCGACGAGGAGAAGCGCAGGGTCATCGGCGAAGAGATCCACAAGCTACTAGAGGCCGGGTTCATCAAGGAGGTTCACCATCCCGAGTGGCTAGCTAATCCTGTATTAGTTAAGAAAAAGAGTGGGAAATGGAGGATGTGTGTAGACTATACTAGTTTGAATAAAGCATGTCCAAAAGTTCCCTTTCCTTTGCCACGCATTGATCAAATTGTTGATTCAACTGCGGGATGTGAAACTCTTTCGTTCTTAGACGCTTACTCCGGTTACCATCAGATAAAAATGAAGGAGTCCGACCAGCTCGCGACTTCGTTCATCACCCCGTTCGGCATGTACTGCTACGTTACAATGCCCTTCGGTCTCCAGAACGCAGGGGCAACGTACCAGCGATGCATGCAACACATTTTCGGAGAACACATCGGATCAACCGTTGAGGCATACGTCGATGACATCGTAGTCAAGACCAGACGAGCCGAAAATCTAGTGAACGACCTCGACGTTGCCTTCAAATGCCTCCGGGTAAAGAATATCAGGCTCAATCCAGAAAAATGCGTTTTCGGCGTCCCTCGAGGTATGCTTTTAGGGTTCATCGTGTCTAAACGGGGCATCGAGGCCAATCCAGAAAAAATCTCTGCGATAACCAAGATGGGCCCCATCCGAGATCTGAAAGGCGTGCAGAGGGTCACGGGCTGCTTGGCGGCACTTAGCCGCTTCATTTCGCGCCTCGGCGAAAAAGCGCTCCCTCTGTACCGCCTCTTGAAGAAATCGGAGCATTTTTCCTGGACCCTCGAGGCTAAGGAAGCCCTCACGAAACTCAACGTCACCCTCTCTAATTCGCCAATTCTCGTCCCTCCGACCCCAGGAGAGCCGCTCCTACTTTATGTCGCTGCAACGTCACAAGTAGTCAGCGCAGTCCTGGTCGTCGAACGGGCTGAGGAGGCTCATACCTTGCTCGTCCAAAGGCCGGTCTATTTCATTAGCGAGGTGCTCTCGGAAACCAAGGTCCGGTACCCCCAGATCCAGAAACTGCTATATGCTGTCATCTTGACACGGCGCAAGCTCCGACACTACTTCGAGGGCCACCCGGTTATTGTGGTCTCTTCTTTTCCCCTGGGAGAGATAGCCCAGAACCGGGAAGCCTCGGGTAGGATCGCCAAGTGGGCGGTCGAGCTCATGGGCGAGACCTTATCTTATGCGCCGCGCAAAGCTATAAAGTCACAGGTATTGGCAGACTTCCTGGCTGAATGGACCGACACCCAACTCCCTCCCGCACAGCTCCAGGCCGAGCTCTGGACCATGTACTTTGACGGGTCGTTGATGAAAACGGGAGCAGGCGCGGGCTTGCTCTTCATCTCACCCCTCGGGGTTCACATGCGCTACGTCATCCGGCTTCATTTTCCTGCGTCAAACAACGTCGCCGAGTACGAGGCACTCGTCACGGGGCTGAGAATTGCCGTCGAGCTCGGGGTCCGACACCTTGATGTTCGGGGCGACTCCCAGCTCGTAATCGACCAGGTCATGAAGAGCTCGAGTTGTCGTGACCCCAAGATGGAAGCTTACTGCCAGGAGGTACGACGCCTCGAAGATAAGTTTCACGGCCTCGAGCTCAACCACATCGCACGCAGGTACAACGAGGCCGCCGATGAACTCGCAAAAATCGCGTCCAGTCGAACTACGGTTCCACCAGACGTTTTCGCAAAAGATCTTCAGCGGCCATCCGTCGACCTTGGGCCAGACGGAGGGGTCGACGGGACGTCACTCGACCCCCCACCCGAGGCAGAAGCCCCCTCGACCGGGGCCGAAGCCATGCAGGTGGAAGGATCGACCCCACCATCTAACCTCGAGCTTGACTGGCGCGCTCCGTACCTTGACTACCTCATCCAAGCGGACCTCCCCTCGAGTAAGACCGAGGCTCGACGGATCGCTCGCCGGGCCAAAACCTTTGTGATCATTGGCGATAGTAGGGAGCTGTACCGCCGCAGCCCTACTGGCGTCCTCCAACGTTGCATCACAAACAAGGAAGGCAGGGACCTGCTCAGCGACCTGCACTCAGGGGCTTGTGGTCACCACGCTGCGCCTCGAACCCTCGTCGGGAACGCCTTTCGACAAGGATTCTATTGGCCGACCGCGGTCTCCAACGCTGTCAAGCTAGTACGCTCCTGTAAAGGTTGTCAGTACTATGCGAGACAGACTCATCTCCCGGCACATGCTCTGCAAACCATTCCCATCACGTGGCCGTTTGCCGTTTGGGGCCTCGACCTTGTCGGACCTCTAAAGAGGACAACTGGTGGCTTCACCCACTTGCTCATCGCTATCGACAAATTCTCCAAGTGGATCGAGGCTCGCCCCATCACCAGTATTAGGTCCGAACAAGCTGTGCTTTTCTTCACCAACATCATTCATCGCTTTGGGGTCCCCAACTGCATCATCACGGACAATGGCACCCAGTTCACTGGTAAAAACTTTCTAGATTTCTGCGACCACCATCACATTCGCGTGCTCTGGTCGGCCGTGGCTCATCCAAAAACAAACGGCCAAGTAGAACGTGCCAATGGCATGCTCCTACAGGGCCTGAAACCCAGAATCTTTGACAAGCTACGAAAACATGGCAAAAGATGGGCTGCCGAGCTACCCTCGGTTCTGTGGAGCCTAAGAACAACGCCGAGTCGAGCCACGGGGTTCACTCCGTTCTTCTTAGTCTACGGGTCTGAGGCTATGCTCCCAACTGATATAGAATACGGATCCCCAAGGTTAAAGGCCTACAACGAAAGAAACAATGACGCCGCAAGAGAGGACGCCCTCGACCAGCTCGAAGAGGCCCGAGATGTGGCTTTGTTGCATTCTGCCAGGTACCAGCAGGGTCTCCGACGCTACCACGACAGACACATCCGCAAGCGCGACCTCAACGTCGGCGATTTGGTGCTACGACGGAACCAGAACACCAAGGGGCGCCACAAGCTCACGCAACCATGAGAAGGACCGTACATTATCGCAGAAATACTAAAGCCGGGCACCTACAAGCTATCCAACGAGAAGGGCGAAATCTTCACCAACGCTTGGAACATTGAACAGCTACGTCGCTTTTTTCCTTAGAAAGCCTTGAGGCTCTGTAATTTCTTTTTCATCAATAAAGAATACAGCAATGTTAAAACTTTCATTTTTACGATAAGGAAGGATCGACTCTGCACTACCAGAATTGACCCTCCCTCGGGGGCTACAAAGGGAGAACCCCCAGTCCTGAAAAAATTTGCACTTCTTTTTAAATTTTAAGAACTACTGCTTAGATCAGCAAGCACCGCAAGAGCGCCCTGAAGCTCGGGGGCTATCGAGCCACGGGATCACCTACGCCTCCGAGGCTACGGTACTCACGCCGTCTAGGGGCGCGGCCGCACGCTAGATAGATCTAATAACAGTTCATAACTTTAAAAAGGAGTTTACCCCCTGTCGCTTAGATTAGGATCTTGCACGACCCGCGAGGCCGCAAGAGCACCCTGAAGCTCAAGGGCAGTCGAGCCGTGAGATCACTTACGCCTCCGAGGCTACGGTACCTCCACTCGCTCCCCCACGCCAAAGGACGCAACTGCGTGTCAAGTAAATCGTACGAGAACACCATCCAAGCCATTAAGGGAAGAAAAGCTCGAATAAAACTAGATCCATCACGAACTAGTTTAGGTTTTGAGTTCTTAAGGCCCCTGAGGCCACCACAAACAAATTCCAAAATAACTAACTTATTACATGGGCCTCCGTGCCCAGATTTCGCTCACAGGCCTTCGTCGTCAGCAGGCGGGACCACCTCAGGTTCAAAGAGCGAGGCCAGACGGCTCCCAGGCCCCTCCGCGGCTTCAATCAGCTCCAGGCAGGCGTCTTCATTCTCCTCGTCCGTCCGCTCTGGGTCTGTGATGAAGCCGTCGGCGACGAGCTCCATATCGAATACAAAACCCGAGCGGACGACGGCCAGCGCCCTCTTCACGCCATGGTGGAGGCTGTCCCGTATCTTCTCCCGGGCAAGGTGACCTAGCGCCGCCATCCGACGGATGAAGGAGTTCCCTGGAGCGTCTTCTCCGGTGTCGGCATCGGGCTCGACCCCCAGACCGTCGCACACCGTTGTAATCACGCCCTCGAGCAGCTGGGTCCTCCGGGTCTCGGCTTCGAGGAGGCTCTGCAGGGAGTTGGCGGTCGAGTGGGCCTCCCGGTTCTCACTTTCTAGCTCTGAAACACGACAAGGAAAATTAACACCTAACGCGATGCCTCAACTATATGGCCATAACAAGTTACTTACCCCCGACGTGGGTCTTTAAACCCACAACCTCGTCGCGGAGCCCCTCGCACGTCTGCTCGAGCCCCAGGAGGGCACTGTCCTTCTCACGGACGGTCGCCTTCAGTGCCTCGATCTCCTGGCGGGCGGTTTGGAGCGCCGCGTCCTTCTCTTGGACGGCCCCGTTCAGCCCCGAGATCTCGTCCTTCAGCGCACTAAACCGGGCCGTGACCTGCCCGATCTGGACGTTGAGGAGGTCACGTTGACGGCTGACCTGGGAGACGTCCTCCTCGAGCTCCTTGACCCGCGCCGCCAGGGGCTCGAGGTCCCTGCGGGCCTGGGCAGCCTCTTCCTGGGCCTTGTTCACCTCGGTACGCATTGAAGCTTCGGCTGCCCACGCCTGGATCGCTTCCTCCTTCACCATCGAGAAGGCAGTGCGCAGCTCAGCCATCTCAGCGGTCCGATCGGCGAGCCTCTTCTGGGTCTCCTCGACCAGGGCCCATTGCCGGGACAGCGACGCCCACACGCCACTCTCACCTCGGATGAAGAGTGACTTGCGGCGGGAGGTCTCCTTCAGTTCCTAACTCAAAGAAAACCAAAAAAGATAATGAAACCAAAGAAAAAAGACACTGAGAGCCACGAAATAAGCTGACAGATTAATCGCACCTCGGTGGCATCCCACATGCCCCGCGAGACGGCGTCGGACGCCACGCGGAGCAGCCGATCGAGATGCTGGCGGACGCCCTCGAGGTACTGCAAGCGATGCACCTCATCTCTGTCATTCAGAGTGAGGATAGGCTCGGCGTCGAGGTTCGCGGCGTCCCTAAACTGAAGGGGCGGTCCCCCCCACCTCGGGATCTCCTCCTCAGCCCGCGCTATCGCCAGCGTGGCGAAGTCAGGCCACGACGATAACGACGCGGCCGGGGCGCCTCCCGGCCCGGTCGAGGGGCCGGCCTCGTTGCCCTCGCCCACAGCTCCCGCGGCCCCGGCGGAGGTCGAGGCATCGGCCCGGCTCGTGGTCTCGCCCCCCTCGGCCCCCATTATTTGTTTTCCCCTGTCTAGGGGGGCGTCGTCGAGGGCAATGACCACGGGCACCCGCCCCTCGGCGGTGACCGGCCCCTCGGCAACCAGCACCTCCGGAGCTGGCGCCTCCGTCGTCGACGCCTCTGGGGCCGGTACCTCGCCCGTTGGCGGCTCGGGAACCGGCGCTCCGACCACCGGCGCCCCCGCAACCGGCACCTCAACCTCCGGTGCCACTTCTTCCGGGGCTCCGGTAGAGGGCTCGGCGATCTCGCCCTCCGCCGTGCCCACCGGCCGCGCCGGCGGGTCTTGCTGTGGCTGCGGCCCCCTCGCCGATGCCACCTCCTGTTCCGCTGCCGGTGCAGCCCCCTCGACGGTCGCGTCGACAGCCACCCCCTCCACGGCCGCTTCCACAGTGGCCTCAGCCGAGGGCAGCGCCCTGGGCTCCGCCTCGACCGGGCCGGGCGCCACCGCCCTTGCCGGGTCTGACCCTGCCGCGGCAGGGTCGGGGGCGGCGACCGTCGAAGCACCTGCAGCCTCCTGCTGCCGACGACGCTCCTTCGCGGCCTCGACCTCGCGGACCCAGGCTGCGTCCTGCTCCGCCGACCGGTTGAGGACGGCGGCGCTGGCTCGAAGGGACTTCACGGGTGGGCCCCATGTGCTCCGCCTTCCGCTTCAGCCTGCAAAATAAAAAATGAGGTCGGTCGACGAATTCGAAAGAAAGACAAGTCCCCTTAGCTCGAAAACTCACCCGGAGATCGGCACCAGGGGCCTCGACCCCGCACGGTCCGAGCCGCTCGAGGCGGTAGGCGGTGGCCTCGCGGCAGCCCCACCCGCGGACCGGGCGCTCCGTGGGGCTCTCGCCGGCGCACCACTGCGCGTCTTCTGCGCTTCCGAGGCCAGCTGGCCTCGGGTCCTCACGCCCGACGGTGGCACCGCCGCCGACGATGTCGACGCCACCGCCCCCGTCCCCGTTCGAGCTTGCGGGGCCTGGGCTGGGGCAGGTGCCCCCGTCGACCCCGCTTGATGGGTCCGGGGCAAGGCGGCCCCTCCTGCCGAGGGGCCCGCCTCCTTCTTCTCTTCTTCCTTCTTCTTCTTCTTCTTCTCCTCTTCCTCATCGTCCTCCTCAGCCTCCTCGACCACGACGACCGAGGAGGATGACCCCGCGATGGGCTCCAGCAGGGGGCGGATGTCGGGGAGGCTCCCCAGCCCGGTCGCGGCCTCGTACCGCGACAAGGCATCATCATCCTCGCCGCTGCTGTTGTCGTCCTCTCCCGACATGGTCTCGAAGGGCGACGGCTCCAAAGGAAGCCCGTCGAGGGCCTGCTGGCGCCGGAGTTTCTTCCGCGCCTCCGACTCCTTGTTTCTTCCGCGCCTCCGACTCCTTGGCCTTGCGGGCCGCCCGCTTCTTGGTCGACTCCTTGACCTCCTTCTGCTTCGAGGCGTGCTGCCGTCGAGCGTCCCGGGCAGGCTGGTCCTCCGGAACCGGCGGTCGCGTCTCCCGCAACGCCGACAGGTCCTGCACACAGGCGTCGATCGGGTTAGGGGGGTTCAAGAAACGAACGAAACCAAAACAAGCGTACCAACTCAAGGAACTTACCACGGGCTCGAACCCCTCAGTGGGCCTCATGGGGAGCCGGTCAGCTTCCTCCGCCTTGAAGGTCCCCACCATCCGGCGGGCTCGACGAAGTCCCTCCTCGAGGGTGAGGGCCTCATGAGACATCCGGCTGCCCTCCAGAGACGCCTCCGGAGTCATCTAGTCGAGGCGCAGGCGACGCCGGCACAGCAGCATCACCCGGCGGCGATGGAACGCCATCGCTACCGCCGTCGCCGTCAAGCCTCGAGCGCGAAGCTGCTGCACTCGGCGTCCGGCACTCCGTATACCCAGCGGTCCTCCCGGGCGGTCAGCACGCGGCCGGTGTACTTCGGCAACTGGTTGTCGTCGTTGCGGAGGTAGAACCAGCCCTCGTGCCACCCGCTGTTCGAGGAGATGAGACGAGCCAGGATGTACTGGTTCGCCCGGCTCGACCTCAACTGTAGGACGCAGCTCCCTACCCGCGCCGCGTAGAGAACTCCCTTCTCCCCCGCTCTCCGCGCGAAGAGCTCGCCCTTGAAGAGGTGAAGCCACAGGTTCCACTGCGGCTCCACCCCGAGGTACCCCTCCCAGACCGCCGCGAAGATGGCGGCCTGCGCAACGGCGTTGGGGGCAAGATGGTGGAGCTCCACCCGGTAGTAGTGGAGAAGCGCTCGCATGAAGACCGACGAAGGGATGCCGAAACCCCGCTCGTGGAAGCATATGAAGCTCACCACGTATCCTTCCGGGGGCGCCGGCTCCCGGTGGGCCGGCGGCGGCGCTATCCACTCCGGCCGCGACCGGTTCGTCCTCGGCCGCAGCAACCCATCTTCGACCAGCTCCTCTAGCTTCCTCTCCGTCACCGAGGAAGAGGCCCAGTCTTCGGCGGGGAGGATTTGGCTCTTTCCGGCCATTGGCGCTGTCGGGAAGGGAATGAGCGGAGGGGAAGGCGGCGGCGGCAGCAGCGTGGGCGGAAGGCGCAAGAAGGCTAGGGTTTCCTGAGACTAGGAGATGGCAGGAGCGCAAAGAACCGGAGGGGAGCACGGACCCTTGGGGTCTCACCTTTATAGGCCAGGAGGAAGTCCAACGGCCGCGTGAAAAGGTAGGAACAGTTTCCCGCAATAAATGCGCTCACCTAACCGTCCCCCACGTCTTACAGGAGCAAGGCACGTGGCCATCCCCCACGCCGTAACCGAACTCCACGTCGCCCACTACCGCGCCGATCTCGCCCTAAAAAGGCGCGTCAGGCTAACGGGCGGGGCGAGATTCACGGACGGATATTCCTAGATTCCCATAACGGGCTCCGAGCCCATTTTAAGTCTCGAGGGGACGGAAGCTGGCCCTCGACCTGGGTTCGACAGCTGCCCTCGAGCAACAGAGCAAGGGACGACCAGGGATGCGCCCGTACATGGCCAGGGCTCGAGCCACGCTCTCGAGGCACCCCAAGACGTATTCGAGGCCAAAGGACGAGGTCGAAGCAGGAATCCCCTCGGGGGAGGCATCGAGCCCTCGGATCCTGTCGCAAGGAACCGACATCCGCACGACCACTCCTTGGCATCTTTGAAGAGTGCCTCCGGGCCACAAGCCGACTCCTAACGACTGGAGCACGGACTCTCACTCGAATCTCCCCGCTAGCAGCTCACCGGAGATCGCCGAACTCGCCCAAATGGGGTAGTACGACGTTCCCCACCCCTCCTCCTCCTCTCCGAAGGAAGAGCGTGAGGGCCGGACAACGAAAGACGGCAGGGACTCCGATCGACCTCGTGCGCGCGAGGCTCGGGGGCTCGGCCGCATCAACTACCCCCTGGTGAACCACGACTAAGACCTCGGAGGAGACTTTCTCAATACTCCACCGAGGCCTCGGGGGCTACACCCGGCGGGTGCGCTCGCGCCCCCCACCGGAGAAGTCCTGAGAGCGCTCAGACGCCCCTACTGGAAAAGCAAACGACGCTATGACTCCAGTTCATCGGCAAAAAGCCTCTAGGAGAGTGAACATACACTCACCTAAAGGCTCGGGGGCTACTGTCGGTACCAATACTATAAGGGTACCCACATTCAACGATAATGAAAACTAAAACGATTAAGCCACGACAAAGCACAGCTCACTTCAAAAAACGCGCGGCAGGTCCGCCTCGTACGAGGCCGGCTCGACGGAATGCCTCGACCGCATCCTGTCTCCGACTCATACGAGGCCCCCTCGATGGGAGGCCTCGACCGCGCTCCGACCCGCGAGGGGCTCGATCGCCCCCCGGGAGCGCTCCGACTCGCGTGAGCCCGGGTCGAGGCGCTCGATCCCCTTTGCCTCCACCTACCACGGACAAAAAAGTCATGGCATTTAATACAACCACCAACTACCACCTACCGGCATGGCCGCAACCTGGGTCGACGTGGGAACAATACCAGTGTCAGTCTTCACTGTTTTACCGCCCATCCCATGATGGGAGGTGAAAACGTCACTGTGCCCACCGTACCCAACACTATGCATCACTAGTGACCCTCGAGGGAGGATACGACAAGGCCCGTACACCGCAATTCCAGGGATTCGGACTTATCCGTTCAGCCTCGACCCGGCCTCGACCCTCAGCACAGCTCAACAGGGAAGGAAGGACGGTATGGCGCAATGCTCCGGGTCATTTCAACACCTCGTCCTCTACGACATCACGTCCCCAAGGATGGCCTCCCATTTCTAGGGCACGTCGCTACAGTCACCTCAACAGGGATCGACAAAACATCATTTCAAGGCTCCCCGTCGTCTTGGCCTCCTCCCGTCCTATAAAAAGGCAGGCCAGGGCTCCACAAGAGGAGCAGAGGTCAATAGACGAACAACAAGCCATATACAAGACAAAGATCAACATCTCAAGCAATCATCTTGTACTCTTTCTTTTTCTCCTTTGAGACTTGGGCCCGACGCCCTCTCTTGCAAGCTTGTAACCCCTACACAAGCACCTCGGTGCAAGGAAATACAAACCTCTCCCCCCCGCTGGACGTAGGGCCTTCTTTCGCCCGAACCAGGATAAACCCCCGTGTGTTCTCCTCGCATCACCACCCAGGAAAGGGACACGCAGCATTTTACTCGTTGGTTTAGGACCCCCTCGGGTCCGAACACCGACAATTTTTTTACTTGAAAATGAGCTAAAATGTGTGCTAAGATGTTTCACATACTTGGACTAGCTCATATGAGAATAGGGCAAACAAGAATCGAAAACAAAACTTGAAGATCAGCTCTTGAACGTGCGACGGACGCTAATCTCGAGAGCGTCAGACGCTGACGTCAGCGTCTGGTGGCTTACCCTCATTTGCGCACTGCTGAGAAGGAGACGTCGGACACTGTGGTGTTGAAGTGATAGACGTCGGGCGTCAGCGTCTGTTGGACTCGATGTCAGCAGTTCCGCTGGCCTAAGCGACGACAGACGCGGTGCGCGTCTGTTGCTTTCACGCCGGACACGTCAGGTGGCGGAAAACCAACGTTTGGACCTTACTAGACCGCGTCTGGTGAGCATCAGATGCGCGGACCTTCAAGCGGCGGACACGTCTGTTGGGGCGACAGACGCGCGGGCATGAAGCGACGGACGCGTCTGTTGAAGAGGATTTCGACCATTGGCTTTTGAACGCTCAGGGACACGTGGCATGCATCGAGCAACAGACGCTGGATGCCGCGTTTGTCGCAATGGTGACAGAAGCGCCTGGTGACCCTGACCAGTGTATAACAGCTTTACTCGAAGGGGTATGTCTATATATTTGTGTTGGCCGGCTCTAGGGCTACTCTCTTAGCACTTTGACATTCTTGTGAGCATCTTGAGCTGAGCCAACGCCCTCACCCCTCTCCCCACTCATCTCCTTGCATTCAATTGCGATCTTTGAGTGAGATTGAGTGATTCAAGTGCATTGATCATTGCTTTGCATCTAAAGGCACTTGAGGGATTGTTTTGTTGTGGGATTTCTTGTTACTCTTGGTGGTTGCCGCTACCTAGACGGCTTGGAGTAGCGGTGGAGGTCCGACACGTGTTGGTCATTGTTCGTGGCTAGCTCCAGCGATTGTCTTGTGAGGGGTTCTTGTGGTTCCCCGGCGAAGCGCCAAATTCCAACTCTAGTGGATTGCTCGTGTTATTGCAACTCTTAGCCATTGGTAGGTTCTTGTGGCGCCTTTTGAGAGGCTCAATGTGTTAGACCGATTAGCCACCGAACCACGTGGTGTAAGGGGACACAACGGGGACTAGCATGCCGGCAAGCACGTGAACCTCGGGATAAATCATTTGTCATCAATTTGTGATTGTGATTGGTTTATCTCGGTGATTGGCTACTTGATTGGATCATCATTTGGATCTATCAATTGGTTGGCTCTATTCATCGCCCCTCGATGAAATCACAAATTTTTTGTAAGAAGAGTCCACTACCACCTTTTTTTGCATCACATTTGTGATTTGTGATGAACAGAGCAACGAATATAAATATATTTATCACCGACGTGTACATGCAAAGCCTAATATAAGGCAGCAAGCAAATAATAAAAAACAAGATTCTTGCATCCCCTAACCAAAACCAAACAAAACATAAATATATAATTATGGGGTTGTTTGGTTGCCTACCATACTTTGCCATAGCACAACTTCGATAGGCACATTAAAATAGTCATTGTTTGGTTGAGTAGTATTGTGTGGCGGCCACAGAAAAAGCTAGTTCATCTCTATTGCATTCACGTCACACTTGTGGCGTCGATTTAGGCCCCGTTCAGCTGTGCTAATAAGCCGGCTGAAAAACACTATTGGCTGATTTATTATGAGAGAAAAATACTGTTCCGGCTAAAAAACAAGCTGAAAAGTACGGATTATAAGCTGAATGAACAGAGCCTACTCTGCCACACAACTGTAGCACTGCCACACTCTCCGTGGTAGGACATGGCGAGCAACCAAGCAGCCTCTATATATTATGAACTGAACTCATCTTCTATCCTTGCCGTTTCCAACTACATTCCTCTTTATCTTAAAAGAAACACCATTCCTACCTTCATGATCTCATCTTTCTCAGCCTTCTCTGCAATAGCTACAATCGAGTACGTTGATCACTGCAAGAAGAAAGACAAATTAGTCAAAGTTCAAACAAATGTTAATGAACATCTGCAGTAATGAAATATCATCAGAAAGGAGTGCAAAATAAATAGTTTCTGGAGGAATGCAGATGTATATAAGGTTCCGGACATATACAGCATATAGTATGGTTTTCCATCCATTCATACTACTCAGTGGAAGTTCATAAATCACAACTACTAAGGATTTTTTTCATTTATATGCCATTTGAGCTCAAACACACTTAGTTTGCATATGTATGTAGAAGAAGAAAGGTTATAGTAGTTGATCAAAACGAGTACCCACCTTTCATTGCTAGTATATAGTCCTTGGCTTTGCATGGGGTTCGTGATCGACTAAGGCCGGACCTCCCTCTCATTGCGTACAAAAGTGTAAGAAGAAGACTGTGTTCGGGTACAGAGTGAAGAAGTAGTGTCCCAACCATGGCCGCATCTTCTACAAGTGTCCAAGTCACAATGTAAGTTCTCTTTTGGCCGTGTTTTTATGGTTTGTAGCCATTTTTGTGATGATTTTGATTAAAGTTCTTGATGTAGTGTTCTAAGTTCAGCGTGGATGGTACTGAATGCGAAGGTTGGTATGTGAGGAAGAATATGTTAAGCACGTGCAAGAATCGATTAAGGCAGCTGCTGAGAGTACAACCATGCATAAAGAGGTGAATCAGCAGAAGAAGCGCATCAATGAAGAACTGACGAAGAATTTGTTTTAGTTGAAATTGGTCGTGAAATCCTTATTCTGTTGAAGATTTTAAGTTTAGTTTGTTTAGTGCTATTTGAGTTTGTCTACATTGTACTCCCTCCATGCATACTGGTAATTTAAGTTATCTTGGACAACGACATGGTCTCCAAAGCATACTTTGACTTCTTATTTTATAAAAATATTTATTGGAAAGTGATATATGTATATTTTTATGAAAGTACTTGTCAAGACAAATCTATTCATATGGTTTTTATATTTTCAAACTCAACAATTTAAAAGTTATTAATGATTTATATTCTCAATGTTTGACCAAGCCTGGTCTAAAACGACTTGAATTACTAGTATGGAGGGTGTATTAAGGTTTCAATAAATTCTTGTTCAAGTCAAAACAGTTTGGTAGGATATTAATTAATCATATTGTGTAATGAATATTTAGAATCTTTTAATTAATTAATCATGCATGTTGTGTAATATATGGATATTGGTATGTTCAAGTTTTTGATAAGGAAAATTGGTTCTATAGTATTGAAAGAATCATGGTTTTCGGAAAATACCATTGAAGGAAGGATTGGCGATCCGCAACATTCAGGGAGGGATGGCTCATCTCTCTCCCGTAGTGCCTATGCCATGGCCGTTGCTACCACGCGACCGACCTTCCCTGATCGCTAATGATGGCAACGGGAGTCGGTCCCCTAGCAACTCACCTTTCCTGCTGGTTCCCCCTTGTCACACCCCAAAATTTCTGATTTTGGGTTGTGAATAGAAAACACTAAATAAAACAAATGGTTTAAATATTTGTTTAAGACTTGATAAGACTAATTTAAGTTTTAGCAAATTTAGTATAGAAAATTGTGGTATTTCAAACTTTTTTAAATTAATTTAGTGGTCTCTTGTCTGATGTAATGTTTGCTTGTTGCAAGACTATGTGTTGTGATTGTGAAAAGTTTTAAAGCGTGTTTAGTATGTCTTTTATTAGTTATCCGTCTTGTCTCTGTCTTTTTCTACAATCAAATTTGTGCTTTCTCGGTCCTAATCTTTTTATTCTGAGTTTGTCCAAAATCCTTTTCTTCCACTAGAAATCACTCATTTTATTTCATCATCCAGTAGGGCAGTGGCGAATCCAGCCCAAGAATTGACCTAGGGCGATCTTATAGTATAAAATTTTGGCTAACCAACGACAACATGCACGTTACAGTCAAAAGTTGTAAAACAATCGATAAGAATCAAGATGTTACATTTTAATATCAGAATTATCAATAATACATGTTTCTATGAGCAAATGCAGTACATAACCTATCCATTTTGAAGCCCATGTTTGAACTAATTACATCTCTAGCTTCATGTACTCCCCCACCCACAGAGGCTTCATCTGCTCCTCCATCGATCACCTGATCACCAAAATAAAAAATCCTGTAGAGCTGAGCACTCTAAGCCTATGAGGCTGAGTACAGGGCAGGAGCTGGCGAGCTGCAGGCCTGGAGGTGGAGGCTGGAGCTAGGTCCGCTAGGGGGCTGGCCCCTGACCGCCTGGCTGCCTGGCCGGCTACCGGCTGGCCGCCTGGGGCCTGCCGAGGGCCTTGGCACGGGGCGGGGCGGCCGGGTACGAGCCGCGCTGCCACGGGAAGCGGGCGGACAGCGACCGGCGAGAGCTCCGACTGGGCGAGGCTCCGGGGTGGCGGGGCCGGACCACCGGGCGTTGGGGGAGGCGAGGCCGCCGGCGACTACCAGACGTGATCCGGGGATGGCGTGGATGACTAGGCGAGCACGAGCGTGGAAGCCGCGGCGGCGCATCGGTCTCAGTTCGCATATGGAGATGGAACCGTGGAAGCTGCGCAGCGGGCGAGCGATGCCGACCCTAACTAAGGCTGCCTGTGTCTGTTGGGCTTGGGCTGTTGGAAATGGCCGTGGCCCAGTCTCAGGAGGAAGGCCCATGACGCTCCGCAGCCTCCGCCTCGTCTCGAACAATCAAACTGAATCGAAAACAAGCAAGCAGCGCCGCCGTTGTCTTCAACCTCGGCCTCGCGCCCTCACCAGATGCCAGCTCCCAGGTGTGGGGAAGGGGTGCTCGGTCACAGGACCTAGGGCGGCCGCCCTAGCTCGCCCAAGTGGTGGCTCCGCCTATCCAGTAGGGTATCTCTGAAATATTCCCGGAAATTATTCGGGCTTTGTCGGGAACCTTTTTCTATTTTTTAGGAGAATAATCTATTTTTTAGATGCTCCAAATTATATTATCATGAGCTCCAAATATTTTAATTGGGTTCCTCATGTTCCATAATGTCTCTAGAAAATTCCCTCGAATTTTCGGAGCTTTCGGAGTATTTTTCGCGGCTTAAATAATAATTCTGGACTTTTCTAGAATTATTTTATCCACGAAATTAATTAATTCCGAAAATAATAAATATCTTATTTTCCACCAAGGCCCGTGTGCAATAATCCTAAATGTCCATTCATTTATTTACTAATGGGCTTTAATAATTAATTAGGCCTATTAGTAAAGATGCAGGGTGCAACGTCAATTAGCACCATATCGCTAGTTGACATGGAGGTGAAGAGTTTTTCTCCCTATATATACGTACCTACCCCTTGGGCAAAGCACACCAAAACCACCGTAAGGGAAGCTCCTAGTTTGGAAATCCTAAGGTAGTAAATTAGATTTTTCCATCCGTTCTTTCTCTGCTACGTCATCTTCATCGTCTTGCCTATGCCACCATCGCCCGAGCCTCGCAGGCGACCGCCGGTCACCTCGGGTCAGCCATGGCACTTCTGGCCTCGCCGTGCGTGGACACCGCCATTTGGCCAAGTCACCACCGCCACGTATCTAGAGCCAACGTTGTTATCGTGCCACCGTGTCCGCTCCGTCCACATGCATCTTCCCTGCTCGCACGTCGCCGCCGATCTTCTTCTGCTGCTGGAGCGCTAGTCGTCTTCTTCAAAATCAAGAGTCATGCCATGCTGTACGATCAGTTTATCCGAAATCATTTGGTGAGCCTCTTTGTGTGACGTCTCTGCTATTCTTTTTAATATGCAATTATACTTGCTCTACTCTCGTTGCTTCAAATTTATGATTAGCCATCTGCGGATGCAAGGAGCTGCTGCTCTGCAGGAGAACTCGACGTTGCCCTTGCACATGTTCCAGCCACCGCCGCGCCCTTGCCGCGTCGAATTGTTTGCCGGAGGTGAGAGAGCTGCGACCTATCCTATCTTTTTCCCTCGTGCATGCTTTGATCCCAGTAGCATCCGCCATGGCCTGCCCTCTCACCCTGTGTCGCTTTGCCGTGATTCATCAAGCAAGTTTTGTCAGCCATGCTCCGGTGAACCATCGTGATTGTGGATCAAAGAAGCAGAAGACGATGCATCTGGCCACGTGAAGACTAGCAAGCAACGGAGCAAGGGAGTAGAAAGTACTGCCGTAATTCAACCTGCTGTTGACGACGTGGAACAACGAACAACTGCTACTGCTATGATCCATGGTTCGGCAAGAAGAGCATAGGAGTCCTTCTACGTGAAGCACCATCTATTTTCTTGTCCAACTCTAGCACGTCAATGCTGTTCTTCGCCGGCAGATGGATTAATGCACTTGCAGACCAACAACTACGTCATTCCCTGATGCCGAACATGCTACTGCAGTTCATGCAGGACCGAGAAAACAAATATGTGCAATGTTTTCCTCACCGTAACATCAACAGCAAACACCATGGTGGTCAGATAAAGGTAAGCTGCATCTCCCTGTCCATTGTTTTGTCGATCAAAGTGTTTTGGTCTTGCCCAATGATCCATCCTTGTTTTCTATCTATTTCTAAATTCCAGATTTTGTGCGTGTAAAAACTGTGCTCTGCTGAAATCGTATGAAACGGTGCTCTCTCACATACAAAGGTACCTTGTTTAGCTTATATCTTTATCATTTTAACTCCGATTTGAGTCGTTCTAGTCGCGTTAGATTCGTGTCATCGCGCTCTACGCAGTGGTGCTATCATTTGTCATGTCACACAATTCTGAAAATTATTAAAATAATACTAATTTAATTAATGATTATTTAATGTTTTGTTAATTAAAAGCTATATAGTGATTCAAATCCGTTCTTGTCGTGTTACGGTCGTGCCGACCAAAGCTACATGTTAGTAGGAACGTTTAACCTATCCCACCTCATTGAATTTTATAAGTTAGATATTAATTTGATTTATACTTGTGCAATTGAGTTTCTAATTAAAAGCAACACGGGTTTATACTTCAGTCTGTCTAAATTAATGTTAATCTAATTAATATTAAACTAAATATCTTTTGAATTATAAGATGCTTAGTTCAACTTTGAAACATAAGTGATTTCGTTCAGTTGGCACATGTTTTTCTATATACCATTAAATATTAAATTGATTAACGTACTTGTATCTATCTTATAATTAAAATTTGCTTAGTCTAAGTACGTTGCATATATGATAAACTTGTGTAGATAATTTCACATGCACTTTTCTTTTACAAAGTTAATGTTTAGTTTGATTAAATGATACATGCACGTATACAAATTAAAATACAGCTAGTTTAACTTGGCTTTTGAATTAAAATATTATTTAACTAATCTGAGCTACTATTTCACATGGTCTTGTTTAATTAAAATGAATTAAGCATGTAGCCTTTTCTTTTCTATTGTAATACATAAAACTCCCGATAGCCGCTACATCACTTCTTGTGTTCATTGTTAAATATTAATTCGATTAATGGGTACGTAACCAGTTTTCAATCTAGAAACAATACGGAGGTACATTTCGATTTTGTATATGTAAATAAATGTTAAAATAATTAGCTACTAACATAAACATATTTTTAATTTGTAAATTGCTTAGGCTAGCACTTTGACGTGCGTTAGGATGCCCTCACAAAATTATTTCTTTTACAAATATACAAGCATAACTTGCTTAATAAAATATTATGTGGAAATATTTATAAAATATATAAACTTTAGTTAG
This sequence comes from Saccharum spontaneum, assembly GCA_022457205.1. Taxonomy (NCBI): domain Eukaryota; kingdom Viridiplantae; phylum Streptophyta; class Magnoliopsida; order Poales; family Poaceae; genus Saccharum; species Saccharum spontaneum. Next base: position 31,635,515 of record CM039601.1, on the reverse strand, counting down.
TTTCAACTCGGTGTTGAATCCAAATATGATTTGTCTAATCTAAACTAATTACTTTTCCATGATCTTGTTAGCTTAAATAAGTGGTTCCTTTTATAATATAAATATTCCGATAGTCTTTTTCCTTTCAACGACAGTTTCGTTATCGACGTTTCTTGTGTTCTCGTGACCGTAGCTGGTAGCTCTCTTTTAGTACGCTGTTTTCTCTCATGTGGTGTACTATTCTTAGTTGCTTTTATTGTTGTTTGTATGTTTATCTGTGCGTGGTGCTTGCTATGAGTAGAATGAAAACCGTTCATGAGTGCTGAAGATCAAGAGGGGATGACCAGAAGATAACTGAAGGTTCTCTGAGCAAGTTGCTTTGGGTGTAAAGCAAGTTCAAGGCAAGTATAACATGGGATTGTCCTTGTTGTCCGATTCACAATAAGCAAATAATATCATTATGCATATATTCCCTTGATAAGGATGACTTAGTTTTGATCTTATACCTTGATACCTATTATATTGCATCGAGTAGCATTGCTAGTGCTTAACATGAACTATGATCATGTAATTTGACTAATGGAATATGCAATAAACATTAAAAGATGACTTTTGATTTCTGTTTAAAGGGGGCTAGAACATGGGGTTATTTTTGGTGCTCTAGTTTCTCTCCATAAGGACTCATCTGTAAGCGAACATCCGGGACTTACAGTACAACTGTGAGGGCTATATGACTCTGGCTTTAGTCAAGTATGAGGACCTTTTCTAGCTTGTTAGTGGTAACCTTTATGGCGTAAGAATGGCTTGACGAATCGGGTATAGTGCGGCCTCTGTCCTCATGTGTATAGGCTGCGCGTCATTGTGCCATTTGGAAGGGGGCTCTACATCTGTTTGCCGAGTGAATCTAATGGCCCTAACTTGTTAGACGAACCTTTGAAAGACTTCATAGTGAACCCTGCCGACCTTCCTTGGTAGTGGGTCAAGAGGCTGATCACCTCGGGCGAAAGGGTAAATCACGACTCACAGTGAAAGTGTACAACCTCTGCAGAGTGTAAAACTGTTATAACAGCCGTGCTCACGGTCACGAGTGGCCTTGGACCCTTACGGAATAGATGATCACTAATGACTATAAATGTGTTTTTGCTATTCATTATTCATCTTTACATTGATCATATGTTTATTGTGGGATTAATGCAAACCTGATTCTACTCATATGATAAAACTGTGATAATTAAAAGCTATTGCAGTAAACCCATGTCAAACCTTTTGAGCCTCATGAACCCTATGTTATATTTGTTGAGTTCGACATGGACTCACTCTTGCTATTTCCCCCACACTCCAGTGTGTAGTAAGGTGCTGCTTAGAAGAAGGATAAATTTGTAGTGGAGTTTTTAGAAGTCTTTCAGAAGTGCTTGGTATATGGAGCCACCAGTCAGCCGTCCCTGAGAAGAATGGAGCCTGAAGTTTAGTCACCGTTCCACGATATGTAAGTGTTAATATAGTTATGTATACGTTATATAATAACATTGTTTCTGATACTTTTTCATTCTGACATATGTGTGGACTTCCTGGGCACACATATGATGAGCCTGGTTTTGTTCTTTAGAAAACCGGGTGTGACAGAGTGGTATCAGAGCAGTGTTGACTGTAGGACGTATGCCAAGTAGCGCTGGAGGCATTTTAAAACCTATTTTACTATAAAACTATTTTGTGATCCCTTGATTCATTGATTTTGACTATTTCCTCTTCCTTGTCCTGTTGTATCCCCTCCTTGATAGCTTCCTTTGAGCTATTATTTCTTACTCCCTTAGATTTTGTTTTATGTTGTTTTTTTTACACTAAAAGTTTTCTGATCTCATCTTGTTCTAAGTTTCGATGGTCTTCCGTCATCCATACTCTTCCCTTAGGATGACCACCATTGTTGAAGAAGCACGTGTAGTACCGATGATGTGATTGGTGCTTTGTTTTGCCTGATGTGTGCTTGTCTTGTTTGATGTGATGCCTGTGTGTCGTCTTTGTTCTTCTGTTTCAAAGGAGGCCCAAAATCCTCTTGAGAATTAGCTTAATCTATGTTAGAGTGGAGTAGTATCCTCTCTTGACCTACCTAACCTTCGATCAATCTTAATTCTTGTTGTCTTTTCCCTATATCGTCCTTGCCTACTCTTGGATTCCATGCTTTCTCCTTTATCTTAACCCAACGAAGGATAAACATATAATGGACGCATCAATAGTAGCAAGCCTTCAAGAAAGAAATGTGTTCAGTGACATCGGCAGATGGAACAAGATCTTTGTTAAGTGGGGTAGCGTCCGCTACCATCATTTATCTCAAGCATCTCAAGTCACGAGACAAGAAGACCTAAAGACCAATCGCTATCATATTATCATCTTTTGCTAGTCCTTGCTCTTAACCATTCTCACCTTCTTGCCATCAATATTTATCTTTCTTATCACCTTTTTGTCGATCTTCGATGGTCATTTTTACACCTCATTAGTCTCGAAACAATCTTAGAGAGCTACCCTTAATATATTTATTAAACTTTGTTAATCCTTAATCTCTATATGATATCTCGACAAAGGTCACAGAACAACCTCGATGATCACCTTTATTTTTCTCCCTAGTCTCTCCGAATCTCGGGACGAGATTCCTGTTAAGTGGGGTAGAATTGTCACACCCCAAAATTTCTGATTTTGGGTTGTGAATAGAAAACACTAAATAAAAAAAATGGTTTAAATATTTGTTTAAGACTTGACAAGACTAATTTAAGTTTTAGCAAATTTAGTATAGAAAATTGTGGTATTTCAAACTTTTCCAAATTAATTTAGTGGTCACTTGTCTGATGTAATGTTTGCTTGTTGCATGACTATGTGTTGTGATTGTGAAAAGTTTTAAAGCGTGTTTAGTATGTCTTTTATTAGTTATCCGTCTTGTCTCTATCTTTTTCTATAATCAAATTTGCGCTTTCTCGGTCCTAATCTTTTTATTCTGAGTTTGCCCAAAATCCTTTTCTTCCACTAGAAATCACTCATTTTATTTCATCATCCAGCAGGGTATCTCTGAAATATTCCCGGGAATTATTCGGGCTTGCCTATGCCACCATCGCTCGAGCCTCGCAGGCGACCGCCGGTCACCTCGGGTCAGCCATGGAACTTCTGGCCTCGCCGTGCGTGGACACCGCCATTTGGCCAAGTCACCGCCGCCACGTATCTAGAGCCAACGTTGCTATCGTGCCACCGTGTCCGCTCCGTCCACATGCATCTTCCCTGCCCGCACGCCGCCGCCGATCGTCTTCTGCTGCTGGAGCGCTAGTCGTCTTCTTCAAAATCAAGAGTCATGCCATGCTATACGATCAATTTATCCGAAATCATCGCCATTGGATTTGGTGAACCTCTTTGTGTGACGTCTCTGCTATTCTTTTTAATATGCAATTATACTTGCTCTGCTCTCGTTGCTTCAAATTTATGATTAGCCATCTGCGGATGCAAGGAGCTGCTGCTCTGCAGGAGAACTCGACGTTGCCCTTGCACATGTTCCAGCCACTGCCGCGCCCTTGCCGCATCGAATTGTTTGCCGGAGGTGAGCACCGAAAGAGCTGCGACCTATCCTATCTTTTTCCCTCGTGCAAGCTTTGATCCCAGTAGCATCCGCCATGGCCTGCCCTCTCACCCTGTGTCGCTTTGCCGTGATTCATCAAGCAAGTTTTGTCAGCCATGCTCCGGTGAACCATCGTGATTGTGGATCAAAGAAGCAGAAGACGATGCATCTGGCCACGTGAAGACTAGCAAGCAACAGAGCAAGGGAGTAGAAAGTACTGCCGTAATTCAACCTGCTGTTGACGACGTGGAACAACAAACAACTGCTACTGCTATGATCCATGGTTCGGCAAGAAGAGCATAGGAGTCCTTCTATGTGAAGCACCATCTATTTTCTTGTCCAACTCTAGCACGTCAATGCTGTTCTTCGCCGGCAGATGGATTAATGCACTTGCAGACCAACAACTACGTCATTCCCTGATGCCGAACATGCTACTGCAATTCATGTAGGACCGAGAAAACAAGTACGTGCAATGTTTTTCTCACCGTAACATCAACAGCAAACACCATGGTGGTCAGATAAAGGTCAGCTGCATCTCCCTGTCCATTGTTTTGTCGATCAAAGTGTTTTGGTCTTGCCCAATGATCCATCCTTGTTTTCTATCTATTTCTAAATTCCAGATTTTGTGCGTGTAAAAACTGTGCTCTGCTGAAATCGTATGAAACGGTGCTCTCTCACATACAAAGGTACCTTGTTTAACTTATATCTTTATCATTTTAACTCCGATTTGAGTCGTTCTAGTCTCGTTAGATTCGTGTCATCGCGCTCTACGCAGTGGTGCTATCATATGTCATGTCACACAATTCTGAAAATTATTAAAATAATACTAATTTAATTAATGATTATTTAATGTTTTGTTAATTAAAAGCTATATAGTGATTCAAATCCGTTCTTGTCGTGTTACGGTCGTGCCGACCAAAGCTACATGTTAGTAGGAACGTTTAACCTATCCCACCTCATTGAATTTTATAAGTTAGATATTAATTTGATTTATACTTGTGCAATTGAGTTTCTAATTAAAAGCAACACGGGTTTATACTTCAGTCTGTCTAAATTAATGTTAATCTAATTAATATTAAACTAAATATCTTTTGAATTATAAGATGCTTAGTTCAACTTTGAAACATAAGTGATTTCGTTCAGTTGGCACATGTTTTTCTATATACCGTTAAATATTAAATTGATTAACGTACTTGTATCTATCTTATAATTAAAATTTGCTTAGTCTAAGTACGTTGCATATATGATAAACTTGTGTAGATAATTTCACATGCACTTTTCTTTTACAAAGTTAATGTTTAGTTTGATTAAATGATACATGCACGTATACAAATTAAAATACAGCTAGTTTAACTTGGCTTTTGAATTAAAATATTATTTAACTAATCTGAGCTACTATTTCACATGGTCTTGTTTAATTAAAATGAATTAAGCAAGTAGCCTTTTCTTTTCTATTGTAATACATAAAACTCCCGATAGCCGCACATCACTTCTTGTGTTCATTGTTAAATATTAATTCGATTACTGGGTACGTAACCAGTTTTCAATCTAGAAACAATACGGAGGTACATTTCGATTTTGTATATGTAAATAAATGTTAAAATAATTAGCTACTAACATAAACATATTTTTAATTTGTAAATTGCTTAGGCAATGTCACACCCAAAATTTTCTATTTTGGGTTGTGCAAGAAAAACACTAAATAAAATAAATGATTTCAATGTTTGAATAAATTTATTAGATAAGTTAAGTTGTTGCTAATTTAAATATAGAAAATTGTGATTTTAAACTTTTTCATATTAATTTGATAATGTGGTGTTTGTGTGATGCTTGTCTTTGGTGTTGGTGAGTGCTATTATTTTCAAAATACCGTAGGACGACGTTTACTTCTCATCGGAAAACTTTTTGGTATTTTCTGGATCCAAAATTCCAATTTCCGTGAGCTTAATCTTTTTCCTTGATCTCTTCATCCATCTTTTCATAAGCTCCAAATACTTTATTTGGGTTCCTCATGTTCCATAATGTCTCTAGAAAATTCCCTCGAATTTTTGGAGCTTTCGGAGTATTTTTCGCGGCTTAAATAATAATTCTAGACTTTTCTAGAATTATTTTATCCACGAAATTAATTAATTCCGAAAATAATAAATATCTTATTTTGCACCAAAGCTTGTGTGCAATAATCCTAAATGTCCATTCATTTATTTACTAATGGGCTTTAATAATTAATTAGGCCTATTAGTAAATATGGAGGGTGCAACGTCAATTAGCACCATATCGCTAGTTGACGTGAAGGTGGAGAGTCTTCCTCCCTATATATATGTCCGGCCTGCCTGCTAGCCCTGTTTTCCGCCGTTGTTGTCGCCGCCGCCGCTATTGCCGCTGCCGCCGCTATTGCCGCCGCCGCCGCTGTTGCCGCCGCCGCTGTCGCCGCCCGCCGCCGCTGTTGCCGTTCGTCGCCGCTGTTGTTTTCCATCCCCTGCGCCGCACCGTTGCCCTAGTTCCCGGCGCCACGCGGCCGTGGCTGGCGCACAGCAAGACCCTCCCCAAGAGCGACGTAGACGAGAACCAGAATTGGCTGCTGGTGTCGTGCACGCGCGGGAGCAGGACGGAGGACTGCCCCATCACCCGTCACCACCATAGTCAGGCAATGCTATCGTTTGCCTCGCTGTCGTTCATCATTGGCGGAAGGTAAAAAAAATCATCAGCTAGCTTTCGACTAATTAATCACCAGGAAAGTGGATTCGGTTAAGTCGTCATCAGCGTTCCACGGATCCGCGCTCTCAAATGCCAAATCAAGATCCGTAGGCCACATCCGTGGGAACTGCACTAGCGGCCATAGAGAAATTCTTTTCATCGATCAGTTGGTCTCCCACTTCCCTCGTAATTCCCGCGGCTGCATCAAATTAAAATTTGCAGTAGTGCAGACAATCTCGGTGATTTATATATATATATATACGGAATGTTAATGTGATTAATTGCTAGCACAAAATATTTTAGAATTATAGTTTGCATAGATCAAACACGTTGCACATATCAAATTTGTTTAGATGTTAACATATACACTTTTCTTTGCTAAGTCAAAGTTTAACATGATTTAATTTCTGTCATTAATGCATTTTTTTAATTATAATTTATTAGCTTGAACGCATGTCCTCTCTAGTGCGAGAAGAAGTTCTCACATGTTTAATTATTTTCTTTGCACAGATAAAGTTTAACTTGCTTAATTTTAATATATGAATTATGTGACAATACTTTATCAAATAAAATATGATTAGCTTTAACTCGATTAGTATTAGATGGTTCTTGATTATAATTTGTTTAGTTTAAATATAAAACATGGGATGGTTCGGATAGTGCTGGTATAAATATTTGATTAGAATAATTAATGTTTATGACATGCTCCTTTAAATTTAAAATAACATAGGTTCATGCGTCGGCACTTTCTTAAAATGTTAACTCGATTAATATTCACATTAATGTGTTTTTATTTATAAATTGTTTATTAGATGCAAATCATGGCCATTGAACTCTTGCTAGCATGATGACATCATCCCGACATCACCCACACTTTATTGCCGTTTTCCTTAAGAAAAACAAATCCCGAAATACAATAGAAATACATATATACATACAATCTTGTTTAGGCCATATCTTCCACGTTTTAACTCCGATTTGACCCGTTCAAGTTGCGTTAGGTTCGTATTTGCGAGCTCTACATGTTAGTATAGTTGTACAGTAGGTTTAGAAAATTTAATTTTCGAGTTTATATTTAAGTAATTATTTATCTATAGGAAATCTTAGAAAATTCATAACTTTCACGTTTTAGATCCGAATTTTGTGATCTTTACGTCTGTGTGATCGTAGCAACGTGTAGAATAGTTTTGTAAGCTTTCCTAAATGTTTTTTTACTGTTGGTGTGCTGTTCTAATTGTATCTTTTGTTTGCTTCGTGTATGTTTGCTCGGAATGTTTGTATGTTGATGCTTGGTGATCGAATTTAGACGGTGAGCAGTACTACGACGATTAGGAGTATTATTTTGAGCCGGACCAGCAGTATCTATCGGAGAACTTTGATCAAGGCAAGTATAACATGGGACCATCCTTGTTACCTATTCACTGAAATTATCATACATATGCATGTGTCTTTCTTGGCAACCTTAGAGATTATAACTTAGCTATTGATATCTTGTTTCCTTGTCACCTATGGGTTGTGCATTTGGGTAGCTACTGCTAGTGCTTAATTATGAACAATGATCTTGTAATTTGACTAATGGATTATGCAATCAACCAATTAAGATGATTTTATTACTGTTGAAAGGGGGCTAGAGCATGTGGGTTATTTTGATGCTCTAGTTTCTCTCCATAAGGACTTATCTGTACGTGATCATCCGGGACATACAGTACAGCTGTGAGGGCTATATGGCTCTGGCTTTAGTTGCTTAAAGGACCTTTTCTAGCTTGTTAGTGGTTACCTTAAATGGCGTAAGAATGGCTTGACACGTTGGGTGTAGTGCGAGCCCCTGGCCTAGTGTGTATAGGCTGCGGTTGTTGTGCCACAGGGAAGGGGGGTTCTACATCTGCCTGCCGAGTGAATCTAATGGCCCTAACTTGTTAGACGAACTTTTGAGTGGCTTTATATGATTTCTGGTGTTTTGGGGAGTCACGAACCCATGCATTTGGAAGTTATGACTCACAGTGAAAGTGTACACCTCTGCGCAGAGTTAAAAACTGGTATACTAGCCGTGCTCACGGATACGAGCGGCCTTGGAACATCTACAGATAGATGATCACCATTGTTATATTATGCTTAATTACTGTTGTTATTATTATACTCATGTTAATGCTATTCATTATCGTAATTACAATTGATCATTGATTCATTAATGGGATTTGGATTACCTTGATGCTACTCAATTGCTAATTATATGATGACTAAAAGCTAAACGTAGTCAAACAGTGTCTAGCCTTTTTGAGCCTCATGAACCCTGTGTTACACTTGTTGAGTTCGACATGGACTCACTCTTGCTATTTCCCCCACACCTTAGTGTGTAGTGAGGTGCTGCTCAGAAGAAGGATAAAGAGGTAGTAGAGTTTTCAGAAGTCTTTCAGAAGTGTTTGGCATACGGAGCCCCCAGTTAGCCATCCCTGAGAAGATGGAGCCTGAAGTTTAGTCACCATTCCGCGATACTCTGATGTAAGTGTTAATATAGCTATGTATACGTTATATAATAACATTGTTTCTGATACTTTTTCATTCTGACATATGTGTGGACTTCCTGGGCACACATATGATTAGCCTGGTTTTGTTCTTTAGAAAACCGGGTGTGACAGAGTGGTATCAGAGCGGTGTTGACTGTAGGACGTATGCCAAGTAGCACTGGACGTATTCTAAAACTCATTTTACTATAAAACTATTTTGTCATCCCTTGACTCATTGATTTTGACTATTTCCTCTTCCTTGTCCTATTGTATCTCCTCCTTGATATAGTTTCCTTTGAGCTATTATTTCTTACTTCCTTGGATTTTGTTTTATGTTGTTTTTACTAAAAGTTTTCTGATCTTACCTGGTTCAAAGTTCGATGGCCTTTCATCATCTCCAATGTGCCAATAGGATGACCACTATTGTTGAAGAAGCAGGTGTAGTACCGATGATGTGATGTGTGTTTGTTTTGCTTGATGTGTTGCTTGTGTGTTGCCTTGTTCTTGTGTTTCAAAGGTGGCTCGGAAAGTATAAGTCTTGAGGAGTAGCTCAATCCAGGTTAAGTGGGGTAGGTTTTACGTAATACTCCACATGCTGATTTCTATAGCAGTCTGCAATGTTTCTGTTATATCTCAAGATATGGACATGAGAAATTTATGAAATTTTACTGGGAATAACTAGACTTCTATATCTTTCCAAACCCACTGGACTTATCTTTTTATCTATTTTGAGCTAAGAGATATACCTGTTCTAAGTTAGGGTCACTACGCAGTCTGGAATCCTGAAACAGTTTCGGTTAAGTTCAGTTTTTGACTAACTTATTGACAGAATCTGGAAAAGTATTGTGAATAAAAGTCGTAGATAATTCCGTAAGCTTTCCAACCATATAAAGATCACCTTAATCGGATGTCTGTATCTCGAGATATGTCAGATTTACTGAACTGCTAAAATTAGAATTCGCCCAGAAATTTTCTGCATTACTTCCTTATCTTGTATAAGTGAATATATCATTGGATATCTTTGAATCTCATTGATTTGCCTTGGAATCTTACATTAGAGATGATTATGGTTATCTAGTATAAAAGGAGATGCAAGTTACTTGGGTGTCCCCTAGTTTCTTTTTCTTAAGGGGGGTAGCAAAGTTGTGAGTGTTGCAAGATGAAGGTTTCGTATGTCCTAGTGCTTCACTTGGAAGAAGTGGTTATCTCTATGATTGAAAGTCTACTCATGTGCTAGTGTTGTTTGCTTGAGATCAGTGCTTTGTTGGATCATCTACAAGAAGATCGGGTATTCGTCAGGACTGATCTTCACTTCAAGCTATCATCAGTTGGGAGTTCAACATTCAATACAACATACTCTATATAAGTTAGCATGGACGACATAGGAAGGAGATGTTGGAAGTTTATAGTTAGTTTCATGAAAACTTAGATGACATCACCCACATATCAAGTATGTTTAGTAAGTTTTAAGTGATGGACTTATCATTAGCAGCCAGCCTTAAAGAAAGTGTTGCCTTCAATGACATTGCCAGGTGGAATAAAATCTTTGTTAAGTGGGGTAGTGTCTGTTACCATCATCAATCTCAAGCAACAAGGTACGAAGAACTGAAGATCAAACCTTATCTTTCTTGTCATCTTTTGGCTATCCTTGATCTATGTCTTATATCTCATCAACACAAATCAAAGAAGCATGAAGACTTGAAGATTAGTGTTATCTATCTCTCTAATCTCTCTGAATCTCATTTTTATCTTATCCTGTCTTTTTAGAGCAGTCTGTCTTCCATAGCTTATATCTACATTTTTGGATGCCCAAAAATCATGGATAAATTCTGGACAACAGTAGACTTCAATATCTTTCTCTGACCGTAAGAACCACCCTGATAGCTATTATGGTTTGGGAGTTATGAAAATCACAAGGTGACGCATCTGTGCTGTCAGCAATCTGGAATAGTTTCTGTTGTGCACAGTTTTCGACTACCTTAACTGCAGAATCTGGAGAAGTGATCTATAAGAAAGTTGTAGTAAATTTGATAATCTTTCCAACGGTATAAGCTAAAATATCATCGGATTCCCAGAACTCGAGTTATAACTGGATTTCTGCACTGCTATTTTTCTGCTCGCGAGGAAGTGTAGGATTACTTGTTCTTGCATATGCTCATGAATCTCTTTGAGATGATAGAAGGACATGATGATAGTTATCACTCAGAAACAAATATAATCTATCCATTGGTGTTTTCTAGTTGATCTCTTCTTAAGGGGGTTTGCCGAACTAAAGACGATACAAGATGGAGGTTTATATGTTCTGTTTCATCATCTGGAAGCATCAGCTATCTACATGGTTGCAAAGTCATTATCGAGCACAAGTATCTTTTCTTAGGGTGGGTAACCTGTTGGAACCATCTATAAGGATCGTAAGTGCCTAAAGGGTATCTTTACAAAGTGGGTTTTGAGCTTGTGGCATTATCATCGGATAAGAGTTGATGAAGGAAAAGTGAAGACTTGCAGAATCAACTTTATCTTCTCCCTAGTCTCTTCAAATCTCGGGACGAGATTCCTATTAAGTGGGGTAGAATTGTCACACCCAAAATTTTCTATTTTGGGTTGTGCAAGAAAAACACTAAATAAAATAAATGATTTCAATGTTTGAATAAATTTATTAGATAAGTTAAGTTGTTGCTAATTTAAATATAGAAAATTGTGATTTTAAACTTTTTCATATTAATTTGATAATGTGGTGTTTGTGTGATGCTTGTCTTTGGTGTTGGTGAGTGCTATTATTTTCAAAATACCGTAGGACGACGTTTACTTCTCATCGGAAAACTTTTTGGTATTTTCTGGATCCAAAATTCCAATTTCCGTGAGCTTAATCTTTTTCCTTGATCTCTTCATCCATCTTTTCATAAGCTCCAAATACTTTATTTGGGTTCCTCATGTTCCATAATGTCTCTAGAAAATTCCCTCGAATTTTCGGAGCTTTCGGAGTATTTTTCGCGGCTTAAATAATAATTCTGGACTTTTCTAGAATTATTTTATCCACGAAATTAATTAATTCCGAAAATAATAAATATCTTATTTTCCACCAAAGCTTGTGTGCAATAATCCTAAATGTCCATTCATTTATTTACTAATGGGCTTTAATAATTAATTAGGCCTATTAGTAAATATGGAGGGTGCAACGTCAATTAGCACCATATCGCTAGTTGATGTGAAGGTGGAGAGTCTTCCTCCCTATATATATGTCCGGCCTGCCTGCTAGCCCTGTTTTCCGCCGTTGTTGTCGCCGCCGCCGCTATTGCCGCTGCCGCCGCTATTGCCGCCGCCGCCGCTGTTGCCGCCGCCGCTGTCGCCGCCCGCCGCCGCTGTTGCCGTTCGTCGCCGCTGTTGTTGTCCATCCCCTGCGCCGCACCGTTGCCCTAGTTCCCGGCGCCACGCGGCCGTGGCTGGCGCACAGCAAGACCCTCCCCAAGAGCGACGTAGACGAGAACCAGAATTGGCTGCTGGTGTCGTGCACGCGCGGGAGCAGGACGGAGGACTGCCCCATCACCCGTCACCACCATAGTCAGGCAATGCTATCGTTTGCCTCGCTGTCGTTCATCATTGGCGGAAGGTAAAAAAAAATCATCAGCTAGCTTTCGACTAATTAATCACCAGGAAAGTGGATTCGGTTAAGTCGTCATCAGCGTTCCACTGATCCGCGCTCTCAAATGCCAAATCAAGATCCGTAGGCCACATCCGTGGGAACTGCACTAGCGGCCATAGAGAAATTCTTTTCATCGATCAGTTGGTCTCCCACTTCCCTCGTAATTCCCGCGGCTGCATCAAATTAAAATTTGCAGTAGTGCAGACAATCTCGGTGATTTATATATATATATATATATATACGGAATGTTAATGTGATTAATTGCTAGCACAAAATATTTTAGAATTATAGTTTGCATAGATCAAACACGTTGCACATATCAAATTTGTTTAGATGTTAACATATACACTTTTCTTTGCTAAGTCAAAGTTTAACATGATTTAATTTCTGTCATTAATGCATTTTTTTAATTATAATTTATTAGCTTGAACGCATGTCCTCTCTAGTGCGAGAAGAAGTTCTCACATGTTTAATTATTTTCTTTGCACAGATAAAGTTTAACTTGCTTAATTTTAATATATGAATTATGTGACAATACTTTATCAAATAAAATATGATTAGCTTTAACTCGATTAGTATTAGATGGTTCTTGATTATAATTTGTTTAGTTTAAATATAAAACATGGGATGGTTCGGATAGTGCTGGTATAAATATTTGATTAGAATAATTAATGTTTATGACATGCTCCTTTAAATTTAAAATAACATAGGTTCATGCGTCGGCACTTTCTTAAAATGTTAACTCGATTAATATTCACATTAATGTGTTTTTATTTATAAATTGTTTATTAGATGCAAATCATGGCCATTGAACTCTTGTTAGCATGATGACATCATCCCGACATCACCCACACTTTATTGCCGTTTTCCTTAAGAAAAACAAATCCCGAAATACAATAGAAATACATATATACATACAATCTTGTTTAGGCCATATCTTCCACGTTTTAACTCCGATTTGACCCGTTCAAGTTGCGTTAGGTTCGTATTTGCGAGCTCTACATGTTAGTATAGTTGTACAGTAGGTTTAGAAAATTTAATTTTCGAGTTTATATTTAAGTAATTATTTATCTATAGGAAATCTTAGAAAATTCATAACTTTCACGTTTTAGATCCGAATTTCGTGATCTTTACGTCTGTGTGATCGTAGCAACGTGTAGAATAGTTTTGTAAGCTTTCCTAAATGTTTTTCTACTGTTGGTGTACTGTTCTAATTGTATCTTTTGTTTGCTTCGTGTATGTTTGCTCGGAATGTTTGTATGTTGATGCTTGGTGATCGAATTTAGACGGTGAGCAGTACTACGACGATTAGGAGTATTATTTTGAGCCGGACCAGCAGTATCTATCAGAGAACTTTGATCAAGGCAAGTATAACATGGGACCATCCTTGTTACCTATTCACTGAAATTATCATACATATGCATGTGTCTTTCTTGGTAACCTTAGAGATTATAACTTAGCTATTGATATCTTGTTTCCTTGTCACCTATGGGTTGTGCATTTGGGTAGCTACTGCTAGTGCTTAATTATGAACAATGATCTTGTAATTTGACTAATGGATTATGCAATCAACCAATTAAGATGATTTTATTACTGTTGAAAGGGGGCTAGAGCATGTGGGTTATTTTGATGCTCTAGTTTCTCTCCATAAGGACTTATCTGTACGTGATCATCCGGGACATACAGTACAGCTGTGAGGGCTATATGGCTCTGGCTTTAGTTGCTTAAAGGACCTTTTCTAGCTTGTTAGTGGTTACCTTAAATGGCGTAAGAATGGCTTGACACGTTGGGTGTAGTGCGAGCCCCTGGCCTAGTGTGTATAGGCTGCGGTTGTTGTGCCATAGGGAAGGGGGGTTCTACATCTGCCTGCCGAGTGAATCTAATGGCCCTAACTTGTTAGACGAACTTTTGAGTGGCTTTATATGATTTCTGGTGTTTTGGGGAGTCACGAACCCATGCATTTGGAAGTTATGACTCACAGTGAAAGTGTACACCTCTGCGCAGAGTTAAAAACTGGTATACTAGCCGTGCTCACGGATACGAGCGGCCTTGTAACATCTACAGATAGATGATCACCATTGTTATATTATGCTTAATTACTGTTGTTATTATTATACTCATGTTAATGCTATTCATTATCGTAATTACAATTGATCATTGATTCATTAATGGGATTTGGATTACCTTGATGCTACTCAATTGCTAATTATATGATGACTAAAAGCTAAACGTAGTGAAATAGTGTCTAGCCTTTTTGAGCCTCATGAACCCTGTGTTACACTTGTTGAGTTCGACATGGACTCACTCTTGCTATTTCCCCCACACCTTAGTGTGTAGTGAGGTGCTGCTCAGAAGAAGGATAAAGAGGTAGTAGAGTTTTCAGAAGTCTTTCAGAAGTGTTTGGCATACGGAGCCCCCAGTTAGCCGTCCCTGAGAAGATGGAGCCTGAAGTTTAGTCACCGTTCCGCGATACTCTGATGTAAGTGTTAATATAGCTATGTATACGTTATATAATAACATTGTTTCTGATACTTTTTCATTCTGACATATGTGTGGACTTCCTGGGCACACATATGATTAGCCTGGTTTTGTTCTTTAGAAAACCGGGTGTGACAGGCAAGCATTTTGACGTGCGTTAGGATGCCCTCACAAAATTATTTCTTTTACAAATATAAAAGCATAACTTGCTTAATAAAATATTATGTGGAAATATTTATAAAATATATAAACTTTGGTTAGTTTCAACTCGGTGTTGAATCCAAATATGATTTGTCTAATCTAAACTAATTACTTTTCCATGATCTTGTTAGCTTAAATAAGTGGTTCCTTTTATAATATAAATATTCCGATAGTCTTTTTCCTTTTAACGACAGTTCCGTTATCGACGTTTCTTGTGTTCTCGTGATCGTAGCTGGTAGCTCTATTTTAGTACGCTGTTTTCTCTCACGTGGTGTACTATTCTTAGTTGCTTTTATTGTTGTTTGTATGTTTGTCTGTGCGTGGTGCTTGCTATGAGTAGAATGAAAACCGTTCATGAGTGCTGAAGATCAAGAGGGGATGACCAGAAGATAACTGAAGGTTCTCTGAGCAAGTTGCTTTGGGTGTAAAGCAAGTTCAAGGCAAGTATAACATGGGATTGTCCTTGTTGTCCTATTCATAATAAGCAAATAATATCATTATGCATATATTCCCTTGATAAGGATGACTTAGTTTTGATCTTATACCTTGATACCTATTATATTGCATCGAGTAGCATTGCTAGTGCTTAACATGAACTATAATCATGTAATTTGACTAATGGAATATGCAATAAACTTTAAAAGATGACTTTTGATTTCTGTTTAAAGGGGGCTAGAGCATGGGGTTATTTTTGGTGCTCTAGTTTCTCTCCATAAGGACTCATCTGTAAGCGAACATCCGGGACTTACAGTACAACTGTGAGGGCTATATGGCTCTGGCTTTAGTCAAGTATGAGGACCTTTTATAGCTTGTTAGTGGTAACCTTCATGGCGTAAGAATGGCTTGACGAATCGGGTATAGTGCGGCCTCTGTCCTCATGTGTATAGGCTGCGCGTCATTGTGCCATTTGGAAGGGGGGCTCTACATCTGTTTGCCGAGTGAATCTAATGGCCCTAACTTGTTAGATGAACCTTTGAAAGACTTCATAGTGAACCCTGCCGACCTTCCTTGGTAGTGGGTCAAGAGGCTGATCACCTCGGGCGAAAGGGTAAATCACGACTCACAGTGAAAGTGTACAACCTCTGCAGAGTGTAAAACTGTTATAACAGCCGTGCTCACGGTCACGAGTGGCCTTGGACCCTTACGAAATAGATGATCACTAATGACTATAAATGTGTTTTTGCTATTCATTATTCGTCTTTACATTGATCATATGTTTATTGTGGGATTAATGCAAACCTGATTCTACTCATATGATAAAACTGTGATAATTAAAAGCTATTGCAGTAAACCCATGTCAAACCTTTTGAGCCTCATGAACCCTATGTTATATTTGTTGAGTTCGACATGGACTCACTCTTGCTATTTCCCCCACACTCTAGTGTGTAGTAAGGTGCTGCTTAGAAGAAGGATAAAGGTGTAGTGGAGTTTTTAGAAGTCTTTCAGAAGTGCTTGGTATATGGAGCCACCAGTCAGCCGTTCCTGAGAAGAATGGAGCCTGAAGTTTAGTCACCGGTCCATGATATGTAATTGTTAATATAGTTATGTATACGTTATATAATAATATTGTTTCTGATACTTTTTCATTCTGACATATGTGTGGACTTCCTGGGCACACATATGATGAGCCTGGTTTTGTTCTTTAGAAAACCGGGTGTGACAGAGTGGTATCAGAGCAGTGTTGACTGTAGGACGTATGCCAAGTAGCACTGGAGGCATTTTAAAACCTATTTTACTATAAAACTATTTTTGTGATCCCTTGATTCATTGATTTTGACTATTTCCTCTTCCTTGTCCTGTTGTATCCCCTCCTTGATAGTTTCCTTTGAGCTATTATTTCTTACTCCCTTGGATTTTGTTTTATGTTGTTTTTTTACACTAAAAGTTTTCTGATCTCATCTTGTTCTAAGTTTCGATGGTCTTCCGTCATCCATACTCTTCCCTTAGGATGACCACCATTGTTGAAGAAGCACGTGTAGTACCGATGATGTGATTGGTGCTTTGTTTTGTCTGATGTGTGCTTGTCTTGTTTGATGTGATGCCTGTGTGTCGTCTCTATTCTTGTGTTTCAAAGGAGGCCCGAAATCCTCTTGAGAATTAGCTCAATCTATGTTAGAGTGGAGTAGTATCCTCTCTTGACCTACTAACCTTCGATCAATCTTAATTCTTGTTGTCTTTTCCCTATATCGTCCTTGCCTACTCTTGGATTCCATGCTTTCTCCTTTATCTTAACCCAACGAAGGATAAACATATAATGGACGCATCAATAGTAGCAAGCCTTCAAGAAAGAAATGTGTTCAGTGACATCGCCAGATGGAACAAGATCTTTGTTAAGTGGGGTAGCGTCCGCTACCATCATTTATCTCAAGCATCTCAAGTCATGAGACAAGAAGACCTAAAGACCAATCGCTATCGTATTATCATCTTTTGCTAGTCCTTGCTCTTAACCATTCTCACCTTCTTGCCATCAATATTTATCTTTCTTATCACCTTTTTGTCGATCTTCGATGGTCATTTTTACACCTCATTAGTCTCGAAACAATCTTAGAGAGCTACCCTTAATATATTTATTAAACTTTGTTAATCCTTAATCTCTATACGATATCTCGACAAAGGTCACAGAACAACCTCGATGATCACCTTTATTTTTCTCCCTAGTCTCTCCGAATCTCGGGATGAGATTCCTGTTAAGTGGGGTAGAATTGTCACACCCCAAAATTTCTGATTTTGGGTTGTGAATAGAAAACACTAAATAAAACAAATGGTTTAAATATTTGTTTAAGACTTGACAAGACTAATGTAAGTTTTAGCAAATTTAGTATAGAAAATTGTGGTATTTCAAACTTTTCCAAATTAATTTAGTGGTCACTTGTCTGATGTAATGTTTGCTTGTTGCATGACTATGTGTTGTGATTGTGAAAAGTTTTAAAGCGTGTTTAGTATGTCTTTTATTAGTTATCCGTCTTGTCTCTGTCTTTTTCTACAATCAAATTTGCGCTTTCTCGGTCCTAATCTTTTTATTCTAAGTTTGCCCAAAATCCTTTTCTTCCACTAGAAATCACTCATTTTATTTCATCATCCAGCAGGGTATCTCTGAAATATTCCCGAGAATTATTCGGGCTTTGTCAGGAACCTTTTTCTATTTTTTAGGAGAATAATCTATTTTTTAGATGCTCCAAATTATATTATCATGAGCTCCAAATATTTTAATTGGGTTCCTCATGTTCCATAATGTCTCTAAAAAATTCCCTCGAATTTTCGGAGCTTTCGGAGTATTTTTTGCGGCTTAAATAATAATTCTGGACTTTTATAGAATTATTTTATCCACGAAATTAATTAATTCTGAAAATAATAAATATCTTATTTTCCACCAAAGCCCGTGTGCAATAATCCTAAATGTCCATTCATTTATTTACTAATGGGCTTTAATAATTAATTAGGCCTATTAGTAAAGATGGAGGGTGCAACGTCAATTA
Source organism: Saccharum spontaneum (assembly GCA_022457205.1). Lineage (NCBI taxonomy): Eukaryota > Viridiplantae > Streptophyta > Magnoliopsida > Poales > Poaceae > Saccharum > Saccharum spontaneum. The sequence continues at coordinate 31,616,951 of CM039601.1, read as the reverse complement.
GCACCATATCGCTAGTTGACATGGAGGTGGAGAGTTTTTCTCCCTATATATACGTACCTACCCTTGGGCAAAGCACACCAAAACCACCGTAAGGGAAGATCCTAGTTTGGGAATCCCTAAGGTAGTAAATTAGATTTTTCCATCCATTCTTTCTCTGCTACGTCATCTTCATCGTCTTGCCTATGCCACCATCGCTCGAGCCTCGCAGGCGACCGCCGGTCACCTCGGGTCAGCCATGGCACTTCTGGCCTCGCCGTGCGTGGACACCGCCATTTGGCCAAGTCACCGCCGCCACGTATCTAGAGCCAACATTGCTATCGTGCCACCGTGTCCGCTCCGTCCACATGCATCTTCCCTGCCCGCACGCCGCCGCGGATCTTCTTCTGCTGCTGGAGCGCTAGTCGTCTTCATCAAAATTAAGAGTCATGCCATGGTGTACGATCAGTTTATCCGAAATCATCGTCATTGGATTTGGTGAGCCTCTTTGTGTGACGTCTCTGCTATTCTTTTTAATATGCAATTATACTTGCTCTGCTCTCGTTGCTTCAAATTTATGATTAGCCATCTGCGGATGCAAGGAGCTGTTGCTCTGCAGGAGAACTCGACGTTGCCCTTGCACATGTTCCAGCCACCGCCGCGCCCTTGCCGCGTCGAATTGTTTGCCGGAGGTGAGCACCGAAAGAGCTGCGACCTATCCTATCTTTTTCCCTCGTGCATGCTTTGATCCCAGTAGCATCCGCCATGGCCTGCCCTCTCACCCTGTGTCGCTTTGCCGTGATTCATCAAGCAAGTTTTGTCAGCCATGCTCCGGTGAACCATCGTGATTGTGGATCAAAGAAGCAGAAGACGATGCATCTGGCCACGTGAAGACTAGCAAGCAATAGAGCAAGGGAGTAGAAAGTACTGCCGTAATTCAACATGCTGTTGACGACGTGGAATAGCAAACAACTGCTACTGCTATGATCCATGGTTCGGCAAGAAGAGCATAGGAGTCATTCTACGTGAAGCACCATCTATTTTCTTGTCCAACTCTAGCACGTCAATGCTGTTCTTCGCCGGCATATGGATTAATGCACTTGCAGACCAACAACTACGTCATTCCCTGATGCCGAACATGCTACTGCAGTTCATGCAGGACCGAGAAAACAAGTACGTGCAATGTTTTCCTCACCGTAACATCAACAGCAAACACCATGGTGGTCAGATAAAAGTCAGCTGCATCTCCCTGTCCATTGTTTTGTCGATCAAAGTGTTTTGGTCTTGCCCAATGATCCATCCTTGTTTTCTATCTATTTCTAAATTCCAGATTTTGTGCATGTAAAAACTGTGCTCTGCTGAAATCGTATGAAACGGTGCTCTCTCACATACAAAGGTACCTTGTTTAGCTTATATCTTTATCATTTTAACTCTGATTTGAGTCATTCTAGTCGCGTTAGATTCATGTCATCGCGCTCTACGCAGTGGTGCTATCATTTGTCATGTCACACAATTCTGAAAATTATTAAAATAATACTAATTTAATTAATGATTATTTAATGCTTTGTTAATTAAAAGCTATATAGTGATTCAAATCCGTTCTTGTCGTGTTACGGTCGTGCCAACCAAAGCTACATGTTAGTAGGAACGTTTAACCTATCCCACCTCATTGAATTTTATAAGTTAGATATTAATTTGATTTATACTTGTGCAATTGAGTTTCTAATTAAAAGCAACACGGGTTTATACTTCAGTCTGTCTAAATTAATGTTAATCTAATTAATATTAAACTAAATATCTTTTGAATTATAAGATGCTTAGTTCAACTTTGAAACATAAGTGATTTCGTTCAGTTGGCACATGTTTTTCTATATACCGTTAAATATTAAATTGATTAACGTACTTGTATCTATCTTATAATTAAAATTTGCTTAGTCTAAGTACGTTGCATATATGATAAACTTGTGTAGATAATTTCACATGCACTTTTCTTTTACAAAGTTAATGTTTAGTTTGATTAAATGATACATGCACGTATACAAATTAAAATACAGCTAGTTTAACTTGGCTTTTGAATTAAAATATTATTTAACTAATCTGAGCTACTATTTCACATGGTCTTGTTTAATTAAAATGAATTAAGCATGTAGCCTTTTCTTTTCTATTGTAATACATAAAACTCCCGATAGCCGCTACATCACTTCTTGTGTTCATTGTTAAATATTAATTCGATTAATGGGTACGTAACCAGTTTTCAATCTAGAAACAATATGGAGGTACATTTCGATTTTGTATATATAAATAAATGTTAAATTATTAGCTACTAACATAAACATATTTTTAATTTGTAAATTGCTTAGGCTAGCACTTTGACGTGCGTTAGGATGCCCTCACAAAATTATTTCTTTTACAAATATAAAAGCATAACTTGCTTAATAAAATATCATGTGGGAATATTTATAAAATATATAAACTTTGGTTAGTTTCAACTCGGTGTTGAATCCAAATATGATTTGCCTAATCTAAACTAATTACTTTTCCATGATCTTGTTAGCTTAAATAAGTGGTTCCTTTTATAATATAAATATTCCGATAGTCTTTTTCCTTTTAACGATAGTTCCGTTATCGACGTTTCTTGTGTTCTCGTGACCGTAGCTGGTAGCTCTCTTTTAGTACGCTGTTTTCTCTCATGTGGTGTACTATTCTTAGTTGCTTTTATTGTTGTTTGTATGTTTGTCTGTGCGTGGTGCTTGCTATGAGTAGAATGAAAACCGTTCATGAGTGCTGAAGATCAAGAGGGGATGACCAGAAGATAACTGAAGGTTCTCAGAGCAAGTTGCTTTGGGTGTAAAGCAAGTTCAAGGCAAGTATAACATGGGATTGTCCTTGTTGTCCTATTCACAATAAGCAAATAATATCATTATGCATATATTCCCTTGATAAGGATGACTTAGTTTTGATCTTATACCTTGATATCTATTATATTGCATCGAGTAGCATTGCTAGTGCTTAACATGAACTATAATCATGTAATTTGACTAATGGAATATGCAATAAACATTAAAAGATGACTTTTGATTTCTGTTTAAAGGGGGCTAGAGCATGGGGTTATTTTTGGTGCTCTAGTTTCTCTCCATAAGGACTCATCTGTAAGCGAACATCCGGGACTTACAGTACAACTGTGAGGGCTATATGGCTCTGGCTTTAGTCAAGTATGAGGACCTTTTCTAGCTTGTTAGTGGTAACTTTCATGGCGTAAGAATGGCTTGACGAATTGGGTATAGTGCGGCCTCTGTCCTCATGTGTATAGGCTGCGCGTCATTGTGCCATTTGGAAGGGGGGTCTACATCTGTTTGCCGAGTGAATCTAATGGCCCTAACTTGTTAGACGAATCTTTGAAAGACTTCATAGTGAACCCTGCCGACCTTCCTTGGTAGTGGGTCAAGAGGCTGATCACCTCGGGCGAAAGGGTAAATCACGACTCACAGTGAAAGTGTACAACCTCTGTAGAGTGTAAAACAGTTATAACAGCCGTGCTCATGGTCACGAGTGGCCTTGGACCCTTACGGAATAGATGATCACTAATGACTATAAATGTGTTTTTGCTATTCATTATTCATCTTTACATTGATCATATGTTTATTGTGGGATTAATGCAAACCTGATTCTACTCATATGATAAAACTGTGATAATTAAAAGCTATTGCAGTAAACCCATGTCAAACCTTTTGAGCCTCATGAACCCTATGTTATATTTGTTGAGTTCGACATGGACTCACTCTTGCTATTTCCCGCACACTCCAGTGTGTAGTAAGGTGCTGCTTAGAAGAAGGATAAAGGTGTAGTGGAGTTTTCAGAAGTCTTTCAGAAGTGCTTGGTATATGGAGCCACCAGTCAGCCGTCCCTGAGAAGAATGGAGCCTGAAGTTTAGTCCCCGTTCCGCGATACTCTGATGTAAGTGTTAATATAGTTATGTATACGTTATATAATAACATTGTTTCTGATACTTTTTCATTCTGACATATGTGTGGACTTCCTGGGCACACATATGATGAGCCTGGTTTTGTTCTTTAGAAAACCGGGTGTGACAGCCCCTATGAACCAGAGGATGATAATATTACTCGTCGTGATGCTTGGAGGCGGTCGAATGTCTCACAGGCGGATTCAAGAGCGGAGACCTCATCTTTGTCGGGATCGCAACGCCCTCTAGCCAGGAATCATGGTGAATCAAGGACTCATGGCGGTATGAAGAACTCTTCCTCTTCCCCATCAATCTTCAGACTGCATGATTTCCCGAGCTTGAAGGACGCCAATCGTTAGAGTTTGAGGAAGAAGAAGATATTTGGGCCTCCATTCGATTCGGATGATTGGAACTTCAAGTATACGACTAAGAAGAAGGAAATCCCCTTTGATGAAGTTGCAGACGAGGCTTTGAAGATCAAATTCGCCCTAATCCAGCTCTATTGGCTTCTACATGAGCAAAGCAGAGTCATAGAACAGGGGAGACTGTGGTCTGCTGATTCGGAGGTCTACAATGGATGGCACTTTTAGAAGGAAAAGTGGTTCCGCTTACTAACCAAAGTCTGTATCATGCCAGGAATCCTAGGGGCGCACCCTTCTCAAGGGACACGCGGAACCCATCAAGACACGGATGAGCGGGAGGTAGACGATGACCCCAAATCAGGGCACCACCTACTAGTCCCTTTCCCAGACCGAGACGGTCAGGATCTGGTGGATGCTATTGCTCCAAACCCTAAACCCCAAATCCCCACTCCCATAACCCTAACCACCTTGGTGAGTAACCACTGGAAGGGCGCCTCACCGAGATCTTTCGCTGCGGTGGTGCGGGATAAGCCGACCCCCATCATTAATGTGTCGATGCAGCTACGCGAAGGAGGCCGTCATGGTGGCTATGACCAAGACCACGGCGGTGGTGGAAGAGGCCATCGTGGGGCTACGGCCAAGACCGGGGCGGTGAATTTGGTGGTGGTCAGCAGGGGCAGGGCAAAGGGTGGATTGGGGCAAGGTGGAATACATGGAAGCAGAAGGATGCTGATGGTCATGGCCCTAATCAAGCGGGTCTTGAACTGGAAGAAGAAGTTGTGGTTGAAGATCAAACCCTCGAGCAAGAGAAGATCAACACCAAGTGGGAAGGACAGAAGAACAAAGAAGAGAAATAGCCCAAGTTGCGACCCAAGGGTGCTGCTACAGAGGGGGAAGGTCATCATGAGGAAGGTAATGCTCAGAATCGCCTGACTCCTGATAGTCATCATGCTCCTACAAATCAGAGACTTGCCTGTGAAAAATGTAGCTTGTTCAACCATACAACTAAAGATTGTTGTAGAAATGCATGTGAAATATGTGGACTCAACAATCACATCATGTTTGAGTGTAAAAGATGCTTACCTTGGAATGTGGGGCCTGAATTGTGTGCGGCACATGTTGAGGATCAGAGTTTTTTCTATATTGAGGAATGTATTGATCCTAGGGTGGCCAAAGAAAGAGCTTGCACTAATATCATTTCTGTTGTTAGTGGTTCTGTAAACCCTAAGCAGATAGAGTTGGAATTCATGAACCTCATAGGTGTTGATGCCTGGAGGTAGAATGCAAGACTAGATATTTAGGGAAAATTCCTATTGAGGTTTCCTACTGCAAAAATGGCTGATGAATAGAGTTAGCTGAAAAATCTTACCATGAGGAATGGGGCTCAAATTTAGATAGACTCCTAGTCCCCTGCTATGGATGCTAAAGGGGTTCTTCAAACAAGCTGGTTCAGAGTAAACAAGATTCCAACTGATCAGAGATCCTACAAAACATTGGCAAAAGTTGGAGGTCTGGTGGGTAGGTTATTGAGGTGAATGAAGAATCAAGATATTGATATGACTATGTGAGGCTAAGGATTGCATGCAGAGATGTCACCAAGGTTCCTAAAACTGCTAAAGGCACTCTGGGCTTATACATCATTGATTTTGGTTTCAAGAGAGAGGTCTCTGTTGGAGGTGGTGATAGAATCCATAATAGTGGTATCAAAGTTGGTGATGATGCTCAACCTCCTCCCAAGAAATCAAAAGCTGATCTGGTAACTAAAACTTTAAGACATGGGGTTAAGGAGAACACTAGATTGTTTCAGACTTTACAAAAGCAAAGCTCTAGTAAACAAGTTTAGAATTATTGGTCTGCTCCCCCAAAGTCGGACAATAGGTCTCATGGGCAACCAAAGTTTATGGGAGATGCACAAAAGGCCTACAGAGGTCATAGGAATGATAGTGATGGTGAGAAAGTTCATATACCTGATACTCTGGAGCCATCTGATTCTAGCAGTGACTCATTTACTATCAAGGTTCAAAAGCTAATTGGGATGGATGATCATCAGTCCAAGCATATTGAGAAGGGGCAGTCATCCAAACAAGTCCGGTTTGTCAATGACAATATTATGGATGTGAATCCTAAAGGTATTCAGGCAACAACAACTTCTAAAATCATTTTTCTGATAAATCTGTGGAACATATGCAATCTGATGATATATGCAACAAGGCTGCAACAAAAAGGACAGGTGGCACATCAATGGGGAATCTACATCACTATCTCCTAAAATTTTTATTCCTGATGGTACATTATCAGTACACAAGAAAGTGCTAGTGTTGAAATCAAAATTGATGATTCTTCCCTTGGAAAGTTGATGGAGTCTGGGGTCAAGGGTGGTGTCTCAAGTTCTCAAGTCCATAACCTAGAAGCTGGTGATGAAGATATATCTTTTCAACAGTTAGAAAGAAAGAGGTCTGAACGGCTCAAGGACACTAATCTGCACACTATGGATAAAGTTGAAAAGCTAGCTAAGAAAAGGAACCTTGAAGGTAACTCATCAAATGAAAATTCCTTTTCAGTATTACCTATTGAAGAAATTGTTAATATATCTACTGATATGGGTATTGCTGTTAAAAATGATGATTTTGTCACTTTTGATCTATTGAAAGTTCTTGAATATGCTAGAAATTATTTATATCTCAAGGAAAATGAAGTAAAACAGAATTCTCAAACTGAATCAGTTGAGAATCCCCAAATAATTGATGATCAATTGCAACTAGAATGGTTGTAAGAGGAAACCTCTTAGACAGAGGATTTTATCCTAGTGGAATCCAGAAAAAAGAAGAGAGAATAAGAAAAGTGTTAAGGTTTCTCCTATGAATAAACACAGGAAGTAGGATCAGGAAAATCCTAGCCTGCCCAAAAAGAGGGGGAGGCCTCCTAAAGCAAAACCTCTCAAAAAACCCAAAGAAAAGGAAAATGACAATGAACGGCCTTATTTGGAACAGTAGAGGTCTTAAGAAAAAAGGAGTTGCTTCTTTTCTAAAGAATCTCATCTCTCAGTATTCCTTTCGTTTCATTGGTCTTTAGGAGACCATGATCAAGGACTGTGATAGAGGATCATCAAAAACTTTGATTATCAAAAAAACTATTTGTGGCTATCCAACCCTGCCAGGGGAGATCTGGTGGGATTTTGGTTGGAGTCACAATGGAGTTTTGTGATGTTGGTTCCTTTCATCAGGGTGACTTTATGTTGCAAATGAATCTGTGGGACAAAATTAACAAAATCAAGTGTAATCTGTTAATTGTTTATGGGGCTGCCCAAGAGGAGAATGAACTAAGTTTCTTATCTGAGCTCTCTACCTTCTATTCAAGAAACTCTGCTACCCAAGAGGAGAATAAACTAAGTTTCTGATGTGAACTAGGGATCCCGATCTTCCGAAAGGTTCTGATAACTCTCGATTTGGTGGAGTCACGACACAATTCGATCCGGCTTTCGAACAACTCGGCTCTGAACCCCGAAATCGCAGCACCACGACTCCTCTGGTTATCGACCGGCGTTGCATGGTCGACCTCGCCAAGAAGGCTAAGTCCTTGCCTGCAAATCGAGAACACAAGCAAGAACACAAAGGAATACAACCAAATTGCAGATGAATGATTAATCTCACAAAGTTGGGGTCTCACAAACCGATGACGGCGGCGAAACTGTTATCAACAGAATAATCTAAGCAAAACCCAAACCCTAACATAGGCGGCGGCTACTGATTATAAAGCCTAAGGGGCATCTGAGAACCCCCTACTCACGTCGCTAAAGAGTCTCGACACATTACAAGGCCCAAACGGCCCAAAAGACGGCGACGCAGCGCCCTGACAGATTCTGGACGTCAACTTGTTTCGATGATTCCTGTTGATTTTGATGGAATTTGGGTCTCAAACCAAAGCCATTGGTTAGCTTATGAAATTATCTTTCAATCCATATATGGATCATCGAAAACGGAGTCCGGATGCATCATGGGCGTCCATTTTATTGCAGACTGGTCCAGAAGGCCGAAGCAGACTCGAACTCGAATTGGACTGGGCCTCCGGCTTGGCTTGGACGTTCTTGCTGGCCTCCTAAGGTGGTGGCCAAGGAGGAGGACGTCTTTGGGCATCTCTTAGGTGTTCTCTATCTTCTTGGGGCGTGCTCCACTTGGTCCTGGGTCCCAAGTGTGAATAATAAGCCCGTGACGACGCTGTAGCACCCGACAGAAATAGCGGCAGAATGTCTTGATGATTTGGAGGCCTTGCCAATGTGATATTGAGATGGGACCAGATCTATTTGAAAGCTTATCAAATAAGCTTTCTATCAAGTGCTCATTGACCTCGATCGCACTCCGGATGGATGAATTATGGCCGTCCCAATGAAGCACTATCGGGCTGCCGACGAACCGAAAGTTCAACTTTGATGGATTTGTACTTTGAGACACATTTGTACCTACATTCAAATAACGACATGTACATGTGGAACCAAGTGAATTGTACCCAAAATTACTATGCAAATGTAGGAACGAGTGCACCTTATAATAAATGGTCGTATCTATTGGTGTCATGTCCTCATCATCCTCCCCTTCTTGACAACAAACCGTCCTCGGTTTGAGCTTAGTTGGAGGACAGATTGTAGGTTCTAGCCAATATTGCTTCTCTTTTTGAAATTTAACCTGTTGCTTTATAACAAAACTTGGGGATCTTGACATGACATGATTATATCTAATGCAACCCTTTGATTGGTCATATTGATGCACTGTCACACCCATTTTTAAGGACAAAAATAGGATGCATAAAGTACTCATGTGCGCCCCAGGTCATGATCGCACACATAAGCAGACAAATTACATAGTATCATCACAGTGCTTATTACATAACGAATATATGTTTAAAACATAGTCTTGAACAATAAATAATAATATCTAGTAATAATCTCCAGCGGAAACTCCACACAGGGACACGGTTGACTGGTTGACACCAAGACTAGTACTCATTACGGTAATCCTCATCATAATCTTCATCTGTTATGGTGGAAATAGCAAGAGTGAGTCCATGTCGAACTCAACAAATATAACACAGGGTTCATGAGGCTCAAATGGCTAGACACTGTTTGACTGCGGTTAGCTTTTAATCTTATAACTTTCATTTGAGTAGCATCAAGATAACCACTTCCCATTAAAGAACCAATGATCAATTGCAATAATGATAACGAATAACATTAACAAGAGCATAATATTAATCAACAATAATTAAATATAATATAACAATGGTGATCATCTATCTGTAGATGTTCCAAGGCCGCTCGTATCCGTGAGCACGGCTAGTATACTAGTTTTTAACTCTGCGCAGAGGTGTACACTTTCACTGTGAGTCATGATTTCCAAATGAGTGGGGAGATCAAGCCCAAACACCCAAAAACCATATAAAGCCACTCAAGAGTTCGTCTAACAAGTTAGGGCCATTAGATTCACTCGGCAGGCAGATGTAGAACCCCCCTTCCCTGTGGCACAACAACCGCAGCCTATACACACTAGGCTAGGGGCTCGCACTACACCCAAAGTGTCAAGCCATTCTTACGCCATTTAAGGTAACCACTAACAAGCTAGAAAAGGTCTCTTGAACAACTAAAGCCAGAGCCATATAGCCCTCACAGCTGTACTGTATATCCCGGATGATCACGTACAGATAAGTCCTTACGGAGAGTAACTAGAGCATCAAAAATAACACACATGCTCTAGCCCCCTTTTAACAAAAATTAAATCATTTTAATAATTGGTTGCTTGATCCATTAACCATATTGCAAGATCATTGTTCTTAGTTTGAGCACTAGCCATATCTACCCATATGCATACCCAAGGTTGACAAGGAATCAAGACATCAAACACTAAGTTATAATCTCTAAGGTTGTCAAGGTAAGCATATGCATATGTATGATAATTTAGATGAATAGGTAACAAGGATAGTCCTGTGTTATACTTGCCTTGATCAAAGCTCTCCAAATAGTACTGCTGACTTGGCTCAAAGTAATACTCTGAATCGTCCAAATACTGCTCACCTTCTATACTCGATCATCAATCAACAACATACATGCATCCAATCAAACATACACGAAGCAAACAAATAGATATAATTAGAACAGTACACCAACAATAACAAAACAGTAATAAAAGTTTATAAAACTCTTCTACACGTTTCTACGATCACACAGACGCAAAGATCACCAAAATCGGAGTTAAAACGTAGAAGTTATGAATTTTCTAAGATTTCCTATAGATAAATAAATACTTAATTATAAACTCGAAAAATAAATTATCAAAACTAACTGTAAAATTATACTAACATGTAGAGTTCGCAATTACGAACCTAACGCAATTTGAATGGATCAAATCGGAGTTAAAACGAAGTTTTTATGGCTAAAACAGTTGTAGTGGCAAAACTGTAAATTGCTGAAAACGTATTTTTGAATTAACCGATTGAAAATACGTTTTCAAAATACAAAAGCGTATTCTCAGCTTTACGCCTTGGGACCGCGGGTTAGTTTCTAAAAACCGCAGGGTCTCTTTAGAAAGATTACCCGCGAAGGGGTATCTTCTAATCTCATCCGTTGATTCACGATCGGACGGCTCTCTATCACCAGCAAGTCTACAGTCACCGACTCCGGTTCTTCTCCCCCGGTTCCGGCCGCCGGCCACCGCGCCCGCCATAACCGGCTCACCGGAAAACTTCGGCCTCGCAAAATCCGACCATCACTCAACCCCCTACCACCTCCAATCGGTGGAGAAGCTCCACGCGATCTCATCTACCCAAAAACAAGCCACCTACGATCACCGCATGCTACCCGCGACAGCAATGGGACGGCGGCTCCATTGCCGACTCGTCGGCGACCTCCAAAACCTCAATTCATCGCACCAAAACACTAATTAAGAGCGTAGAAAGTAAGAGGAGAAGAAAATAAGCTCACCCACGTAGAGAAATCGACCTCGACGCCTCCCGAAAGCTCCACCCGCAAGGCACCGCCGGTCTCCAACAACCCTAGCCCTAAAACCTAATTCTCCCGTGGCAACCCTAACTTTTTAAGTGAAAAACGGAAACTAGAGGATCCCCTCTTCCTATTTATAGCCTCAAGTGACCGAAAACGATTACCAAATCCCGGATATCACGGAAGATCGCGGCGGTGTTCTTCGGTTCGAGTTCTACTCGGTTACGACATGAGGAAGAAGGAGCTGACGCTGCGACCCCACTGGTCAGTGACTCCAAGAGGGGAAGGGAACGGCTGCCGCGGCACTGGGCCAACTTGGGCCGCGCGGCTGCTGATCGGACCGGCCCAAAAGGACCCCGCCCAGCTCTTTCCAAAGCCCAACTCGACCGCTGGCCAACAGGCCGGCCAGATGGCTTCGGGCCGGTCAACAGCAGGTAAGTTTCTTTGTTTTTTTTTTCATTTACTTGTTTTCAAAAGTATTTAAAATACAATCTCATCCAAAATAATATAAAATAAAGTATAACAAATTCACACCACACAATAAAATATATGCAACAGCATGAATGCAACACAAATATAATTTATTATTATTTTAGTTTTGTAATTATTTATTATCTAACTTATTCCAATTTTGTTATCTCAAAATTTGGGTGTTACAAATTCTACCCCCCTTAAAAGAATCTCGTCCTCGAGATTGGATTGCTTACTCAAACAACTGCGGATATGACTTCCTCAATTCATCCTCTCTTTCCCAAGTTGCCTCTGCCTCTGAATATCGATTCCACTGTACTTTACACATCTTAATAACCCGACTTCGAGTAACCCTCTCAGCAGTCTCTAAAATCTTAATCGGAATCTCCTCATATGTAAGATCCTCCTTAACAGTCAATTCTTCCAAAGGTATCTGCTCCTCAGGCACCCTCAAACACTTCTTAAGTTGTGAAACATGAAACACATCATGCACCCCAGATAAATTCTCAGGCAATTCTAATTGATAAGCAACTTCCCCACGTCTAGCAATAACTTTAAATGGTCCAACATACCTTGGTGCTAGTTTACCTTTCATGTTAAATCTCTTCACACTTCTCATAGGTGACACCTTCAAATAAACATAATCACCTTCCTCAAAAACTAGATCCCTTCTTCTATTATCCGCATAACTCTTCTGACGAGACTGTGCCACTCTCAAATTCTCACGAATCACTCGCACTTGATCTTCTGCGTTTCTAAGAACATCTGTACCAAACACCTGAGATTCACCTGTCTGATCCCAAAATAATGGAGTTCTACACTTTCGTCCATACAAAGCTTCAAATGGTGCCATCTTAAGACTCTGTTGATAACTATTATTGTAAGAAAATTCTGCATAAGGCAAACTCTTATCCCAACTAGTTCCATATTGCAATGCACAGGCTCTCAACATATCCTCTAATACCTGATTGGTCCTTTCAGTCTGTCCATCTGTCTGTGGATGATATGCTGTACTAAAATTCAATTTAGTTCCTAAAGATTCATGCACAGCTTGCCAAAAGTGCGATGTAAATTGCGTACCCCGATCAGACACAATCTTCTTTGGTACTCCATGCAAACATACTATTCTCTCCATATACAAGGTAGCTAATTGTGCTCCCGTGTATTTAGTCTTGACTAGTATAAAATGAGCAACTTTAGTCAACCTATCCACTATCACCCAAATAGAATCATAACCTCTCTGAGTACGCGGTAACCCCACTATAAAGTCCATACCAACTTCCTCCCACTTCCATTCAGGGATTTTCATTGGTTGCAACAATCCAGCAGGTCTCTGATGCTCTGCTTTCACCCTCTGACAAGTATCACACAATGCCACATACTCAGCCACATCTCGCTTTAATCCAACCCACCAATATTTCTGTTTAAGATCCAAATACATCTTAGCACTACCAGGATGAATAGAATAAGCTGACTCATGAGCTTCACGAAGAATTGCCTGTCTAATAGCTTGATCCTCAGGTACACACAGTCTCTTTCCGAACCACAAAATTCCATTATCATCCATTCTAAAGCCTGGTGACTTACCAATCACAATATCCTCCGCTATCTTCTTTAGTTTCTCATCCTTCAATTGACCCTTATAGATCTCTTGCTCTAAAGTAGGCTCTATTACTAATTCCATTGCATTAGTAACAATTCCCAAGTTCAGATATTCAAATTCAGCACATAACTCACTAGCCATAGACAATGTTCTTATCTCATTGACATAACTCTTCCTACTAAGAGCATCAGCTACTACATTAGCCTTACCAGGATGATAGTGTATCTCAATATCATAATCCTTAATCAACTCCAACCATCTGCGTTGCCTCAAATTCAGATCTGACTGAGTGAAAATATACTTCAAACTCTTATGATCAGTGTATATATCACTCTTATGTCCAATCAAATAATGTCTCCAAATCTTTAAAGCATGAACAACAGCTGCTAACTCCAAATCATGTGTAGGATAATTCAACTCATGCTTTCTCAACTGTCTAGATGCATAAGCCACAACTCTGCCTTCTTGCATAAGAACACATCCCAAACCTTGACGAGAAGCATCACAATAAATAGAAAACTTCTTACTCAAATCTGGTAAAACCAAAACTGGCGCTGTAGTCAACCTCTTCTTCAACTCCTCAAAACTAGCTTGACATTTATCAGACCACACAAATTTAGCATTCTTTTCTAACAGAGATGTCATAGGTTTAGCAAGTTTAGAAAACCCTTCAATGAACCGTCTATAATATCCAGCTAAACCCAAGAAACTGCGAATCTCGCTAACATCTGTAGGTGGTTTCCAATTCAATACATCTTTCACCTTGCCTGGATCCACCGATATACCTCCATTAGAAACAATATGACCAAGAAAAGAAACTTCCTTCAACCAAAACTCACATTTACTTCGCTTCGCATACAGTTTATGCTCTCTAAGCTTTTGCAATACCAATCTCAAATGTTCAGCATGCTCTACCTCTGTCTTGGAAAATACTAGTATATCATCGATAAATACCACCACAAACTTATCCAAGTATTCCATGAACACCTTATTCATCATGTACATAAAGTATGCAGGTGCATTGGTCAATCCAAACGACATAACAGTATACTCATACAATCCATACCTTGTAGTAAAAGCTGTCTTTGGAATATCAGAGGCTCTAATCTTCAACTGATGATATCCAGAACGTAAATCAATCTTAGAAAACACACAAGCACCTCTCAACTGATCAAACAAGTCATCAATCCGGGGCAAAGGATACTTATTCTTGATAGTTACTTCATTTAGTGACCGATAATCAACACACATCCTCTGACCACCATCTTTCTTATCAACAAAAATAACTGGTGCTCCCCAAGGTGATGAACTAGGTCGAATAAAACCTTTATCTTGTAATTCTTTAATTTATTTCTTAAGTTCTTCTAATTCATCTACTCCCATCCTATATGGTCGTTTGGCTATAGGTGCAGTTCCAGGTAATAATTCAATAAGAAATTCAATGTCTCGGTCAGGTGGCATACCTGGCAATTCATCAGGGAAGACATCCGGAAATTCCTCAATCACTGAATTTTCATTAATAGTATCTTCAATCTGATTCACCACCGCGGTTGGTTGCTTCTGCATCGCTACATCCACATTGATTTTATCTCCATTAGGCGCAGTCACAACTACCACTTTCTGCTGACACTGAATCTCTGCCTGATTTTGCATCATCCAGTCCATACCCAATATCACATCAATCCCAGATGTTCTCAACACTATAGGAGTTATCTTAAACTCTACCCCCCTTAATACCATACTAATTGGAAGGCAACGATTACTGGTTTGCATGGTACCTCCAGGTGAATTTACTAAGAGAGGTTCTTTCATAGCTAGCATGGGTATACTATGCATTTTAACAAAAATATTGGATATGAATGTATGAGATGCTCCAGAGTCAAAAAGAACAGTTGCAGGAGTGGAATGTACATTGAACGTACCAATCATAACTTCTGGTGCATTATGAGCTGTATCAGAAGACACGTGATTCACCCTTCCAGTTCCCAATTGCCTCTGGTTGCTCTTCTGGCTCTGAGGAGTCTGTTGGTTCTGCTTCTCAGGACAATTATAAGACAAATGGCCCTCTTTACCACAGACAAAGCATCTAATAGGAGTACTGGGAGAATTATTCTTCATGGGGGTAGCATTGGGATTCCCAGTGCGAGGAGTCTGTTGCCCAGTCTGCTGATACTGTTGGCGCTGTGGATATGATGAACGCTGTTGTGACTGATTGTTTTGCCAATTTTGAGACCACTTCTGATTTGAATTGCGATTCCACTGGCTAACCGGTCCCTGAAACTTCTGATGAAAGCCATGCTGAGAATTTGTGCGTTGACGGTTGTTGCTTCCTGAGCCTTGCACCTTCATCTTTCTCTTCCTATCCATCTCCTTACGCTCATTATCCAGCACAATAGCCTTGTTCACCAGCTCTTGAAAACTAGCATAGTTATTCCCCTTCAGCTGCAAGCGAAGATCATAATATATTCCCTTCAAGAAGAGACGCTGCCTGTCTGCATCTTCCCTAACTTCATTGGGAGCATAGCGAGCCAACTGGGTAAACCTGTCATGATATTCACTCACACTCATCTGTCCCATCCTCAGGTTTCTGAATTCTTCCTGCTTCAGCTCAATTATACCTTCAGGAATATGACGAGCCCGAAAATCTCTAACAAACTCATTCCAAGTGATAGGAGGAGCATTGTCAGGGCGTGCAGCCTGGTACGACTCCCACCAAGTCTGAGCTGTCCCTTGTAACTGACCAGATGCATACAACACCTTCTCCATATCATTGCATTGGGCTATATTCAGCTGTTTCTCCACTGCCCTCACCCAATCATCTGCTTCTAAAGGATCAGCAGCATGAGAAAATACTGGAGGGCGTCCCTTCAAAAATTCTCCACGCTTATCCCTTACTTGAACAGGTGGTGGTCCTCCAACAGAGGGATTGTTCTGCATATGCTGCATAAACATCTGCATCAGCTGATTCTGAGTTTGCATGAGTTCCTCCATAGTAACAGGTGGATTAGCACCCCCACGACCTCTGCCACGACCTCTGCCTGACATCTGTTTCCAAAACACAGAAGAT
>CM039601.1:31259488-31600426 GCA_022457205.1 Saccharum spontaneum | reverse complement strand
TAAATATAGTGGTAGCTAGCTCCATAGCACAGGCACGTCAACTGGTTGACCACAAGTCTAGTAATCTTCAGGAAAGTAGTAGTAGTAGTCACTATTTGCACTTTCGGGATTCCATCCTGTGGTGGGGAATGCAAGGGTGAGCACAAAAGTACTCAACAAGTGTAACATGGGGTTCATGTAGCTCAAGTAGGCTAGACACTGGTTCAACTGCATGTAGCTTTTAGTTGATCATGTTTTAAGCAATTGAGTAGCTTCGAATAGGTAATATTCCCGAAATAAACATATGATCATGTAAAGAGAATAATGAATAGCAAAAACAAGTAAATTAATAGTGATCTCTATTCCGTAAGGGTCCAAGGCCGCTCGTGTCCGTGAGCATGGCTGATATACCAGTTTTACACTCTGCAGAGGTTGTACACTTTCACTGTGAGTCGTGATCCCCAAAAGCCCGAGGTCATGACTCCCCATTGGACAATCAAGTTTCACTATGAAGTCTTTCCAAGGTTCGTCTAACAAGTTAGGGCCGCTAGGTTTCTGTGGCCTGCGAATGTAGAGCCCCCCTTCCATATGGCACAATGACACGCAGCCTATACTCATAGGGACAGGAGCCGCACTACACCCAACCCGGAACACACCCCTCTTGCGCCATAAAGGTAACCACTAACAAGCTAGAAAAGGTCCTCTTATATGACTAAAGCCAGAGCCATGTAGCCCTCACAGCTGTACTGTAAGTCCCGGGTGTTCGCTTACAGATAAGTCCTTACGGAGAGGAATCTAGAGATAACTCTAGCCCTCTTGTTCCCTGTTGCTAAAAAGCATCTTTTAGAGTTATTGCATATATCATTAGTCAAATTACAAGATCATTGTTTATGTAAGCACTAGCCACTACCCAATGCCAGTAACCCCAGGATTCAAGGGACAGGATCAATACTAAGGCATCCTTAACAAAGAGACACATGCAGCATGAATTAAGTAAATTAAAGTGAATAGGTAACAAGGATGATCCCATGCTATACTTGCCTTGATCTAGCTGATCTTGTTGATCCGACTCGTAAAAGTACTCTTGATCACCAACGAACTGATCACCGTCTATTCTCGATTAACATGTCAACAACAATCATCCAGGGGCAATCATGCAAAGCAAACAAAGCTACAATTAGAACAGTACACCAACAACAGTAAAATAAGATGAAAAGTTTTTAAAACAAATCTACATCGCTCTAGGATCACACAGACGCGAAATTCACGCAAATCGGAGCTAAAACGGAAAAGTTATGATTTAAACAAGATTTACTTTATTAAAGTAATAGATTAAATCTAACCTCAAATTTTAAAAGTGTAAAATCTACTGTACAGCAGTACTAATAGATAGAATATGAAATTATGAACCTAACGCAACTTGAACGGATCAAATCGGAGTTAAAACGGAGATTTTATGACCTATTTATACCTAGTGGCAATTCTGTAAATAACTGAAAGCGTATTTTCAATTAAACCGACGAAATTTACGTTTTCTAATTATCAAAGCGTAATCCATCAAATACGCCTTGGACTGCGGGTTAAGACTTTAGAAAACCCAGGGTCTCTTTAGCAAAAACACCGAACGAAGGGGTATCTCGCGATATAAGCCGTCGGATTAGATCTAAACGGCCAGGATCTGACCGGGGAAGAGAGAGAGAGGAAACCGGCCGGCACTATAGCCCGGCGCGGTGGAGACATGGCCGGCGGCGAGATTTCTCGCCGGCGCTGCCCAATCCGGCGATTCCAGGCACCAATCAACGCGCAAACTACACCGGGAGATAGAGGAGGGAAGCGCGGACTCACCCGAGCTGAACACAGAGGCGAGGACGGGTGGTGGATGATGCGCGACCTCCAATGGCGGGCGGTTCCCGAGCTCGGCGGTGGCGGCTTGCTTGCGGCGGCGAAAACCCTAACCGAGGGCGGATTGCGGCTTGTGGTGGCGTGGGGGAAGGCGGTGCGGGTGGGGCGCTATTTATGACGACTTGTGGACGTGCGGCCGAAGAAAAGGGGAGGGGCGGGGCGGCACCGGACTCCATGCAACGAGTCCGGCTCGGTTACGAAGGAGGAAGAAGGCTCTTACACGCAGGCCCGGCGTGTCAGCCAAAGAGGAGAGGGGGAAGGCACGGCAGCGTTCGGCTCGCGGGCCTGGACGAGCTGGGCTCGGCCCAATACGCGGCGCGGGGGAGAAACAACGACTGGGCCGCGGGTGAGGAGGCCGAGCGGCCCAAGAAGAAGAGAGGGGGAGGCCGGGCCTTCGGGCCGAATTCAGGGAAAAATAAATTCCTATCTCCTTTTCTTTTTCTAATATTTCAAATACATTTTCAAATGATTTTTGAAATCATTTTCTTCTTGAAATAAAAACCAATCACACAAATAAAATATGCATCGGCATGTATGCACAAACACTTATTTAATCCCTATATTTGATTTTATTTTAAACAAAACATCATTTGACTAGGTTAAAATGCTCACAAAATTGCGTAAGTAATTCAAATTCCCTATTTAAAAATATTCAAAAATTTAGGGTGTTACACTACTATAGTGATATATTTTGGTCTGGCTATGTAGAGGCAAGGGTATTGTTCCTGCAAGGTTAGGTTTCCTAGCCATTTGAAGTAAATTATAATCCTCTCTGAGGTAATTTTTTAGGGAGTTGGGTCGAGTCAGATCAAATCCACTTGATATATGAGCATGACTGCCTTGCATGTTTTGTCCATCAATTAGTCGGACCTGGCTATACTATGTCAATCTGGGAGACTGCTACCATCATCAGGCCTCAGATGGGCATAAAAAACGTTTGTGGTTGTGGCTATTAATTTGAAAACCAGGGGAATTTTGCTTCTATTGGTGGTGGTGGTAGGTGTTAAAAAGTTAAATATGTTTCACTTGATGATGGCAACAATGTTTCTAATCACTATCCTCAGATCCTTGTTGTTACAAATATGGAGGTATTAGTTTCTTGACTTCTTCCCAGTTGAATTCACTTAGAAAAACGATGCAATGTCTATCTAGACTTTGCTTATATCTTTTTCATCTTAAGACATGCGTGCCTCTACTTTTACCCATCTAAACCTGATACAATTCATTCATTCAACAACCTCGACTTTTGGCTTTTGCTTTGACATGCGTTCTTTGCTTGTTCTTGTATTCTAAGAATAATGACTATCAGTTCCATTATACAAAACAGTAATGCAAGGGACAAATTCATCTCTGATCCCTTCACAGCTATTCATATTGCTACCACCAACCGGGACTTGTTCCAGTTCCCTCACAGGCTAAATGTTCTCTCATCTTTCAGCTCAAGTGATCAGCAGATGAAGTCCCAGCAACCATAACATCACCACAGTTGTTGTCTCCACATCTACTATAGAAAGGTAAAGAAAATCGGGAACACATCTCACATCCTTAGGGTTGTGTGACCTTTCATACATATAGACGTATACAGTTTGTGTTAAAAAATACAAGAAGCCAAGATATACTATGCAAGAAATGACTTTTAGAGGCTCCACACTTTTAAGGATTTTTAGAGGCTCCACACTTTTAAGGAAGATCGAGTTGTTATTTTATCTATAACTCATGACAAAAGAAAAAAAAGAATCCTGTTTTGGTCCTATGTTGTTGTTTCTCCTGTCTTCATTTCATCGTTTATTTTTCTTATCAATTGAGGAATACAAGTAATGTTTGTCCTGTAATTTGTCAAGCCTGCTGCTAGTGACTACTGTAAAAAATATATTTCTTCCTTTTTTGTTGTTCTTTTTTTAATATATACTTCTACATCTAATACATTTTTACATTTTTTTTCTAAAAATCCAAAATTCTCACTATGCTTCCTCCTTATATGAACAGGAATTGTTTTTTTTTCTAGTGATACAATGAGAAAATAAATTACCTTCCTTGAGTTTCTGAGCCTAGTAAGTCAATCAGATTCATCTCTTTACATCTGCATAACATTGCCTAATTTGTTACCGAGTAATAGAATCTTCTTCTCTTGAACAATAAGATTCTTACTAATATAGTGGTGGTGAATGCTCATCTCTCTTGTTCGCAGGATATCATATCAGGGAACACGGACTTGTGCAGTGGTTGTGTTCAATTAAAATATTCCTTTCACAACCGGGACCACCCAAAGGCAAAATAGAACGGTAATAAACATTAACCATACCTGTGGTTAACTTTACTTTCAAGTAAACTCAAACCTCTCAAAAATTGGTAACCTCAAACAATTTAGAATTTTGGATGCTTTTTTGGGTATGTAGCACACCGTTGTATAACAAGTAACCATAGGATCGGTCTCTGGTGTGCCTGTGTAACACCTTTACTTAAGTTATCATTATAATCGCTTCATGTTTTATTATGGCCTTTTGCATCTTTAGACTGAGCAAGTGTATTATTAGCCAATTCCAATGCACCACCTATCTGGAGTAATCACCCAACCATGCGACTTGAGTTTAGTACATCATGAGTTGAAAGTAGGAAAAGTCAAACCATGATGAAATAACAAGTGGGTTTTTGCAACACAGTCACTTATAATGGGGAAACTCAAAATTAAAGTGACATATATAGGTTGATGTAATATTGCCTTGATTTATTTTTGACTTGATTATCTAACGATAGAAGGAGTTTTTCTTAAAGAAATAGGAGGCATATTTATGTGTACTAGTTACTATGAACATTAGTCACACATGTATTATATCTTGATAGGATAAAAATATATATGAAGGTATGAATTTGCCTTCAAAAAAAGGGCATGAATCCTTATCAATAATCATATACATTACTGTCTTCAAAAGAACAACCGGCGGATTTCACAATAGCATAAAAGAAGAGACATACTTTATGTCTAGTATTTTACAATTTTTTCTTTGACACGCAATAGGAGTGGATGTTATTTTGTTGAGCAAAGTGTCTCTACGCTTCATTAATATTTTGTATAAAGTGACAAAAATATCTGTTCTCCTCAAGAAATGATATGAGAGTGAAGAATAAGGTGGTGTGATTCCCAATTAGATTCACTGTGTCTGATTTATTTTAGGGGGGGACACTATTTATAGTGCCAATATTATAGTTTGCAGTTCAAAATATTCCTACCCTAGAGTTAGAACCCAGGCATATTCCTAGTGTCATATGGGCATTTGAGTCCTTTTAGCACAAATCCATACAATCAGATTTGTCTTCCTAGGCTAATAGTGGCCACCTCCTTGCTTTCACTCGCCCTCCAGAATCTCGTTTCCCTGCAGACAGAACGGGGCTCGTGTGGCCCATCCCTTCATTCGCGAGGACTCTTGATCTTAGATGCCTCGAAGGTATCTTTATGTTTCCTTTCCGAAAGCTGGAGGTGTTGCGTCCAAGGTTCTCTTTGGAGCACTTCCGAAGATGGTTTAACAATGCCGCTGGACCACAATTCAGAAGCCCTTCTGGATGGAGCAAGAGTTGGCCTTTGAAATTCCCGCAAGCACAAATACTTTGGCTCACGCTGCACAGTGAGGTCATGGTTGGGCGAATAGAGAGGGCCCCTACAGGGCATATGGGCCCCAACAATATAGTACCCATAAATATTTGCCTCACCATGCATTAAATTAAACCTAATATGACCACTACCTGTTCAAAGCGACGACACATCTAGCAAAAGACGATTAGGTCATGGGATCAATCTAATTGCGAGTGATTGAACACAACCAGGCACACAAGTTCAAATAGATACAAAAGTTGAAAGTAAAATAAAAATAAGAATGGCCTAGACCGAGAGGCCATGGAGTGGACCCAACCCGCTCACTAAGCAAACCAAGCTTGGTTAAAATCATGATACATTCTACCTTAACTAATTGATGGGGCTGCTCCCATCCTTCCATTTTTTATTGGTCTCTGCATAATAATTAGAGAAACACAAAATGATTTGAAGAAGAGTAAAATACACGAGTGATCCTTAAACTTGTTGTAAGGACCGTAATGCCTAGTGGGGGTGAATTAGGCAACTTAAAATTTTACTTCTAACTATGACCTCTAATTTCACCTTAGCAAAACCTATGTAGTAAATAAAATATCTAAATGTGCAACTAAGATTTTGCTAGGTGTGTTGTTATCTCTACCGCGAAAGAGTTATGCACCCTAGGTTCCAATCTAATCAACTGGCTTATCAAACTAAGCTCAGAAAATAAGCACACAACCAAGATACATAATATAAATCGGAAGCTAAAGATGAGGTACAGATGCAAACTCCCATCGATGACTCCGGTATTTTTACCGAGAAATCGAAAAGCGCTCAAACTTCCCCCCCAGTCCTCGTTGGAGCCTCTTGCAAGGAATCCCTCGCAAGGGCCAAGCTCCCGGTCAGGTAACTCCGTGGATAGCCCCAGGCCTTCCCCACATGTAAGTGAGTCTCCGGTGTGCCTTCCGGCAAGCCTCTCCCACACCACTCCTCGCCGTCTTCATTATCAAACTTCTGGCTGAACCGCCGCAGGCCTTGTTCCCTTCGGTACACGGTGGCGGCCACACCACAACTGCAGTTTGTGTGGTCTCGCAAGACTACAAGCCCCGCCGAGTACAAGCACGGTGCGCGCAAGCACCTTTGATCAAGAGGTATGCAAACCTCACTAGCAGCTAGACCTAAGCCTGCAACAAGCGCATAAGCGGTGGTCTAACTAACCTAAGCACTTTGCAAAGCACCTACACTAATCAACTAATATTTCGCTAAGCACTATGCAAGTGGAGATCACTAAAATGGTGTATCAACACCCTTGTTATGTTTCCTCAACTCTCCACCCCTCAAATGGCCGGTTGGGGGGTTATTTATAGCCCCATATGAGAGGACTAGCCGTTGGACCCGAGACCCAACTTTCTGCTAGTGGCCGGGTGCTATATTCGTCCTGATCGGACGCGTCTGGTCCTGCTGACCATTGGAGCGCGCGCGTTGATCGGACTATGTGGCGAGTTCGACCTCAACTGATCGGACGCATTCGGTTGCGCTGGCGTCGCTTTGGAACCTTTCTGGACGTGATCGACGCTGCTACAGGAGCATCGGGTCATGCTCCTGCCTGCATCTGGTGCACTCTGAATTTTTGCTGCGACGATGAACAGTAGAGTCGTCGCGTCTAGTCCTCTTGCCTTCTCAGCGTCCAGTGCATGGGCGAACACCGTGGTTGCTCAGGTAACATGATCGGATGCGTCCGGTCCTTCTGGAGGCTGCGTCCAGTCCTCACTGTCGAGCTCTTCTTCACTTGTTTCTTCACGGTCTTGGCGTCCAGCTTGGCTGCTAACCTCATGCCTTGAACTTGCTTGATTTCTTAGGTCTTCTACTGTGCTTCTAAGGTCTTGCTTGAGGTGTTGATCATCCGATCATCACGCCGCCTTTGTCCAAGTCACGTTTGCATCCTATTGGACTACAAAACAAACACTTGTAAATTCATTAGTCCAATTTGGTTGTGTTGGACATCAAACACCAAAATCCAAAGTAAATGGGTCTAGGGTAAATTTTCCTTACAATCTCTCCTTTTTGGTGATGGATGACAGCACGACCAAAGCAAGCAAATAATAAAAGATGCAAAAATTTAAAACTATCTACTTGCTAGGATGCAATGCAAAGGCAAGTTTATATGAGCAAAAATATGACACTTGTGAAAAAAATGGAAACATATCTTGCCCTTGCAAATATCCCCAAGTGGTATTATGGACTTAAGCCTCCCCTAACTCCATAATCCACTATCCTCCCTTTCTTGGACCATTACCACTTGTATTTGTTATAGTCGGGCTTGCTTTTGGTCCTACAATTTCTCCCCCTTTGGAATCAAACACCAAAAAGGGAGATATTAGTAGCACAAGGGAGGGTCAACTGAAACATGATGCTTTATCTCCGGCATTTTCCTTGCAATGAGACTACTACAACACATAATAATCTTGAAAAGAATGTTAGTCTCAAATCATCCAACTTGTAGAATAATATAACCTCCCCCTAAATTCATGCATACAAGCATAGAATACTTGTAGGAGACATGCACATTGATTTTTGAAAATCAAAATACCACTTGAAATATGACATCACATGAATGTGAGTATCATTTTCATGAATGATATTTGGGGAAAATTATCTAAAATTTGGACTTTGGCACATATAGGATAATAACTTGTAAAATGAGCTATGTGCCATGCTCCTAAACAATTTAAACCATGTAGATTTGCTCCAAGGGTTAAGAGTGAAACCGAGCAACCCTACCATATGAAATACCTAGTGTATGCATGACAAAAGATTAAACATGCAAATGCAAACCTAGGCATTAAAAAGGAACTAGATGCTAATTGAAATTGCAAGAAATTAAATCTAGTTACCTAACATGGGAAAGGTAATTTGGGTCATAGTTTACACTAACCCACTTGGCAATTGCCTTGTCCATCATGATGCACTCCATGACATGCACCCAAACTATGCCAAGTCTCCAAATTCCCCGTCGTCCATTGACTTCTCACTTCCCCTTCGGAATCCAAACCTTCTTGATGCTTTTCATGTTGGAAATAATTTCCTTTGGCACCCAAAAGTGTTTGACCCCATTGTTGCCTTGCTTATTCACCTTGATGGCCACACCTTGTCATTCTTCTTCTTTTTTCAAAAGGTAAGGTGTGGAGGCCTTCTTGTCCACCTTGTTGGTGTAGGTGTTGGAGAGCTTGCTTGTTTGCTTTTTGTTTTCTCTTTCTTCTTTGCTCGTCCCCCATTCTTCATCTTACACTCATAGGACTTGTGGGCTTCCTTGTGGCATGCGTAGCAAACCACAGTTTGTCCTTCATCAAGCTTCTTCACTCCCATGTCAGTGTTATCTTGATGAAGTTGGGCTTGCTCTGTCTTGCCTTTCACTTGAGTCAAGTCCTTGGTGAGGCGAGCCACTTCTTGCTTGAGTTACTCATTCTCCATTGCGATCTCTTGTGTACATGTTTCTACAACAACTTTCTCAAAACGAACTTGGTCGCACAAAAGGTGAATCTAAAACACATAAATCATTGCAAGAAGTAGAGTTTTTCTTTTTAAGCATGTCAAAAATTGAGTTTTTCTTTTTAGGTGCCTCGGTGGGGATTGTACCGATGGCTTCAAGATTAGCAACTTTATTAGTTAGCTCATCACAATGTTTGCATATGGTTTCCATTTTAGCAAGCAAACTTTTATAAGTATCTTGTGAGCTAGCTAACTTTTCCTTTAATTTTTTATTTTTCTTTACAAGTTTCTCATCATTGGTTGTGCATTCATTTGTGTTTGCACTAGCCTCAAGTTGCTCAATTTTAGTAGATAGCTCCACATTAAGATTTGCAAAAGTTTCATATTGTTCAAGCAAGGTATTATAAGCTTCTTGTGAGCTATCTAACTTTTCTTTTAGCAATTTTAGCTTCTTTTGTTAGCTAGTACAACTTTTAGCATATTTAAGATTTTCTTGCACAAGTTGCTCATAAGAAGGTAGCTCATCATCACTATCACTATCACTATCACTATCACTATCACTATCACTATCACTATCACTTGAGCTAGAACATTCGTTACCTCGTGCCATAAGGCACACATGTCAAGTGCTTGATGATGAGTGCTTGTGACCGCTCCTCTTGTATTGGGCTTCATCTTCACTTGATGAATCATCCCAAGTCTTGATTGTGGTGAGGGCTAGGTGCTTTGCTTTTCTTGCCTTATTCTTTGTCTTGGGTGTAGGCTTGTTTGGACAAACTTCAACAAAGTGCCCTTTCTCGCCGCATCCATAACATCCTTTCTTTCTTTGTTCTCTTCTTTGATTGGTGAAGATGCAATCTTGAATTTGGATGGGCACACCCTTGACATTGAGCCTTTGGATCATCTTCTCCACCTTCTTAATGAGCTTGAGTGATTCTTCATCAATGTCGGAGGTGGAGGAGGAAGATTGATCATCATCACTTGATTCTTCATCATCATCACCCTCATCTTCTCTTCACTTGAGGAGCTTGAGCTTGAGCTTGTCTCAATTTGCTTGCCCTTCATCTTCTTTTTCTCACTACATGCGAGAGCTTTGCCTTTGCTTGATGAAGAGGCTTCTTCTTGACCCATCTTTCATGACATTTCAAATGCCACTATCTTGCCAATGACTATGGTCGGGGTCATGGTGCTCAAGTCCTCCAAGTTGTGAAGGATGGTGATGATGCTTGCATATTTCTTTTGTGGTAGTATGGAGATGATCTTCCTCATGATGGCCACATCACCTAGATTTATTAATCCTATAGAATTGAGCTCATTGATAATTAGATTCAAATGAGAATACATATCACTAACAAGCTCATTTTCATTCATTTCAAAAGAGGCATAACTTTGTTTTGCTAGGCAATGTTTTTGCTCAGGGACATTACCTGTGCCATCATGGAGCTCTTGGAGTTTTAACCAAATTTCATGTGCCGTATTCAAAGTGAGTACTTGGTTAAACATGTCTATGCTAAAAGATTCAAACAAGCAATTTTTAGCTCTAGCATTAAAATGCATTTCTTTTTCTTCACTCTTAGTGAGTTTATCGAGATTCTTAATGGGTTTCATCCCATCATGAGTGACTCTTCAAACAATCAAATCTACCACCTCAAGGTGACAAGCCATTCTAGCTTTGTAATAAGGGAAGTTAGTGCTGTCAAAGTGCGGAGGCCTTGAGGTATCCATCCCAACCACTCTAAATAGCGTCGGCTCAACGGTGATGAAGCCAAAGGTCCAAATTGAGCCAACTGGCTCTGATACCACTTGTAAGACCATGACGCCTAAGAGGGAGGAGTGAATTAGGCAACTTAAAAATTTACTTCTTACTATGGCCTATAATTTCACCTTAGCAAAACCTATGCAATAAATAAACTATCTAAATGTGCAACTAAGGTTTTGCTAGGTGTTTTGCTATTCTACCGCAAAAGAGTTATGCACCCTAGGTTCCAATCCTATCAACTATCCTATCAAACTAAGCTAAGAAAGTAAGCACACAACCAAGGTACATAATATAAATACGGAAGCCAAAGATGAGGTAGAGATGCAAATTCCCATCGACGACTCCGGTATTTTTACCGAGGTATCGAGAAGCACTCAAGATTCTACTTAGTCCTCGTTGGAGCCCCTCACAAGGAATCCCTCGCAAGGGCCAAGCTCCCGGTCGGGTAATTCCATGGAGAGCCCCAAGCCTTCCCCACGCGCAAGTGGGTCTCCGTTGTCCCTTCTAGCAAGCCTCTCTCGGACCGCTTCCCGCCGTCTTCACTATCAAGCTTCCAGTCGAACTGCCGTGGGTCTTGTTCCCTTCGGTACACAGTGGTGGCCACACCACAACTACGGTTGGTGTGGTCTCACAAGACTATAAGCCCCGTCGAGTACAAGCACGGTGCGCACAAGCACCTTTGATGAAGAGGTATGCAAACCTCACTAAATCTAGACCAATGCGAGAACAAGCGCATAAGTGGTGGTCTAACTAACCTAAGCACTTCGCAAAGCATCTACGCTAATCACCTAATATTTTGCTAAGCACTATGCAAGTGGATGTCACTAAAATGGTGGATCAACACCCTTGTTATGTTTCCTCAACTCTCCACCCCTCAATTGGCTAGTTGGGGGTTATTTATAGCCCCACATGAGAGGACTAGACGTTGGACCTGAGACCCAACTTTCTGCTAGTGACTGGGTGCTATGTTCGTCCTGATCGGACGGGTCTGGTCCTGCCGACCGTTGGAGCACGCGCGTTGATTGGACTCTATGGCGAGTCCGACCTCAACTGATCGGATGTGTCTGGTTGCGCTGGCATCGCTCTAGAACCTTTCTGGATGTGATCGACGCTGCTACAGGCACGTCGGGTCATGCTCCTGTCTGCATCCGGTGCACTTTGAATTTTTGCCGCGATGATGAACAATAGAGTCGTCGCGTCTAGTCCTCTTGCCTTCTCAGCATCTGGTGGATGGACTGACACCGCGATCACTCAGGTAACATGATCGGACGCGTCCGTTCCTTCTGGAGGCTGCGTCTGGTCCTCACTGCCGAGCTCTTCTTCACTTGTTTCTTCACGATCTTGGCGTCCGGCTTGGTTCCTAACCTCGTGCCTTGGACTTGCTTGATTTCTTGGGTCTTCTATTGTGCTTCGAAGGTCTTGCTTGAGGTGTTGATCATCTGATCATCACGTCGCCTTTGTCCAAGTCATGTTTGCATCCTATTGGACTACAAAACAAACACTTGCAAATTCATTTGTCCAATTTGGTTGTGTTGGTCATCAAACACCAAAGTCCAAAGTAAATAGTCCTAGGGTCCATTTTCCTTACACTTGTCTCGTGGTTTCATCAAGTTCTCTGAACTCTCAAAATGCATTTTTCACATACTCAAACTTGTCTTGGGATGTCATCTGTGAAACTCTCAAAATTTTATTTTAAGTTTCTCAAACTTGACACAATATATCATCTAGATCTAAAAGCTCTAACTAGTCCACATGTTTGTCTCTAGTGCTTCATCTACATGCTCTCACTCTCTCTTCTACCTCAATCCCCTCGCCTTCCATCTCTATTCTTGTTCAAATGTAGTGTAGCATTGCATCAAACAGTCATCAACTCACCATCCCCAACCCATACCTTCAGCATCCTTCTTATCAAAGGCCACGACATCATCAGTAGTGGTGGCACCAAGGTCAAAAAAGTGCTCCTTAGGCGGAAGAGGTAAATGAATGATTGCTTTGCCATTAAGTTCCTACCCCGGTTAAGAATAAGATGCGGATCCAACCACCATGGCATATGGCGTCATGATGCGCAGTAGATCAGGTCTATTTGGACCTAATTGACACATTATATATCGCAAATTTGGGGACCTTGATGACACATTGAGACAAAGTCTAGGGACCCAAAAAAAGCATTTCAAATGTGTAGACCGAGATGACATACAAAGACAAGTTTGAAGACCTAAAATGTATTTTAAGAGTTTGAGGATCTGAATGGCACCCCAAGACAAGTTCAGACTGACCATGTATTTTTCACTTTCAAGAATTAGCACCAATTCTCCAAACGACAATCAAAATTATACTTGCAAAGGATGCTGTTTCTAAATGTTAATTATTTTTATTTCCCATTTAGCCATCTTTTCATGTTAATAAGCTGCTGCAAATATTTTTGTTACTCACAGGTCGTGTTAACCAAGAATTTTGGTCCTTTACTAAATAAACATAAGTCATGGCATCATCACTTTATGTTAACACCAAGAGATTGCATGAATGGCGTGATCGTTTACAAAGTATCAACTTCTGGTATGTTATCTTTTAACATATTTATATATTGTCTTCAAATTTACATGGAGTTTTAGTTATTTTCATTATATGAATGCTAGCTTGATCTCTCTATATACTCTCTCTATTCTGAAATTTAAGGTATCATAAATTTATTTATGACATATCACAAGGTAAACAAATGATGTGACTCTTAGTTGGAGTGAGATATTCTGCACCATATTTTAACCATGGAGTTGGATCCATGATAGACGTTAATTTTATGTACACATGTGAATGAGGCATGGGACACTAATAATTATGTGAGAATTAGTTCACTTAGGATATTTATAATTTGAGACAACTTTTTAATGCTTCAATATATTATATATTACATAGGACAGAAGGAGTAGATACTAATTCATACTGTGACACAGACCAAAATAATTTTGTTAATTGTACCTTAGAACCTGTAATAGCATCTCCAAGAGACTCTCCCCATGGATCTTTATCATAAATTTAGAAAACAGAAAAACACACACAATAGACTCTCCCCATGGCTCTTTATCATTAGAAAAAACACAATAGACTTTCTAAACCACTATCCAGAACAGCCCTCTCACTCTCCACTAAGAGCAACTCCAAGAGACAAAGATCCTCTTCATATCCATAGAATAGAGATTTTAGTGAAAAATGCCCTCCAACAGCTTCTATATATAAATAGATCTCCAAATATTGTCATCACCTATTCTAGATTTCTCACTAGCCAAATATAGAGTGGGGTTGGCCCTCTAGAGTGCACACAAAATATAGAGAAGCTACTAGAGGGTGGAAAGATATAGAGAGTGATTGTTATTCATATACCGCTTTAAATGATGATTTAGAGAGTGAGTTTCAGAAAGCCTTATAAGGACCGTGATGCCTAAGAGGGGGAGGGGTGAATTAGGCAACATAAAATCTACTTCTAACTATGGCCTCTAATTTTCACCTTAGCAAAACCTATGCAAATAAATAAACTATCTAAATGTGTAACTACGGTTTTGCTTGTGTGTTGCTATCTCTACCGTAAAAGAGTTATGCAACCTAGGTTCCAATCCTATCAACTAGCCTATGCTAGTGTGTTGCATATTTGGAATGTGGTAGCACCAAGATGATCTTCCTCACAATATCTGCATCACCTAGCTTTGTCAAACCTACAGAGTTGAGCTCATTGACAATTAGATTTAAGCGAGAATACATATCCTTCACAAGCTCATTTTCATTCATTTTAAAGGAATCATAGGTTTGCTTAGCTAGTCAATGTTTTTGCTCACGGACATTACTTGTGCCGTCATAGAGCTCATACAATTTTAACCAAATTTCATTTGCATTTTTTAATGTGAACACTTGGTTAAAAATTTCCATGCTCAAAGATTCAAACAAGCAATTTGTAGCTCTAGCATTGAGATGTTTCTTTTTCATCACCCGCCGTGGATTCTTTTGGGGTTTCATCCCGTCAAGGGTGACTATCCAAACACCTAGATCAACCGCTTCTAGGTAGCAAGCCGTTCTAGGACTATAGTAGGGGAAATTAGTGCTGTCAAAGTGTGGAGGTCTAGAGGTATCCATCCTTCCCTCTCTAAATGGCACTGGCTCAAATGACGGTGAAGCCAAAGGTCCACAGTGAGCCAACTAGCTCTAGTTCCACTTGTAAGGATTGTATGCCTAAGAGGGGGGTGAATTAGGAAACTTAAAATCTACTTCTACCTATGACCTCTAATTTTCACCTTAGCAAAACCTATGCAAATAAATAAACTATCTAAATGTGCAACTATGGTGCTAGTGTGTTGCTATCTCTATCGCAAAACAGTTATGCAACCTAGGTTTCAATCCTATCAACTACCCTCTCAACTAAGCTAGGAAAGGTAAAGCACACTACCAAGATTGCAATATAAATGCGAAAGCTAAAGATGAGGTAGAGATGAAAACTCCCGTCGATGACATCGGTATCTTTACCGAGGTATCAAGAAGCGCGCAAGCTTCCCCCAAGTCCTCACTAGAGCCCCTAGCAAGGGCCACGCTCCCGGTCAGGTAACTCCATG
Source organism: Saccharum spontaneum (assembly GCA_022457205.1). NCBI lineage: Eukaryota > Viridiplantae > Streptophyta > Magnoliopsida > Poales > Poaceae > Saccharum > Saccharum spontaneum. Next base: position 31,585,137 of record CM039601.1, on the reverse strand, counting down.
GATAGCCTCGGGCCTTCCCCACATGCAAGTGGGTCTCCGATGTACCTTCCAGCAAGCCTCTCCCGAACCCAATGTTTTACTAAACGCTAAACGGTAAACAGTCGGTCACCCTTCGTTTAGCGTCTAGACCGTTTAAACGGTGTTTAAACGGAGTTAAACAGCCTAAACGGTTTTGTACAATAACAATAAAATATACATATTTATGTAGTTAAAAATAAAATTTGCCAGAACCCATACATATTTACACATGTAAAAATCAAATATTCTACCAAATAATCTTGTTGGAAGAAATCTAAATCCCACAACACTTCATATAATTACAATGTTAATTAGTTTCATGTTGATTTTGATAGACGTAGTCCTTTAATTCACTTAATTATGGATTAAATGGTTGCTTAACTCATTTAATCATGTTTAATCTGATTTTGTTTAGACCGTTTAGATGGGATTGAATGGTTTAAACGGGTTTAAACGGCCCAACCGTTTAATTCACCGTTTAGGGCCTAAACAACACGACTGACTTCTGTTTACCGTTTAAACGGTGTTTAAACGGACTAAACAGCCGTTTAGGCGAACAGTGCCCGAAACACTCCCCGCTCTTCACTATCAAGCTTCTAGACGAAACGCCACGGGCCTTGTTCCCTTCGGTACACAGTGGTGGCCACACCACAAAAATAGGTGGTGTGATCTTGCAAGACTTACAAAGCCCCATCGAGTACAACAATGGTGCATGCAAGCACCGAGTGGTAAGAGGTGTGCAAACGTCACTAAACACTAGGCGTAAACCTACTAGAGCAAGCGCATATGAGTGTGGTCTAACTAACCAAAGCACTTTGCAAAGCACCTATGCTAATCACCGAGTGTATCACTAAGCACTATAGCAGTAGATAAAATACCATCAAGAATAGCTCCAAAAATCCCCAAATGAGAAGTTTTAGATTTAGAGAGAGGAACAAAGTTGCAGATGATCTCAATACTTAGATTAACTTGAGACATTCATTTATAGCCCCCTCCTAGCCTTCCACAAATCTAGGATGGAAGAAAGCTAAGAACAAAGAGTCTCTCCTACTTTCTTCTAACCCTAGCATTTTGTCACCCACACAAATGAGAGAGGAACCTCCAAGGAATGGGTGCAGTAACCAACCATCTCCACTATATATAGGCACTAGGTTCCCCAAGAGCACTTACATGAAGCACTCAGCTCAAATAACCCGGTGTAAGGATTGAATGTCCCAATAGGGGGGGTGAATTGGGCTCTACAAAATTAATGAGACAATCTTAGCCTATGTAAATTCTAAGCCCCCTTTGAAACCTTGGTTCCTAAGTTTTTGAACAAAAAAATCTATCGAGTCCTTATAAACAACACACTAATCATGTCTTCAGCAAGGATCACACTAAGAATGAGGTCCTGAGATGAGAAAGAGTGAAACCTAGTGAGCCTATGTGGTGGCCCACTGTTAAGGCCCACATTGTGTTGTCTTCTCCGCTGGATCCGCCTCAACCTTGCCTAACGCACCATGCTCCCCATTTGATCTGCCTCATCATCGTGTACTAGCTATTCATTGGACTCAAGGAGGATAGTGTTCATTGCTATCTGTTGATTAATCGCACTGTCCCTAGCTTGGATCGAGCTAGAGGAGACAAAGGAGTTGAGGACTAGGTCATCGACTGATAAAGCATCAATGACATACCTAATGGAGCTCGCATACACAACCTCCTCGTAGTCCTCCTCATCCGCATGTCATGGAGGGTCATAGATCTGCTCGCCCAGACCGCCATGGAGGGTTGTCTGCCATTGATCTAGTCGCCTGCGCCACTGTACACTGAGGAGATGAGGAGGCATCTACTGGATCTCAATCTCCATGCGGCCAACAACATGTGGGTTCAGTTCTTGACAAGTAAGGATGGGTATGGCCGGGCAAAAATTCACCGAATCTGATTAACCAAACCATTTTGATTAAAATTGTTGGTTGATCCTATAATTGGTCAATGAGCCATTAAATTTTTCTTGCATTCAGTGATTGGGTCAATTCCCCTAACAAATATGATGGAAAAGAGGACACGATCAAAAGGAAGAAATTAAAAGCAAAGTCTATATATTATTGCTCTTGCACCCGCTCTTGGCAAATAGATCCAAAGCTGTGACCTCCAATGCTCATCAAATGGATAGTCTCCCTTGTGTTCTCGTTCTGCAACATTGCTCAAAACTGCAATCGACACCTTCATATATATGAAGGTAGCCAGCATTAATAAATAGAGCAAAATGTTTTTCCTCATAAACAAGCTAATTATGGGTACACCATACAGGAAAAATATTATCGTGATAAAATTCTGATAAAGACGATTATCGCTGATGTCTAATAAAATATATTTGTCACCAAAATTTCAATTTTACTAGTCCACCTACATGAAAGTGTCATTTATATCAATATTATCATGTGTTAGTTCTTGATGTCGAATGTTTTAGTAATAACTTATGCAATTTTCTAGAGAAATTGAGGCATTTCTTGTTTTTTTACAAAGAATTTTTTGACACCATATTGCCCACGTATAAGATCTACAACTAGTGTCACCAACAATGGGGTAAGTACCACTTTGTTGTCCTGGGGATCCCCATTCCCATCCTGGGAACATGGGAACAATCTCGTCCCCTTAGTGAAAAAAGCATTTGCATATCACGTTCCTTACACTACTAAAGAAACAAATTTTGTAGGCATCTCCTATTTCTTTGAAGGGAGACAATAGTAAAGCTAGGGCAAAGTTTGGACCTTTATATCTGCAAAAAGGTTGGACCTTTATGCTAGGGGGTGTGCACGGATGGCGAGCTTTGCAGCAGCTAACCTTGTGTTTGCGATGTTGTGATGGTGGGTCATGGTGGGTCTGTGCCCTAGGTGCCATGGCGAGGCACGCTTGCTCTAGAAAATCTTGGCATGACGCCATGGTCATTGTGCATCGTGGGCCATTGGTAGCTTGTGGCTGCACACAATGTTGTGGGTGTTGAGCAGTGCTTGAGTCCGCATGAAGGCAGGGTATGAAAAGACGATTCTATACAAGCTGGGTGGGGTTCTTGGTTTTGTCACCATAGTGGTCGTGGTTGAAGGGGCTCGGAGTAGCGTGAGGGTGATGTAGGTTGATGTGCTGTTATGGCATGCTGTGCTATGACGTTGTCATTGTGGAAGAAGGGGTCGTGGTCGAGGTATCAATGGAGCTCCTCCATAGACATAGGAGCTCGGCATCTCCTTTTTCCTTCCTATCTCCTCCTTGGTGGCCTCATCATGCATAGTGGAGCAGATCCGGGAGGGGGGGGGGGCGGGTACACCTGCAGTGGTAGTGGTGGAGGAGACTAAGCACAAGGTGGCATGGTTGGCCTTTATATGTAGCCACGTATGATGATGGCTGGGGCACACGAGGAAGTAGTGGCTCATTGCCATCAGATGGGGGAAGAGGAATGTGTGGCAAAAGAATAAGCTTGGATCAAACATACATACATGACGTGAAGGATATGGAGACCAATAGAGTTTGAACATGAGAGATAGGGAGCTCTGCGCTACTCCTGCATGCTTGGTCAGCTGCAGTGTATGCTAGCAGGGCCACGAGGGAGCTAGGCTAGGCAGGGGCAAGGGGTGCTAGAACGGGTAAGCGAGTGATGGGGTGAGAAAGGGATGTGCACAAATGCATGTGTATGCGTGATGTCGACGTATGTCATGTGCGACCTAGCACCAACTATCAACAAGGTAAGAGAGGGAGATTTAACATGCTGGATTGTTTTAGCTTAGTAGCTTCAGTGTGATGGGGTCAGGGCATGGTCTTAGGTATCAATTTCTAGACGGCTGATGGTGTCTTCGCTCATTGGGGGCCCTAGCTGGCTGCCTGGAGGTGAAGGGGATGGGGTGGCAAGGCCGAGTTCTGGAAATAGGCCAACGTTTCCCTTTTTATTTGCCACGATCCATTTTCTCTTTGCATTTCCTGCATTGGCACATGAGCGAGAGGCGTGTGAAGTTGTGTGATGTGGAGGTGAAAAGATGTGGACATGTGACACCTTTCTCATGTTTTTAGGGCATGATTTCATAGACGTGGTTTGTTTTGTATGTGTGTGAATCTAATATATATCGGCACCGACTTGATAAAAAATATTGTGCATCCTAGTAGAGAAGCCACAAAAGTCAACAATTATGCGAACTATTATGGAAAAGGTTTAAAACACTAGTTCATTTCATAAGAGAGCATCTTCAACACTCTTTCTTAAACCCACTTCCTAAATTAATCTACATTCGAAGAGCCATTCTAATAAAAATCGGTCTCTATATCTCTCCACCCTCTAGCAACTTCTCTATATGTTGTTCGACACTTTGGAGAGCCAGCTCTGCTCTCTATCTTATGAAGCAAAGATCAAGATATATGGCCCCTATGACCACGTGATAGAGGTGGACATGAAGCAAGCAGCAGCACAGCTAGCAGGAACAAGCCTTAGCATTAATGACAAGCTGCATATAAAAGTGGCGGAGCAGCTCGGGCTACTCGACCAAGAACAAGAGCAAGAGTACACCAGGCTCAAGGAGAAGAGTGAGGAGCTGCGGTACTATTCCTACAACACGATGGGCCCACAAGACTCATACTCATTCCGGAAGATGTTAAATAGATCAGTAGGTTTCCAAATAATTCAAAAGCTATCAACGAAAACGTACTTGCTGGTGGTTGAGAACCTCGACGAGCCCATCAACCCCATCAAGCTTAGTGATTTCACAGAGGGCTTGCGGATTCCTCCTCCGGATTGGGCACCATCTTTCTGGCTCGTGTCCACCACCTCCAAATATGTCTACGACAAGAGCAACCCAGATTATGATCTCGTCATCGAATCTTTTACTGGAGATGATATACTGATGCTTACACTATACTCCCTGAAACAAGCGGCCAAGTACATCTCACATGCGGTTGTCCAGCAGGAAGATGAGGAGTATTGGCATCGAGTGGCTATCCAGTGCTTTCACTATGCCACCATGCTGCTCATTCCCCACAGTTCCAAAGTTGATAATAATCCACCAGATCAGTTTGTTGTCCCGGATGACGTCATTAACTCAGACAAGTTGATCCGCCATTGGGCTTCGCAAGGCATCCTTCCTGTCATCAGAAAGCAAGGCATCCCGGATACTGCTGACAGCAAGTACAACGGCGACGGCGATGGCATATATCAAGTTGGGAATGTCATTCTAGAGGCTTTCCGTGAGTATTCGTTGCTGCACCTGCCTTCTTCTCCAGCAAAACAAGGTGATGAAGCCACCAAGACTGCTGCACACTTCTTAGCATATCATGGCCTCATAGCAGAGCACCTCAAATTGGATGCACTCTGTGAGGATAATAATCAACTCGACTTGTTGGAGTGCACACAGTGGATCTCACATGTGGGTGACCAAGGATGGTGTTTAAGCAGAGAGTGGCTGAGACGACAGGGATCCAGCGGCCCAACCGCACTAATTATAAAGCATTGCTCACAGCACTCAAAGCTGTTCATGAAGCTTGAATCCGATCATTTCTTTGCCAAGCTCCCCTGTCTTCGTCTTCTTGATCTCTCCTACACTCCAATACAATCACTTCCACCTTCAATCTGCTACCTCCAAGAACTCCAGTACCTTTCCCTCAGAGGCTGCTATAACCTCACAAATCCATTCGGCTTCCCTAGCACTGAAATTAATCATCTCAGTGAAATCAATAGCAGCAAAAAAAATCTCAACCTGCTCTGCTTTGATCTCTCCTATTCAAATATAAACATGTTCCATCGTGACTTCTTCTATAGCATGCCTAATCTACAAGAGCTCTTGCTTGTCAATTGCTCCAACCTTAAAGAACTGCCACCCTCCGTTACTTCCTTGTCCAGTCTAGAAAAACTAGAGCTCACAGAGACTCAATTAAAATGTTTTCCTGGGCAATTGTTTGAAGAAATGAAGAATCTTCGATCACTGAAGCTAATTGGGAACAGGAACTTATTGTTGAGGCGACTGTCCTTGCGTGGATATAGAAAGTTGGAGTTTGTTGACATTAAGGAGGCTGGTGCTTTGGAGGAGCTTGATCTGTCTGCTACGGCTATCAAGGAGCTCCCAGACAGCATCCCTAATCTGCCAAAACTTAGAAAATTGCTTCTCTTGGGTGTTCCTTCCCTGAGACGATTTCCTTGGCATAAGCTGCAGAGACTCCCGGATGTGTTTTGCTTGGATCAATGTTCAAACAGTACCATTAATCATTCGGATCATCAACAAGGTGCTCAATTGTGCATAAGTGATTCCAGATTGTTTTATAGCTTCAATGATGCCACCTGGGATTTAGTAAGGGCTGGAAAACTTTTGACAACTTTCTATGTTCGAGTTACATCATGCAAGGCCACAAGTAGCAAGTTAAAGGATGAAGAGGACATGGTGATGATCAACAAGGTTCAGATGGCACCACCAGATTACGCTGATGTAAACCGTCTGTATCTGACAGACGGAGTCTCTATGGTGTCAATGGATGACGTACCTCCCTGTCGGGTGAGCGAGCGTCACGTGGAGATCTCAGCTGCTAATCGGTATCCCCATGGTCTGAAGCATCTTCTGCAAGTCACAAAGTCGATTAGCATGTGGGATGATACTCATGTTTCTTGCCTCAATGATCTTAGTGATTTGGATGAGCTGGAGGAATGCAAACTCCGATGGTGCCATAAGACGGTGGATGTCTTTATACACGGGATTCGGAATCTGAAGAATGCATATGTCTCCCATCTCAAAAGTCTCACCCATTTCTTCTACGGCAAATCATCGTTTTATTCTCCTCACTTCTTTGGACTTAAGCATCTCGCCCTACAGTACTGCCCGAGGTTGGAGGGCATCGTGCCACGTTACTGTGAGCTACCAAGACTTGAGACACTCGACATCTTCTTCTGCTACAACCTCAAGGCAATTTTCCACGCCAGGGGCTCTTTTTTTTGGTGATTACAAGCTCCCGTGTCTCCGAAGGATACGTCTCCAGGAGCTGCCACGGCTGCAGCATCTCCAAGTCGGCAACTTCATGCTGACGGCGCCTGCGTGGGAGGAGCTCCACGTCCGCGGCTGCTGGAGCTTGCGCCGCCTCCCGCGCTTCCGCCGACAACCAGACAAGGCCGTGAAGGTGAGCGGCGAGCGGGCGTGGTGGGCCGAGCTGAGGTGGGACAAGGACAACGACGCACCCCCGCACCGCGACAGCTACGAGCCCAGGCTTGCCCCGACGTTCGCTTCGCACCGTGAGCGGGTCGTCATCGAGAGCTACCTCAGATGAATGAATGAGTACCATGCCCGAGCACAGGCTCGATCGATCATCCAGTTAATCGGTACGTCCGTCATGTGATTTCAGTTTCCATTATTACCTATCATATACTAGTATTATCCACCCGATCAACTTCCAATATTTATTATTAGATTTATTTATTTTCTCCATTCCACAGCAGCTAGCATCCGGAGTTGCAGTCACCCACTCTATCACCATGTCTCCCAGCATCTTCAGTTCCACCAACGTGTGCGCGTCTTCCAAGATTTGATTGTTTCCATGTGTTACTAGTTCGTCGCTCCCGGTGTGCAACAACACGTACCATATCCGTACCTATGGTATTTGTTTTTCAAAATAAAGGTTTGGTTTGTCTTGCTGGTTCATCAACCAGCCTTCCAGAAGGACAGCGCATCCAGCGGTGGCCGCTTCACCAGATTCCACTGTGTTACGTATTGCATCGTGTGTTATGAGATTGCTTCACTTTTCTACAGTGACCTTGCTTGCCGTGTGAAGGTGATGTACACTATAGTAATAAGTTTGCTTGCTACAAGTACGATATATAGTGTCGGAGTGACAGCTCTGTCTCCATCTCCGCATGCTAAATTATTATACGTATGCGTGTGCTTTATACATGTTGTTGAACTTCTTGGTGTTTGATTCGTGCTTCAAATACCAAACCGGTGTTCTTTTAGTTCGCTCCATGTGGAATTACGGTGGAAGTAAAGCATGGTCACACAGTTTTAGATCTCGTCAAGAATTACAACTTTGATATAGAGCGTGTCTTTATCTAAGGTCATTTGAAAATTTTAAAAATTTGAAATTCAAAAGATGGGAACTTAATTCATATTTCTGGAACTGTAAAGGATCTCAAACTAAAATTTTATCAACTAAAAGTTTTAGAACTTGTCGGGCTCCACAAATTTGATATAAACTTTATCATCATCGAAGTTCATTTGAAAAAGATACGAATTTATTTGCACCGCAGCTATTTTTAAGAATGGTTGACTTTGTCGATCGCCCTTGAAAATCGATTTCTAGGGATGGTGTACTTAACAAAACTGTCCCTAAAAATCACCCATGTTCTGAGACGGTTGACATAAGCAGCCATCCTTGAAATTTTTTTTTCAGATGTGGTTCTTTTAAGCCGAATGTCCCTGAAAATTAGCTATATTTTTTGTGACGGTTTCTTAACAGAACCGTCGCTGAAAATGTATTTGCATGGCGGTTTGTAGTTACCGTGCTCCTCACCATACTTACAAGTGGTTTTTTATGTCGTCCATCTCTATTAGAAATAGGAGTCGTGTTCAAAAATCATTTCTATACTAACGAAATGCCATTGAAGCCATACATGCACTACACTACTATCATTTTGTTCATGTACTTTGAGATGTGCCATGCGTGGTGCAGTTATCAATCCAATGTGAGTTATCTTTTCACAAGAACATGGCATGTTTCCCCTGTATATGCTTTAAACATGCATGATTCATTGAACACTAATCACTTTTTTTGAGGGAACACTAATCACCTTTAGCTTTGACAAAGATAACCTAGGCATCTTATACTCATGTTCCAGCATAATACTCTTCCCCAGCTGCAAGCAACGCCTTCCTTTTCCTAGATTATGCAATGATCATCCACCTGCATTGGTAGCTATTGGTATGCCTGCTGGGTGTCCATTGCTGTACCTTTTCTTTAGAAGCGAAGAGCTTTATTAAAAGACAAGCTGTTACAATCGCCCTGAAGCAAAGGTGTAAGGAAGCAAGGACAACTTTACCTGTCCTACTAAACTGACCAATCTGTACAACAAGAATATTTAGCACAAGTATGTGCTGTAGCAGTATTAGCCCCTCTCCCTCTGAATGAAACACAAAATATCGTGAAGAAAAAAACTAAATCTCTCCGACAGTCTGACTACTGCATCAATACCTCCCATTCTGCCAGCGGGTACCACCAATGCTTTAGTTAGTTGGTACAACTCTGTGCAAGGACAGAAGAGCACCCCAGCCTTGATAATAAAAGTGTTTTAAGGTTTTGTTTAGTTACCTTCCAAATTCCAAATTTTTACACTCTCCATCACATCAATCTTTAGACGCATGCATGGAGCACTAAATATAAGTAAAAAAATAACTAATTACATAGTTTGTCTGTAATTTGCGAGACGAGTCTTTTGAGCCTAATTAGTTCATGATTAGACACTAATTGTCAAATACAAACGAAAGTGTTACAGTAGTCCAGATTGCAAAAAGTTGCAATCTAAACAAGGCCTTGTTTAGTCAGGTTCAGTAGTTGAGTAAATTTTTCTGCTCGTTCGCTTTATTGCAGCGCGTGCCAATGCGCCGTGGCTCGGTGATCACTTCATCGTAAGATGCCCTATGAGAAGCATATTGCAAGTTATCCCCTGTTTCCTTTAACATGCAGGTTGCCTTTTCTTCTTTGACCATATGATTCATTCCTTCATCCTTCTTAGCTTTCAGAGAGATGCATCCTTTGGGTGTTGTCCTAACAAGAGAATATGCCGTCTCTGCTCCAGTATTTATTACTTAAGAGAGCACTGCAGTCCCCCTTTCCAGCTTTTGTTATATGTGCTGATATTTGCTTTGCTGCCTCTAGTTGTTCTTGTTCTCCCATTTTCATCCTATCGCTTTCTTTCAGGTTACTAAAAAAGTGAGAGATTTCATCGTTTACGAACAGTGATGGCGAGACACGACAGCTCTCTACTCGTCCAGCGCAGACCCAATCCCAGCAGCGGCGCGATCGGCCCTATGTGAACAGCGACGCCAGCATGACCCGACCCGCGCACCCCCGACGGCAGCGGTGCGGCCCACCCCACAGAACGCCCCCTTCCTCCCCACCCAGCAAGGACGCATCTCGAAGCCCGACGGCGTCGGCCAAGGAGCAGCCAAGGAAAAACCATGATAGATTCAAATTAAAATATTAATGAAACACAAAAAATAAACCTAAATGCTAATTGGTAACCATGGATGCCCACGGCCACGAGCATGGTTACGGATGCCCACGGCCACGAGGATGGGTTTTCATCTAGAATATTTTTTTGCAGCCCATTAAATTCACTTCTCATATTAGAAGCCCCGTCATATCCTTGCCCTCGTATCTGAGAAATTGATAGCTTGTTCCTATCAAGGACAGCAAGCAATGCTTCCTTCAATGCATCGGTTGTAGTCTCTTTGACATGTACAAGAGCGAGAAATCTTTCAACAACAATCCCTTTAGAATTCACATACCTGCAGTAGTGCACCAATTAAAAAAACACTAATAAAACTGAATATTGTACAGAATTAGACAACTTAATAGAACTGACACAATATACTAGTTGATAACCTTAAAATAATAGCCATTTGTTCTTTTACTGATATATCACATGATTCATCAATGAGAACAAAGAATGGCCTATTACCGATCTCTTTCATAATTGCTTCAGTTATTTCTTCTGCACAACACCTTGCAAGATCCTTTTGGATATCTGGGGAAGTCATCTTACAATTTAAGCCACCTCGATCATAGGCATTCCTGACTTCTTCATCATTGTCTTTTAGAAAATCAATCAACTCTCGAAGATTGCCTTTGTTCAAAAAGGAAGAAGATTCATCATGCCCACGAAAAGCTAGGCCTTACTTTAAGAGATATCTTGAACATCGCAAAGTAGAAGTTAAACGAGTTTCGTATAATTCCTCCGATTGTTTGCTAGCTCTGTTTAATACTCTTTGCACACTCTGTCTTTGATTTTTAAAGTCACCATATTTCTGAACACACTTGTTGTGAGCACTACCTACACCACCAACATGTTCAGGTAATGCTTTGTATGCATGTTTTCAATCTCTGCAACCAGTTTTGTTAAATACATCATAACCAAAATGTTGTGCCCTCCCCGGCTGCATTGCAAAAAGGGCATCCTTGTTCTAGTGATTAACCATGTGTTGTATGAATGAAATAAATAGAACAATTCAATTCTACTACCTGGCAGCTCTAGCAAATGCATTCATGGGTTGGATTGGAAATGTCTCGACTATGAATCTCGTCCTCCTAGCAAGATGGATCTGCGGAGGAAAGAAGGAGGGGTCAGGCTCCTCGTTGCGGACACTGAAATTGGGGTCCGAGGACACGCCCGGCAGCCGGTGCTAGTTTAGAGGTGTCAGGGGAGATGTGGAGGTGTAGGAAGGGGGTGGGCAGTATTGGGTGGCAAGGAGGAAGCGGACGGCGGGCAACGTCTAGCAGTCGTAGAAGCCGTCGGACGGAGCCTGGTGAAGCCACCGGCGTGGGGGATCCGGCTCCATCTGCAGGCGACGGTAGCAGAGAATGTGGGGGGCGACGACACCTGAGAAGGTGGGTGCGACAGCAGGAGAGAATTGAACCTGAGGGGGGGACAACACCTAAGAACATGGGGACAGCGGCGGGCCGGCAGCTGAGAACGCGAGGGGTGATGACGCAGGATGCACGAGGGTTGAGGAGCCGGCGTTGTGTCGGGATATGAACTGGAGAGGTGCGGCTTCAGAATTTGGGGAGAGAAAGGACAAGGGAACATAAGTTTTTTTTTTATTTTATTTTACAATTGTCTTTTTCTTTAGAAACTCCATTTTCCATCGAGAGGCGCCAAAAAAGCGCGGCAATAAAAAATTTTATGTGTTGTCACACCCATTTTTAAGGAACAAATAGAATGTATAATCCTATGTGCGTCCAGAGATCAATCACACATAAGATAACAAATATAAATAGTATCATCACAAATGTTTATTATATAACGAATAATATCACAGAGTCTTCACGTAATTAAGCGGAAACATAAGATAACTCTTGTGGTAGCTAGCTCCATAGCATAGGCACGTCAACTGGTTGACCACAAGTCTAGTAATCTTCAAGGAAGTAGTAGTAATCACTATTTGAACATTCTGGAGTCCATCCTGAGGTGTGGGGGGAATGCAACGATGAGCACATAGGTACTTAACAAGTGTAACATGGGGTTCATGAAGCTCAAAAGGGATAGACACAGGTTTAACTGCATGTAGCTTTTAGTTGGTCATATTTTAAGCAATTGAGTAGCAACAAATTGGTGATGTTCCCATAATAAACACATGATCATGTAAAGAGAATAATGAATAGCAAGAACAAGTAAATTAATAGTGATCTCTATTCCATAAGGGTCCAAGGCCGCTCGTGTCCGTGAGCACGGCTGATATACCAGTTTTATACTCTGCAGAGGTTGTACACTTTCACTGTGAGTCGTGATCCCCAAAAGTCCGAGGTCATGACTCCCCATTGGATGGTTAAGTTTCACTATGAAGTCTTTCCAAGGTTCGTCTAACAAGTTAGGGCCACTAGGTTTCTGTGCCCTGCAAATGTAGAGCTCCCCTTCGGTATGGCACAATGACACGCAGCCTATACTCATAAGGACAAGCCGCACTACACCCAACCCGGAACACACCCCTTTTTCGCCATAAAAGTAACCACTAACAGGCTAGAAAAGGTCCTCTTATATGACTAAAGCCAGAGCCATGTAGCCCTCACAGCTGTACTGTAAGTCCCGGATGTTCGCTTACAGATAAGTCCTTACGGAGAGGAATCTAGAGAAAACTCTAGCCCTCTTATTCCCTGTTGCTAAAAAATCATCTTTTAGTGTTATTGCATATATCATTAGTCAAATTACAAGATCATTGTTTATGTGAGCACTAGCAAACTACCCAATGCTATAACCATAGGATTCAAGGAACAAGATCAATATTAAGGCATCCTTAACAAGGAGACACATGCATAATGAATTAAGTGAATTAAGATGAATAGGTAATAAGGATAATCCCATGCTATACTTGCCTTGATCTAGCTGATCCTGTTGATCCGGTTCGTAATAGTACTCTTGATCACCAACGAACTGCTCACCATCTATTCTCGATTAACACATCAACAACAATCATCCAAGAGCAATCATGCAAAGCAAACAAAGCTACTATTAGAACAGTACACCAACAGTAGTAAAATAAGATGAAAAGTTTGTAAAACAAATCTACATCTCACTAGGATCACACAGACGCGAATTGCACGTAAATCGGAGCTAAAACAGAAAAGTTATGATTTAAACAAGATTTACTTTATTAAAATAATAGATTAAATCTAATCTCAAAATTTAAAAGTTGAAAACCTACTAAACAGTAGTACTAACATGTAGATTACATAATTACGAATTTAACGCAACTTGAACGGGTCAATTTGGAGTTAAAACAGAGAAGTTATAAGCAAATTAAGACAGTGGCAAATCTGTAATTAAAGGGAACTTAATTCGAATTAAAATAAATACAAATCTGATTTTTACATCTGAGTCAAGGACGGCGGACAAAATTAAGAGAGAACCGAGGGGCTCTTAAGCTAAAAGACCGCCGGAATCGGTATGGGTGGATCTGGACCGTCAGATCTGAGATTGACGCTCCAGATTAGAAGATGGAGGGAGAGGGTCACCGGCGGCGTGTTAGACAGCGGCGCCATCACTGGAAAAATCAGGAGCTCACTGGAGTTCACCGTTTTCGACGTTCCGGGCACCATTGATGACGGGACAAGCACGGGAAGCAAGAGGGAGGCATGGCGAACTCACCGGAGGAGACGAAACGAGCGGATTCGAACCAGGGTCGACGGGCGGCTCGAGATGGCGGTCGTCAACGAGCTGCGACGTTAGCGAGACAAGATTAACGCACCAAATTGGAAAAGGAGAGAAAGAGGGCTCGGCAACTTCGGAGTAGCATCACGAAATCCGTTGAGTGCTTATGGTGGCAGTCGAGTCGACGAACTCGTCAAATCGAGCTTGAATGGCGACGGCTTTTAGGGTTGCGGCAGCTAGAGCTCGAATCGAGGGCGTTGGCTTGCGATTAGGGTTGGGTAGAGAGGCGGCGAACGTGGTGGCTATTTAAGAGGAGAGGCTCGGCGTGCGGTTCAAGCCAGGCGGGGAATCGGGATGGAGGCGGACTCCTTCGAGGTGTCCGGCTCAAACACGAGCTGGAGGTGGAAGATGCCACTGTGGCGTGGGCCTGATCATCAGCGGCACAAAGGAGTGGGAAAATAGCGCCCTCGCGGGCTTGGCTTGGCTGGGCTGGCCTTCTTGTGTGGTTCGTGGCAAGAGAGAAAGGGAAAGGGCTAGCAGGCCAAGGAGAGAGTGGCACGAGCGAGCGGGCCTTCGTCTGGGCCGCGGAGAAGACAAGGTTGGGAGGGCCAAAACCAGGGAAAGAGAGAGAAGGGAGAAGATTTCTATTTTCTTTTCCTTTTTTAATATTTCAAAGCCATTTTTAAATAGTTTTTGAAATCCTTTTCTCTTGTAATAAAAACCAATTAACACAAAGGAAAATATGCAGCGGCATGTATGCACAAGCATGTGTCTAACTTTATAGTTGATTTTATTTATTGAAAATTATTATTTCTCTAAGTTAAAATGCTCACAAAATTGCGTAAATAAATCAAATTCTCCTATTTTAAAACAATGCAAATTTTAGGGTGTTACATGTGTGCCAAGGACCATACTAATTAGCTAGCATGTGTTAAATCCAACAGCAAAAACAGACAACGCACATGAATATATTAATCTATATCTTGTGAGCAAAAATTTTCTGTGTGTTCCATAAAAACCTATAGGGTTATTTATGTAGGTTATTTATATTTCCTTTTGTGACAAATATGCCGACAAGTTAAACAAGAGACAATAGCGCTTAGACGTCCGGACGGATGCCCGCGCTTGCTGCCGTCCGTTTTCAATAATGATACACTCAGGCGCCTATGGATGTAGCCTCGTGCTCAGCTTCGCCTCGCGCTCCGCACCTGGTGCCCATCCATGGATGCAGCTTCGTGCTCCGCTTCGCCTTGTGTTCCGTGCCTACTGTCTGCCTATGGATGTAGCTTCGTCCTCCACGCCTGCTGCCATGCCCATGGATACAGCTTTGTCCTCTGCGCCTACTGCCGTGCCCGCTTCACTTCTCGCACACACATAGGGACCGCTGCGCCTGAGGGGTCACCTCGGCCTGCGGCCCTTGCCACATTTGCTGATGGAACACTTGCAACCTAAAGCATTTGCTATAACATACATCCAAAATAAATAAAACATTTACAACATATGCTTACAACATTTGTATATGACTGCAACATCCAAATAAAACACTTGCAACATACGTTTTAAACAGCTGAAACATTTGAAATATACACTTACAACATACGTGTACAATTAATGTAACATATGCAATATCCAGATAAAACACTTGCATCATACATTTAAAACAGTTGAAACATTTGAAACATACACTTATAACATACTACATGTATAGTCATTACAACATATGCAACACCAGATCTACTTTTACAATAACCAGATGAAGGTGAAGGACCGGAAATAACGACCAGAGGGGGGTGAATGGGAGCCTTAAATTTGTTTCGAAATATTTGGTCAATGTCCCAAAATCAAACCCCAAAGCAAATGCACGAAAAAAAGATAATTCCACGAGCCAACAGGTGGCTTGGTAGCTCCGGTGATGACCCAGAAGTATTGCGGAACAATCGAGAACTTACGGAAACAAGCACACGAAGAAACAAGTGAAAACAGTCAAAACTGTGCAGTCGCGGACTGTCTGAGCATCAACCGCGGACTACATGCGCTCACAACCCCTGTCTGTCCGCCGTCAACCTCGGACTGTCCGCCGGTAAGAAATTCAGACAAAACTCTGCACAAGTTCTATAGCCCGCCAAAACGCGACTGCCGGACTGTCCGAGATTTTTAGCCGGACTGTCCGACGTACACGATAGCGAAAAACAACCCAAATAGCGAACTGTCTGTGACTGCTCCGCGGACTGTCCATGGCTTGCAGATGAACTGAAATAGCGAACTGAAGCAAGCAGAGAAAGAAGAGCGACTCAGACGACGTACGGACAGACCACGAGCAGCCTGAGAGGCGGTGCTCCTTCGGAGGTTGGACAGGCCACTGGGACTCTCAGGCGAGCTCTTGCTCGGTCCTGGAGGATACGGCACTGATGTGCTCGGCCCTGGCCATGCTCCTGCCGGAGGTCTGCAGCGAACGAACAAGAACAGACAGGAGAGGGAGCGGACGGGAACTGCTAGCAAGCAAGCTGTGCGGCCAGGAAATTAAATCGGCAAGCAACTAGAGCTGCTGGATGAGCACCGAAGGTGCCAGGCATTCACGTGCCTTGATTCAATCCAATCCCGTGCACATCTTGGTCACCGGCCATATAGACACCCTCAGCACGAACAGAAAAATAGGCAAATACAAAAACAAATGATCTCTCTCGATTCAAAAGCTCTTGAGCTTAAATTTTGCACAGATGCAATTTAGCTGAGCACGAACCTAATTTCCAAAAATCATTGCCTGAGATGAACCCTAACTCTAGGAAATCAAGCACGAGCCCAAAAACGAAAAAGGGAAAAAACTCAAAAACACATGAACGAAAATCACGGCTTCAATTGAGGAATCCCGAAAGACAACAGGAGGATTCAGGCCTCCATTCCCAACCAAAATCACGAGTTTGATAACACAAATTTAGAATTCGTGGACCTCTCTCAAGAGCACCTAAAGAGAGGGAAAACCCTGACAAGGATGAAAAAAATGCAAATAAAGGAGGTGAGGTAGATGGGGCTCCATCATCCTATTTAACAGGGCTATTACATAATCATAGTTTTGCCCCTGGATACAATTGAGTCAAACCACTTAGCCCAACGGCGTTATGGTCCAACCCGGTCTCATCTTCATCCGACGGCCACCGCGCCATCTCATCAGTAGCTTCGCCTCGACGCGAACTCCCCGACGCCGCCACGTGCCGTCCGTTCCTCCTCGGAACTTCTACCCAGATTTTGAGGCCCAAACTCGTAAACCTACCACCGATGGTTTTGAGACCCAAACCACCAAACCCGCTCGCGAGTAGCGTACTCCATACGTATCCCTCGCCCCGACGCGTGTCACCGCCGTCCTCGACCGGTTAGCACACCAAGTCCTCCTAAGCCTCGCTCGACCCGTACGTCCGTCGTCTTGACTCGGTCGACACTGTCACTCTCATGTCTTCTTCGCACTTGTCGATGTCCCAAGTGTCAGCCACCGCGGCTAATCACTCGGCCTCCAGGTCCCTCAGTCCAAGCCTCACGTCCATCCTTCACCGCTCCCGCTCTGTCGGCACGGCACGTCTCTACTTGACCTTTACCTCGGCGTCGACCACCGCCTCCGAGCTCCACACCTGCACAACACAAGCCAAGAGACATGTCGCACACATAGCTTTCGTCATGGTAGGGTTAGTCACCACTCAACCTACTTTGTGGATCACATTGACAATTACTTATCACAAAACAAACATACAAGGGTACTTGTCAACCTTGTGTTCGCAGAAAAATATGCAACGTACATCTGAAACTATGAAACATACAGTTGCAACATGTATTCATCTACTTACGTCCCCCACTGGATGCTCATTGACGTAGAGCTTGACGCTGGCACGGAGCTCGAGGTCACCCAGGTCAGTAGGCAGATGGCTCGTGGCCGTGGCGAGAGGCGAGAGGCGCGGGGGCGCACACCGCGAGGGGCGCGGTGAGGGCGGGGGCACACGGTGCGAGGCACGGGCGAGGCTCCGCGGCGTGAGATGTGAGATGCAGGGGTGCGCAGCGCGAGGCACGGGCGAGGGTCCGTGGCGCGAGACGCGAGACGTGTGGGCAGGGCAGGTCGGTCCCGTTCGGAAAGGACGGACGCCCCTGAGGGTATCATTACCGCAAATATCATGTTTCCAGTGGTTTCCCTAACCGATCATGAATCAAGCTTTGCCAGTATACATCGATCGAGATGAACACGTCGTCGTTAATCAACAATTCTAACTACACCAAATAGTACATCTATATATATAGCCCATGCATATAGCCGTGATTTGATACCGAGTTGACGAACTCACATGTGTGCAGCCGACGCCGAATACTTAATTTTATATCGCTTGACCCATGCATTATCCATCCGTTCATCGCGGTCTACTTACAACAGTTAACAAGTCGTGTGGCCATACAGAGACTAAACAGCCAACTGAGCTGTGGGTGAGCGTGGCAGGGATCGAGGTTTGGTTGGCTCCGTGGTTTGCTCTCAGGAGTCCATGCGAATGAGAAGATATCGAACACTATGGTGGACACCAGTGCATTCTTGTCCCGGTGGTTTGCTCGTTCGGTTTGGTTGTAGAGGTGGCAGGTTCTATGCGTGCGTGCTCCCCATTTTCCCAAGTTGTGGACATGTTTTCTCTCAGCAGTACATGGAGAAAAGAAATAGGACACTCGAACAGACACTATGAGGCGCATGATCCAGTGGTTTGTTCACTTCGTTTTGTTCCAGAGGTGCCAGGTTCCATCCCTATACGCGGCACGTTTTAAAAATCTTTACAGGTTTACTCACCTGTAGAACACTCACCTGTAGAACATTCCAATAGACATCAAGCGACGCTTAGACTGCTAGCACCGGCTCCGCTGCCCACGTCCGGTAAAAGGACACACGAGCAAATAGCGGACGAAACGTGCTACAGCGGGTCCTCTATCGCGACCTGTAAACCATATATTTGGCGTGAGAGAGGACACATAGAGTAGCTACGCTATCCAGTTCTACGGGCCCGCGATGCTGCTGCCCATGCGCGTGCGTGAGAGAGCAGGAGAGAGAAGTATCAAGCGCGGGCTCCACTGTTTCAACTATGAAAAAAATGCTATAACTCTCAAACCAAAAAAACCAAATTAAATTCCGATTGCATCATTAAATTCGTTTCAATAAATACTTCAAAACAAGATGTCACATGGATATATTTAGATAAAGTGACAAGTAGACCCCACAGTGGATAGAGGATGATATAGGCCCCTTTCGGCTGGGCTAATAAGCCGGCTGAAAAACACTGTTGGTTGATTTGTTGTGAGAGAAAAATACTGTTCCGGCTGAAAAAATAAGCTGAAAAAGACGGATTATAAGCGAGGTGAACAGGCTCATAGAGGATGGATGGATGCGGGAAAATTGTATATTTTGTGGTGACTAGGACGAAATATTCATTTTAAAGGATGAATATAGAGGATGATGAGTGTGGATAGCCTTATCCCTGTCGTTAGCGTGAGGTTCCATCCCCATGCGCCATTTTTTTTTCATTTTTTACAAGTTTACTCAAAGTCCAGACTTTGAGTAAAAGGATTAGAACACTCCAATAGATGCTTGTCTCAGTGGTTAGCGTACTTCAGTCTGTTTCAGGCAGCGGTCCTAGGTTCGATTGTCATGTGCCATAAATTTTTTTAGTTTTTTACCCAGCGCCACAATTGTTTTTTTAGTCTTTTACCCAGCCTCTCTGGCACGTTATCAATTCTGGTACTGACCGGAATGTCTCGTGCCAACATGCCAACCGCCATAGGAGAGAGCGCATCTCGTACCGGCCATTAGACTAGCTGCACTGTTGCACGGTATACCATCCGGCACACCCCTCCAGCTTAACACAACTTAGCAAAAATAGCGGATGTGCGCTTGCAGCGGGAGACGTTAAAGCCTACGCTATCAGCCGGAGCACGCCAAATATGGCGCACCGACCGGCCTGTGGCGGGCGTGCGCTACCCACCTGTGGCAGGCCCCACACGCGCGCAGAGCATGCATGGGAGAGAGAGAGGAGAGAGGTAAGAGCGAGCCTCACGATTTCAAACAAGCAAAAAAAATGTTATAACTCACAAACAAAAAACCTAAATTAAATTCCAATTGCATCATTAAATTCGTTTCAATAAATCCTTCAAAACTAGATCTCATATGAATATATTTAGATAAAGTGACAAGTGGACTTTACAGTGGATAGAGGATGATATAGAGGATAGATGGGTGCGGGAGAATAAGTATAGATAAGAGAATCTTGATGACCAGGATGTACAGAGGATAAAAATAGAGGATCATAAGTACATATAGCCTTATCTCGGCTGATTCCAGATCTCGGACGATTCCGTCCATTCCGGAACCAATGGATACGGGCACCGTCGATGACTGAAGGCGCTGCAGAGTGCAGTCTCCTTCACCGCAGCCGGCCGGAGGGTTGTCAGCCATCCACGAGCACAAGAACTCCAGCTTTTCGTCATGCTCCATGGCTTCGCCTCCACCGCGTATATATAGCAAGTATGTTTGCCCAGCTTTGCTTTGCATGCCTGTTCGGCTGTTCCAAGAGGATGGAGAGACGAGGGGTGGATTGGCGGCTGTGTTGGTTCATGTCTCCATGGACTTGTGGCCACTATTAATTCGATTGGAGTATTGTTGGCCCAATATATTTTAGCAGGCTGGCCCAACGCCCCACCGTCTTCCATATTTTTTACGGTAGCAATGTATAACTCATCTCGCCAATTCTGACTCTACCATTTCAAGGAGTGATGCGACATACTTCAAAACCTGGAAAATAAGGGACCTCCACAGTTTGAGGTATTTTCTCATCCATTATTGCTTAATATTAAGTTAACATGCCTCTTTTGTTAAGATGGAAAGCTCAATGCTCTTGCACTGAATTGCTTCAGCAATTTAAACAAAAGGACAACGGTATTATTCAGCCTGTTTGCTTGGGCTGAAAATAAGCGGCTGAAAGTACTGTTGGCTGGTTTGTTGTGAGAGAAAAACACTACTGGCTGGCTGAAAATAAGCGACTGAAAGTTCAAGCGAACAGGCTAATATACAAATTTGCTCTTCAAATTGCAAACAGGAAGGAGAGCAAGCATATTTTGTAGTACATTTTTTCTTTCGGTTCTTGCTTTTGCCTCCAAGACTATTTTATTGTTGAAAAAGCACATGAACACATAAAACGAAAGAGTCAGGAAAAAGCTTCTCAAAAGAAATTCTAGCCAAGTGTATCCAAGAAATAAACTTACAATATGGATGTGCTACATTTGGGGACACCAGCAAATACTGATGTATGTATGTATGTATGTATGTATGTATGTATGTATGTATGTATGTATGTATGTATGTATGTATGTATGTATGAATTGGCTATTTACCTTATCAACATACGAGACCAACTGTTTCCTTCTTAAATGCAGTCTCAAGAACTGAATGTAACAACAATTGACATTGGCTTAATAAAATTGAAGGGTATGCACGACCTACAGTAACAATCTACTTACAGAAATTTCAAATATATTGTCAACTCTGATGTAGAACTCCTGCAGCCAAGCCAAGCAACAGGATGTCAACTTAGCTTCAGTTAATCAAACAATTGTATCATGCGTGCATAGGTCGTGTCTGAATTCAATTTGCACCAACACATCAGCAATTCAATCAGCTTCGTATGTTATATAAGAACAGTTTAGATTAGAGATAGTTGCGAAGCATTTTCCCTTTACCTTTCTTATTTTATGAAAGTCCTCGTAGCACCATGTGCAGTTGAACTTCATCAACCTATTGAGAAATATCGAACGTTCACCAGAGATTAGGCACCTCAAGGTTATATCATTTTCTATTACTCCCTCCATCCCAAATTATAAGGCATTCCAAGAATCTTGGAGAATTAAAGCATCTCAAGTTTGACCAAATTTATATGATAAGATAATAAGATTTATGATACCAACTATATATCATTAGGTTCTTTATTAATTATATTTTTATAGTATATCTATTTGATGTCATAAATCTTTGTAATTTTTTCTATAATATTGGTCAAACTTAAGATGCTTTGACTCTTCAAGAATCTTGGAATGACTTATAATTTGGGATGGAGGGAGTACTATATAGGTAAAAACACTATCAAGGAAAAACATAGCCATGGCAGTTATTTCCAGCAAAATCAGAAACTATACTAATTGATACTTGCCTGCTCACTGTGCACGATCGTCGTCCTCGAGCTGCCCGTGCTCGGCAGATGGTGCACTGGCGTGCTATGCCGCTGCCGGCAAGCCCTGGTTGGAGATCCGTTGCAGCCTGTGCTCGTCGCTCATCGGTCCGCCGCCGGCGCCAGGCACAACCACCGGCAGCCCTCCCTCCACACGGTTGTCTGCTAGCTGCCCAGCCCAAGATCCTGCACACTCGGCACTCCGGAGTCCGGTCAACGACTTCCCGGCACACCATCGCCTCGCCTTAGTCGGTCAACGCTCATTCGCTAGGGTTTGGCAATTTGGGATTGGGAGAAACAAAAGTCAGGAGAAGAGGAAAGATGGCCAGGGGCGATTTCTAGTTACCGGCACGCCGTGTCCTGCTCTGCCTCGCCATGCCCACGGAGGGAGGCGGTAGTGCAACTGCGATGGGAGGGGACGCGATGAGGAAGGGGCGTGGATGCGGTGGGCGGCCAGGCGTGAGGTGCAGCCGAGCAGGGCAATCGAGGCGTTGGGGAAGGAAATATTTTTCTTTTTTGTGTTTTTAGATTTGGGTATTGGGATTCGATCGCTGGTCGCCATCCTAGGCGAGGCGCGTCGCCGCGGTGTTGATGCCGCGCGTTGAAGCCTGCGATGGGGCGCGTTGCAGCCTGGAAGTTGATACGAATCATCCTGGCCATAGGATTGGGTTTGAAGGCTCTGTGGGGTGGATTTTAGCCCTTGATTTTAATGGGGACAAGGGTGCAACTGGTTTGGTGCATAACAGTCGGACTTCCTCAGCAAGGGACACAATCTTGAGTGTATCTAGTATTAGTTTTGATTGGTCCAACATAATAGAGATAGATGCTCTGTCATCTGGTAATTATTATAGAAGCCCAGATTTCTTGTACTGACAGTTAACAAGTCGAGTGGCCATACATACACAGACTCAACTGCCGGCAGAGAACGTACACCACGTGCATCGTCGACCGGGAACACGCTTGCTCGATGGATCGAGCCTATAAATACCATACCAAGCACTAACCCAAAGAAAGCATCCCAAGCAAGCACAAAAGCATCGTCTACACAAGCAAGGTTTAGCTAGGTTGGGTAGAAATGGCACCATCATCCAGGCTCTCTGTGCTCCTCGCCCTAATAACCGCCCTCACCTTGGCGGTAGCCCAAGTGTCCCCGCCCCCGCCTCCACCTCTGTCGCCGCCGCCGGGAATGGAAGCTCCTGCGACACGCTAAAGCTGCGCGTGTGCGCCAGCCTGCTGAACGGGCTACTCGGCGTGCTCCTCCCGCCGGGGGGCGGGAACACGGCGAATGACAGCTAAGGATGCAAGTGGGGCGGCAGCGGCTAACCCGCCCCACGTCTGCTAAGCCGCAAAGGGACCGGCCGCGCGATAAACGCGGGCAAGATGCGGGTCATGCCAGCCCACTAGCTCCCGCGGGCACGCAGGGCGACATTGAAAGCCAAGCTCGGCCAGCAGACGCACTAGTTGAACAAGAACGAAATCAAAAGAGACGCATGCATGCACCACTGCTCGGCCAGGCCCAGCTTGCTCGTGGGCGCAGTAAACAAAGCATGCATGCATGGATGCAGTGGGGAAGGAAATGGAGGACGAGACATCTCGGAGCTAGCTAGAAGGTAGATTACCACTTGCTGGAGACCAGTGAGATAGATGGCGAGGGAGCACTCGTCGGGTACCGGGCAGAGTGCCGCCATGCCTTCATTGGTCATCACCGGTGCCATGAGGCCCGCGGCGGCGCCAGTAGTGGAGGTGGCGGCCGCGACGACCGCGTTTACGCTGCTGATGACCGTGATGCCCATCCGATGCGAGATGTGGGTTGTCACTGGGAATATGCGGGTTGGGCGCTTCAGCCCGCTCTATCAAAGTGGGCAAGGTTGTGGTCTGATGTGGGCTGGTGGCGAAGGTAGCCCAGTGGGTTGACGCGACAGCCCGCCTCACCTTGCATCCTTAATGACAGCCAGTGCTGCCCGCTGCTCGCGTGGCTCGTCGACCTTGACGCCGTCGTGTGCCTGTGCCGCCATCAGGGCCAACGTCCTCGGCGTCATCAACTTGGACGTGCCTCTCGGCCTGCGCCTCCTCCTCAACCACTGCGACAAGGCCGTCCCCGACGGCTTCACCTGCGCGCTCGCTTAGTCCATATCGCTCATCTCTGTGTGCACGCGTGGGTTTTACTCGACGTACAGTACCTCGTGCATATATATAGCACAATAAATACTACGGAGTATATGTATGTTATATGTTGTCCGATCGATCCGATCCATGTATAGTTTCATGCTATCATATACGTGAAATAAAAACTCGCAGAAGTCGTGTTAACTTCGCGCCTGATCACTCCATCATATTGTTAAAGAATTAGACAATTTCCAGATTAAAAGCATGATTAAATCTAGAACATAAATCATGGCAAATATATGAACTAGATTAAACATGTATGACATACTAATATAGCAGATCAGCATATTCCACAGCATCAACATGACAAGCATTGATAGTCCAGCAGATAGATTAGATTATACGAACGTCAAAATTAGATCAAGAGAATTATACCTTTCGGTTATAATAGTAGTAGATGGTGTTGATGATGTAGCTGGCGGTGGTGATAGAGCGAGATCGCTGATGTCGATGTCGTCGATGTTGAAGTCGTCGATGAGAGGCGGAGGAGTATTCTTGATGACGACCCCGCGAGCTCTAGCACGACGAAGCCGACGCGCCGATGCACCCTTCGGAAGACGAGCCGTTGTGGAAGTTTTGGGAGCAATCGCGCGAAGAACGCTTCCTAAAAACCTTATTCGTCTTCTCCCGGTGCAGGATCGCAAAGACGAGGGTTCCGGAGACCTGCTCTCCCAAACGCCGGTGCACGCAGACGATCGGGATGGAGAAACTACGGCGGCAGCGCAGTAGCAAGAAGAGGAAAATACTAATTTACTACCTTAGGGATATTCTAACTGAAACTCCCAATTATAGTTTTTGGTGTGTCCTTTCCCAGGAGGATATGTACATATATATATATATATGGAGAAAAACCCCCTACCTCTACATCAACTAACAATGTGGTACTAATTGATGTTGTACCTTTCACCTCTATTCTTGGGCTTAAACATTAAAACCCATTAGGGAACACATGTATTGGGCCTTTGAGATTTATTAGAATTTCTTCATATGAATTTAGGGGAATATCCATATAAATTCTAACAATCCCCCACCAGATCTCAATTGCCCAGTATAGACATTTTCCTTCTCTCTCACTATTGTTTATATACTAGTGTTTCAGCAGAGACTGTTAAGTTGAACATCTGCTTAGAGCTTCGAGTTACACTCATTCACAACTTGAACAATGGACTACGCCTTGAATTGTAAGTTTTGTGCAAACGAGTTTCACTCAAAATCAAACTAGTACCTGACTGCCAGTAGCCTTCCCCGTGGGTGGAGCATATACGTCATACTCCTTGGTCTCTTCATGAGCTTACTAGAGATCACCTAAATCTCATAAACTGCGACGTTTTACAGTCAGACTCATATAGGTATGTTCTTTCAAGAATGCTCTGTAGGACAGCATCTTCGCTTGTTAAAGCCAATAGAACATGTTAAGGCATTAGCCAACCTACCATACAGTGCCTCAACGCTTTGAGAGTATTGCATCTTCACATAGAGAGGGTTATAATTATACTCTCCACAGTTTACCAATAGCTTGTTCTTCCCAGATCCTAAGTCACGGGATCTCTGATCAAAAAGGTTGGGTTACTACTACTGTAAACTCATATGGGTCTCAAACCCATCTCCCTTGATGCTATTTCTATCACATTCCGTGATAGCCCTTTGGTAAAAGGATCTGCCAGGTTCTTGTCTGTTTGCACATAAGCCACAGTGATTACTCCGGAGTTTCTCAACTTCCTGACAGACTTCAAACGTCTTTTAACGTGTCTGGTTGACTTCGCATTATCCTTAGCACTATTTACTTTAATGATCACTGTTTGGTTATCACAGTTCATAAGGATAGCCGGTATTGGTTTTTCAACCACCGGCAAGTCTGACAAGAGCTCACGCAGCCACTCTGCCTCTGCAGAAGCTGTATCCAAAGCAGTAAGTTCTGCTTCCATGGTAGATTTAGTCAAAATAGTCTGTTTACTAGACCTCCATGACACTACGCCACCTCCAAGAGTAAACACATACCCACTAGTGGCATAGATTTGATCAATATCAGAAATCCAGTTCGCATCACTATATCCCTCTAACACAGCTGGGTGCCCAGAATAGTGAATCCCAAAACTCATTGTACCTTTGAGATAACGCAAGACCCTCTCAAGTGCATGCCAATGATTATCACCCGGATTGGACATGTATCTACTCAACTTACACACGGCAAAAGAGATATCTGGTCTGGTTGCACTAGCTAGATACATGAGTGAACCAATTATCTGAAAATATCTCAATTGATCTCTAACAATCTTCTTATTCTTTCTCAATGTCACACTAGGATCATAAGGTGTTGGAGTAGGCTTGCTATCCATAAAGCCAAAACGGCTCAAGACCTTCTCAACATAGTGAGATTGTGACAAGGTAATCCCACTTTCTTCCTTAATCAGCTTAATGTTTAGAATTACATCAGCTTCTCCTAGATCTTTCATGTCAAAAATCTTTGACAAAAAAGACTTGACCTCATTAATAATATCAATGTTTGTTCTAAAGATTAGAATATAATCAACATATAAACATAATATAACAGATTGGCCCCCACCATGTCGATAATACACACACCTATCAGCTTCATTAACAGCAAAGCCCGCACCAGTTAAAGTAGTGTCAAACTTCTCATGCCATTGTTTAGGTGCTTGTTTCAAGCCATACAAAGACTTCAGTAATTTACACACCTTCTGCTCTTCACCTTTTACTACAAATCCATCTGGCTGATCCATATAAATCTCCTCATCCAACTCTCCATTAAGGAAAGTTGTCTTCACGTCCATTTGATGAACGAGAAGACCATACGAGGCAGCCAGAGAAAGTAGCACTCGAATAGTGGTCATTCTAGCAACAGGTGAATAAGTATCAAAGAAATCCTCGCCTTCCTTCTGGGTATAACCCTTAGCCACAAGCCGAGCCTTGTACTTGTCAATAGTACCATCAGGCCTAAGCTTCTTCTTGAACACCCACTTACATCCAATTGGTTTACAACCAAAAGGTAGCTCAGATAACTCCCAAGTTCTATTAGAAAGAATTGAGTCCATCTCACTACGAACAGCTTCTTTCCAATCATCTGCATCTGGAGATGCGTATGCCTCTGTAATAGAAGTAGGAATATCGTCCACAAGATACATAATGAAATCATCACCAAAGGATTTTGCAATCCTTCGTCTCTTGTTCCTCACAGGAACTTCATTGTCATTCTCCTCAAAGACTTCTTCAGGTGGTTGCTCAAATGATTCAATAGAAGACTTAATAGGTACCGTAAAATCAGGAGCTATCTCAGAGGAAAATCTAGCATTGCTACACATATCTTTCATAGGGAATATATTTTCAAAAAATGTAGCATCACGAGATTCCAATATTGTATCAACATGCATATCAGGAACTTCAGATTTTACTACTAAAAATCTATAGGCAATGCTATGGTGAGCATATCCTAGAAAGACACAATCCACAGTCTTCGGTCCAAGCTTACGCTTCTTAGAAATTAGAACATTGACTTTCGCCAAACATCCCCACGTGCGCAAGTATGAAAGTGATGGTTTCCTTCCAATCCAATTCTCATATGGAGTTGTCTCTTTATTTCTGTTTGGAATTCTATTCAGGACATGACTCGCAGTCAATAGAGCTTCCTCCCACCATGCCTTAGATAGACCAGCAGTGTCTAACATGGCGTTCACCAAGTCAGTTAGCGTGCGGTTTTTCCTCTCGGCAATCCCGTTTGATTCGGACGAATAGGGAGCTGTCCTCCCATGAATAATACCATGTTCCGCACAGAACTCATCAAATAATATAGGAAAATATTCACCACCATGATCTGACCTTAGATGTTTAATTTTTCTCTCTAGTTAATTTTCAACTTCAGCCTTATAGATTTTAAAGTAGTCTAGCATTTCATCTTTAGTTTTAAGCAAGTAAACATAGCAAAATATAGTTGCATCATCAATTAAAGTCATGAAATATTTCTTTCCACCTTTTGTCAACACACCATTCATCTCGCAAAGATCAGAATGTATGAGTTCTAGAGGTGCCAAGTTTCTCTCCTCTGCTGCCCTATGAGGCTTTCGAGGTTGCTTAGATTGCACACAGCTATGACACTTAGAACCTTTGGCAATAGTGAGATCTGGAATAAAATTCAGGCTAGACAAACGTGACATCAATCCAAAGTTAACATGACATAAGCGAGAATACCAAACACTCGAATTATCATTAATCGTGCCACAAATATGATTCACTGACTTATTACAAAAATCTACCAAAGATAGGCGGAACAAGCCTTCGCAATCATAGCCTTTACCAATAAATTGTCCATGCTTAGACATGACTACTTTATTAGACTCTAACACTACCTTAAACCCATCTCTCAATAGAAGGGAGACGCTAACAAGGTTCTTGCGAATAGTAGGGACATGTTGTACGTTCTTCAGCTGCACGATCTTTCCCGAAGTAAACTTCAGATCTACCGTGCCAACACCACGAACAGAAGCATGTGACCCATTCTCCATCAGGACGGAGGAACCTTGGAGCTCCTGGTAAGAAGAAAACAAAGAGATATCAGCACACACGTGAATATTAGCACCTGTATCAACCCACCAACTTGGAGATTGAAACACTGAAAGTACAGTAGGAAAATTACCATACCCGTCATCAGCACTGCTAGCAGTCACGAGGTGAATTTTCTTTTTCTCTTTCTTGTCCACTCGCTCCGGACAATCTTTAGCAAAATGACCAAGCTCTCCACACGCGAAGCAAGGTAGCTCTGCTTTGTCTTTCTTCTTCTTCTTGAAGGCAGTATTTTGTTTGGCATTGAAAGCAGGTTGCTTAGGCTTTCCCTTATTCTTGCCATGGTTTCTCTGGACAAAGTGGGCGCTAGATTTTTTCTCGTTCCCCTTCTCAATGTTATCTTTAGCCCGAGCTTTTTCCTCGACATCAAGAGATGCTATCAGGTTTTCAACTGATATTTTCTGTCTCTTGTGTTTGAGACTTGTGGCGAAATTCCTTCATGAAGAAGGTAATTTAGCAATAATGCACCCAGCCACAAACTCATCGGGTAAGACACATTTAAGGAGTTCAAGTTCCTTAGCCAGGCGCTGAATCTCATGAGCTTGCTCGACTACTGATTTATTAGCAACCATCTTGTAGTCATTAAAGCTCTCCATGGTATACAGCTCTTTGCTGCATCTGAAGCACCATAAGTAGCATTCAGATGATCCCATAAAGCCTTTGCGTCTCTTAAGTGCATCATAGTATCAAATAGATAATCTGAAAGCACATTACGCACAGCTCCCACAAAGATATCATTAGCTTTCTGGAATTTTCTCTGATCTTCATCAGAGATGTTTCCCTCAGGCATGCCATCTTTGACCCAGAAAACTTTCATGGCAGTAAGCCAATCAGTGACCTTGACAGACCACCTTTTAAAATACGTACCATAAAACTTTTCCGGCCTCAGCGCGTCAACAAAACTAGCCATAGATAATTCTGGAAACGGCCCATAATAAAGTTTTTTAATTGTTAAAGAATTACAATTTCCAGATTAAAAGCATGATTAAATCTAGAACATAAATCATGGCAAATATATGAACTAGATTAAACATGTATGGCATACTAGTATAGCAGATTAGCATATTCCACAGCATCAACATGACAAGCATTGATAGTCCAGCAGATAGATTAGATTGTACGAACGTCAAAATTAGATCAAGAGAATTATACCTTTCGGTTATAGTAGTAGTAGATGGAGTTGATGATGTAGCTGGCGGTGGTGATGGAGCGAGATCGCTGATGTCGATGTCGTCGATGTTGAAGTCGTCGTCAAAGTCGTCGATGAGAGGCGGAGGAGTATTCTTGATGACGACCCCGTGAGCTCTAGCACGACGAAGCCGACGTGCCGATGCACCCTTCGGAAGACGAGCCGTTGTGGAAGCTTTGGGAGCAGTCGCGCGAAGAAGGCTTTCCAAAAACCTTATTCGTCTTCTCCCGGTGCATGATCGCAAAGACGAGGGTTCCGGAGACCTGCTCTCCCAAACGCCGGTGCACGCAGACGATCGGGATGGAGAAACTACGGCGGCAGCGCAGTAGCAAGGAGAGGAAAATACTAATTTACTACCTTAGGGATATTCTAACTGAAACTCCCAATTGTAGTTTTTGGTGTGTCTTTTCCCAGGAGGATAGGTACATATATATATATGGAGAAAAACCCCCTACCTCTACATCAACTAGTAATGTGGTACTAATTGATGTTGTACCTCTCACCTCTATTCTTGGGCTTAAACATTAAAGCCCATTAGGAACACATGTATTAGGCCTTTGAGATTTATTAGAATTTCTTCATATGAATTTAGGGGAATATGCATATAAATTCTAACACATATGTCATGCGTGGGTGGACAACCAGGAAGGACAGCAAAGGACCCAAAACGCTCGTATTGTTTTGTTTTCTTTGCGGAGAAAAGTGAGCTTTAATTAACCAGCGATACGCCTAGTGCCCGGATGTCCGGACGAGAGTGTCCGGACACGGCTCCGACACCCATGCTGCTCCCGCGTCCACATCCCGCCTCACGCCCCATGTCCCGTGTCCCGCCCCCTAGCACCTGCGCCCAAGTCCGTCGCAGGGACCCACGCCCACCCCACACGCCGCACAACGACAGCCACCGGCCGTGCTATGCAACACCCCGAACCACTTTTGCAACGTCCAGATGAAATCTTTGCAACATACATCTAAAACATATGAAACATTTGAAACATACAGATGAAACACCATTGCAACATGTGCAACATCTCGATCTACTTTTGAAACATCTAGATGCAATACTTGCAACATACAAAAGAGGACCAATGAAATACTTGAGACATGCGTCTAAAACACTTGCAACATACGTGTACAAAAACACAGATGAAATATTGGGATAGACGCTTGCAACATACATGTACAACCATTGCAATATATGCAACATCCCAATCTACTTTTGCAACATCTGCATTAAACAATTGAAATATACATTTGAAACAACTGAAACACTTGAAACATGGGCTTGCAACATGTCTGAAAAAACGTCTTAAAACACTTGAAATGCAGCATCGCCGCGTGGCCATGCCCTACCTAGTGGGCAACTGCGGTCGCGTAGGCTCACTGGATGGTGCGCGTCTGCACCCCTGCCATGCCCGTCGTCGGCCAAGGGAGAGGAGACGCTACCGAATCTAGGGAGGGTGCCATCGGCCGAGGTAAGGGAGGGTCAACGGCTTGCTTGGATATCAGCGGGGTGGGGGAAGAGGGCCACCGGATCCTTGGGCGTTGGATGCTCCCGCTAGGTGAGGACGTCGGGGTGGGGGGAGGGGCGCTGCCGGGGTAGGGGAGGAGGACGCCAGGGTGGGGGAAGGAGCCATCGAGCTGGGGGAGGAGAACACCGGGGTGGGGGAAGAAACCACCGCCAGCCAGGGAAGCAGCGATGGCCGCGTTGTTGGGTGTGGTGCAGACGCGAAGGGATAAGAATGGGAGGGCCACGAGCGCTGCAGGAGTGAATGGTCGGAGGCGTCCGTCCGTCCGAGCGTCTTAATCATATCATTATCGATTAACTAGACGTGAAATTATAACCAGTGTTGATGAGGTCTAGAACCCACGCAGCCGGGCCCCACCATGTTGCAGTATGAGTATTCCGTCTAGCTAACTGGACCAATTCACGGGCCACCTTGTTGTCTTCTCGCTTTACCTTCTAGATCTTCTATTCTACCTGCAGCTGCAAATATTCTTTTGCCTCCATAATAGTACCTCTAATATCTGATCTATCGACGTTGCGATTAGACATTGCCTTCACAATCCTAGCACTCTTAGACTCTACAATAACCGGACCCGGGCACCATTATTTGTGAAGCCAGTCAGAGGCCCTCTCCACAAGCCAGCGCTTCGGATGCGTCTGCTGATGCGCAACAGAAAAGAACCCTCCATGCCGTTAGGATCACCTCGCCCATCATATTGTTGTGTTTGACTACTCGCTCTCACGCGCTCTCTCTCTGAATAAATCAGTTCTTAGAGTTATCTTAAATCAAACCTTTTAAAATTTAACTGAATTTATAGAAAAATGTCAAAGTTTATGACATAAAATTAATTAGTATAATTAGATACACCAATAGACTATTTTGATAATATGCTCATTTAGTATCAAGAATATTCATACTTAGGGAAAACTGGTTTCATAGCACTTAAAGATTACGACATCCGGAAAATATTATCCAAAGTTTGCCATTACGTAAAATACCACTGAAAGCGGTGTTCCGTTCCTGAATCGAGCAAGAATCTGTTTCCTCGCTGTTAATGGCAGCCACCTGCACCCACTCCCCCTCACGCAGACAAAGGGGCCCCACTCGTCATCGTTCTCCCTCCCCCTCTCCAATCCCTCCTGTTGATTCACTGCCACCGCCGAGCTCAATTTGAGCGTCGGCCAGCCCTCCCCAGCTTGGGATACAACGTGTTGCTCTGTCTAGCCGCAACCTGCCGGCCGGGCTCGTCCTACAGGGGCATCCGCTGGAGGTGACGGCCGCGGGAAAGAGCTGCAGCGGCGACCTACCAGGAGCAGCTCCTGCTCCCAAATGCAGAGGAGGGTGGCATGCTCATCTGCCACAGAAGAGAGGAGACCGGCCACGGGCGGCACGCACGCCAGCTTTTGGGCGGCGCGCACCCCAGGCGTCATCGTCATCGTGCAGGCCCACTCGTATCAGGGCCACGAGGCCCACCACACTGCTGCACAATGGGGCTTTAGTCCCGGTCTAAAAGGACCTCTAGACCCGGCCTGCAAGCCGGGACTAAGGTTTTGGGACTAAATGTCCCACCTTTAGTCCCGGTTCGTAGGCCCGGGACTAAAAGGTGCTGCCAACCGGGACTAAAGGTGCTGCCAGACATCGACGTGGCGCAGCACCTTTTAGTCCCGGTTGGTATTACCAACCGGGACTAAAGGTTCTTTTTTCTTTTTTCTTTTTCTTTCTAATTCATTATTGATTTTGGTTTTCAGTTATATTGTTTTCCAATTTATTCTTCGCAGCTATTATCCGTATAGGTTGCACCTATACGAGAGCGTTATTATTGCACACAAATAAAGTATGAAACTACATATATATATACACACATTACATTTACAATAATATACAAGTAATCAAGTGTTCGGCCGCCGGTTAATGAGTTACATAAATGTTTGCCTGCCACTCAAAGCTCATACAAGTGTTCGTTCTTGTTTGGACTCTTCAAATCCAACCTAGGGTTGTGGTGGAACTCGCCGTCTTCTGGGATGACATGATCGTTGATGAAACCTGCGATCGTCTCCTGGATTGCAACGAGTATTGTGTGCTTGAACACTTATTCTTTCAATTCCCACTCCTTCCATGTGCATTAATTAAAGGAAAAGATATTAATATACATAAGATTTATTTAGTTTCAACAAATAAATAAGATATGAATTTATTGTATACACATGTTACTTACTTTTAGCATCTCTTTAGCATGTGTAAATTTGCTACACCGCATGTACTCGCAAACGTAGTATCCACATAAATTGGTTCCGTACGGTTGTCTGGACACCCACTTATGTAGAATAGGAGGGGGGAGTGGCACTTTCAGATCCGTACGATATCTTTGTTGTAGCCAAGTCCAAGCCCTGCCCAATAAGTCGGTCGTTGATTAGGTATAGCATAGTAAAGTAAAGGAGCAAGCAACGATAATTTAAGAATGATAGAACTTACCTCTGGATCATGTCTATCATGTCTTGGTACATTGGCAACTCTTTTCTCATTGAGTCCCACACATTTATAGTTTGTTCCTTGATCTTAATCTCAATGAGTATCCAGTGATCCCTGCATTCGTTTATAGAGTCAACTTATATATATATATATATATATATATATATATATATATATATATATATATATATATATATATATATATATATATATATATATATATATACATTAATGTTGGATTGACTAAGACATGATATAACACAACACTTTACCCCATATTGTAAGGGAAGAGTATCAACTCCTTATGCCTTTGGTTATAAAAGAACCTCCGGAGGTTTTTCTCCATTTCCTTGATCTTCAGATTGAATGGATCTTTAGTCTTTGTGTCCTTGTACATGACATACGGATCGATAAAACCAATTCGATCATCTTGTTTCAATCTGAGTTCTCTCATCATGTGTCTGCACATCGTGAGCATAGTTATTACGAATACGTACATATGCTAGAGTGGGATTATTGATTAAAGGGAAGAATCACTTACAGATAGTAGCAGCTTATGAGAGATTTGTCAAGAGCATCCATATAGAGAAGCTGGTGTACTTCACTAAACTATACCCAGATGACGTCATCTCCACGGAAGTAGTGATGGTCTCTGACTTGGACGCCCAGATATTGTTCAATTTGATGTTGTGCACAGAATCTCAAGTAGTACTCGTGCAGTTTGTACATTTGTGTACCAAGATTTTTTACCTTTGCAGGGTCGCATAGACTCCTGCCATATACATACTTCCTCCGCCATTCATCAACAACTTCGGCCTCTTTAACAGTTGTCAGTTCCTCCCGACCAAGAAGTTGTTCTAAGGAAAGCCCAGTCACATTCATCCACTTGGCGAGTTCAACTAAGTCCACATCATCAGGTACCAACATTTGCATCAAGTTCATGTTGGAACCATATTGATTCTCAACCACTAGTGGCGGCACTGATTGCTGCGCTTGTTGGCCGAGCTGTGCAACATCTTTCCCGACTGCGTTCTGTTTCCTTTTGTCCTCCTTGATTTTCTTTGTGATAGTACGCTCATAGTCTGATAGTGGCGGCGCTGGTTTTTTACTAGCGGCACGCTTCTCGTCTTGTATAGCCTGCACCACTTGACGTAGCTTTACACGATGATACATTAGGTATGGCTTCTCTTGCTTTGCTCGTGCGTCAGCTTTGGTCTTTTCGAAGAACACTTTCACTTCTGCCTTGACTGAAGCATTAAGTTCTTCATCAGTCTTCTCGTATGAAAGCTAGGTCATCTTCGGGATCTTCGTGACCACAACTTGTTTCTTCGGTGGAGGTGGTGGGACCGATCTCTGTGGGGCAGCGGGCCTCTTGTTCCTCGATGGACCAGCCGGTGCCGATGAGGCGGCCGTTGTCGGCATTGGCGGAGGCGGCGGCGGAGCGGTTGGAGCTTGCTGTTGTGGAGGAGATTGGGCCGCTGGCGGCGTTGGAGTATGTCGTGGAGGAGATACGGCCAGCGGTGGGGATGCAACCATGTCTTGTATGAAATCATCGTCGTCGTCGTGTCCCATGACACTGTGGTCATGTGGTGAATGGATAGACGGACTTGGGGAGGTCCTGGATTTGAAAAAAAACGAACAAGGTAACATGAGTGAACCATAATTAGATACAGTACATAATTATTGAAAAGCAATTGTGTTCACAATCATCCACACCTAGGGTTTGGTTGTGGTGGGGGCGTCCCAGGAATAATGATGTACCGTTTCTTCCAACATATGAATGTCTTCTCCGCTTCACCTAGGGTCTTCTCCCCATCACCACTTTCGATATCCAGAGCCATATTTTCATGGCCTTTGACCACTCTATCCACTGAGACACTAGCATATCCAGATGGTATTGCGACCGAGTGGATCCTTGGTGTCTTGGTAGGGTCGATAGGAGATACAACACCGGTAGACACATTGACTGTGGCATTCCCCTCCGGAATATGCAGCTCACAGGACATCAACGGAGCGGTGACGTCATCCACCGGGAAGCGCATCCCTGCATCATCATCTTGCCTCACAGGCACCTCCGTAGAAGCACAACTACTTTTCAACTGAGCTGAGCAGGGGCTGATGTTGGCGGCTGGCTATGACAAGCTCTGGAGGCGGGAACTTACAACTTCCTCCACGGCCTTTCTGATTTGCTCATTCATAGTGGCCTTAAGTGCTTCCTCCCGCTCTAGTGCCTTACGAGCCACTTCGCTGGTCTTCTTAACAGCCTCCTCCAACTTGCGTAGCCATTCCCTGTCCTCTTCCTTCTTTCTCTGGCGGCTTCTATAAGTTTCTCTGTCCTGAGGGAAGGCATGCTCCCACGACACGGAGCCATAGCCTCTCGTCCGTCCACCATGCTCAGGGTTCCCCAGGGCGTATGTCAGCTCATCTTTATCTCTCTTCGGCTGCCACTCTCCACTTTGAGCGATGGAGCGGGCTTGATGAAATCTTTCTGCTACAGCTTGGATGCGTTCCCCATACACGACCTTTCCAATCTCTAGGTCCAAGCGGTCTCCGTGAGCGAAAAAACAGTGCTTGGTGCGCTCAGGCCAGTCGATGGATTCTAGCACCAAACCCTGTCAATTAGCTCTTGCTCGGCATTTTTCCACTTAGGAATGGCAGTAGGGTAGCCACCTGACCCCATCGTATGGTGGTAGGTCTTGTGTTGGGCATTCTCTTGGTTCCTTCTCGCCCGTTGCTGACCCTCTTCCGATGTCTTGAACTGTACAAACTCGTCCCAAAACGGCCGCAGCTTGACAAAGTGCTTATAGTTGAAATCCGGAGTCTTGTTCTTCTTGATATAGTCGTTATATAGATTCTTCTTATAGCACTGGAATTGTGTGGCCATTTTCTTCATAGACCAATCCGAACTCTTTCCTTCAACTGTTCATCATTTGTGTCTAGCGTGAAATGTTGCAACACGTCACCCCAAACTAGTTCCTTGTCACGGTCGGAGACATAACTGATTTCTGGGCGTTGCTTATTTTTCTTCCATTCACGGACATTGATCGGGATCCTATCCCAGGCAAGGTACCCTAAGTGGTTGACAAAGGCCCTTGCATGGGGT
This sequence comes from Saccharum spontaneum, assembly GCA_022457205.1. Taxonomy (NCBI): domain Eukaryota; kingdom Viridiplantae; phylum Streptophyta; class Magnoliopsida; order Poales; family Poaceae; genus Saccharum; species Saccharum spontaneum. Next base: position 31,548,035 of record CM039601.1, on the reverse strand, counting down.
CCACGTGGCTGGCCTGTTCCCTCGTCGAAATCCGTGATAACCAACCGGCCCTCCATCGGCTTCTTCGGGCCTCGTACTTTTCTGTTGGTCCCCGTGGTTGTCGTTGAGACAGAGGGCTATGTAGGCAGAAACAAGACAATTAATAAAGGAAATTTTTTTAAATTTCATGTATATAAACATAGGAGGCTGCATATATTACCGACCTCGCCAACATTGTCTTGGTCATTCGGGTCGACCAAGTACTGAGAACCGTCATCGATGCCCTCAGGGTTCTCATCGCCTTCACGATCGTCATAACGACCTTCTTCAGCGCTACCGCGGATCATGTTCAACAATATTTCTTCGTCTTCTCTCGGGCTGGCCATTTCTGCAAAAATATGTGCGTACGCGTGACAGGGGCTTAGGGCTTAGGGTTTACGGCCTAGGGTATAGGGTTAAGGGTTAAGGGTTTAAGGTTTAGGGTTTACAGTTTAGGGTTTAGGGTTTAGGGTTTAGTGTATGTCATTTGATTATGAACATCATTTGCTAACAAATATACCACAAATTTATACCACTAATTGTACCACTAATTATAGCACTAATTTAAACAATACCTGTATTTTGAAGCCGGTGAGACGGCGGAGAGACGAGGTCGGAGAGACAGCGGTCGGTGCGGAGACAACGGGGACTTCGGTGACGACGGCAGAGAGACGTCGATTTGGAAGTAGGAAGAAAGAGGGAACAAATGTATTATAAGAGTGTGTGTTAATACATATGAAATATTATATCACATTTATATATATATATCACATTATTAATATGTGTGTGTGTTTAGTGTGTGTGTTAGTGTGTGTAGCCCTAATTATCCCTAAATATTAATTATTACATCACTATTTATATAATTATTATATACTAATGTATTTTTCAAATTATTTCTTTTGTACATCATTTTTTAGTGACTTCGGTGACTTTATTTTTTTACATCAAATTATTACACCACTAAGCCGGTGAGACGGCGGTGCTCGGGGCGGCGGTGGCGGTACTCGGGGTGGCGGCGGTGCTCGGGGCGGTCCTCGGGGCATGGACGAGGGCGCGGACGCGGACGAGGGCGCGGACGAGGGCGCGCGGCGGCGGTGCGCGCGGACGAGGGCGCGCGTCGGCGGTGCTCGGGGTGGCGGCGGCGATGCTCGGGGTGGCGGTTAAGTTTCGTCTTTGCGCGCGGGTGTGGGAGGAGGAGGAAGAAGCCCCTGCCTTTATAGGCTAGGGGACCTTTAGTCCCGGGTATGGCCACCGCTCGGGACTAAATGGCCTTTAGTCCCGGTTCCAGCCACGAACCGGACTGGGACTAAATGGCCTTTAGTCCTGGTTCCAGCCACGAACCGGGACTAACCAGCCACGAACCGGGACTAAAGGTCTCAAGGTCTCACCCTTTAGTCCCGGTTCGTGGCTGGAACTGGGACTAAAGGCCCTTTAGTACCGGGCGGTGGCTAGACCCGGGACTAAAGATCCTTCCACCAAATTCTGGTGCCAGTTGGTAAATTTTATTTTTCACCTTTTTTTCCTTTCATCTTTCTAAATGCATAGTAAATTAAATATTTATCATAAATTTTTTCAAAAATACACATTAGTTTAGTTTGACTCTATTGTGCATTACAAAAATTGTAAACACTATTTTTTTTCAAATATTTCATATTATCCAAAATAAATGTTATTTATAATGAATATTGTGTTAATGCAAAAAATATAATGGGCAATTAAAATATATAAAATTGTTGGCTTTCGACAGAAACTTTGTTTTTGGGTCATTTGGACGTTAAACTTTTGTTTCTTCAATAATAATTATCCAAATATGCGACATTAATTGTCTAAATTTTAAAATTTAAAATTTTCAGAAATACATGTCGGTTTTTGAAACCCTGGATGGTCTCGAATGAAAAACTCATGAATACAAAGTTTGTTCCACTTATCAAGACCAACATTTGGTCTAATGGTCAACTTTTTATTTGTAAGGCTGGTGCTGTACCCTAAGCTTTTAGGCCAGTTTAGGTATGTTAGGGTTAGGTTTTCTTCCATGTTGGCTGTGCGGCATGGAGCCTTCTTCTCTGCTGGTTCGGCTCCGCTGGGTGACAACGGAGAGGCTTCTCCGGCGGTTTCCCTGCTCTCGGTGCCGGCAGCATGAGGCGCTCAGGCGAAAAGAGGGCGACTCGTTTCCGCTGCCGAGTTCCTCCGTTCCTCCTTCACTCCAGCTGCCATCTTGGCGCTGAAGAGGATGGGGAACGAGGACTGAGGTGGGCAGTGTATATAGCTTTTGTTTGGCCGCTGGTGCTATTATCACTGGTGTGTGCCGTGGTGTCATCTGGCTTCTTCTTTCCGGAGAAGTCGAGGTATGTCTTTCCTACTGGCAGCTATTAGGTGGAGGCAGCGCCGTTCGTTTGGAATAAGCTTTTTCGGTCTGTTTTTCATCTCGCTGGTGTCTGCTCCAATGCTGGCGGTGACGGGCGCAGAATGATGGAGCCCTTTGGATCTGGAGTGGGTGCTGTTGCCGGCTCTGTTCCAGATCTTGATGGTTCTACCCTAGGAGCTTGCTGCTTGGCGACTCATCCAGGTATGGTCAAGTTGTCGGTGGCCCGGTGCAGAGGATTGACTGTTGGGTTTGAAGTTTGCTGGTGGGTGGATCTGTGCACTGTGTTCGTTGCCGGCCGGCGAGGTGTGCTGATCCTAGGTCTCGGAAGTATGGGGCGCGTCCCCGGCTGATGCTCTTTCATGGATGTTATCAATTGCGGCTCGAATCAAAGCCTTGGTGCGAAGGTGCTTCTGTGGGCCTCGGTGTTGCCGTTCTCTTCCATCTCAGGCGGTGGCTTCGGCGATGACAGAGGTGGACGACGAGCGGTGCCTCAGGAAAGCACAAAAGATCTCAAGGGTCTGGTTGTAATTTCATCTTTTCTAGGGTCTTTTGTGTATGTTTGGCTAGACAACTGGTCCCTCTGCACCTCTCTAGAAGGTGCCTGTATCTTGCTTGTACGTGTATGTTTGTCTATTGAATGAATACAGGTATGTATCAAAAAAAAAGTTTTGGACAGGTTTTCTCTCAGCAGTACATGGAGAAAAGAAATAGGACACTCGAACAGGCACTATCAGGCGCATGATCCAGTGGTTTGTTCACTTCTTTTGTTCCAGAGGTGCCAGGTTCCATCCCTATACGCGGCACGTTTTTAAAATCTTTACATGTTTACACACATGTAGAACACTCCAATAGACATCAAGCGACGCTTATCCCTGTGCTTAGCGTGTTCCTGTTCTTTCCAGAGGTCCCAGGTTCCATCCCCATGCGCCATATTTTTTTCATTTTTTACAAGTTTACTCGCAATCCAGACTTTGAGTAAAAGGATTAGAACACTCCAATAGACAACAAGGGATGCTTGTCTCAGTGGTTAGCGTACTTCAGTCTGTTTCAGACAGAGGCTTAGGTTCGATTCTCATGTGCCATAAATTTTTTTAGCTTTTTACCCAGCGCCACAATTGTTTTTTTTTAGTCTTTTACCCAGCCTCTCAAGCATATTATCAATTCCGTTCTGATACCGACCGGAATGTCTCGTACCAGCGTGCAAACCGGCATAAGAGAGAGCGCATCCCGTACCGGCCATTATCTCGGCTGATTCCAGATCTCGGACGATTCCATCCATTCCGGAGCCAATGGATACGGGTACCGTCGATGACTGAAGGCGCTGCAGAGTGCAGTCTCCTTCACCGCAGCCTGCCGGGGGGGTTGTCAGCCATCCACGAGCACAAGAACTCCAGCTGTTCGTCATGCTCCATGGCTTCGCCTCCACCGCGTATATATAGCAAGTATGTTTGCCCAGCTTTGCTTTGCATGCCTGTTCGGCTGTTCCAAGAGGATGGAGAGACGAGGGGTGGATTGGCGCCTGTGTTGGTTCATGTCTCCATGGACGTGTGGCCACAATTAATTCGATTGGAGTATTGTTGGCCCAATATATTTTAGCAGGCTGGCCCAACGCCCCACTGTCTTCCATATTTTTTACGGTAAAATGTATATTAGTGTTGCTTGTTCTCACGTTAAAAAACATATCTATAAGATATTTAATAAAATTATACTATCGTCACGTTAAAAAATTATAATAGTACTTTATTTTATGACGATCAAATCTTGTCATCGATCTATCGTCACAAAGCCCATGCAGAGTATACTACGACGATATTTATGACAAAGACATAACTTGGTCATAAATAGTTGTCACTGTGTGAACAGTCATCATAAAAAGTCTCTATTTGTGACAACTAGTACAATGCCCGTGCTAATGCTACGGCAGCATATAATCATGCAAATTAAATAAGCAAAAGGCATATATGTGAAGTCATTAAGCATCACTGAGATATATTTATGATTCACGCAAATTAAATGAGTTATATTTATGATTCATGCAAAAAAAGAAATACTAAAAAGGAAGTCCATCTTACCCTATCAAAATATGAATAATAATATTTTTCAACATTAGTGGTCACATCTATAACCAAGCAGGTCTTCAAGCTCCCCTACATTCAGAAGCCGTCCTCAGAGCTGCCATTCAATTGGTGCATGATTTAGCCACGAGACACTTTAAGAAGAGGTGGTGAATAGTTTCTTCTACCAAAGGAGATAGGCAAACTGTTGAATAGTCCAGTTTTCTCCTGTCTAGATTCTACGAGCTATTTTTTTCTCTTTCGAGATAGCGGGTTTGTGGGAGATAAAAAGGGCGGGAGATGGTTTGACATCCATATGAAAGTGGAAGTACTATTTTTAAAAATTCATATACGTTCTATAATACTTTATACATGATTGATAATTCAACTGATACAGAAAAATTAAAATTAGTTATCATGAAAAAAAACTAGAAAAAAGTACATCTTATTTGTTAACATATAAATAGCTAATATAAAGCACATGTGACTTCCCATTTTCTTCAATACTAAAATAGTTGTTATTAATATAAAAAAACAATATAAGGTAAACAAAATTAAAAAAAATGCATGAAGTTATATAAACTTTGTACTAAGTTCAAAATTTTGTACGGCTAGATTTAAAAATTCAAACTATCACATTATAAAACTTTGTACTGCTAGATTTAAAACTTTACACTCAGAATTTATAAATCTTTAAACTTTGATATTGCAAACTTTATACTTCTAACTACAAAACATTGAACTATGACATTTTAAAATTTATACAGCCAGATTTAAAACTTCACACTAAGAATTTATAAATTTTCAACTATGACACAACAAACTTTGTACTGCTAGGTTTAAAACTTTACATTTAAAATTCATAAACTTTGAATCATCACATTATAAACTTTGTAATGCTAGGTTAAAAACTTTGAGCCATCACATTACAAACTTTGTAATGAGGTTCAAAAACTTTACAATCATAATTTATAAATTTTGAACTATCACATTACAAACTTTATACTGCTAGGTTCAAAACTGTACACTTAAAATTTATAAACCTTGACCTATGACATTACAAACTTTATACTGTGAGGTTCAAAACTTTGAACTCTCGTATTATAAACTTTATATTGGTAGATTTAGAAGTTTACACTCAGAGTTTATAAACTTTAAGCTCTGACATTACAAACTTTGTAGTGATAGGTTCAAAACTTTAAACTAACACAAATTTTGTAAATTCTAAAGTTTTGTAACACTCTAAGTTTTAAAACTTTGTATTACAACATTTAAAACTTTATACTCCTAAGTGCAAAACTTTATCATCACGAAAATTGTTTCGAAACCTATCTAACATGGATCTACTTTTATAGATCTCGTCATAACGAACGCAATGGTGTAAACGGAATTAAAAGTAAATGCTTGACAAGAAAATTATCACATTTTAAAGTTTGTGTAGGAGTATCTCATAGCAACCAAATCTGACATAGATCTGACACACGCATGCGCCTCCCTCACCTCCCCGCGTCTACCCTCCGCACTTGGTCCCACGAAAATAGAAAGTAAAAAGTGCTTAGTATCAGTTCCACACACAGGAGAAAACAACGCCTAAAAATAGAAAGTGTGCGCTGCTAGCGCGACTGACGCACGCGCGCTAAATAATGTTTGGGCTGATGCGCAACAGAAAAGAACCCTCCATGCCGTTAGGATCACCTCGCCCATCATATTGTTGTGTTTGACTACTCGCTCTCTAAATAAATCAATTTTTAGAGTTATCTTAAATCAAACCTTTTAAAATTTAACTGAATTTATAGAAAAATGTCAAAATTTATGACATAAAATTAATTAGTATAATTAGATACACCAATAGACTATTTTCATGATATGCTCATTTAGTGTCAAGAATATTCATACTTAGGAAAAATTGATTTCATAGCACTTAAAGATTACGCCATCCGGAAAATATTATCCAAAGTTTGCCGTTACGTAAAATACCACTGAAAGCGGTGTTCCCTTCCTGGATCGAGCGAGAATCTGTTTCCTCGCTGTTAGCGGCAGCCACCTGCACCCACTCCCCCTCACGCAAACAAAGGGGCCCCACTAGTCATCGTTCTCCCTCCCCCTCTCCGATCCCTCCTGTTGATTCACTGCCACCGCCGAGCTCAATTTGGGCGTCGGCCAGCCCTCCCCAGCTTAGGATACAGCGTGTTGCTCTGTCTAGCCGCAACCTGCCGGCCGGGCTCGTCCTACAGGGGCATCCGCTGGAGGTGACGGCCGCGGGAAAGAGCTGCACCTGCAGCGGCGACCTACCAGGAGCAGCTCCTGCTCCCAAATGCAGAGGAGGGCGGCATGCTCATCTGCCACAGAAGAGAGGAGACCGGCCACGGGCGGCACGCACGCCAGCTTTTGGGCGGCGCGCACCCCAGGCGTCACCGTCCTCGTGCAGGCCCACTCGTATCAGGGCCACGAGGCCCACCACCAGCTGCTGCAGCAGCGCCGCCGCAACGAGTAACCGTGTATCCGACAGCTGCTCCTGCTCCACCAGTCCACCGCGCTCACCGATGTGCCCGCGACGGCGCCGCCGCGCCGTCCCAGCAGGCAGCAGCTACGATGGTTCATAAACCGGCTTCAAGCTAGCGCACGCGAGTGATCCTACGTGCTCGATAGTATATTTTCGAATTCGTGTTTGCTTTCCATCGATTCATATTCTTCAATTTTCGGTTCATATGAAGTATGAACCTATCGCAGCCTCGCAGGAATCCTTCTCCATCGCGGCGAGAGTACAGAAGACCAGCTGCCGGCGTGCCGCGTGAAGCCCCAACCCGAGCAGCTCTCTGCGCCGTTCAGCAGCCCAAATGGGCATGTCCTTGCTCTACCACTGTGGGTCTGCACAGGTTGATACAGGCATACAGGTTGTTTTTTTCGAAAACTTAGCAGGAACTCTGCCTCTTAATTAAGAAAAGATAGAGGTTTATGTATAGAAAACCTGGAGGCCTAAAACACCCAAAGGGCACAGCCAAGGTACAGAAGAAGAACGTCCTCCCATGGCTCGTGCTTGTTTTTTAGTGAAGCGGAAGCCTCAGACGGGGCCAATAAATGACTTTAACGGTGAAAGTACCAGAGCGCTAGGGTGCGGAATGGATAGTCACTTTCAATGGTATTTTATGGTATAATAAACTTTCGATGGTATTTTCAAATGCCGCGTTCTTTTGATGCTATAGAACTAATTTTTCCTTATACTTATTTCTTTAGATCTGGTTAAATTAAAAAATTGACTTAAGATAATTCTAGTAAATAATTTATTCAAGGATGGAAAGAGTACTTAATTTGAGGCTCTAGCTATATTCTTGTATATCTTTAATTAGTGTCAACCGAATATACAGTGCCCATACTAAACCAACCCAATAGCCAAAGCAACATTGGTTACCGTCTTCTTGCTAGTGTTTTTTTTTTCTAGCTCTCGGCCACCATGGTACATACCCAGAGAAGACGGAGCTAGTGAAGCTGGTTCTTTCAGCTGCTTTCTGTTTATTTTGAGTAGTACTCTGTCCTCCTCCCCGTAAAAAAAAACCGTTATGATATACGTGCTGGTCCAATTTTCTTAAGTTTAACTAAACTTTATAAAAAAATACTAGCAACATTTGTTTCACTAAATTTTTTTATAAAAATATATTTCGTGATTTATCTAATGATACTAATTATGAGAAGGGCATATTTGGCTTGCTACCACACTTTTGATAAATCTTCCGCACAAAAACAGCGCCACACTTTTGGCGAGTTATAGCATGCAATTGAACCATCGACACATAAGCAAGGTGTGGCATGTCACACCTACAGCAGTGAACCAAACACTAGGTGAAGTTAGACGAGATAAGGCGTGATGACATGCGGCAAACTCTAGTAACGATCCGAACATGCCCTAGAGCCCTCCACAATGTACTAATGAAGCCATAAAATAAGTGAACCCACTACAAACAAAACAAGCCCCACTCACTAAAAGTCGCCTTGTGCAAAGAAACATAGAGCCTGTTCATCCGGCTTATAATCCGTCTTTTTTAGCTTGTTTTTTCAGTTGAAACAGTATTTTTCTCTCACAACAAATCAGCCAACAGTGTTTTTCAGCCGGCTTATCAGCACAGCCGAATGGGGCCATAGGCTGTGTTTAGTTCCCACCTAAAATTTTTTTGACCCCATCACATCGAATGTTTAGACATATATATAGAGTACTAAATGTACATGAAAAAAAACTAATTGCACAGTTTGATTGAAAACCACGAGATGAATTTTTTAAGCCTAATTAGTCCAGATTAGCCTTAAGTGCTACAGTAACGTATATGCATGGGCGGAGGCAGGTGTATGGCAAGGGTTGGCAGCCGCCATACCTAAAAACAGTAGAAACGACCAGTATATATACTATATATATACGTCATACGTTATACGTGCTGATTTGCTGGGTCTGGTAGGCAATTATATGGTAGGAAATCTAATGCAAGAAACTAAAACGTGTGGCAGCCCACGTGACGCGTCTTGTTTTCTTTTTACAAATTCCATGATCATTCCTAATCAATCGGCTCCTTCGCCTGTTTGTTTTCTATGTAATCATTTATTTATATAATGTTTTAGTTTGCCCTTGCATATTTATCTTTATATATATGATTGATCTTTATAAACTTCGCCACACCTAAAAATCATTCCTGCCTCCGCCACTGCGTATATGTGTTAATGATGGCTTAATTAGACTTAATAAATTCGTCTCGCGGTTTCCAGACGAGTTATGTAATTAGTTTTTTTAATTAGTATCCAAAACTCCTCCCGACATTCTATGAAACATCCGATCTATGTGCTAATGATGGCTTAATTAGGTTTAATAAATTCGTCTCATGGTTTTCAGACGAGTTATGTAATTAGTTTTTTAATTAGTATCCAAAACTTCTTCCGCCTGTTCGGTAGGCTGTTTCTGTGACTTATAAGCCGGCTGTGGCTGTTTTGTTATGAGAGAAAAACATTATACCATGGCTGATAAGCCGTGCTGATAAACTAACAGGGTGGAGGTCATAGAATCGATGCTGTCTAGAGACCCGGAAACCAAAGTGCAATAAAATATATCTTCTCTCCACCATCTATTTCGTTTCATTGATGCTAGAGACTTCGATGCCCAACTGGTGCTACAATAGAACAATATTATTATTTTAAGAAAGTCGGAGCGGGACAAGAACGTTCACCGCTCGTGGCTTCTTTGGCATTACTAGGAGGGGTTGTTTAGTTGGTGAAAAAGTTTGGATTCGGCTACTGTAGCACTTTTCGTTTTATTTGACAAAATTTATCTAATTATGGACTAACTAGGCTCAAAAGATTAGTTTCGATATTTATAGACAAACTGTGTAATTAGTTATTTTTTTTACCTATATTTAATGTTCCATGCATGCGTCTAAAGATTCGATGTGACAGATACTGTGCAAACTTTTTTGGGTTAGGGAGGAACTAAACAGGCTCTGAGATAGCTATCACTTGTCACAGTGTTACCCGTAGTGCTTATTATTTGCTCTCTCTTCTTTCGAAGCATCACTTAAGGAGCACATCGTGGAGGGCCTAAAATTTCATTTAGCCAGAACCATGTTGACAAAAAAAGAAAGACTTTGTTTACGGTTTATAAGACAAGCGAACAGGGCCAAAATCTATACGAAAGTCTCGAAATCATCGCTTAAGCTACTTTTCAACCATAGAACCATGTTTTTCTCTCACAGTATTTCAGCATAAGGCCATAAGCGTTAGCATAAGCTCAATTTCAATGTAAGCAAACAGGGTGCATAGCCGAGTTGGACGGTGAATACAGCATCAGCATCTCTAATTACAAGATGGAACCCATGCCGTCCGATCCGAGTTGCGGTCAAAGTGTCAAACTGATCGAACGGTTCACGATCAACATGCCCCCTTCACATTTGTCAAACTTCTTCTGTACGCTTCCCAACGTCCCGACACCGTTTCATTCCCTCTCCCTCTCTCCCTCGTCTCTCTCTCCGTGTTCCCGCCGCCATTTCGAATCCACCTCCGATGGCCACCGCCGAAGGCGACGCCGACTGGTCCCTGCCCTCCCCCGCCGACCTCGATGACAACGGATTCCCGGCTCTACCCTCCTCCCCCGCCGCCTCTAGCAGCGGCTTCGCGGAGGACTTCTACCGCAGCGGCACCGACTGGTCCTCCCTGCGCGCCCCTCCGCCGCTGCGGCCACCTGGTGTGAAGGAGAAGGAGAGGGGAGGCGGCTCGCTCGTGCAGAGCAGCCTCTTCCAGGTGTGGGGGATCGAGAGGCCGCGGCGGGAGGGGGTTGAGGCTGGGGATTCATCGCTTGTGCAGAGGAGCCTCTTTCAGGCGTGGGGGATCGAGAGGCCACGGAGGGAGGGGCTCAGGGCTGGGGATTCCTCCCCCTCCCCCTCCCTTTCCAGTTCTTGGTTGGGAAGGAAGCGGAGGCGAGGAGGCAGCGAGGAGGCGGGGGTGGCGGCCAAGAAGCCCCTCGCGTGCCCCTTCTACAAGAAGATTCCCGGTATAGGCCGCTGCGTTTCATGCTTGGATACGAAATTAGTCCCAAATTAGTTTGTTATATTACATAGGGTGTGTTTAGTTCCTCATTTCACCTAAAAAATTTTAGGTTTTAGCTAATCATTTTGTAGAATAGAACTAAACACCGTGCAAAATTTTTAACAAAAAGGTATCATTCTTCATTTTGGATTTTGGCCTCAAGAGGTGAAAAAAAAACAAAAAAGCCAAAAAGCCTTCACCCACCCTATGAAAAATTTGGCATTTTGGATGGAACTAAACACACCCATGAAAATTTTGGTATTTTGCATTTCATCATTCTAAAGTAGTTGGCATTTTGCATTTTATGGGGAACTAAACACAGCCATAATATAGTTTAGGCATTTTTTCACTAAATTGTATGCCTGTTGAGCTACTGCCTACTGAGGATGGCATACATTGAATTGTTGTTACCTTCAATTTTTTAATTTGCCAATCTCGCTCATGCATCTGCAAATTTAGTGAACCTAGGCACACCATTCACAGTGGATGCATTTCGGTATGGACAAGTTGAGGGATGCTCGGCATATTTCCTTAGCCACTTTCATCATGACCACTACGGTGGATTGACCAAGAAATGGTGTTATGGCCCCATCTATTGTTCTTCACTCACGGCACGCTTAGTGAAGATGTGCCTGTCAGTAAATTCCGAGTAAGGCTCCCTTCTATTTCCCTCTGTGAATTGTTTCATGGTGATTTCTCAGGCCCCAGCAACATGTATTCAAATCAATGACTGCAGCTATATTTGTCCTTTGGAGCTTGATACCGAGTATGCCATAGAGGGAGTGACAGTTACCTTGTTGGAGGCCAACCATTGCCCTGGTGCAGCTCTAATCCACTTCCGTCTAAGTGATGGAAAGATCTATCTCCACACTGGGGATTTTAGAGCATCAAAATCTATGCAATTGCATCCACTTCTCCAGAGAGGCCGGGTAAATTTGGTTTACCTGGACACAACATATTGCAATCCCAAGTACAAGTAGGTATACGATCCTCAAGTTTTAGGCATTTGCTCTTTCATCAGTACTTTGCTGAACATGGTAAACTGTAGGTTCCCACCCCAGGAGGATGTTATTGATTTTGTTGTGAGGACAGCTCGAAGATATCTAAAGAAGCAACCAAAAACCCTCATTGTTGTTGGGGCATATAGCATTGGGAAAGAGAATGTGTATCTAGCAATTTCCCAAGCTTTAGAGGTACTTTACAGTTGAACTTTACTATTAATTTTGGAACATGCAGACCTTCTTATTCTCTGGTTAATATATTCGTGAAAGGTCCCTATATACACTGATGCATCAAGGAGACGGATTCTTCACTCATTTGGCTGGTCAGACTTATCCAAAAGGATATGTTCATGCAATCAAAGTTCACCACTTCATGTTCTGCCCCTTGGATCTGTAAATCATGAGGTTTGGAAATGAATCTCAGATGAATTCTACGAATTCACCAAGTGAACCTCTCTAACTACAAAGTAGCATTTGTCAGAACTTGAAGAAGTACTTGGAGACTCTTAATGGAAGATTTCTAGCTGTGCTGGCTTTTCGGCCTACAGGTTAACGAAGTTTGGGAGATAAATTTTTGCACTTCTGGAATATGGATTCACAGGGCTCTCAAGATTATCTCTATTGTTTTATCAGGTTGGACTTTCTCCGAGGCAACTGGAAAGCATCTTGACCTAATAAAACCAAGCTCTAATGGCAGTGTAACAATCTATGGTAGGATTTGTTGGTTATGCTGATAATGGTTTTCCTCTCATTTATTGCTAATGAAAGGTCAATAAGAACCCAAAGTATTCCAAACGAGGAATTCTTTTAGTATACAGTCTGGACTTATTCTTTGTCAAATGCAAACTGAGTTTATTGATCTCCTGAATTCAAATGGTTGATTTACAAGAAAGATCCAAAACTTACTTTTGCTAAGTGCTACTGCATAATTGATATTTTTACCGATATCTGATCTTCCATACCGAACAGAGATTGACAATTGCAGTTGCAGCTTAAGTCAAGTGAGGTGCATCCTACATTAGAGGTTCCTTTGATTATTTAAAGATTTTAAGCTCAACTTGTTTTAGAAGTACATGTGGTTTCAAACTGAGTCTTAATGCAAAACGATGTCTCCATGTTAGCCTTAATACTGTCTAATATGTATCATGTGTTCATGATAAACATTCCCAATATCAAACTACCATACAGATTTCATTCAAATATGAGTTGTTTCAAGCTGATTTCCTATGCTTGTAGGTGTGCCTTATAGTGAGCATTCAAGTTTCACTGAGCTTAGGGATTTTGTGATGGTAAATCCCCGAACCTGATATTACATTGTTGTCATCTTAGCTGAATTCTAATATAGGTCAATATTTGCATTGGTAGTTTCTGAGACCTCAAAAGGTAATTCCTACTGTTAATGTTGGCAACACGACAAGCCGAGATAAAATGCAAGCACATTTCCGGGAATGGATGAAGAGACTGTGATAAATAAACCTGATCAGGTTTTTTTCTATGTCTGCTTCAACTTTACTCTATTCAATGTGGTACTGTTGTATACCATGCTTACACTCACAGTTCATTATAACGCTTCTTATCTTCACTTTATTTGTTGGACTTCAACAAATGTTGATTCTTTTATGCCAGTGATGCAATCATGGTACGGAAAGAAGTGATGATATTTTTAAAGGTTGGTTTGCTCTGTGCTAAAAATGTTATGCTTAGAGTACCACTTTTCCCAACATTATTCCGAGACTCATTTTATGGAAGCAGTGCCTGAACCGTGACCTCTTTATGTCCCTTTATGTGTCTCCCTGTTTATCGTCTCTTTTGGGTTTCATCTCTAGCCTACCCCAACTTGCTTGGGACAAAATGCTATGTTGTTGTTGTTGTTGTTGTTGTAGATGTGTTCTTATCTCATTTGAGAGGTAAATGTGTTGTTTCTTCCTTGTCTGACATTTCTTTGCACAGGAATTGTAAGATGAAGAAATATTGATTTGAATTACTGTTTATCAAGACACATTATCTGCAACACATTTGTTGTCTCCTCATGTTCAATCGAAATACAAGATTTCACTGGCTAGAGCAGTGGGATTTCCTAGACACAATTGGGAGTCAGTATGATGCCTTCACAATTCTGTGGAAGAAACTGATACATAACCCAGCACATATGTTGGTGAGATTTGTGCTGCTCATAAGAATAAGCTTAATGCTATTGCGCGCATTGCCATCATAGTTATGGGCAATCGTCTAAATATTACCATTGCCTCATAAGCCTAGAAAATATTTGGTTAGTCCCACATCTCAGCATCTTCAAAATGCCTTGCTGTTGCTGATCATCAGGAACCATGTTAAATCTTTCATTTTCTGTCTTAGGCCTTGTTTAGATGCAAAAACTTTTTGGTGAAAATGTCACATCGGATGTTCCGTGTGATGTCGGAAGGGGTTTTCGGATACTAATAAAAAAAACTAATTGCATAGCTTGCCTGGAAACCGCGAGACATTAAACCTAATTAATCTGTCTAGCACATTTGTTACTGTAGCAATTTAGTGTCAAATCACGGACTAATTAGGCTCAAAACGTTTGTCTCGCGATTTCCAACCAAACTGTGCAATTAGTTTTTTTCGTCTACATTTAATGCTCCATGCATGTGCTGTAAGATTCGATGTGATAGTTTTGGGTGAAAAGTTTTTGGATCTAAACAAGGCCTTAATGGGAAATGGTGGGATTCCAATCCAGGGTACTGTACTAGGTCTCATGCAGCTAACAGCCATGGTGGGTTTGTATGCACATCAGTGTGATCATTGGTATTATTTGGCAGTCTTCATGCCAGTACTACCTTGGGTATATCCATTGCCTCCAGAATATTTGTCGACTTGATCTTTAATATTAAACAGATAATTTGGGAAACCTTGAGTAATGGTGATATAGAAATGTTCACTGGTCCTCTCTGGAGCAGTGATGTTGCCGGTATGTATAGATAGCTCATAGACATGTATGGATGGCTTGATCTACTCCCATGAAGGGGGCGATGCTAAGGTAAACACATTCAGGGCCATCGACAAAGAAGTAGGCAAAAATGACAATGCAATCAAGATAGACTGGATGAGAATGAGAGGGTCGGTTTTGAAGCTGATGCAGTCAAGCTGCCATGGATGAAGTGTGCGCTAGGTTGCTAGGCCCGGGAATGCATCGAGGACGAAGGCATGCACTAGTGTTGCCAATACTAGATAGATAGTGGGCCCTAATGATACGCCAGTGTCTAAGGGACCAATTGAGAGGGCTTTGACATTAGTTGCATTGTGCAAAACAGTGGGGGTAAAAGGTGCCAGTGTGCCCATTATTGGAGTAGACATAGGTGTGGGAACTGGGAAGAGACGGGTGACACTAGCAACAAAGTTGTGTTGGACAAAGAAGCAACGGTGCATGAGCGGATCCTTCTGCCTGAAGGCAAGTGGTTCAAATGCAAGGTTCAGCAACGACGACAATAGCACTTGATGTTGGCAACGATGAACTAGAACAACTTGGTGAAGACCAGGTTTGGCACGCTAGAGGCGCAACAATTGTTGATGCATAGGGGACAACGATGTAGATGCAACGGAAAGTGCCATAGTGGATAAATGTGGTGCGGACCATGGGCAGAGGCGCTACAGCCCAGGAGGTGACATAGCAACAGCCCTGTTGCTTGAAGTAGATGTGCGATATTCGATGATGAAATTCACGTGGATTGGGTGGATCACACACAATTGGCTGATCAAGTTGAGTATAAGTGGTGGTCCTAGTTAGCGCTTAGCGGATCTTAGCCATGGTGGCGCCAACAAACGATAAGGACGACATGAGGGGGTAAGCGATCCGTTATTGCGACCCAAATATTAGAACTTGAACTCGTGATCTACCACCTAAATAAGGGTGTTGCCCTAGCGAATGTGACAAATCAATAGGATCTACCGCCTAAACAAGGACATTGCCCCTGTGGAGATCGATTTCATGATACCATGTAGAAGGAACAGAATTGAGTGAAATTGAATGATTTACTGTTGAATCACTTGATATAATAAAGTTTACATGACTTCGGGCCAAGTTGGTACACAGGATCGTAATTTCAACTAACTCTATCCTAGTCGTGATATACTTTAACACTGACAACATCACGCCTACAAAACTAAAAGAAAACCTTCCTTTAAAAATCTCTATTGCTTGGATGGCCGCTAATCACTAATTGCACTTCACCATCTTATTCAGGTCAGCATATGAACAAGAATGGCCTAGATAGGCTCACCTACCCAGCATAATCCCTATATCTCGTATGTTATCCCTACTTTGAGTAGTTGGTCTTTTGGAATGGAGAGCACCTTCTCCCCTTCCGTCAAGTTCTTTCTCAAGAATGTGTAGACATAGTCTACCACTATCTTCTTTGCGGCAGATGATTTTGGTCCTGCTATGACATTGGTTTCCCCCATAAGGTAGACCACCCCTCGCTCCATCTCCGTGTCAATCAGTTGCTTTTCTTATATGTGCATGTGGTTTGCACGTGTTGTTGAGCTTGTTGGTGTTTGATTCGCGCTTCAAGTACTGAACTGGTATTATTTGAGGCCGCTCTGTGTGGAAGTAAGGTGGAAGTAAAGTACGGTCACACAAATTTATTGAAATCAATGTTAATTAGTTGTTTTGCTCTTTAACCACTCCTTTTCATTCTTTATATCTCTGTAAAGAGGAAAGGGGGAAACCAGCCAAGCCACATGTTCAATCATCACCGTGTCTTTACTCTTTAGTTAGATTACTAATGTTCCAACTCCTCCAATTTTGTCTTTTAAAAGAAAAGACATAAGTTCATAGAAAATAGACGCCTCTGCTATGCTCACGCTTAATAATCAGAGGAAAGACCAGACATGACAAAAGCCAGAGGTAGACCAAAAAATGGCTAACACAGTTATGCCAGTCTCAGTGAGAGTTTCATTTGTATTAAATAGGTTGCCACATAGGTATTTTTGATGGTATGACAGCGTATTTAAGAAGAGAGAGAAGAAATGAGTTTGAAACTCTCTTAGCACGATTACCAACTCTCTATGAGTCATGGAATTAAATAGCTATGAAACTCAACAATGAAACTTTGCATTGAGAGGGGGGTGTTTCATTCAAGTTTTATTTCATTGTATATGACATGTCTGTTTTGGAAACAATGCCATGAAACTCACCACTGAGACTAGCCTCATGATGAGAATACTTGTTTTCAAAGATACATAGATGGTACTAGCTTAATTAATAAGAAAAAGGAGTTGAATTTTACAAGCGAAAGAGGCACACACAAGTCTTGCACAAATATATAGACCACTCGACAGGTCAATAAATACAATAAAACAGAAGGCTATCACACAATGAGAACGTCAGGCAGCAGCAAGGACCTAAGGTTCTTTGTGCCAGCCCCGACAAGCACTAACCACTTTCATCATAGCGGACTTCATCGATGATCAGTCGTGCGTCTCTTGTGGAGTTCGTGAAAGTGCATTGTTTTCTCTCTTGCCAAATGGCCCAGATAACAACTATGGATTGTGTCATTGTCTCTTGCAGGCATATATATACCAATCTAGTAGACCGTTGTCCACCTCCGTATTCTGAGGTAGGAGGTGGGGGTGTGTTTGCTCAACGCTCAATTGCAGTCTAGATTTTCCTAGCTAACTGGTACTCTATATGTCCGTGAACAAGTGTCCACGGGGGCGGAGCTTGGTCCATACCAAGCTGGGCACGAAAAATATGAAGGTGAACCACAATGAGAAACATACTTGCCCCATTAGCATGCATATAACGGAGCAACCAGCCCCCCTCAACATCTCTCATAATGTGTTCTACGCTGTTGAAAGCTAGATCCACATGAGGTGCCCCATCCAATACAATTTCCACTTGCTAAACTGTAAGTTTTTACAGTTCATAGATGATTAAGACTTAATTATAAAGAATGGCCCCTGCTGCTTGTTTGATTAAGCTCCGCCACAGAGTGTCTAGTGTCCCCATTTGGCCAATCTCGTCGCTGCAATGGTTGTTGGTCCAATTCCTCTTCTGTAGTAGTAAACAGACGAAGAATTTGCTACCTGGAGGCACCTACGACTGCTATATTAGAGTAGGGAAGGGCGATAGAATGGAGCCTACAAATTGAAATTCGTTACTGACTTGCCGAGTAATGCCCACTAGCAACAAGAGTCCACATCTTTATAAGGGCAGAAAGGTCAAGCTGCTCAGAATGGACCCAAAAGACTGAAAAAATCTGAAAGGAGTTCATCAGATATGTGATGTGCAATGCCGTACCAAACGATAATTCTCCTGTTGATTTGTAGATAGAGTGGTGGGAACAAAGATAAAGGATCATAACCATGCAATCTTGATGAGGTCCAAAAACCATGCTCTTAATTTAATTGCCCCATTGCGCACAATGATTGATCAATGATGTCGCTGCGGTGAAGAGGGATAAGTCATTTGAGTAAGTCGGAATCTCCATGCCACCTTAGCCTTTGTGGTTGTGTTTACGACAAGGCTTGCCATAACCAGCAAAGTCAGAGAGCACGATCAAAACACTCGAGATCAATGAAGTTCTCTTCTCATCGGAGCAAAACCCAAACAGAGCAGGTGCAACATGGAGAACTCACCAGTTCATCCTTTTATTTTTAGACTAGGATCATGCCCGTGTGTTATAACGTGAACAAAAATAATGCTTGATCAGCTCAGCGAAGGACGAGCAGTAACCAAAGTCGAGGTCGTCAGATAAAGGATCATAACCATGCAATCTTGATGAGATCCAAAACCATGCTCTTAATTTAATTGCCCCATTGCGCACAATGATTGATCAATGATGTCGCTGCCGTAAAGAGGGATAAGTCATTTGAGTAAGTCAGCATCTCCATGCCACCTTAGCCTTCTCATTGGAGCAAAACCCAAACAGAGCAGGTGCAACTTGGAGAACTCACCGGTTCATCCTTTTATCTTTACACTAGGATTATGCCCGTGTGTTGTAACGTGAACAAAAATAATGCTTGATCACCTTAGCGCAGGCCGAGCAGTAACCAAAGTCGAGGTCATCATACATATGCAGGCCAATGATTTGTCCATTGTGGCTCTAATTGCAATAAAATTTGAATGTTCCACTTCAAATATGATGCAGTCCTTTTGTATCAATATGTGCGAATCTTATATCAATATAAAAGTTTCAACTACAAAGTTTTAGATCTTATCGAAAATTACAACTTTGATATAGCGTGTCTCTATCAAGGTCATTTGAAAATTTTAAAAATTTGAAATTCAAAATCTGATAACTTAATTTATATATCTGGAACTCTAAATGATCTCAAACTAAAATTTTATCGACTACAAAGTTTTAGATCTCGTCGAGCTTTACAATTTTGATATAAACTTTATCATCATCCAAGTTCATTTAAAAATATATGAATTTATTTATACCGCAACTATTTTTAAGGATGGTTGACTTAGTCAACTGCCCTTGAAAATTGATTTAGGGAAAACAAAACTGTCCTTCGAAATCACCTATATATTTTCAGAGACATTTGACATAAGTAACCATCCTTGAAAATCTTATTTTCAGGGGCGGTTCTTTTAAGCCGATCGTACCTGAAAATAGGTATATTTTCAGTGACGGTTTACTTAATAGAACCGTCCCTGAAAATGTATTTCCATGGCAGTCCTGAAAATGTAATTCCATGGCAGATTAGTCTGTAAGTTATAGTGCTCCTCGCCATACTTACAGGTGGTTTCTTATATCGTCCGTCTTTTTTAGAAATAAGATCTGTGTTCAAAAATCATTTCTATACTAATGAATTGCCACTGAAGCCATACATGCACTACACTACTATTATTTTGTTCGTGTACTTTGAGATGTTACCACTCCAACGTGAGTTGTCTTTTCACAAGAACATGGCAAGTTTTCCCCTGTATGCTTTAAACACGCATGAATCATTGAACACTAATCACCTTTTTAGAGAACACTAATCACCTTTAGCTTTGACAAAGATAACCATGGCATTTTATCCTCGTGGTCCAGCATAATGCTTGCCCCTGCTGCAAGCAACGCCTTCCATTTCCTAGATTATGCAAGAATCATCCACCTGACTTGGTAGCTATTGGTATGCCTGCTGGGTGTCCATTGCTGTAGCTTTTCTTTTAGAAGCGAAGAGCGTTATAATTAATTAAAAGATAAGCTGTTACAGTCGCCTGAAGCAGAGGACAATTACCAGGCCTGCTAAACTGACCAATATGTATAACCAGAATATTTAGTACAAGTATGTGCCGTAGCAGGATTAGCCCCTCTCCCTCTGAATGAAACACAAAGCATCATGAAGAAAAAAACTAAATCTCTCCGACAGTCTGATGCCTCCCATTCTGCCAGCGGGAACAACCAATGCTTTAGTTAGTTGGTACAAGAACAACTCTGTACAAGGACAGAAGAGCACCCTAGCCTTGATAATAGAAGTGTTTTTGTTTCATCATGTTCAGTAGTTGAGTAAATTTTTCTGCTCGTTCGCTTCATTGCAACGCGTGCCAATGCGCCGTGGCTCAGTGATCACTTCATCTTAAGATGCCCTATGAGAAGCATATTGCAAGTTATCCCCTGTTTCCTTCAACCTGCGGGTTGCCTTTTCTTCTTTGACCATATGATTCATTCCTTCATCATTTTTAGCTTTCAGAGAGATGCATCCTTTGGGTGTTGTCCTAACAAGAGAATATGCCGTCTCTCTGTTCCAGTATTTATTACTTAAAAGAGTACTGAAGTTCCCTTCCCAGCTTTTGTTATATGTGCTGATATTTGCTTTGCTGCCTCCAGCCGTTCTTGTTCTCCCATTTTCTTGCTATCGCTTTCGTTCAGGTTACTAAACAAGTGAGAGATTTCATCGTTTACCAACCAGCAGTGATGGCAAGATACGACAGCGCTCTACTCGTCTGGCGCAGACCCAATCCCGGCAGCGGCGTGATCCGCCCTACGTGGACAGCGACGCCAGCATGACCGGACCGCGCGCCCCCGATGGCGGTGCGGCCCACCCAACGCCCCCTTCCTCCCCACCCAGCAAGGACGTCGAAGCCCGACGGCGTTTTAGGCGAGCTGGTGAGGACATCAAGCAGGCCGGGGACGATAGCAAAATTAAGTAACAAGGCAAGGGCGAAGAACATAGGCGGCCAGGACTGCTTGTGGCCGGCAAGGAGGCAATTCCGAAGAGCGCTTACTGCTACGCACGATTTGCTGCATTCGTGGCTAATGTTTGCCGAGGTATAGCACACGACCAAACTAGGAGCAACTAGCAGCAACGCTGAGCATCAAGTGGAGACCAATGGTGGTGGTCGTGCTTGAGCAGGGAGGCGGGTGGAGAAGAATGAGGTACTGGCCTATTGCTTTTTTGCTTCACGTGAAGAAAAGAAGAAAAAGAGAGGCGCGAGGGAGGTCCATGGTGGTGCTGGAGCGAGTTTGACCTCCATGGATGCAGCTCGGTATGCATGGCGATTTGGAGCTCGACGCGCCGCCGTGTCAACCACGTCAGGCTGCCTATCAATTAAAGAATTCAAAGGTCTGCTTTGCATTATAATTCATAAGAAATGTGTCCAAACAAGCACAAGACGGTCCCATATAACTTATACATATTCTCCGGTTTTGAAAATGTATTATTGATTTTGGAGTGAATATGATACTTACTTGGTCACTATTACTTTCTGAAAGCTTATTTGTCTGCCACAAGCCCACAAGTAAGATTTGATTTCAAATACTCTCACGTGAAACAGAAGTAAACATTCAATGCCATATGCGAACCAAAAAATCAAAAGAATATGAATAGACATCATTTTAGGAGAAGTTTCTCTGATGAACCATTTGTATTGGATATAACTGAAGTCGGATATGCATGCACATAGCATGTACTCGATTGGATGGAATTGAACAGTCTAGTTGTGATGCCAAATACAGAACCAATTAGAAACCAACGATGCAATGTAAACACTATTCCGATCCAAAATTCCCATACCGTGTTCAGCCGTAGCTACAATGTTGCCCCTTCCTTGAAATAAAATCCCTAAAATTAACTTTGACACAAAATATAATTCTGTAGGGCCATGATGCTATGTACATGTTCAGAAGGAAACAAGCAGACAAGGCCGGAATGATGAGACATGACAGAAACCAGACATGACAGAAAGCAGAGCTAGACCAAAAAATGACTAACACAGTTATGATGAGAATTCCTGTTTTCCAAGATACATACTAGGTACTTAATTAATAAGAAAAAGGAGTAGAATTTTAGGAGCGCAAGAGACACACAAGTCTTGCACAAATATATAGACCACCCGACAAGTTAATAAATAGAATAAAACAGAAGGCTATCACACAATGAGCACGTCGGGCAGCAGGAAGGACCTAAAGTGCTTTGTACCTGACCCGACAAGAATCAACCACTTTCGTCATTCCAGACTTCATCAATGATCAATCGTGCATCTCTTGCGGAGTTTGTGAAAGTCCATTACTTTCTCTTTTGCCGAATGGCCCAAATAACAACTATGGCTTGTGTCCTTGTCTCTTGTAGGCATACATACCAATCTAGTAGACCGTTGTCCACCTCCCTATTCTAAGGTAGGAGGTGGGGGTGTTTGCCCAATGCTCAATTGCAGTCTAGATTTGCCTAGCGAACTGGCACTCTATGTCCATGAACAAGTGTCCAGTATCTCCATTTAAGTGTCCAGTCTCTCCATTTGGCCAATGTCATCGCTGCAATGGGTTGTTGGTTCAATTCCTCTTCTGTAGTAGTAAACAGACGAAGAATTTGCTACCTGTAGCCGCCCATGACTGCTATATTAGAGTAAGGAAAGGCGATAGAATGGAGCCTACAAACTGGAATTCGTACACAACTTGGCTCTATAATGCCCACTAGCAATTAGAGTCCACATCTTCATAGGGGTAGAAACGTCAAGCTATTTAGAATAGTCTCAAACAAAAAAAAAATCTTCAAAGTTTTAGATCTCGTCGAGCTCTACGATTTTGATATAAACTTTGTCATCATCCAAGTTTATTTGAAAAAGATATGAATTTATTTATACCATAGCTATTTTTTTTGGATGGGTTGACTTAGTCCGTCCATGCAAATCGATTTCTAGGGATGGTGAACTTAACAAAACCGTCTCTAGAAATCACCTTCTTTTTTAGAGACGGTTGACATAAGCAGCTGTCCTTGAAAATCTTATTTTCAGAGGCGATTTTTTAAAGCCGACCGTCCCTGAAAATAGGTATATTCTCAGTGACAGTTTACTTAACAGAACTGCCCCTCCAAATGTATTTTCATGGTGGTTTGTAAGCTACAGTGCTCCTCGCCATACATACTGGCGGGTTCTTATGTCGTCCGCCTCTGTTAGAAATAGGAGCCTTGTTCAAAAATCATTTCTATAATAATGAATTGCCAATGAAGCCATACATGCACTACACTAATGTGATTTTGTTCATGCACTTTGAGATGTGCCATGCGTGGTGCAGTTATCAATCCAATGTGAGTTGTCTTTACACAAGAACATGGCATGTTTTCCCCTGTATGCTTTAAACGTGCATGATTCATTGAATACTAATCACTTTTTTTTGAGGGAACACTAATCACCTTTAGCTTTGACAAGATAACATAGGCATCTTATCCTCGTGTTCCAGCATAATACTCGCCCCTGCTGCAAGAAACGCCTTCCTTTTCTAGATTATGCAAGAATCATCCACCTGCTCTCTGACAGTATGGCTACTGCATCAAAGCTTCCCATTCTGCCAGCCGGTACCATCAATGCTTTAGTTAGTCGGTACAAGTACACCTTTGTGCAAGGACAGAAGAGCACCCCAGCCTTGATAATAGAAGTGTTTTTGTTTCATCATGTTCAGTAGTTGAGTAAATTTTTCTGCTCGTTCGCTTTATTGCAGCGCGTGCCAATGCGCCGTGGCTCAGTGATCACTTCATCTTAAGATGCCCTATGAGAAGCATATTGCAAGTTATCCCCTGTTTCCTTCAACCTGCAGGTTGCCTTTTCTTCTTTGACCATATGATTCATTCCTTCATCCTTCTTAGCTTTCAGAGAGATGCATCCTTTGCGTGTTGTCCTAACAAGAGAATATGCCGCCTCTGTTCCAGTATTTAAGAGAGTACTGCAGTCCCCCTTCCCAGCTTTTGTTATATTTGCTGATATTTGCTTTGCTACCTCCAGCTGTTCTTGTTCTCCCATTTTCATTCTATCGCTTTCTTTGAGGTAACTAAAAAAGTGAGAGATTTCATCCTTTACGAACCACTGAACCAGTGACGGTGAGAAACGACAGCGCTCCACTCGTGACCTGACCCGCAGCGGCGTGATCCGCCCTATGTGGACAGCGACGCCAGCATGACCTGACCCGCGCGCCCCTGATGGTGGCGATGCAGCCCACCCCACAGCAAGGACGTCGAATCCTGACAGCGTTGTAGGTGAGCTGGCGAGGACGTCAAGCAGCCAAGGAGTAGGCTGGGGACGATAGCAAAATTAAGTATCAAGGCAAGAGCGAAGAACATAGGCGGCCAGGACTGCTTGTGGCCGGCAAGGAGGCAATTCCGAAGAGCGCTTACTGCTACGCACGATTTGCTGCATTCGTGGCTAATGTTTTTGCCTAGGTAGCACACGACCAAACTAGGAGCAACTGGCAGCAACGCTGAGCATCAAGTGGAGACCAATGGTGGTGGTCGTGCTTGAGCAGGGAGGCGGGTGGAGAAGAATGAGGTACTGGCCTATTGCTTTTTTGCTTCACGTGAAGAAAATAAGAAAGAGAGGCAGCTCGGTGTGCATGGCGATTCGGAGCTCGACGTGCCGCCGCGCGTCATCCACGTCAGGCTGCACTGTCTGCTGTGCATTATAATTCATAAGAAATGTGTCCAAACAAGCACAACACGATCCCATATAACTTATACATATTCTCCAGTTCTAAAAATGTATTATTGATTTTGGAGTGAATATGATACTTCCTTGGCCACTAAACTCACTATTACTTTCAAAGCGTGCTAATAAAAGTGTTCTTGTTGAACTCATGTTCATTTCTTGAGATAAATTGTCGTACAAGCAAAGCAATGCTCATTATCTAAAATAAAGTAAAGCAATGCTAGATTAAATAATGTCAAAATGCCCTTGGCTGGCAGTCTGGCACGGCTGTGCCTCCATCCTGAGATGCCTCGTGGTTTAGGGACGCACCCTGCAAGTTATCTCTTTATCTTTAAACCTGCAGGCTACCTTTTCTTCTTTGAGCATGATATGATTCATTACTACATTATTATCAGCTTTAGTCTTTAGCTTGCGGAGAGAATCATTTGTTTTTTTCTTCTCAGCTTTAGGGACTGCAGTCCCCTTGCCAGCTATTCGTTTGGCTGCCACCTTGTTCTTTCCCTCCCGTTTTATTATTCTTGTTTGAACATGGTACGATACATTCCTTCATCATTCTTAGCTTTAGTCTCGATCCTTTTTCTCCTTTGCGTGTGTTGTCCTATACAGGGAATATTGCACCTCTGCTACTATATATAAGAGAGCACTGCAGCGGACAGGTGCCTTCCCACTTCCCAGCTACCCGTTTTACTGCCATCATCCCCTTCTTATTCTCATGCTATATCTCTTCCATTCAGGTTCCTAACGACGAGAGTGTCTAATTAGAAAAAAAGAAATATATCCATCCTCCAGAAATCCTCCTCCCACCACCCAGCCTGTTTTTAGCCTGCTAGCTTCTTTTTTTTTTCTGTAGCCTGTTTTTCTTTTTTCTTTTTTTTTTGTCTTTGCTTCTCTATCTCTAATTGGATTTGGTTTCTGTTTAATAAATTTGCTGTAGGGGCTGCGGCCCCCTAAAAAAAGTTGTCCCATCAACACCACCACCACCACCACCCAAAAAAATTGATTTATTTTTCTTTGTTTTGTTCTTTCATATCTACAATAACATTTTTAATTAGCATATATATGGTAATTTTTTAAAAAAAATCCGTTGATTCCTATATCGTTAGTCTGCATTGTCTATCAATTTTCTTACAACCAATTAAAGAAAGAACCATTCCATTTCCTCCACGTCTTGTTGTTTTCAATTAGCTTTCTTCCAGCTCATGTTGTTTTCAGCCCTTTTTTTACCCTTCGTTATCAATTAGAAAAAATAGAAAAAACATTCTTTGTTTCTGGTTGTTCTCTTATACTACAACTAACGCTATTCTTACATTATCCTTCTTAATCTCATTTGTTTGATAATGTCGTCCTCCATGTCTAGCAATTTATTGCTTCTAGTGACAAATTGAAATACCAAACAAACAAACAAAAAAATGTACCGGGTCCGTCAAACTGAAGCCCAGCAGGTCATCCAACGATCCCAGTAACTTTTGAATTGTCATCTACAAAGCATCATCAAATTTTAGCACAAGGTAATAATACCGTTCTTTCTTGCTTCATGATTACCTAACGCTGGTAATATATTGGCTGCTCATCTTTTATCAGGATCATATCAAGAAGTGTGTGCTTCTGGAGAAACAACATATATTGGCAAATAGTACAACCCTCAGCTTTAAAATTTCTTTCTCGGTCAAGGAGTTGTCATCTCTGGGAATTTTGGAATAAACAACCATCCAAAGTCCAAAGCACTGAGGTGAGTATACACTAACTACAGCAGTGGTTAATATTGTCAATTGAACTCCTACATTGCAGTCTCAAATGATATTGTCATGATTAGCCTTTTTTTTTTAGTAAAGAAAGCTTTCAGCATCTGTCATGATACAAGCCGGCCTTAAAAGTACTTCGAATAAGTTCCGACCTTTTGACTATGTATTCCAGTGGCTATCAATCCGTAGATAAGTTCGACATCATGTGTCTACAAAAATATACTTAACCGGTTGTGCCAACTGCTGTGAAGCTGCCACCACAAAAAAACTTTAAGCCGGCTTCTCGTGGATAGACCAAGTGCTTAGCCAATGCATATTTGAAGAGATATCCTGCACAAGAGAAACATTTCTTTCTTTTCAAATATAATACCATTCCTGATTAGCCAAAGCCACAAACAAGAAGCAATGCTCCTAATAGAACTAACAGCTTTAGCTCTTTACTAATGCATCCTAACTATAGATGGCCACGAGGCCCGTGGCCCATTAGCACAACACAAGGTCCAATGTTTTGGCCTGGCTCAATGGCCACCATGCCAGTGCGCCTAGCCTAATGGGCCACCAACCTGGGCCAACACGACTAAGGTTAGCCCGACGTGGCCCATATAAGGTTGCCACCCCTTCCCTAACTCTAGCTCCTAGTTCCGGTCACCCCACGTTGGCCATTTGGCCTCCTGACTCAGCCGCCACTCTACTCACGCATCAGCTCCCTCACGCCCCTATCCTCATCACTCTCTCCTCCTCTCCCGGTCTCCTCCACCCTACCTCTCATACCCTCCGGTCTCACACGGACGTGGTGGCGCGGCCCGCAAGCCATTCACGGGCACGGTGGCTTGGCCCTCGGCCACATGCGGGCGAAGCAGCGCCCCATGCCACACGTGGTCGTGGTGCTCCCCTTAGCCGCGCAGAGGCGTCGGGATATGATGGTGCAACACCCCCTCACCTATCAAGTCCCGTTTAATCTACGCCTTAAGTGCTTTTAGTGGGTGGTTTTGCCTCACTAGGCCCACATGTCATGGGATCTCTTATACCAAAATACTCTATAACTTTTCCGTAAAATCAAATGAAAACAAACTTTATATCAAAGTTATAGAGCTCAACGACAATTTTGTAGTTGATAACTATTTTATTTTAGATTATTTAGAAACCTAAATATTTAATAAACAGTTACATGACTTCTAAATGATCTCAAATAAAAAAATTTCAAGGATCTAGCTGAGCACTACTGGTTTGGCGTAGATCATTTCTTCATCCAAAATAGTTAAGAAATTAAAAAATTTAAATTTCAAAATACGATAACTTAAAACTGATATTTGAGCCTCTAAACTAACTCAAATGAAGAAGTTCCCATGTACAAAGTTTGGTCTAGGCAGTATCAACGTTTGAAGTCATTTGAATAAATAAAAAATGAATTTTAAAATATGATAAATTAACATAAATATTTGAGAATCTAAACTATCTCAAATAAAAAAGTTGTTAGCTACACATTTATAGGTCACAATAAGGACTACAACTTTGGTATAGACAATGTGAACATTTGAAGTCATTTGAAAAATTCAAAAAATTGAATTTCAAATTTTGTTAAATTAAAATAAATATGTGAGCCTATAAACTATCTCAAATAAAAAATTTATCAACTACAATTTTATGGAACTGTTATGAGCTACAACTTTGGTGTAGATAGTGCAAACATTTGAAGTCATTTGAAAACTTAAAAAAAATCAAATTCAAAATATGATAAATTAAAACAAATACTTGGGCTTCTAAATGATCTCAAATAAAAAAGTTGTCAACTACAAAATTGTAGATAACATCGGGCTTTATAATTTTGACATAGAATCTGTCTTTATTTGATTTCATATAAAAAAGTTATAAATTATTTTGATATAAGAGATCACTTGACATGTCGGCTCAACGAGGCAAAACCACCTCTGAAATCACCTAACAAGTGACTAAACGGTTTTAGACGGGTAAGGGGGTACAATACCTAGTTTTACAGGTCTAGGCGTTATATAGATTTTGTCTTTAATGAAACCTACTAAGAGGAAGTTAGTAAACAACTATAAGTGAGGTTTTTGCTGAGGTGGAAGTGTAACAACCTAGCCCATTAAGTTAGCTCATGTAGCCAAAGTGGCACATGTGGAGTTGTTGGTGGGTTTAGTACCACCTTGGATGTTTAGGAGGGTGAGAGCCAGTTTGTAAGCCTTTTTGTTGTTCCAAACGTAGCACCTTTGGATTAACCGTTTTACACAAAACGAGGATGAAAGTGTAAGCGAGGTGCTACGCGTATGCAGACCCGTTCCACGTGCGAAGCTGGGCCATATAAGCAGTTTTTTGATGCAGGATGTAATAGATGGTATCGGAGCATCAACCCTTGCCGCATGTGCCCGTGGAGGGATGTACCAAGGGGTGGTCCAAGGCGTCAGCCCTTATGGGGGTGAATGTAACACCTAGGCCCATTAATAGTCTGTAGTAGTTATGAATAAGTTGTCCCATGTAGCCCAAGTGGTACATGTGGAATTGTTGTTGGTGGGTTTATTACCACCTTAGAAGTTTAGGAGAGCGAGGGCCAGCTTATAAGCATTATTGTTCCAAACGTAGCACCTTCAGGTTAACCCTTTTACACAAAGCGAGGACGAAAGTGTAAGCGAGGTGTTACATGTATGCAGACCCGTTCTACGTGCAGAGCTGGACCATATAAGCAGTTTTTGGACACAGGGTGTTACAGGAGGGTAGAGAGGAAGAGAGAGAAGAGAAGCGTCAACTGTGATGCACACGAAGTCAGGAAGCAAAGAACTTTATGCGAGGAGAAAATGAATCATGGGTGAACTAACCACTATATGAATGAGGTAATAGGTGACCTACAAATGTCTATACTATCAGTAGTGGGCTATATTATTATTATTGCTCTAAGGTCACTACATGTTCAAAGTGACACTTGTATCAATTTAACTGTGAGTGATTGAACATAGCCAAGCAAACAAGTTCAAATAAAAATATAAAAGTTGAAATTAAAATAAGATAAAGATAAGAATGGCTTAATAGACCACGAGGCCGTAGAGTGGGAGTCTAACCCACTCACTAATCAGACCTGGATTAAAATCATCATACCTCCTACCTTAACCGATTGATGGGGCTGCCCCCATATCCTTTCATTTTTAATTGGTCTGTGCATAATAAATAGAGAAACACAAAATGATTTCGAGAATTACCACCAATTCTCCAAAAGACAATCAAAACTACGTGGAAAGGATGTCGTTTCTAGTTAACTATTTTTATTTCCATTTTAGCCGTCTTTTCGTGTTAATAAACTGGATTCTTGCTCCTCTCTTATATGATATAGCAGTGCTCCTGCTGATTATTCCCAAAAAAACTGATTAAAGGACTTTTATTACTCACAGGTTGTGTTAACCAAGAATTTTTGGCCCTCTAATAAATAAGCATAAGTTATGGCATCATCGTTTTATGTTGACACCGAGACATTGCATAAATGTCGTGATGGTCTACGAAGTATCAACTTCTGGTATGTTATCTTCTTTTTTTTAAGAATCTAGAGGAGCCTTGGTCCTTATTGTTATTTTTAAGTATGTTATCTTTAACATATTTAACAGTTATTTGTACTGTATGAACGCTAGCTTGATATCTCTATATACTCTCTGCTCTGAAATATATTAGAAGGTAAAACAGACTATGCAACCCTTAGTTGAAGTGAGATACTATGCTTACCATATTTTGAGCATGAAGATAGATCGATGACACACATTAATGATATATGTATATGAATAAGACATGTGACATTAATAATTAGTAAGTGAGAGTTACTTCACTTATAATACTTATAATTTAAGATAATTTTTGAATGTTTTGGTACCTTATATATTAGGACAAAAGGAGTATATACTAATATTTAATTGATGCTACGACACATAGTCCAAAATAATTTTGTTAATTGTACCTAAAAACCTGTAATAACGTATCCAAAAGACTCTCCACGTGGCTCTTTATTGTAAATTTAGAAAACAAAAAAATAGATTTTATAGACTTCCTAAACCACTCTCTTTCTTCACTCTCCAAAATCACCCTTCTCACTGTCCACTAAGAACAACTCTAAGAAATTAACTAAAAACATATTCTACATATAATGATTTAGCTATGGGTACATTAGCTATAAGACACTCTTCAATGGTGGTATTTGTTGATGGACACTGCTCGATATTGTCTTTGCTAGAAGACACTCTTCAACAATGGTAATTGGCTCCTAGATACTATGGCTACTAGAATAATATTATCTAAAAACTAACCAAAATGTCCCTGACTATTATAGTATATCCTTTAATAGTTATCTAAAAAATCATAACTTTTTCATAGCAAGTTGGATATGAAGACAAACTTTATATCAAAATTGTAGTGTTCAATGAGGTATACAATTTTATAGTTGAAAAGTTTATTTAGAATATGAAAAATTCTATTTAAATTTCTAAATTTTGAAATTCAAATTTTAGAATGTCTAAAGACAAAATCCTTGATGTCTAGCAATTAATTGCTTGTTCTAGTAACAGATAAATTGATATACCAAAAACAAACATATGGTACAAGCTCCTTCAAACTGAATGCCCCCCAAGTCATCCGAGTCATTGATTTTCATCCACATAACATCATCGATTTTAGCACGAGGTAATAATATCCTTCTTCCTTGTTTCATTATTACCTACACTCAAAAAATGCAAGTAATGTAATGTAATGGCTGTGAGATGCTCTTGTTTTCTCAGGGTCACAAAGAAGTGAGTGCTTCTGGAGAAAACATATATTGGCAACCTTCAACTTATGAATTGATTTTTCGGTGAAGGAATTGTGTGACGTTATAGCACACGAAGTTATTCCTGGCAATTTTACCATAAACAACGACCCCATTGGCGAAAACAAAGGTAAAAAGTCTAACTACTTCAGTGATTAACATTGATTTCAAGTATACTCTTACAGAAATTTTCAAAACGATTATGAGAAGATTTATCCTGTAAAGCAAATTTTGTTCATCTTCGAGGTACTTATTGTTAAAGACTTAGAAGGTAACTTGATATAGAAGAATGACTTCGCTTGGACATTTTGTCAAATGTCAATTTATTGAAGTAGCATCTTGCTCCTATCAGTGGTGATGTTATCACTTAGAAAAGTAATTTATAGGGCAATTGATCTATATTTGCCCGTACTGAAAATTTTAACCTCTGGTCATAACGTGTTGTTCCCCTTTTTCTATTACATGGTCTAAAACACCAAATTAATAAATAGAATTAGTTTGTCGCAAGGAAATCATATATATGAAGCAACACATTAGTCACAACTCTACTATGTACAAATAAAAATGTTTTTGTGATTTTTTTATATAGGTCAAAATGTGGAGCTGATTCTATATCTTACATTCTGGATGTGTCAATTTGGGGTCATAATGGATCTAGCGGGGTACGACAGGTATGACCAACATACCCTGGCTCCCAGTACGTGTGTATATGTATTGCAAAAAAACAAAAACAAATTTATCTATTATTTAATTGTCCACTAAAAAGTCAAATAATTAGTATTGTAATTCTAGAGTAAATTTCACTAGCGATCCTCAAACTTGTCCAGAGTTTTCATCTAGGTTCCGATACATTCAAATTGAACATCCAACTACCATCCTGACCTCTGCTACACCACACATGCCCGCCTTACCTACATAGCCGTGTGGAGTTGCACCATGCTCACCCTACTACCCCACAACTGCCTATGTTGTATCGTCGGTGCAGTGCCACATCCACATTGCCACGCTTGGGCATATCATGCCCAACCTCGCCGCCATGCCTCGTGTTACACTCGCCCTACTACAATGTAGCAATGGCCCTATTGTTGGTGAGGGAGGTGAGGAAGGCTAGGAGAGTGAGAAACTGAGTGCGAGGAGATGGCGAGAATGAGCATGAGCTCCTAGGAGTTGGGGGAGAGGAAGGAGTGCGGCGGTGGCAGTGGTGGTGTTGAATGCAATGGCTGCAAGGCAGGGGCTGACACCACGGTGAGATGAAGGAGGAATGAGTCAAACGAAATCGAGGAAGACCATGGCGGCGAAGGCTTGGCTTGGACATGCAGCAAACGAGCATGGCATGGGTGGCCAAGAGGCATAGCAGGTCCTAGCTAGGTCTACACATCCTTCTTGAGCGCTACACCACTGTGGGTGGACGAATGCGGTGCATGCAGTGGGGTGTGTCTGCACAAGTGTGGTGGGCACAATGTAGTGTGGGGAATGGGAATGGACCAGGATGGTATAGTAATACAAGTTTAGGGAGTTGAGTGTGTATTTTGTAAGTATCAGAACCAAGATGAGAACTTTACAAGTTTAGAGAGCTGAATGTGTAATTTAAAAGCACCAAGACTTGGATGAGAACTCGGAACAAGTTTAGGGAACTGAATGTGCAATTCGAAAGTACTGGGACCTAGATAAGAACTCGTAACAAGTTTGACAACTGCTAGTGAAATTTACTCTTATTTTTATTTCCTTTTTAGCCATGTTTTCGTGTTAATAAACGCCTACAAATACTTTTGTTGCTCACAGGTTTTGTTAACCGAGAATTTTGGTCCTCTACTAAATAATCTTAAGTCATGGCATCATCGTTTTCTATTGACACCGAGACATTGCATTTATGGCGTGATCGTTTACGAAGTATCAACTTCTGGTATGTTATCTTTAACATATTTCTATATTTTCTTTAAATTTACAGCAAGCTTCAGTTATTCGCACTTTATGAACGCTAGCTTGATCTCTCTATATACTCTCTCTATTTTGAAATTTAAGGTATCATAAAATTTTTTATGACATATCACGAGGTAAAACAAATGATGCAACCCTTAGTCAGAGTGAGATATTCTGCTTACCATATTTTCAGCATGGAGTTGCATCATGATATACATTAAAGATCTGTACGCATGTGAATGAGGCATGGGACGTTAATAAATAGTATGCGAGAGTTAATTCACTTAGAATCCTTATAATTTGAGATAATTTGTTAATGCTTCAATATCATATACATTAGTAATCTTATGCAACACCAAGTTTAATAGCACATATATATGCTCACATTTTATTGGATTTGTTCTATGAATTAACGTTGTGGTAGACGACGTGCCCAGCAAAGCGCATATGCTAACTTCTCGTCAAGTTCGAGATTTATCGGCTCAGCTCAGTATCCTAGAGTTGCTCACAGAGATAGGATAAGCATGTATATATTCCATAGTGTTGAATGTGCATGCATGTATATATGTGAGCATCTAAGTCTATATTGTTTTGTTAAGAAAAAGAACAACACGATACGGGGAAAAAATAATTTTCTTATCTTTCGCATTCCTACTACCAACGGGAGCATTTTCACTCAGAAATATTATTAATATGAAATAGATTTGTCCATAAAATTAACATGCGCAAAAAGGCGATTTTGTATGTTCAGGAACAAGAACGTCTAGTATCGACTTCAGCCGAAGTGTTTATTACTTGTCTTCACACAGAGTGTTGAAAATCATACTCCACGTGGAGTAGAAATTTCTCGCTAATTAACAAGAAGCAAACTGTATGTAGGACTCCACGTGAGAATGACAAAGAAAAGGGAGTGTAAAAAAAAGAGTATAGCTAAGTACGTAGTTACTGACCCGTACGTCGAGAGCGCAAGTTGTTTGATCATGTACTTAACCGGTCCTTTTTTTCTATTTGTGCGGCCAGGCTGGATGGATATCTCAAGAGCCCTGCATATCGAGACTTGGAAGAAAAACTCAATCGGTTTCCATGGGTGATGTGGAATGTTGGGGTCGGACCCACAGCATGTTTCACACGAGCTATATCAAGCATCACTCGGGAGGTAAAGATCAAGACAAGTGGTCCCTTTGACCACGTGATAGAGGTGGACATGAAGCGAGCAGCAGCACAGCTGGCAGGAACGAGACTGAGCATTAATGACAAGCTGCATTTCAAAGTGGCACAACAGCTGGGGCTACTCGACCAAGACCAAGAGCAAGAGTACAGCAGGCTCGAGGAGAAGAATGACGAGCTGCGGTACTATGCCTACAACACGACGCAGGCTGGTGTCGCAGGATCACTCCAGAAGATGTTAAGTGGACCAGCACTTATACAAATAGCACAAAAGCTATCAACGAAAAGGTACATGCTGGTGGTTGAGAACCTCGACGAGCCCATCAACCCCATCCAGCTTGGTGCTTTCACAGAGGACTTGTGGCTTCCTCCTCCGGAGTGGGCATCATCTTTCTGGCTCGTGTCCACCACCTCCCAATATGTCTACGACAAGAGCAAGCCAGATTATGGCTGTGTCGTCAAATCCTTTACTGGGGATGATATACTGATTCTTACACTATACTCCCTGAAACAAGCGGCCAAGTACATCTCACGTGCGGTTGGCCAGCAGAAAGATGAGAAGTATTGGCATCACGTGGCTATCCAGTGCTTTCACTATGCCACCATGCTGCTCATTCCCCACAGTTCCAAAGTTGATAATAATCCACTAGACCAGTTTGATGTCCCGGATGACGTCATTAACTCAGACAAGTTGATCCGCCACTGGGCTTCGCAAGGCATCCTTCCTGTCATCAGAAAGCAAGGCATCCCGGATACTGCTGACAGCAAGTACAACGGCGACGGCGATGACATATATCAAGTTGGGAATGTCATTCTAGAGGCTTTCCGTGAGTATTCGTTGCTGCACCTGCCTTTTTCTCCAGCAAAACAAGGTGATGAAGCCACCAAGACTGCTGCGCACTTGTTAGCATATCATGGCCTCATAGCAGAGCACCTCAAATTGGATGCACTCTGTGAGGATAATAATCAACTCGACTTGTTGGAGTGCACACAGTGGATCTCACATGTGGGTGACCAAGGATGGTGTTTAAGCAGAGAGTGGCTGAGACGACAGGGATCCAGCGGCCCAACCGCACTAATTATAAAGCATTGCTCACAGCACTCAAAGCTGTTCATGAAGCTTGAATCCGATCATTTCTTTGCCAAGCTCCCCTGTCTTCGTCTTCTTGATCTCTCCTACACTCCAATACAATCACTTCCACCTTCAATCTGCTACCTCCAAGAACTCCAGTACCTTTCCCTCAGAGGCTGCTATAACCTCACAAATCCATTCGGCTTCCCTAGCACTGAAATTACTCATCTCAGTGAAATCAATAGCAGCAAAAAAAATCTTAACCTGCTCTACTTTGATCTCTCCTATTCAAATATAAACGCGTTCCACAGCGACTTCTTCTATAG
The DNA here is from genome assembly GCA_022457205.1 of Saccharum spontaneum. Classification (NCBI taxonomy): domain Eukaryota; kingdom Viridiplantae; phylum Streptophyta; class Magnoliopsida; order Poales; family Poaceae; genus Saccharum; species Saccharum spontaneum. The sequence continues at coordinate 31,512,137 of CM039601.1, read as the reverse complement.
CATACCTTATCTACAAGAGCTCTTCCTTGTCAAGTGCTCCAACCTTGAAGAATTGCCACCCTCCGTTGCTTCCTTGTCCAGTGTAGAAAAACTTGAGCTCACAGGGACTCAAATTAAATCTTTTCCTGGGCATATGTTTGAAGAAATGAAGAGGCTTGGATCAGCCAAGATAATCGAGAACAAGGAATTGTTTTTTGCACCAGGGTTGTTTTCTAAAGCAAGTGGGTTGACCGATTTACACATTGAAGGATGTGAATCAATTACAGAGGTAGAGGTAACCTTAGAGAGGCATCCAACTCTGAGATCTTTCACATTTATTTGTGCATCTCACATGAAGAGGTTGTCCTTGCGTGGATGTAGCAAGTTGGAGTATATTGATATTAAGGAGATGGGTGCTTTGGAGGAGCTTGATCTGTCTGCTACAGCTATCAAGGAGCTCCCAGACAGCATCCCTAATCTGCCAAAACTTAGAAAATTGCTTCTCTTGGATGTTCCTTCCCTGAGACGATTTCCTTGGCATAAGCTGCAGAGACTCCCGGATGTGTTTTGCTTGGATCAATGCTCAAACAGTACCATTAATCATTCGGATCATCAACATGGTGCTCAGGTGTGCATAAGTGATTCCAGATTGTTTTATAGCTTCAATGATGCCACCCGCGGTTTAGTAAGAGCTGGAAAACTTTTGACAACTTTCTATGTTCGGGTTACATCATGCAAGCCCACAAGCAGCAAGTTAAAGGATGAAGAAGACATGGTGATGATTAACAAGGTTCAGATGGCACCAGCAGCTTACACTGATGTAAACCGTCTGTTTCTGACGGACAGAGTCTCTATGGTGTCAATGGATGACGTACCTCCCTGTCGGGAGACTGAGCGTCACGTGGAGATCTCAGCTGCTGATCGGTATCCCCATGGTCTGAAGCATCTTCTGCAAGTCACAAAGTCGATTAGCATGTGGGATGATACTCATGTTTCTTGCCTCACTGATCTTAGTGATTTGGATGAGCTGGAGGAATGCAAACTCCGACGGTGCCATAAGACTGTGCTTGTCTTTCATGGAGACAAAAATACATATGACATGAGGAAGAATATGAAGAATGCATTTGTCTCCCATCTCAAAAGTCTCACCCATTTCTACTATAAACGGGACGATTATGTTCGTCCCTTCTATGCACTAAAGCACCTCGTCTTAGAGCACTGCCCGAGGTTGGAGGGCGTCGTGCCACGTTACTGTGAGCTAAGAAGCCTCGAGACACTGGACATCCTCTTCTGCTACAACCTCAAGGCAATTTTCTATGGCAGTGGCTTTTCTTCTTCTATTGCAGAATACACGCTCCCATGTCTCCGAAGGATACGTCTCCAGGAGCTGCCACTGCTGGAGCATCTCCACGTCGACAACCCCATGCTGACCGCGCCCGCGTGGGAGGAGCTCCACGTCCGCGGCTGCTGGAGCCTGAGCCGCCTCCCGCGCTTCCACCAACAACCAGACAAGGCCGTGAAGGTGAGCGGCGAGCGGGCGTGGTGGGACAAGCTGAGGTGGGACCAAGACGATCCGCACCGCAACAGCTACAAGCCCAGGCTTCCCCCGGCGTTTGCTACGCACCGCGAGCGGGTCATCATCGAGAGCTACCTCAGATGAATGAATGAGTACCATGCCCAAGCACAGGCTCGATCGATCATCCAGTTAATCGGTACGTCCGTCATGTGATTTCAGTTTCCATTATTACTTATCATATACTAGTATTGTCCACCCGATCAACTTCTAATATTTATTATTAGATTTATTTATTTTCTCCATTCCACAGCAGCGCATCCGGAGTTCCAGTCACCCACTCTATCACCATGTCTGCCAGCATCTTCAGTTCCACCAACGTGTACGCGTCTTCCAAGATTTGATTGGTTCCATGTGTTACTAGTTCGTCGCTCTCAGTGTGCAAGTACATATACCATACCTGTACCTATGGTATTTGTTTTTCAAAATAATAAGGACAGCGCATCCAGCGGTGGCCGCTGAACCAGATTCCACTGTGTTACATATTGCATCGTGTGTTATGAGATTGCTTCATTTTTCTACAGTGACCTTGCTTGCCGTGTGAAGGTAATGTACACTATAGTAACAAGTTTGCTTGCTACAAGTACGAAATATAGTGTCGGAGTGACAGCTCTGTCTCCATCTCCACATGCTAAATTGTTATATGTGTGTGCGCTTTATACGTGTTGTTGAACTTGTCGGTGTTTGATTCGTGCTTCAAATATCAAACTGGTATTCTTTTAGTTCGCTCCATGTGGAATTATGGTGGACGTAAAGCATGGTCACACAGTTTTAGATCTCGTCGAGAATTACAACTTTGATATAGAGCGTGTCTTTATGCAAGGTCATTTGAAAATTTTAAAAATTTGAAATTCAAATTCTGGGAACTTAATTTATATATCTGGAACCGTAAAGGATCTCAAACTAAAATTTTATCAACTAAAAGTTCTAGAACTCGTCGGGCTCCATAAATTTGATATAAACTTTATCATTATCGAAGTTCATTTGAAAAAGATATGAATTTATTTGCACCGCAACTATTTTTAAGAATGGTTGACTTTGTCGATCGTCCTTGAAAAGCGATTTCTAGGGACAGTGTACTTAACAAAACCGTCCCTAGAAATCACCTATTTTCTGAGATGGTTGACATAAGTAGCCATCCTTGAAAATCTTATTTTCAGAGGTGGTTCTTTTAAGCTGATGTCCCTGAAAATAGCTATATTTTCAGTGACAGTTTACTTAATAGAACCATCGCTGAAAATGTATTTACATGGTGGTTTGTAGTTACCGTGCTCCTCGCCATACTTACAAGTGGTTTCTTATGCCGTCCATCTCTATTAGAACCATACTTACAAGTGGTTTCTTATGCCGTCCGTCTCTATTAGAAATAGGAGTCGTGTTCATAAATCATGTCTATGCTAACGAAATGCCATTGAAGCCATACGTTCACTACACTACTATCATTTTGTTCGTGTACTTTGAGATGTGCCATGCGTTGTGCAGTAATCAATCCAATATGTGAGTTGTCTTTTCACAAGAACATGGCATGTTCACTATGTCAGCAGGTATTTATAGAGGTGGCTCATATGCATTTGTAGTCGTGGTTTTGCCAGCTGCCCCTAAGCAACCGCAGCTATAAATGCCCGGTTTGTAGGGGCGGCTAAATATCGAGCCGCCTCTACAAATCAATTTCCAAAAATCACGAAAAAATTGCCAAAAAATAGCAAAATAATTATTTTAATGCGGGGAGGTCCCCACTAGGCAATCACACAACTGCTACGTAGCCGTGGCATTTTTGCATGATTTTTGGAGACTTCGCGTCGGTTGCGATTCGAACCTGCGATCTCAGCCTCGCGTGCTCCCTCCTGTGACCTGTTACTTGTATCTATATTGCATTTTCCTTCCCCACGTACTATCCTAAATCGAGCATAAATGGATTGTTTGAGGCCCTAAACGAATTCAAATAAAAAAGTTGTCAACTACAATGTTTCATAACTTTTCGAGATCTACAACTTTCATTTTATTAGTTTCTCCATCCAAAGTCGTTTACAAAATTTGAATTTCAAATTTAAGAAATTCAAACGTAGTTTTCCTTGACAAGATGATTTCAAATCAAAAGGTTGTCAACTACAAAGTTTCATAACTTTTCGAGATCTATAACTTTCGCTTTTGCTGTTTGTCCATCCGAGATCGTTTAAAAAATTCAAATTTCAAATTTTTAGAAATTCAAACGTAGTTTTACTTGACAAGATGATTTCAAATGAAAAAGTTGTCAACTACAAAGTTGTATAACTTTTTGGGATATAAAACTTTTATTTTGGTTGTATTTCCATCCGAGGTCATTTGAAAATTTTAAAATTCAAATTTGAGAAATTCAAACGTAGTTTTCCTTGACAAAATGAATTCAAATAAAAAAGTTGTCAACTATAAAGTTTTATAACTTTTCGAGATTTACAACTTTTATTTTGGTCATTTGGTCATTCGACATAGTGATAGTAACATTGTTCATAAAATTTACATATCTCACTTTGTCGGATGAAGAAATGATCAAAATAAAAGTTGTAGATATTAATGAGTTCTACAACTTTTATGTTCTTGACTTTTTTAGCTGAAATCATTTAATATTTTAAAATAACGTTTGAAGTTGCAATTTTTTGAAATTTAAAATTCAAATAGATAAAACACAGTCACATAAAAAGATGGACAAAATAATAGTTGTAAGAACATAATAAATTGATATAACATGATTTTAGAAAATTTTAGGAAAAAGTCATCAAATTTGAAGTTAGTACGAGGGAGAAAGACCAGTTACAAGTTTTAGCTAGAGATTAAAAAGAGAAATCAGTATTCTTCAACAATTTCAAAATTAAATTTTAAACAATATTTTGAAGCAGTAAATGATTTCCAATGAAAAAGTAGTAAACAACAAAGTTTCATAACTTTTCGAGATCTAAAACTTTTATTTTGGTCATTTCTTCATCCGAGGTCGTTTGAAAAATTCAAATTTTAGTGCTTAATTTTTACTATCTGGTGTTTATTTGTAGGGGCGGCTCAATATTGAGCCACCCTTACAAATCCGATTTGTAGGGGCGGCTCGATATAGAGCCGCCCCAAGCCATTTGTAGGGGGGCTGATAACACCAGCAGCCCCTACAAATGGATTTTTGTAGGGGCAGAGCTGTCCCTACGAAAAAAGAGGGCGTTGCTATAAATCCTTTTTGTAGTAGTGGTTTTCCCTAGTATATGCTTTAAACGTGCATGATTCATTGAACACTAATCACATTTTTTGAGGGAACACTAATCACCTTTAGATTTGACAAAGATAACCTAGGCATCTTATACTCATGTTCCAGCATAATACTCTTCCCCAGCTGCAAGCAACGCCTTCCTTTTCCTAGATTATGCAACGATCATCCACCTGCATTGGTAGCTATTGGTATGCCTGCTGGGTGTCCATTGTTATACCTTTTCTTTAGAAGCGAAGAGCTTTAATTAAAAGACAAGCTGTTACAATCTTCCTGAAGCAAAGGTGTAAGGAAGCAAGGACAATTTTACCTGTCCTGCTAAACTGACCAATATGTACAACCAGAATATTTAACACAAGCATGTGCTGTAGCGGTATTAGCCCCTCTCCCTCTAAAAGAAACACAAAGCATCGTGAAGAAAAGAACTCAGCTCTCTGACAGTCTGACTACTGCTTCAAAGCCTCCCATTCTGCCAGCGGGTACCACCAATGCTTCAGTTAGTTGGTACAAGTACAAGTTACAACTCTATGCAAGGACAGAAGAGCACCCCAGCCTTGATAATAAAAGTGTTTTTGTTTCGTCATGTTCAGTAGTTGAGTAAATTTTTCTGCTCGTTCGCTTAATTGCAACGTGCCAATGCGCCGTGACTCAGTGAGCACTTCACTGTAAGATGCCCTATGAGAAGCATATTGCAAGTTATCCCCTGTTTCCTTTAGGGCTCGTTCTAAGTATGGCGAGAAGCGGTTTCTTATGTCATCTGCCTCTGTTAGAAATAGGAGCCATGTTTAAAAATCATTTCTATACTAATGAATTGCCACTAAAGCCATGCGTGGTGCACTACTACCATTTTGTTCATGTACTTTGAGATATGCTATGCGTGGTGCAGTTATCACTCCAACGTGAGTTGGTCTTTTCACACAAGGACATGGCAAGTTTTCCCCTGTATGCTTTAAACATGCATAATTCACTGAACACTATTCACTTTTTTTTGAGGGAACACTAATCACCTTTAGCTTTGACAAAGATAACCTAGGCATCTTATACTCATGTTCCAGCATAATACTCTTCCCCAGCTGCAAGCAATGCCTTCCTTTTCCTAGATTATGCAACGATCATCCACCTGCCTTTTGGTAGCTATTGGTATGTCTGCTGGGTATCCATTGCTGTAGAAGCGAAGAGCTTTAATTAATAGACAAGCTGTTACAATCGCCCTGAAGCAAAGGTGTAAGGAAGCAAGGACAATTACCTGTCCTACTAAACTGACCAATCTGTATAACCAGAATATTTAGCACAAGTATGTACCGTAGCATAGTATTAGCCCCTCCCTGTGAAAGAAACACAAGGCATCGTGAAGAAAAGAACTCAGCTCTCCGACAGTCTGATCATTGCTTCGAAGCCTCCGATTCTGCCAGCAGGTACCACACCAATACTTTAGTTAGTTGGTAAAACTCTGTCCAAGGACAAAAGAGCACCCCATCCTTGATGATAAAAGTGTTTTTGTTCCGTCATGTTCAGTAGTTGAGTAGATTTTTCTGCTCGTGCGCTTTATTGCAGCGTGCCACCGTGTAGTGGCCTGTGGCTCCGTGAGCACTCATCGTAATTCGTAAGATGCCAATGACATGGATACAGGGCCAGCTCTAGGGGAGGGGCAGCCGGTGCGACCGCCGGGGGCCCATGGGACAGAGGGGCCCATCAACATATATCTAATTAGTAGGTATATATTAGGCTCCACTAAAAAAGGATATATATTAAGCACATTTCATTTTGGAGGCTCAACAATTAGCGCCTAGTGCATTGCTGACGGTTTCTATTCCTGTAGGTACTACGCTAGCAAGCATCGACATTTTATCTTTCATGCCGTGACATCTAATCGCCCGAGCCCGATGCGGCATGCAGCGACGCTCTGCCTTGACGCGACTCCTCTCGCCTTCTCAGCTCTTGCCATTGCCAAATGCAGAGACTGCGAGACGCCGACTTAGCTCGGCACTCGATATCTCAGACCAACCCGACGTAGCTGCGAGCCCGATACGAGATCATGCGAGGACAGGTTTAATGGCTTGGCTATGTGTAGCATCGTAAGAAAATTTTGGACAGTATATTTGGTACTATTCTTGAATATTTTGAATCAAAAAATACACAAAGACAATTTTTTTACAAATCACTGAAGCATTATTGTTTTATTTGAGATAATCATAATAGTTATCGTATCTTTTATATGAACTAAATATACACTACATGTTATATTACTATGTAATTTAGCTACCATATAAAAAAATTAATTTAAAGGGCCCTTATGTCTTGTTCGCCCAAAGGCCCTCAAAATTATAGAGACGGCCCTGCATGCATATTGCAAGTTATCCCCTGTTTTCTTTTACCTGCAGGTTACCTTTTCTTCTTTTTGATGATATGATTCCCCTTCATCCTTCTTAGCTTTCAGAGAGATGCATCCTTTGGGTGTTGTCCTAACAAGAGAATATGTAGTACGTCCCCCTTCCCAGCTTTTGTTATATGCGGCTGTGCTAAATGGCGAACGTTCACTAGAAGGCCAACTAGCGAACAATTTTCAGACATCCCACGACTTTCCTTTTTTGGCAAAAAAAATTCCACAACTTTCCTTTTTAGGAAAAATTTCTACTTTTAGCAAAAGAAAAAAAAATTACAAATCCAGACACATAACTTCCATTTATAAACTTATACGTCTAACTTATAATCTAACTTATACATATAACTTACGTGATCTTCAACAATTCTAAGTTACGCTCATAACTTATACATTTAACTTATTACGTGGAAACACATATCTTACAACGTTTCGAAGTTACAATCTAACTTATACATATAATTTTTACGTATAACTTAGGTACCAGAACATCGAAAAAAACTTATACGCACAACGACTACAGTATAGGAAAAAAGTGTGAAAAAAATTCTTCGAAACATATTCAAGTGGGATCTAGTTTTGTTCGTATCTTCGCGTAGAACACACTGGTGCTGATGGAATTAAAAATGAATATACGGTTCAGAAATTATAGCATTCTGAAATAAATGGCTCACTTTTTTTTAAGACAGTCTGATGTCAGCGAGCTACAGAGTTGAACCTCGTCCGTCATTCGCTGGGTTCTGGACTGGGCGAACGACCGCCAAATTGGATTTGGGTGTTATATGTGCTGATATTTGCTTTGCTGCCTCCAGCTGGTGTTCTCCCATTTTCATGCTATCGCTTTCTTTCAGGTTACTAAAAAAGTGACTCTACTCGTCCGGCATTGACCCAATCCCGGCAGCGGCGCGATCGGCCTTATGTGAACAGCGACGCCAGCATGACCCGACCCGTGCGCCCCCGACAGCAGCGGTGCGGCCCACCCCACCGAACGCCCCCTTCCTCCCCACCCAGCAAGGACGCATCTCGAAGCCCGACGGCATCGTAGGCGAGCTGGCGAGGATGTCAAGCAGCCAAGGAGAAGGCCGGGGACAATAGCAAAATTAAGTAACAAGGCAAGAGGTAGCAATGAAAATGGATGAAAACAGATGGAAAAAAAACCCTACTTCTACTTCCGTTTCTATATTTTTTGGCGGAAACGGGATCGGGTTCAGAAAATATTGATTTGGAAACGGAATTGGGATATGCAGATGCACAGAAACGAACAAATATGGATGGAGAGCCGGAAAATTAAGTTAGAATAATATGATTAAATATTCATGAATATACATGAGCAAAGTCACAAATTAATATATACATACGAAGTTATTGGTCTAGTATTCACTAGCATGTCATGTGTTAACATGCATAATTGGTGATTAATAGGTGTATGAACATATTAATTTCTACGCATCTCATATAGATTTAAAACGGGATGAAAAATAGAATAAATACGGGTCAATTTCGGGTGAAAACGGGATTCCGCGGAAACGGACGGAAAAATCTCTCTCCCGTTTCCGTAAATATGGAAATGGGACCCCGCAAATACAGAAACAAACGACAAAAGTGGAAAACGAAACAGGTCGGAACGGGAATTTTTTGTCCGTTTTCAACACTAGCAAGAGGGAAGAACATAGCTAGGCGCCCAGTACTGCTCGTGGCCGGCAAGGCGGCGACTCCGAAGAGCGCTTAGCCGCTTACTGCTACGCACGATTTGCTGCATTCCTGGCTAATGTTTACCGAGGTATAGCACACGACCAAACTAGGAGCAACTAGTAGCAACGCTGAGCATCAAGTGGAGACCAACATTGGCGGAGCCAGGAATTTTCAAGAGCCTGGACGTGACAGTACGCCAAGCTAACAGTGACAAGCAATGCACATGAATATATTATATAACATACATATAAAATTAGGTGTTGACACCGTTTTTTATCACGTGTCAAAATGATCGGAGTGAGCAGGAGGAAAGTTACTGTATACGGCGATAGAGGGGTGCCGATGAAAACCAATTTGTAAGGATTGTTGCCGATGAATGGTGGTGACCGATGGGAAGGTAGACTTAGATTCGGAGGCGTTGTTGATAAGATTGGAGATATTATTGCCGATGCCGATAAAGGAGGATTTGAAGACTGCTGCCGATGAAGCTTGTGATGACAGGAAGCATGCCGATAAAGGAAGATTTGAAGACTGCTGCCGATAATAACAGGTAGCGTGCCGATGGAGAGGAGAATTGCATCGTAATCGAGGCAGACAGGGAAATAGATAGGTGTTAATTTCCTTTTTTATATTTGTTAAGAGTCTGATTCGTGTAAGAGTCACGTGTTTCCTTAGATATTGACTCGGTGTCCTAGTCGTGTTTAGTTATGTTTCTTTAGATCATGATATAAATATAGATTGAGGGGCAATGTAATAGATATATCAATCAATATCAAAACCAATTTTTACTCCTATTTGCATCTACTTACTTTTCGGCGACTTCGTCAATTTGCATATTTTTCGTTTTTACGAGTTCTCATCGATTCGGCGAGCTGCATCGCTTCAGTGCGACCTTCGGTGATCCTCGAGTTCCGCGTGAGTACATATTGGCCGTGACTTCTGGGCGTATCGCTGTTGTTAGGACCAAAGTGCTCGTATTTTTATCCTTGTCGATTAACAGGTCAAATCGACTGGCACGCTTTGGATATCGATTCGGGTATTAGCCCTTTGTGTTTGCAGATCCACTTTTGCATCAACATATCTTTTGGCACGCTCGATGGGACCAATCAATCTAATCAATATGTTCAATCCTGAGATTGATTCGGAGAACATCATCGTGGTATCAGAAGAAGATCTTAAGGAAGAGCAGAAGCAGGCTATGGAAAAGGCTATAGAAGAATACAGGCAGCTTTGCCTGAAATCGTTTAGCCTGAACAAGAGTGGACAAGTCATCCAGAAGCAAGATTTGTCGTTGCCTCGGCAGGTTACCTTTGACTCCAATCCTGATAAACTTCAAGAGATGGTTAATTCTGCAGTAAATCATGCTTTGATTAATCACTCCAATGTGATGTCCAATACTGTTCATAATGCTGTGGTTCGAACTCTCAAAGAAGGACAAGCGTCACCGCATTACGTTGGGCCTGCCTATCACCAACCAGAGCCGGCATCTATCAATACTCCATCGGCTCCCTCGGCCATTGTGGGTACAGAAGTTACTTCCTCTCCAGTATCGGCAGGCTTACCTAATATTCAATCTACACCGATGCGATCAGATCCGGTACTATCAGGAGGACGAGTTCAGCTTAATACAAATCTATCGGCATCAGCTATGTCAGGCCCTGTGTCTCAGAATAGCCAGATTCCTACTAATTGGTGGGGATATGGTATGCCTCCAGAGTCATCTGCTTTTAATCCTGAGTTACCTCAAGTATTTGATGCAGTAGGAAAAGTTCCTGTACCATCGGCTGTTTCACCGATGGCTCAAGTGGCTCAATATGCCACATCAACTACTATGCAACCGACTCCAGGAGGTTTCAAGATGCCTTTGGTTCAAACACCCAATTCAAGTCCATCGGCAACCTTACTGCCGATGCAGCAGAAGGCTCCTGTTATGAGGCAACCTGGAGTCCAGTTCATGCCTCAAGCTGGTTATAATTATCCAACAATATCAGCGAGTTACCAGCCATCAGTAAGTTTTGTACTGATGAGTTCTAATAATGGTTGGTTAGGACAGTTACCTGTTCAGCATACAGTTCAGCAAAATCAGTAGGTTGCAGGGATTCAGCAAGGTCATATGCAAGCTGGTTTTCAGAATCAAGCATCGGCAGCTCAGCCGATGAATCCTTTCCAGCAGGTTAATGGATCACAAGTAACGGCAAATATGCCGATTGCTGGAGATCGTGAGCCACCAAGATACATGGAGGGATATCAGCAGGCACCTCCTGTAGAAATTCAGCCAGTTCGTCAGCAGGAGGCTGATGCTTTTTGGGCCAATAAAATAGCAGAAATTATGAGGGATCAGTTTAAGATAAAGCCTAAGGTCAATACTTATTCTTATCAGACTCCATACCCTCCAGCATATGATTTAATTCCTCTCCCAAATCGGTATAAGATACCAGATTTCACTAAATTCTCTAGGCAAGATGATACATCAACAATGGAACACATCAATCGCTTCATTATTCAATGTGGAGAGGCAGCTAGCAGAGATGAATTAAGAGTTTGATTATTTTCATCGTCTTTGTCTAGATCAGCATTCACGTGGTTCATTTCATTACCGCCAAATTCTATTATTACTTGGGCTGATCTAGAAAAGCAATTTTATAAATATTTCTTTGCTGGAATCCATGAAAAGAAGCTTACCGATTTGGTAAAATTGAGACAGCGTAATGATGAATCAGTAAAAAGCTTTGTGCAAAGGTTACGAGATGTAAAAATAAGTGTTACAGCCTAGTGCTGGATGATCGAAAGCTTGCCGATGTGGCTTTACAAGGATTGTTACCACATCTTAAGGACAGATATGCTTCTTAGGAGTTTGAAAGCCTGAGTCATCTTGTGCAAAGGATCTCTGATAAAGATACTAGGGTTTTTGAGCCTAAAAAGAATTGGAGTAAGAAAGTATCATTTGTTGGGGAGGTAGAAGATTCTGATTCTGATGAAGAACCAGTATCGGTTTAGCTGAGTGGGCTAAGAATAAAAAGCCGATATCTTGTCCCTTTGGTCAGAAAGAGCCAGAAAAGTTTACTTTTGATATCACCAAGGCCGACAAGATATTTGATCTTCTGCTTCAAGAGGGTCAGACTAAGCTGTCACCTAATCATATGATCCCATCGGTAGAAGAGTTGAAGAAAATCTTGTACTGCAAATGGCACAATGCAACTTCACACAGTACAAATGAGTGCAAAGTGTTCAGGCAACAGTTACAATTGGCTATTGAATCTGGGAGAATTAAGTTTGGTAATTCCAAGACCCAGAAGCCGATGAAAATTGATCAACACCATTTTCCAGCAAATGTGTTGGATGCCAAGGGTAAGACCAAGGTGTTGACATCAGAAGCTGCTGAGAAAAAATACATCAGTGGACCCCCAGCATCAGATAACTACCAATGATACAAAAAATAAGGGTCTGCTGGGAGAAAGTAGTAGTTCCGAAAAACCCCCTCGAACTGGCATTGTGATTATCCATCAAAGATAGCAGGAGGGTTGGCGTCAGCATAGGGACCGATATCGACAACAGCAAGAAGAGAGACGTCAAGAAGAGTGGTATCGGCATCAAAATCATTGGAGGTGCCCGTTTTTCATCCATTGCTGGGAAGAAGGTATTTAATTGCCAACTGTTGAAAATTGCCCTGAGTGCAATGGTTATTATGGGGTCAATCAGTCAGAAAGAAGGTTTCAACCTGGTAATCAGGGTTTATCTATCAATGAGCCGATTAGAGGCAGAGCATCAGTGCATGATCGGCTGGGGGTAGACTTAGTGTACATGAAAGGCTTGGTAAACGCACTGGATATTTTCTAAGGAATCAAGAGGAGCTTGAGGAGATGGCAAACGCAAGAGTTCCCGATAAAGAAATATTCTACAGGGACCCTAATATACGTTGTGTAGAATTAATTGGGACCTGTTATCAGCCGGTTTGGATAACCAAGTTTCCTCGATGGTGCCCTGAGGGTCTGACAAAGACACAGAAAAGGAGGATCCAGCGTGAGCGTCAGGAGGATTTATACCGAGAGGAAAATTCCTCCAATGAGAGGTCCGGTCATCAGCAGTGGCAGTTAAAACACAAAAATAAGGGTCCATCGGCAGATGTTAATATGGTGTTTATGTTGCCGATGGAGTTTCTGGCACCATCTAATGATGAGGAAGAAGTTGTTCTCTCTGATCAAGTAGCTCAGTTGACACTAGATCCAATGATGGCTGTTTTTGAGAAACCTACCGATGATGAGAGACAGCATTTTAAGGCTTTGTTTGTGAAAGGCAGAGTTGATGGGCAACCTGTATCTAAGATACTTATCGACAGAGGGGCTGCAATTAATGTTATGCCTTATGTGATGTATCAGAAACTTGGTAAGAGAGATCAAGACTTGACCAAAACCGATATGATGCTGAAGGATTTTGAAGGCAATATGTCACCGGCTAAAGGGGCAGTATGCGTTGAATTGACCATCAGCAGCAAAACCTTGCCGACGATGTTCTTTGTTATTAATGACAAGGGTGCATATAATCTGCTTCTAGGAAGGGATTAGATTCATGCTAATTGTTGTGTTCCTTCTACAATGCATCAATGCCTCGTACAGTGGGTTGGGGATAAGATTGAGGTTGTCCCTAATGATTCTTCATATATCATCGCATCGGCAGAATCAGATACTTATGAACGAACCAAATGCATATCAGGAGAAGTTTGGAAAAAAGAGTTCCTTAGAGTTGTTGATTATGAAATTCTATCGATCCAAGCAGTCAGTTCTAAAGAAGAGTTTTAATGGATAGGTTTGCCGATTATGGAAAATTAGGTCAAGGGTTCACATCGGCAGATGATTTAGTAGAAATAGATATTGGTGATGGTGATAGGCCAAGACCTACTTTTATTAGTGCTAAGTTAGATTCCAAGTGTAAGCAACAAATAACCAATTTATTAAAAGAATATAAAGATGGTTTTGCTTGGGATTATACCGAGATGCCTGGATTAGACCGATCGATAGTTGAACATCAGTTATCTAGTAAATCTGGATTTTGGCCACATCAACAGCCAGCGCGCCAATGCAACCCTAATATACTTCCTGACATTAAAGCCAAAATAACTAAATTAATTGAGGCAAAGTTTATTCGGCAGTGTCGATATGCGGAGTGGATTTCTAATGTGGTTCCTGTTTATAAGAAAAATGGAAAACTTTGTGTTTGTATTGATTTCAGGAATCTCAACAAAGCCACTCCGATGGATGGTTATCCAATGCCGATTGCTGATTTGTTGATTGATGCTGCAGCCGGACATCAAATTATCAGCTTCATGGATGGTAATGCAGGTTACAATCAAATATTCATGACTGAAGAAGATATTTCCAAGACTGCTTTCAGATGTCCAGATCATGTGGGATTGTTTGAGTGGATAGTCATGACGTTTGGTTTGAAAAATGCCGGTGCTACTTATCAAAGAGCTATGAACTTTATTTTTCATGAATACATCGGCACATTAGTGGAGATCTACATTGATGATGTAGTGATCAAGTCTGGAGATATCACAAAACATCTAGCCGATCTACGAAAGATACTGGAGTGTACAAGGAAGCATGGATTGAAGATGAATCCTAATAAATGTGCATTTGGTGTATCAGCAGGTCAATTCTTGGGTTTTATGGTGCATCAGCGGGGTATTGAAATCATTAGGAAGTCTATTGATGCTATTAACAAGGTGGTTGCTCTTGCCAATAAAACTGAATTGCAATCTTTGATAGGCAAGATTAATTTCATTAGAAGATTCATATCTAATCTATAGGGTAGGATCAAGGCTTTCAGTCCATTGCTTAAATTAAAAGCCGATCAGAAATTTATATGCGGAGCTGAGCAGCAGTTAGCTCTAGATGAAATTAAGAAATATTTAATAAATCCTGCGGTGCTAGTTCCACCTCTACACGGGAAACCTTTCAGTTTGTATTTGTCAACTGATGATACCGTTATCGGTTCAGCTCTTATTCAAGAATTTGAAGGAAAAGAACGTGTTATTTATTATTTGAGCAGAAAATTAGTGGATGCTGAGACAAGGTATTCGGCCATCGAAAAATTATGTCTGTGTCTGTACTTTTCTTATCAAATTAAGACATTATTTGTTATCTGCCGAATGTACTGTCATATGCAAAGACGACGTGGTCAAGTATATGCTGTCGATGCCGATATTAAATGGTAGAATCGGCAAGTGGATTTTGGCGTTATCAGAGTTTGACCTACGTTACGAGTCAGCTAAGGCAGTTAAGGGGCAGGTTATGGTTGATTTTGTCACTCAACATTGCAATACAGTGAACTCTCTGGAGGTTGCTCCTTACATACTTTTTTTCGATGGGTCTACATGTGGTGAAGGATGTAAGACCCTAAAATTTTGAAAGAATTAAAAATAGGAAAAATATAATTTTTATGTATTTTTGTGAGCATGCAAACTTAGAATAATAATAATTTTTATAAATTTAAAATCAAATATAAGGGTAGAAATATGATTGAGCATTCATGCTGCTGCATTTAAAATTTTGTATTGAGTGGTTTGAATTAAATTCAAAATGGATTTTAAAATCTTTTGGAAAATGGTTCTGAAAAACTGGAAAAGAAAAAGAAAAGGGTTTATTTTTCTTCTCGGAATTCGGCCCGGTCCAGCCAAAAGCCCGCCAGCGCCTCTCTTCCTGGGCCGACCAGGTCGCGGCCGGCAGCGCGCCCCGCCCGCCTCTCACAGCGCGCGGCCCATTTCTTTCTTCCCCCGCGTCCCGCTTGGGCCGAGCCCAGCCAGCCGCCTGGACACGCGCGCGCTTTCCTTCCCTCTCCATCGCTGACATCGTGGCCCCATGTGTCAGAGCATCTTCTTCTTCCTAACGCCGACACTGGATTTCCCTTTCCAAGTTTGCCGATGCTGAATCCATCTCCAAATCTTTCTCCTTCCTTTCTTGGAGCCGCCTCCGGGCTATAAAAACGAGATGCCGCACCCCCTCCGCATCCATCCAACCCTTTCGCAGCATCAACCGAGCTCCCGAGACGTCACCGCGAGCTAGGAGCCATATCTTGTCGCCACCGTCCGCCTCTCCGAGCCACATGCGCTCCTCGCTTCGTCCTCGGCCACGGTTTTGCCCTAGGTGAGATCGCGTTGAAGTTATCTACCCGCAGGTTCTATCCGTTTGCGATTTGATCCACTGTAGCGTGAGTTAGGCCACTCCGGCCGTGGCGCCGCCGCGGGAGGTCACCGTCGGGCTAAATCCGGCCGGAGCGCCGTCGGCTTCCTCTCCCGATCTGCTTTGGACCGTCGGATCGGAGATCGACGGCTGTTAAAAGAAGATACTGATTCTCCTGTGAATCTTGCTAAAGAGTCCGTGTGATTTTTAAGTATATAACCCGCAGTCCAAAGAGCATTCTCAGTTTACGTTTTCTTTTTCGTAAAGCGTATTTTGATCGCGTAACTTCAGAAAATACGTTTTCACTTATTTACAGAATTGCCATTATGTTAATTTGTGCGTAGAATCTCTGTTTTAACTCCGATTTGACCCGTTCAAATTGCGTTAGGTTCATATTTGTGAGCTCTACATGTTGGTAGTACTGTATAGTAGGTTTGTGATAATTTATTTTCGATTTTACATTAAAGTAATTATTTTTCTATAGGAAATCATCGTAAATTCATAACTTCGTCGTTTTAGCTCCGTTTTTTTCGTGATTTTTGCGTCTGTGTGATCCTAGCGAGTTGTAGATTCGTTTTAAAGATTTTTTATATTATTTTCTTACTGTTGGTGTACTGTTCTAATTATAGTCTTGTTTGTTTATGCATGATTGCCTGTGGATGTCTGTTGTTGCTGTTGTTGATCGAGTATAGACGGTGAGCAATTCATTGGGGATCAAGAGTCATTCTACGAGCAAGATCTTCAGGACCAGTTTGAGCAAGGCAATTATAGCATGGGATTATCCTTGTTGTCCTAATCACAATATGTAAATAATATCATTATGCATCTATTCCCTTGTTAAGGATGACTTAGTGTTGATCTTATACCTTGATACCCATTATATTGCATTGAGTAGTATGGCTAGTGCTTAAACATGGACTATGATCATGTAAATTGATTAATGGAATATGCAACAAACAATAAAAGATGATTTTGATTAATGTTTAAAGGGGATTAGAGCATGGGGTTATTTTTGATGCTCTAGTTACTCTCCATAAGGACTCATCTATAAGCGAACATCCAAGATTTATAGTATAACTGTGGGGGCTATATGGCTCTGGCTTTAGTCATATAGAAGGACATTTTCTAGCTTGTTAGTGGTAACCTTTTTGGCGTAAGAATGGCTTGATGAATCGGGTATAGTGCGGCCACTGCCCTTATGTGTATAGGCTGCGTGTTATTGTGCCATTTGGAAGGGGGGCTCTACATCTGTTTGTCAAGTGAATCTAATGGCCCTAACTTGTTAGACGAACCTTCGAAAGACTTCATAGTGTTTCCCTGCCTGCTCACCTTGGGAGTGTTTTGGGAGTAATTAACCCAGGAATATGGGTAACACGACTCACAGTGAAAGTGTACAACCTCTGCAGAGTGTAAAACTGTTATAACAGCTGTGCTCACGGTCACAAGTGGCCTTGGACCCTTATGGAATATTTTATAATTATTAATGGTTATGTTTTTGCTATTCATCAATCATTTCACATGGATCATATGTTTATTGTTTATATTGAGACATATTGATGCTATTGATATGCTAAAATTATGCTAACTAAAAGCTACATGCTGATAAACCAATGTTATGCCTTTGAGCCTCATGAGCCCCATGTTACATTTGTTGAGTACGAGATATACTTACGCTTGTTTATTTTTCTTACTTGGATAAAAATTCTGGATGGGTAACAGATGGTGCTAATAGTGGCTACTACTCCTACTGCCCTGAAGATTACTAGACTTGCAGTCAACCAGTCAATGTGCCTGTGATTGGAGCTACCACGAGAGATTAATATTTTTACTTCCGCTATATTTGTGTAAATACTATGTGTTAAATATCGTGATGTAATAACATTTGTGATGATACTTCCGTTATAATTTGTTAACTTATGTGTGATTGATCTCTGGGTACACATAAGGGTATGCACTCCATTTGGTCTGTAAATGGGTGTGACAAATTGGTATCAAAGCTTTTGTTGACTGTAGGACGCAAGCCTAGCTAGAAATGGTCGATTTAGTATCTTCTTTACACTATTTTTATGCTTATTATCTTGCTCTTGTTATTTAATAAATTTTTATGCTTCTTATGTCTCATTCTATTACGAAATTTTGCCTCTATTCTAACTACATCTAAAAATTCTGTAGATTGTTCGTGACCGTAAGACTGCCCGCATCAGCTCTGGAGGATACTACCCACCTCGTGCTCTACTTGCACCTAAAGAGCCACAAGAGCAAGCACCCCAGGAATAGGAGCAGGCCCCTGAAGCACCAATCCAAGCACCAGCACCTCCCCAGGAAGAGCCCGAGCCTGAAGAAGATCCAGAGATCATTGAGATTGAAGATGAAGAGGAGGAGGCTAATGAAGGAGGGCAACCCCCGTCTCCACCACATCATGAAGCTGCTGGAGATGTGCCACCTCCTCCAATGGGGTGGACTGTGAAGATCTACCACAAGAATAGAGGGAATGCTGTCTCTCATCTTCGACTTGTGGGAATGCTCACTGCCTACTTCACTGATTAGCATCTAGTTGTGGAGTACGTCTGCTGGGAGTACACTCATCCGCTGGAGGACACATACTGGAAGGCAAGGGCAAGTATTTTTACACATAAACAAGAAAAAGGGGCGTACCAGCTAGACAGGATGTTTTCTCACATGGGTCGTCGAGCTACCATAGAGGATAGCATTGAAGATGCCGCTTTTGAAGCATGTATGGGCCTCCGCTACCTTCGCTTTAACAGCATGAAGCATGACATTCATCGTTACTTCCCTCGTGCACACCCCGACCTTGGATGGGCTATGATAGATCCAGTGCAGCTAGAACCACTACCTCAGGTGATGGTGAACCTTGTCTATGATATGATGGAGAGGAAGCTGCAGTTAGAGGAGATGGTGAAGGCACAAGGGAAGACCATCAAGAGGTGCCAGGCAACCATTGATGAACTCCGAGCAAACCAAGGCATGTCCAAGATTTATGAGATATTAGAGCATGAGCCACATCCTTAGGAAATAGGAGTCCCTTATGTAATAAAAACGTTCTTAGTAACGTCAGTTGAGTCATCGAGTCTGTCGTGTGGTTTGAACTTTAGTGTGTTAGTTGCTTTATTATTATGCTTATGTGTGAGTTGGATTTTTGTTATGAGTGTTGGGGCTTGTAGTCATGTCTACAAGTTCCATTTTTAAGAATAATAAGTTTAATAGTCAAGGAAATAATAGTTGGGTTTGGTATTATCACGTTTCTGTCCTCGCTGTTTTCTGGAGCAGACTGCAATGTTTCTGCTATGTTTCAAAAACGGTTAATGCAATATTTATGAACTTTTTATGAGAGAAACTAGACTTAATCATCTTTCAAATGCCACTCGAATCACCTTTTTATCTGATCTGGTTCGAGAGATATAATTGTCACAAGTTAAAGTTTCTGCACAGTCTGGAATCTAGAACAGTTTCTGTTACGCCTTATTTTTCATTAACTTAACGACAGAATTTGATCTTGAGGTCTGAATAAAAGTTGTGGATAATTTCATAAGCTTTCCAACCATATAAAGCATGCCTCTTTTGGAGTTCTGTAGCTCGAGATATGATTGAAATACTGAACTGTCAATATTGCTACTCGTCCAGAAAACTTTCAGATCTCATTCTTTATCTTATAAGTGGTTGATAACATGGAATTTTTAAAGTTTGTATTTTTATGGATGGCAGATGGCCGGAAGAGGAAGAGGCAGGGGTCATGGAAGTGTTCCTCCAAATCCACCACCACCACCGCCACCAACTATTGAGCAACTGTTGGCAGTGCAGACGCAGCTTATGCAACAACTAGTGCAGAATCAGCAAAATCAGTCAGTTGCTGGGGCTCAACCACATGATAAAAGTGGTGAATTTTTGAAGGGTCGTCCCCCAGTGTTCACACATGCCACTGATCCTTTGGAACCCAATGATTGGCTTCGTGCTGTGGAGAAGCAGCTTAATATTGTACAATGTGATGACCGGCAGAAGGTGTTGTTTGCTTTTGGACAACTCCAGGGAGAAGCTTAGGATTGGTGGGAATCATATGAATATGGTCGCCTCGCCAATGCTCTCGCAATCACTTGGCAGGAGTTTAGAGAGAACTTCAGAGCTTACCATATACCTGAAGGAATGATAGAACTAAAGGCGGGGGAATTCAGGAACTTGACCCAAGGGTCAATGTCTATAGCTGAGTACCATGACAAGTTTGCTCAATTGTCACGATATGCTCCACATGAAGTAGCTAATGACAATGATAAGCAGCGCCACTTCCTGAAGGGATTGTATGATGGGCTACAATTACAGTTAATATCCAATACCTATCCTAACTTTCAGACGCTTGTGAACCGCGCTATCGTGGTGGATAACAAGCGCAATGAGATGGATGCTAAAAGGAAAAGGTTACAGGGACAAGCCTCCGGTAGCAACACTCGTCCACGTACTGGTTTTCAGCAGAATAATCAACAGAGGCCTCCTTCTGGTCAGTGGAATCGTGGTCAGGTCCCTTTCCACGGTCAGTTCCCGCAACGTCCCCCATTCCAGCCATAGAATGGCAACCAACGTCCTCCGCAGCAGAATGGAAATCAAGCACAGCGTCAGGGCCCTTCCAATAATACTCCAACAAAGACTAGTGCTCCCAGTACCCCCAACAGGTGTTTCCGATGTGGGAAAGAAGGTCACTTGTCTTACAATTGTCCTGAGAAGCCCAACTAGCAGACTCCCCAGAGGCAGAGCAGCCACCAGAAGCCAGCACCTAACACCGGAAGGGTGAATCATTTGTCCCAAGAGACCGCAGTGGAGGAGCCAGAAGTTATGCTTGGTACGTTCGATGTCCATTTCACTCCCGCCACTGTTCTTTTTTATTCTGGAGCATCACATTCTTTCATATCACAATCATTTGTTAGAATACATAGAATTCATTTGTGTGCCATGAAGAACCCTATATTAGTAAACTCACCTGGTAGAAGCATGCCAGCATCTTATCGCTATCTTCCGATTAGCCTCAATTTAAGGGGGGTAGAGTTTACAGTGAGTCCTATGGTATTGAGAATAGCTGGGATTGATCTTATATTGAGAATGGATTGGATGATGCAACAACAAGCAGAGATTCAGTGCAAGGATAAATCAGTTGTGCTGACAACGCCAAAGGGAGATAGAATCAAGGTTGAGGTGAAAGTGCAGAAACAAGAGACCGCTACAGTGAACCAGCTTAATGATGGTGCCAACCAGGAGGACCCGGTTGTGGAGGAGTTCCCCGATGTGTTTCCTGAGGAATTGCCAGGTATGCCACCAGACCGTGACATTGAATTTATTATTGAATTATTACCTGGAACTGCACCCATAGCTAAGCATCCATATAGAATGGGAGTAAATGAATTAGAAGAACTTAAGAAACAAATTAAGGAGTTGTAGGATAAGGGTTTTATTCATCCTAGTTCTTCACCGTGGGGAGCACTAGTGATTTTTGTGGACAAGAAAGATGGAACTCAGAGGATGTGTGTAGATTATCGGTCTCTCAATGAGGTTACTATCAAAAATAAGTACCCATTGCCTAGAATTGATGACTTGTTTGATCAGATGAGAGGAGCTTGTGTATTTTCCAAGATTGATCTTCGTTCTAGATATCATCAATTGAAGATTCGTGCCAGTGATATACCAAAGACAGCTTTTACCACACGGTATGGTTTATATGAGTATACAGTGATGTCTTTTGGTCTGACTAATGCCCCTGCATACTTCATGTATTTAATAAATAAGGTGTTCATGGAATATCTGGACAAGTTTGTAGTGGTATTCATTGATGATATTTTAGTATTCTCCAAGACTGAGGAAGAACATGCTGAACATTTGAGGTTGGTCTTGCAAAAGCTCAGAGAACACCAACTATATGCCAAGAGGAGTAAATGTGAGTTTTGGTTGAAGAAAGTTTCTTTTCTAGGTCATATTGTCTCAAATGGAGGAATATCAGTAGATCCTGGCAAAGTGAAAGATGTATTGAACTGGAAGCCACCAATCAATGTAAGTGAGATCCGTAGTTTCTTGGGATTGGCTGGCTATTACAGGAGATTTATAGAGGGATTTTCCAAGCTTGCAAAGCCAATGACTGCATTATTGAAGAAGAATGCCAAGTTTGTGTGGTCTGAGAAGTGCCAGGCTAATTTTGAGGAATTAAAGAAAAGATTGACTACTACACCAGTCTTAGTCTTGCCAGATCTGAATAAACCCTTCTCTATCTACTGTGATGCATCTCGATTGGGTTTGGGATGTGTTCTTATGCAGGAGGGTAGAGTTGTGGCATATGCATCGAGACAGTTGAGGAAGCATGAATTGAATTACCCTACCCATGATTTAGAATTAGCTGCAGTGATTCATGCACTAAAGATATGGAGACATTATTTGATTGGACACAAGAGTGATATATACACTGATCACAAGAGTCTAAAGTATATCTTCACTCAAACAGATCTGAACTTGAGATAGCGTAGATGGTTGGAGTTGATAAAGGACTATGATCTAGAGGTGCATTATCACCCAGGAAAGGCCAACGTCGTTGCTGATGCTCTTAGTAGAAAAAGCTACGCTAATGAAATACAAGTAATGCCTATGCCAAAAGAGTTGTGCGCTGAATGTAAGCATCTGAACTTAGGGTTTACCACCAATGCAGTGGAATTAATACTAGAGCCTACTCTAGAGTAAGAAATCCGCAAGGGTCAGTTGAAAGATGAAAAGTTGAGAGAGATAGCGGAGAACATAGCGAAAGGCAAATCACCAGGATTCCGCAAGGATGATAATGGTACGCTATGGTTTGGAAAATGGCTATGTGTGCCTGAGGATAAGAATATCAGAGGGGCAATTTTGCGTGAAGCTCATGAGTCAGCTTATTCCATACATCCGGGGAGTACTAAGATGTATCTGGATCTGAAAGAGAAATATTGGTGGTATGGTTTAAAAAGAGATGTTGCTGAATATGTTGCTTTGTGTGACACTTGTCAAAGGATGAAAGCTGAACATCAGAGACCTGCAGGATTGTTACAGCCTATGCAGATACCCGAGTGGAAATGGGAAGAAGTTGGTATGGACTTTATAGTTGGGTTGCCACGGACTCAGAGAGGATATGATTCAATTTGGGTGATAGTGGATCGTCTGACTAAGGTTGCTCATTTTCTGCCAGTAAAGACTACATATAGTAGTGCAAAGTTGGCTGAATTGTATATGGAAAGAATAGTGAGTCTACATGGAGTTTCTAAGAAAATTGTGTCTGATCGGGGTACTCAGTTTACCTCTCATTATTGGCAAAAGATACATGAGTCACTAGGAACCCAGCTGAACTTTAGTACAGCTTACCATCCACAGACAGATGGACAGACAGAGAGAATTAATCAGATATTGGAAGATATGTTGAGAGCTTGTACTTTACAATATGGTACTAGCTGGGATAAGAGCTTGCCTTACGCAGAGTTCTCTTATAATAATAGTTATCAGAAGAGTCTTTAGATGGCACCGTTTGAGGCTCTGTATGGACGAAAGTGTAGGACCCCATTGTTCTGGAATCAGATAGGGGAAAGTTAAGTGTTTGGGCCTGATGTACTCAAGGATGCTGAAAAGAAAGTGATGATGATTAGAGATAATATGAAAATAGCACAGTCCTGACAGAAAAGTTATGCTGATACTCGTAGAAGAGAGTTGACTTTTGAGGTAGGGGATTATGCTTACTTGAAAGTATCACCCACGAGGAGTGTGAAAAGGTTCAACATGAAAGGTAAATTGGCACCAAGATATATTGGACCTTTCAAGATCATAGAGAGACGTGGTGAAGTGGCATATCAGTTGGAATTACCTGAGAGTTTGGCAGGTGTACATGATGTGTTCCATGTGTCCCAACTTAAGAAATGTTTCCGAGTACCCGAGGAACAGATTCCGTTAGAGGAACTCACTGTTAAGAAGGATCTTACATATGAAGAGTTTTTGGTTAAAATTTTAGAGACTACTGATAGAGTCACAAGGAGTCGAACAATCAAAATGTATAAGGTACAGTGGAATCGGTACACTGCAGAAGAGGCTACTTGGGAATGAGAAGAGGATCTGAGGAAAACCTACCCGCAACTGTTTGAGTAAGCATCAGTCGAATCTCGGGATGAGATTCATCTTAAGGGGGTAGAATTGTAACACCCTAAAATTTTGAAAGAATTAAAAATAGGAAAAATATGATTTTTATGTATTTTTGTGAGTATGCAAACTTAGAATATTAATAATTTTTATAAATTTAAAATCAAATATAAGGGTAGAAATATGATTGAGCATTCATGCTGCTGCATTTGAATTTTTGTATTTAGTGGTTTGAATTAAATTCAAAATGGATTTCAAAATCTTTTGGAAAATGGTTTTGAAAAACTGGAAAAGAAAAAGAAAAGGGTTTATTTTTCTTCTCGGAATTCGGCCCAGTCCAGCCAAAAGCCCGCCAGCGCCTCTCTTCCTGGGCCGACCAGGTCGCGGCCGGCAGCGCGCCCCACCCGCCTCTCACAGCGCGCAGCCCATTTCTTTCTTCCCCCGCATCCCGCTTGGGCCGAGCCCAGCCAGTCGCCTGGACGCGCGCGCGCGCTTTCCTTCCCTCTCCATCGCTGACATCGTGGCCCCATGTGTCAGAGCATCTTCTTCCTCATGCCGACGCTGGATTTCCCTTTCCAAGTTTGCCGACGCCGAATCCATCTCCAAATCTTTCTCCTTCCTTTCTTGGAGCCGCCTCCGGGCTATAAAAACGGGATGCCGCACCCCCTCCGCATCCATCCAACCCTTTCACAGCATCAACCGAGCTCTCGAGACGTCACCGCGAGCTAGGAGCCATATCTCGTCGCCACCGTCCGCCTCTCCAAGCCGCACGCGCTCCTCGCTTCGTCCTCGGCCACGGTTTTGCCCTAGGTGAGATCGCATTGAAGTTATCTACCCGCAGGTGCTATACGTTTGCGATTTCATCCACTGTAGCGCGAGTTAGGCCACTCCGGCCGTGGCGCCACCACGGGAGGTCACCGTCGGGCTAAATCCGGCCGGAGCACCACCGGCTTCCTCCCCCGATCTGCTCTGGACCGTCGGATCGGAGATCGACGGCTGTTAAAAGAAGATACCGATTCACCTGTGAATCTTGCTAAAGAGTCCCTGTGATTTTCAAGTATATAACCTGCAGTCCAAAGCGCATTCTCAGTTTACGTTTTCTTTTTCGTAAAGTGTATTTTGATCGCGTAACTTCAGAAAATACGTTTTCACTTATTTATAGAATTGTCATTATGTTAATTTATGCGTAGAATCTCCGTTTTAACTCCGATTTGACCCGTTCAAATTGCGTTAGGTTCATATTTGCGAGCTCTACATGTTGGTAGTACTGTACAGTAGGTTTGTGATAATTTATTTTTGAGTTTACATTAAAGTAATTATTTTTCTATAGGAAATCATCGTAAATTCATAACTTCATCGTTTTAGCTCCGTTTTTCATGATTTTTGCGTCTGTGTGATCCTAGCGAGTTGTAGATTCGTTTTAAAGACTTTTTATATTATTTTCTTACTGTTGGTGTACTGTTCTAATTATAGTCTTATTTATTTATGCATGATTGCCTCTGGATGTGTGTTGTTGCTGTTGTTGATCGAGTATAGACGATGAGCAATTCGTTGGGGATCAAGAGTCATTCCACGAGCAAGATCTTTAGGACCAGTTTGAGCAAGGCAATTATAGCATGGGATTATCCTTGTTGTCCTAATCACAATATGTAAATAATATCATTATGCATCTATTCCCTTGTTAAGGATGACTTAGTGTTGATCTTATATCTTGATACCTATTATATTGCATTGAGTAGTATGGTTAGTGCTTAAACATGGACTATGATCATGTAAATTGATTAATGGAATATGCAACAAACATTAAAAGATGATTTTGATTAATGTTTAAAGGGGATTAGAGCATGGGGTTATTTTTTATGCTCTAGTTACTCTCCATAAGGACTCATCTATAAGCGAACATCTGGGATTTACAGTACAACCGTGGGGGCTATATGGCTCTGGCTTTAGTCATATAGAAGGACCTTTTATAGCTTGTTAGTGGTAACCTTTTTGGCGTAAGAATGGCTTGACGAATCAGGTATAGTGCGGCCTCTGTCCTTATGTGTATAGGCTGCATGTTATTGTGCCATTTGGAAGGGGGGCTCTACATCTGTTTGCCAAGTGAATCTAATGGCCCTAACTTGTTAGACGAACCTTCGAAAGACTTCATAGTGTTTCCCTGCCTGCTCACCTTGGGAGTGTTTTGGGAGTAATTAAACCGGGCATATGGGCAACACGACTCACAGTGAAAGTGTACAACCTCTGCAGAGTGTAAAACTGTTATGACAGCCATGCTCACGGTCATGAGTGGCCTTGGACCCTTATGGAATAGTTTATAATTATTAATGGTTATGTTTTTGCTATTCATCAATCATTTCACATGGATCATATGTTTATTGTTTATATTGAGACATATTGATGCTATTGATATGCTAAAATTATGCTAACTAAAAGCTACATGCTGATAAACCAATGTTATGCCTTTGAGCCTCATGAACCCCATGTTACACTTATTGAGTACGAGATGTACTTACGCTTTTTTATTTTTCTTACTTGGATAAAAATCCCGGATGGGTAACAGATGGTGCTAATAGTGACTACTACTCCTACTTCCCTGGAGATTACTAGACTTGCAGTCAACCAGTCAATGTGCCTGTGATTGGAGCTACCACGAGAGATTTATATTTTTACTTCCGCTATATTTGTGTAAAGACTATGTGTTATATATCGTGATGTAATAACATTTGTAATGATACTTCCGTTATAATTTGTTAACTTATGCGTGATTGATCTCTGGGCACACATAAGGGTATGCACTCCATTTGGTCTGTAAATGGGTGTGACAAAGGAGCAGGTATCGGAATTGTATTGATTTCACCTCAAGGAAGGAAGTATGAGTTTTCATTGCCGATTGTTTCTACATCGACAAACAATCAGGCTGAATACCAAGCCTTAATAAAAGGGTTAGAATTGCTTAAGGAGATACGTGTCGATGCTGTTGAAATCTTTGGTGATTCTATGCTAGTTATAAATCAATTGGCTGGGATTTATGAATGCCAAAGTGATATTTTAATTTCGTATTATGAAAAATGTTTGCAATTGTTGAAAAGGTTTAGAGATTTTCGTCTTGAACATATTTCTCGACTACATAATGAAGAGACTAATCGACTAGCTCAGCATGCTTCAGAGTATCAGCCTATTCAGGAAGTGCTAACATCGACAGTCGATACCGATGACTGGAGAAAGGAAATTGTCGATTATTTAAAGGATCCATCTAAAAAGGTTGAAAGACGTATAAGATTCCAAGCTACCAAGTTTGTGCTCCTTGACGATGAATTGTATTATCGAACTATAGATAGAGTTTTACTCAGATGTATTAGCAGTGATGAATCGAAAAGCTTGATGGGTGAAATTCATGAAGGAGTGTGTGGAGCACATCAATCGGCTTTCAAGATGAAGTGGATGATCAGAAGGAATGGATACTATTGGCCGACTATTCTTGAAGATTGTTTTAAATATTTTAAAGGATGTCAGGGGTGTCAGAAGTTTGGTAATATTCAAAGAGCGCCTGCATCGGCTATGAACCCTATAATTAAACCTTGGCCGTTTCGGGGATGGGCTATCGATCTCATCGGTCAGATTTATCCGCCATCGAGCAAAGGACATAAATTATTCTGGTTGCTACCGATTATTTCACAAAATGGGTTGAGGCAATTCCTTTGAAAAAGATGATATCGTCTAATATGATCGATTTTGTGAAAGGGCATATTGTTTACCGATTTGGTATTCCTCAAACTATCACTACCGATCAGGGTACTATGTTTACATCGAGAGAATTTGATGAGTTTGCTGTTGGTATGGGAATTAAAGTTTTAAATTCTTCTCCCTATTATGCTCAAGCTAATGGTCAGGCTGAGGCTTCTAACAAAGGGATTATCAAACTCATTAAGCGTAAAATTAAAGAAAATCCTAAGAGGTGGCATACAGTATTAAATGAAGCCTTGTGGTCATATCAGATGTCATGTCATGGTGCAACCAAAGTAACACCTTATCAGTTAGTGGACACGACACAGTATTACCTTGGGAAATTAAAACTAGCTCTAGGCGAATACGTTCTCAAGATCAACTGACAGCCGATGACTATGATACTCTTATGAAGGATGAGTTGGAAGATGTGGCAGGTCATCGGTTAAGGGCTTTAGTTAGCATCGAAGAAAATAAGAAAAGAGTAGTCAAATGGTATGACAAGAAGGTGAAGGTAAAGGAGTTTGCCGATGGAGATCTGGTCTAGAAGTTGATTTTACCGATTGGGACTAAAAGTTCAATGTTTGGAAAGTGGTCTCCTAATTGGGAGGGTCCATATCGGATAAATCAGTCTGTTCCTGGTAACACATATATTCTAGAAACCCTCGAAGGGGTTGTGTTTCCTAGAGCATTAAATGGAAAATATTTAAAGAAATATTACCCTAGTATCTGGATGGATGCATAAAAGTATAAGTGCCGATAACAGTCCTATCGGCTAGAATTATACAAGGATATCAATGTTTCATAAAGTGCCGATGCAATAGACAAGATTTACATGTTTAACAAGGATTGGATAGCCGATATCGCACGCAGACGAATCTGGTCGGCTTCCTTCATCTCTTTGATGTCTTCATCAGTAGCACCCTCCATAGGCTTGAGTTTTTTCTTCATGGCCAAGGCTTTACGAGCTTGGATGTCTCTTTCTTGCTAAAGGACCTTGATGGCATCGGGTAGCTGATTTTCTTCTTGTCTGGCATGAGTTAAGGCTGCTTCAACTTTCTTTAATTCAGCTAGTAGAGCCGTCCTCTTTGCCGATAAATCCAAAATTTTCTGCTTAAGATCGGCACCTGAGGTCTGCAAGTTGACGATACTCTTGTGCTTCTCATCGGCAATTTGTTTTAGTTGCAGCATCTCTTCCTTGAGCTGAGTTTGAGCTGCTCTATCGGCAATACGGTGAGCAGTCCGTTGGTATTGCAATTGTCGGCTTTCTAAGTGGGCCACTGGGAAGAGTGTTTCTTCAATATCGGTAGGAATCTGGCCACAGATTGTTTTGAAAATTACCTTTGTAGGATTTGAATCATTTACCAACTAGGCAGTATCCTGCTGTAACAAGTCCAAGAGAGCTTCCAACTTGGATTTGATTTCTGCCGATATTGTTCCTAGTGCCAGGGAAGAGCTTGCTTCCTCTCCATCATCATCGGAAACGTCAATGGCAAAGGAAAATAATCTATTTGGGGAGTCTTGTTCCTGAGAAGAAGAAAAGAGGTCAGTTAAGAATAGGTATGAATATTATAAATTGACTAGGTCAATCGGCTTACCTGTTTCAAGGCAATTTCAGGTGCTTGGCTGGAGGGAGAGGCCTGGAGTATGCCGTGTGGAGGATCGGCTGAGCTTGCCGATGGGATATCCTCTGTGGCTTCATCGGTGGTTGGCCCTTGGGGTACGATGGCCGATGGTATGTCCTGTACAGGAGGATTAATTGTTTGCTCGGTTGCATCAACTGGCTGGCTTGCAGGCGTTGGAGCAGATGTAGGGATCGGCATTGACTTCTGTCGTTTTGCTGTGCCTCAGCATCTGTTAAGGCTTTGTGCTTTGCTTGGGCCTCAGCAACGGTTGGCTGGGGGGCATCGGCACTTGTTGGTTGTGGAGGTTGAACATCTGGTACGCTTGTCGATGTACCCATTTGTTGCTGCAAAACATGTGTAAGATATGACATTTAACAGGTAAAATGCAAAGTTGAAGGAATACCTCTGAAGGTTTGTCGGAGATGGTGGTGCTTGATGTCGGAGGAATTACCGATGACGATCTAGTAGTGGCTCTTACACCCTGAGGATTGATGTTAATACAGTTTGAAATCGGCATGAGTTAAAATAAATAGGATTGTTACCTTAAATGCTTTGATTAGGGTCGTAGCAGCAGCCAATGGAGTGGCTCTAGCTGTAGCCAGTTTGGACCTGGAAGTAATTGTCTTGGCACGAGTCCTCTGATGAGTCAAAGCAGCCAAGGTGGGGGTGTAGTAACCGATCGATGATATCAGGGAGACAGGCCGAAGATCGAAGGGTTTACCACTCTTGCTCATAGATGGTGCCGGGTTGTTGACCTGTCACGGGAAAGTTAGCTACCGATATATAAAAGAAAAAAACTCAAGGGTGTCAGAAGAAACTTACTGCATCATCGGGAATGACATACTCAGGGTCGATCATGTGCCGATATGTATGAGCGGACGTTGCAAATAGTTGTTCCCTCCACTCTCGCCACCATTGCTTATATGATTCAGTGATAAAAGATACTGGCGTCCAGATGGATAGATCAACATCTGTAGTATCGGCATCGGGGGAGAGTCGCACTACCCTGCTCCAATCCGTTCTGCAGGTGATTGTTTCTCTGGGTTTGATCACATTGGCAAAACAAAGTTTGATTGGCAGTTGCCCAAAAGCCAATTGACGAGATACTGCCGATGGGTTGTAAAATTCATACGTGATATTGGTGTTTTTCCCACTGCCGAATGTGTTCACTGGAATTGCCCTGGGAGTAATGATGGCCATCATAAGTTCATTATCCTAGTTCAGGGTGTCATCGGCAAAGTTGAAAAGGAGGGGGAATCTGTTTTCTTTATCAATATATGGTACCCAGGCCCGATGATCACGAGAAAGACCATTGTAGAAGGTTTGGAAGAATCTACCGATCTGGTCTTCATTGGCCTCTGTTTTAGGGAGGACAATTATGGCTTCACCAAAATTGAGAGGTGGGCGTGTTGCCGATTCCTCATCTCCAAGGACGTGGTCTTCGGCAATTTCTCGTGGGAATTGTTGGGCAAAGAAGTCCCATTGCAAGCGTTTGTGCATATGGGCATTCAGCCACATGTTGATAAACCACCACGGGCCTCCTAAGTTGTCGATGGGTTCGTCAAGCAAAAGTTTCTGAGACACTTGATGTAAAAGATGGTAAGTGGAGCTCAGAAGATATCGGCCAAGAGGGAACCTTACACCATTAGCCAAGAGTTCAGCCGCGGGGCGGAAGGCGTTGGTTGGTCCTACCAATCGACCACAGAAAATGAATTTTTCTAACCACATGTTCAAAAATGTGACGTGCTCCCTCTGGTTAACTGTCCCAGTCCTCCAGTATTCTTGAATATATCCCGTCCAACCGCCGATGTTACGGGTATTCACTCTATATTTAGATTTCCTGCCATAGATGGAGCCTTCATCGGCAATTGAAATATCCAAACCAGTGAGCATGTATACATCGGCAAGTGTGGGGGTAGCTGGGCCATGTCCAAACATGAAAGTGTTTGTTGTGGCTGACCAGAAGTAAGCAGCAGCAATCATCATCGACTCATTTTTCTGTATGTCGGCAATGGATA
Source organism: Saccharum spontaneum (assembly GCA_022457205.1). Taxonomy (NCBI): domain Eukaryota; kingdom Viridiplantae; phylum Streptophyta; class Magnoliopsida; order Poales; family Poaceae; genus Saccharum; species Saccharum spontaneum. Next base: position 31,480,610 of record CM039601.1, on the reverse strand, counting down.
GCCTAATGCATTGGTCTATCTTTCGTTCTGCCCAGTACACCTGCATCGACCCATTTACCCTCAAATACTAATCTTTCCACCCTTTGGTGGTTTTGGGCCAGGATCGGAATGTGTCTTTCCATAGATTCAGAGAGAAATTCTGGGCTCTAAAAGGGATTCTGTTAACCTCTGCGTTGATTAGATCAGTTGGATCTGGGTTGCCCATTGGACCGAGGCATTGAAAGTGCGGCTGATCGGTTGGAATAACTAGCTTGTTGCGTAGTTCCTAAGTTTGGAGGATCAAAAGAGTAGGAAAAAGAGGAAAAATTACCAACTGTATGAACTTGCAAAGACCAAAGGAATCGAGGTAAAAGTAACAGAAGTGGAATGAACCGCAGGGACGTCGAAGTTGATCGCCATTGCTCTGAGGAAGATGAGGGCACAGGCTGGGGACTCGAGGTTGACACTGAAGAAGGTTCTTGTTGGTTGAGGTCGCACGGTTGTTCGTCGGGGTTGTCGCCGGAAAGAGAAGAATGCCAAAGGTTGGAGTCTGAGGGTAGAAGACGAGCGTTCTGAAGACCTTTATTTATAGGCTGGTTGGAATAGGGGTATTCTGGACTTATCTCTCTGCCACGCGCGTGTAGGTCGAGGTAGTTCAGATGGATATGGTAACTGTTTGCACGATAATCAAGGGATTGTACAAATGATTTGATGGCAAGAAATCATGATTTGGAAGAAATCTTGGCACATGATATTTTAATTCCGAAAGCGGCGGCGTTATTATGTTAGGATATTGCCGATGGATTTTTGTTTCGGTATCTTAACCATAATCAGGGCAAGATGGTTGGAAATTGTGCGATATTTACTGAGGTGTGTGAATCAGGACTAGATTTGATTAGATTCAGTAACAGATTATGTTATGCTTGGAGGATGGGTTAAGATAAATGGGCAAAGGCAAGCATTATCTGGAGTAAATTTTGGAGCATCAATGTTTTATACTCCGAAATTGGGGGGCATGTGTTGACACCGTTTTTTGGCACGTGTCAAAATGATCGGAGTGAGCAGGAGAAAAGTTACTGTATACGACGACAGAGGGGTGCCGATGAAAACCAATTTGTAAGGATTGTTGCCGATGAATGGTGGTGACCCATGGAAAGGTAGACTTAGATTCGGAGGCGTTGTTGATAAGATTGGAGATGTTATTGCCGATGCCGGATTTGAAGACTGCTGCCGATGAAGCTTGTGATGACAGGAAGTATGCCGATAAAGGAAGATTTGAAGACTGCTGCCGATAATAACAGGTAGCGTGCCGATGGAGAGGAGAATTGCATCATAATCGAGGCGGACAGGGAAATAGATAGGTGTTAATTTCCTTTTCTATATTTGTTAAGAGTCTGATTCGTGTAAGAGTCACGTGTTTCCTTAGATATTGACTCGGTGTCCTAGTCGTGTTTAGTTATGTTTCTTTAGATTAGGATACAAATATAGATTGAGGGGCAATGTAATAGATATATCAATCAATATCAAAACCAATTTTTACTCCTATTTGCATCTACTTACTTTTCAGCGACTTCGTTAATTTGCATATTTTTCTTTTTTACGAGTTCTCATCGATTCGGCGAGCTGCATCGCTTTAGTGCGACCTTCGGCGATCCTCGAGTTCCGTGTGAGTACCTCTTGGCCGTGACTTCCGGGCGTATCGCTGTTGTCAGGACCAAAGTGCTCGTATCTTCATCCTTGACGATTAATAGGTCAAATCGACTGGCACGCTTTGGATATCGATTCGGGTATTAGCCCTTTGTGTTTGCAGATCCACTTTTGCATCAACATTAGGAAACCATGATAGATTCAAATTAAAATATTAAAATGATTTTTCAGTACACAAGTTCACGACTTAGATAATGAAACACAAAAGATAAACCTAAATGCTAATTGGTAACTACGGATGCCCACGGCCACGAGCATGGTTACGGATGCCCACAGCCACGAGGATGGGTTTTCATCTAGAATCTTTTTTTGCAGCCCATTAAATTCACCTCTCATATTAGAAGCCCCGTCATATCCTTGCCCTCGTATCCGAGAAATTGATAGCTTGTTCCTATCAAGGACAGCGAGCAATGCTTCCTTCAATGCATTGGTTGTAGTCTCTTTGACATGTACAAGAGCAAGAAATCTTTCAACAACAATCCCTTTAGAATTCACATACCTGGAGTAGTGCACCAATTAAAAAAACACTAATAAAACTGAATATTGTACAGAATTAGACAACTTAATAGAACTGACACAATATACTAGTTGCTAACCTTAAAATAAGAACCATTTGTTCTTTTACTGATATATCATGTGATTCATCAATGAGAACAGAGAATGGCATATTACCAATCTCTTTCATAATTGCTTCAGTTATTTCTTCTGCACAACACCTTGCAAGATCCTTTTGGATATCTGGGGAAGTCATCTTACAATTTAAGCCACCTCGATCATAGGCATTCCTGACTTCTTCATTGTTGTCTTTTAGAAAATCAATCAACTCTCGAAGATTGCCTTTGTTTAAAGAGGAAGAAGATTCATCATGCCCACGAAAAGCTAGGCCTTGCTTTAAGAGATATTTTGAACATCGCAAAGTAGAAGTTAAACGAGTTTCGTATAATTCCTCTGATTGTTTGCTAGCTCTGTTTAATACTCTCTGCACACTCTGTCTTTGATTTTTAAAGTCACCATATTTCTGAACACACTTGTTGTGAGCACTACCTACACCACCAACATGTTCAGGTAATGCTTTGTATGCATGTTTCCAATCTCTCCAACCAGTTTTGTTAAATACATCATAACCAAAATGGTGTGCCCTCCCAGGCCGCATTGCAAAAAGGGCATCCTTGTTCTAGTGATTAACCATGTGTTGTATGAATGAAATAAATAGAATAATTCTACTACCCGGCAGCTCTAGCAAATGCATTCATGGGTTGGATTGGAAATGTCTCGACTATGAATCTCGTCCTCCTAGCAAGATGGATCTGCGGAGGAAAGGAGGGGTCAGGCTCCTCGTAGGGGACACTGAAATTGAGGTCCGAGGACACGCCCGGCAGTCGGGTGCTAGTTTAGAGGCGTCAGGGGAGATGTGGAGCTGTAGGAAGTGGGGTGGGCAGTATTGGGTGGCAAGGAGGAGGCGGACGGCGGGCAGCGTCTAGCGGTCGTAGAAGCCGTCGGACGGAGCCCGGTGAAGCCACCGGCGTGGGGGATCCGGCTCCATCTACAAGCGACGGTAGCAGAGAATGTGGGGGGCGACGACACCTGAGAAGGTGGGTGCGGCGGCAGCAAAGAATTGAACCTGAGGGGGGACAACACCTAAGAACGTGGGGACAGCCGTGTCCCAAAGCACAGGAGTGGTCCGGCCCTCTCACGGGGATGTGGGCTCTGTGTGTGGACGGGGCAGGGGGTTTTCTTGGCCTGCGTGAGAGGTCTTCTACCTATGCGTAAAGTCGCGGGGGCTGTCTGCCCGTCCGCAGGCCAAGTTTTTTTTTAAGAACGTGGGGAGAGCGGCGGGCCGGCAGCTGAGAACACGAGGGCTGACGACGCAGGACGCACGAGGGTTGAGGTGCTGGCGTTGTGTGAGGATATGAACCGGAGAGGTGCGGCTTCGGAATTTGGGGGAGAGAAAGGACAAGGGAACATAAGGTTTTTTTTTCTTTTATACAATTGTCTTTTTCTTTAGAAACTCCATTTTCCATCGAGAGGCGCCAGAGAAGCGCGGCAATAAAATTTTTGTGTGCGCCAAGGACCATACTAATTAGCTAGCGTGTGTTAAATCCAACAGCAAAAGCAGACAACGCACATGAATATTAATCTATATCTTGTCATGTAGCTTCGTGCTCAGCTTCGCCTTGCGCTCCGCGCCTAGTGCCAGCTCATGGGTGCAGCTTCGTGCTCCGTTTCGCCTTGTGTTCTGTGCCTATTGCATGTCTATGGATGTAGCTTCGTTCTCCACGCCTGCTGCCATGCCCATGGATACAGCTTTGTCCTCCGCGTCTACTGCCACGCCCGCTTCGCTTCCTACACACACATGGGGACTGCTGTGCCCGAGAGGATCACCTCGGTCTGCGGCCCCTTGCCACATCTGCTGATGAAACACTTGCAACATAAAAGCATTTGCTACAGCATACGTCTGAAATAGATGAAACATTTACAACATATAACATTTGTGTATGGGTACTGCAACATCCAAATAAAACACTTGCAACATACGTTTTAAACAGCTGAAACATGTAAAACATACACTTATAACATACGTGTACAACCAATGTAATATATGCAACATCCAGATAAAACACTTACATCATACGTTTGAAATAGCTAAAACATTTAAAACATACCCTTGCAACATACTCTCTTCGTCGGTGAATACAGGGCGTGATTCAATTTTCACCAAGACCGATAAATGAGTTTAATGCTGTGGTTTCCAGGAAAAACACTTACAACATACTATGTGTACTACTAATCAACGGCGAGCCATTCACTCTTCCGCGAGCCAAAGCAACGGCTCGGACTATTCCCTTGCCCCGCGCTGCATGCATGCAGATGGAATTTTTTTTCCGTTGGCGCGCCAACTGCAATCACAGCGCGCGTTAATTTCTCTCGCATGTAACGAAAATTTCCTTCCTTGGCGCGTGGCCGTTTTGTTCCTTTGGCGCCTACAAATTTTTCATTGGCGCGCTAATGGAAATTTATTTGCATGTGGCGCCACGGCCCTGTGCCTCCGGTATGTTCCTCCTATAAATATAGGGAATGCTTATTCACAGTGGACACCACACATCTTACTCCTCTAATATTCTCTCTACTCATAATGCCCGGTCTAGATCTGAATCAGCCTATTGATTGGGACGAAATTGAGGAATTTGAGGGAGGCATACTGAATCAGCCTATCGACAACGACGCAGCTGATGGCACGGATGAAGCTGGAGCCGAAGGAGACGCCGTGCCTCAACCTGAAGCTGGAGAAGCGGACAACGGTGTACACGCCATGGACCAAACTGAAGAAACGGACAACGGTGCACATGCCATGGACCAAAATGACGTCGCTGCCGATGAAGCTGATTTCGTGGCATTCGATTCAGGTTAGTACCCGATGGACGTTCTGATGCAGGCGTCATTGTTTTTTTCATTTTTTTTTGTTGCTGCATGTCCAATGCACGTACGGCTGTTTGAACACATTTTTTGTGTAGGCACTCCTAACAATATCAAGAGGAGGCGGCACTACCCTCCTGACATAAAAAGGGTCATCTATGTCACGTGCTTAGAAAGATCAGCTCCTGGCATGATGAAGGAGGGAGTAACGAAGTCCGTTGCTGCTGACATGGGGGGTTCCGTGGAGAGTTGTCCAGCGCGTATGGCGAGATGGACAAACTGGTGGTGGATTTTTAGCTTTCGAAAACAAGAAGAAAAAATTTTGTGGTCGAAAAAAAATTCCATTTAACCCAGATGCCATAAAAGAGCCGCTTAGACATCGTCATACCGTCCGTGACCTATCCAACGCCTTGCATATGCCAAAGAGCACATTCCATGACCGGCTCAAAGAAGGAAAATTTAGGCGTCATACAAATGTCATAAAGTTCACCTTAACAGAACAAAACATGAAGGAACGTGTGCGGTTTTTGCGTAAATATGCTTGACAGTCAAAGCGTACCAGATGATCCAACCTTCAAATCTTTATACAATGTTATTTACATAAATGAAAAATGGTTCTATAGGACAAAGAAAAACCAAATTTATTACTTGGCGCCTGGCGAACAGATCCCTCGAAGAACTGTGAAGAGCAAAAATTTCATAGAAAAGGGATGTTTTTAGGTGTGAAAGCCCGCCCAAGATTTGAGAACAGCGTATGCACATTTGATGGCAAGATAGGGATTTTTCCCTTCACTTACTTGGAGCCAGCCAAGAGGCGAAGTCCCAATAGGCCTAGGGGTAAGCTGTTTAATTTTACTTAAATTAGGATTATACCCTATTAATCTTGGTTACTCTACTTACGTGGTTGTATGTACAGGAACCATGCAGCTGAAGGCCATGACATCGGTCACGAGAGATACTATCCGAAAGTTTCTCATTGAAAAGTGAAAGAGAATGATTTGGGGAATTCTCCTTAATTATTGTGATGAGTCAGGGTACATATATATAGGCATGGTGGACAGGCCTACTTGCCATATTACATTCCAACACTCCCTCACAGTCAGAACTGGGAGCACCGCGAACATTAAGACTGGACCTAAACTCTGTGAAGACGGACGTCGGCAAACATTTCGTGAAGATGTCGGTGTACTGGGACGTAGTGGGAACATGCAGAACGCGAACTTCACCGAGGGCGACTCGCTCCCTGATGAAGCGTAGATCAATCTCAATATGCTTGGTTCGCTGATGCTGAACCGGGTTGGTGGAGAGATAAACGGCACTGACATTATCACAATAAAGCACTGTAGCGCGACAGAGTGGACAGTGAAGCTCTAGCAGTAGCTATCGTAGCCAGCAAGCTTCGGCAACTCCATTCGCAACTGCTCGATATTTCGCCTCTGCACTAGACCGAGACACTAACGGCTGACGCTTGGACGACCAAGAGATGAGATTGTCGCCAAGAAACACCGCATAACCCGAGGTGGATTTGCGTGTGTCGGGACAACCCGCCCAATCTGCATTGGTGTAGACAGTGAGATCAGCTGGGGAGGTCCGGTGAAGGTGTAGCCTAAGATCCAAAGTGCCCTGAAGATACCGAAGAATACGCTTCAGAGCGCTCAGATGGGGTTCCCGGGGGTCATGCATATACAAGCAGACCTGCTGAACTGCATAAGCGATGTCGGGCCTAGTGAAAGTGAGGTACTGCAGAGCCCCAGCAAGACTGCGATACTGGCTAGGATCAGAGACTGAAACACCATCAGCAGGAAGCTTTGAGTGAGTATCCACAGGAGTGCTGCTCGCTTTACAGTTACTCATGCCAGCTCGCTCCAGAATCTCCAGCATATATTGGCGCTGAGAGAGAAAAAGACTGTCACCTCGGCGCTGGACGCTGACACCCAAAAAATGATGAAGAGGCCCCAGGTCTGTCATAGAAAATTCCTGACGAAGTGCTGCGATAATCCGGTGGAGAAAACTCGGAGAGGATGCAGTAAGCACAATATCATCAACATAAAGGAGAAGAAAAGCCATATCGGCACCTCTGCAGTAGATGAACAATGATGTGTCGGACTTGGCCTCAGCAAACCCAAGAGAGGTGATATGAGAGGCGAAGCGACTGTGCCAGGCGCGAGGAGCTTGCTTCAATCCATATAGTGATTTGTTCAGGCGGCAGACATAATTGGGCTTGGTCGAGTCAACGAATCCAGTAGGCTGAACGCAGTATACTGTCTCGTTCAGCGTGCCATGGAGGAAAGCATTCTTCACATCGAGCTGGTGAATAGGCCAGGAGCGGGACAGAGCCAAAGTGAGAACCATCCTAATGGTGGCTGGCTTGACTACTGGACTGAATGTTTCATCATAATCAACTCCCGGACGCTGTGTGAAGCCGCGAAGAACCCAGCGGGCTTTATAGCGATCAAGAGAGCCATCTGCCTTGAATTTATGACGAAAAACCCACTTGCCGGTGACGAGATTAACGCCGGGCGGGCGAGGCACGAGAGTCCAGGTGTCGTTGGCGAGTAAGGCGTCGAACTCGTCCTGCATGGCGTGACGCCAGGACGGGTCCGAGAGCGCGGTGCGGACGGAGGTCGGCACTGGAGACATGGCCGCAACCGTCGTGGTGAGGTTGAGACGGTCCACGGGCTGCCGAAACCCGTCCTTGCCACTAGTGCGCATGCTGTGCGCATTGGTGACGGGAGCAATCGCCTCTGGAGCTGTGGCGGTGGTGCGACCGGTGGTCCGTCCGGCGCCGCTGGCAGCAACCTAGGACGTGATGTCCACAGGGGCAGCGGCACCAGCCGGTGCGGGGATAGGGCCGTCGTGACCAGGGGCAAGACTGCCCTGGTCGCCCTGGCTGACGATGTCAGGGGCGCCCAGCTGGCCAGGGGCACCCTGGCTGCCGCTCGGAGCAGCAGAGGGAGAGGCGCCGGGTGTCCCTGGTGTGGCGTCCACGCCACTAGGGAGTCGTGTACCTGCAACCACAACTCTAGGCCCAATGGGCGAAGAGGAGTCATCAGCATAGTCCAAAAACGCGAGTGTGTTGGGATCCTGGGGTGAGCTGGACATCTCAGAGAAAGGAAACAACGTCTCGTCGAACACGACATGGCAAGAGACGATGATCCGATTTGAATGGAGATCAAGGCATCAATATCCTTTATGATCAGATGAGTACCCAAGGAAAACACATAGTGAGGAACGAGGTGATAATTTATGTGGAGCTGTGGATGACAGGTTAGAATAGCACGCACAGCCAAACACACGAAGGTGGGTGTACGATGGTTGTGTGCCATGAAGAGCGAAGAAGGGAGTCTGTCCGTCCAGGGTTTTAGTGGGATGACGATTCAGGAGATATGTGGCTGTGTGAAGAGAGTCAGCCCAATAAACAGGAGGGAGACTGGCCTGGAACAGAAGGGACCGCACAATATTGTTAATCATGCGAAGGATGCGCTCAGCACGTCCGTTCTGCTGGGAGGTGTATGGGCACGACATCCGGAAGGTGACCCCATAAGTGAGGAAGAACGTGCGGGCCGAGGAGTGGTCAAACTCGTGGCCGTTGTCGCACTGAACGACCTTAATGGAGGAGTCAAACTGTGTGCGCACATAAGAGAAAAAATTAGAAATGACACCGAAAGTATCGGATTTAAGGCGCAATGGAAAAGTCCAGGTGTAATGAGTGCAGTCATCAAGAATAACTAAATAATATTTATAGCCCAATACACTGACAATTGGTGATGTCCAAAGATCACAATGAATTAAATCAAAAGGATAAGCAGCACGTGAATTTGACACACTAAATGGTAGGCGCACGTGGCGACCTAGCTGACAAGCATGACAAATGTGATCAACTGACTGCTTATTACATGAAATTGCATTGGAACTAATAAGTTTGGATAAAGCCGCGTGACCAAGATGACCAAGGCGGCGGTGCCAAAGCGAGGTGGGCGATGTGGTGGCGGCGAGGGCAGTGGTGGTGCTGGATGGTGCTGGAAAGAACGGGTAGAGGTCACCCGTGCTATTGCACCTGGCGATCACACTCCGTGTCTGAAGGTCCTTCACAGAGAGGCCAAAAGGATCAAATTCGATGGAACAATTATTATCAGTAGTGAAACGACGTACGGAGATTAAATTCTTAATAATGTTTGGTGAAACTAAAACATTAGAAAGAACAAGAGGACGTCGTGCTGTAGAGAAAGAGTGTGACCCAATAGATGTAACAGGAAGCGAAGCTCCGTTACCCACAATGATAGATGAAGGACTAGATGACAATGGAGGGTGAAGGTGGGAGAGTATACCAGCGTTGTTGACCATATGAGCACCAACACCGGAGTCAGCATATCATTCGCCCGATGGAGGAGGCATCAGCGTCATGGTGTTAAAGTTGTGGACAAGTGCTGACGGATCCCATGACGCTCCCTGCATGGGCGTCCACTGCTGCTGCTGCTGGGGTGGCAAGGGTCCTCCGTAGCCAAACCCAGGAGGAGGGGCGATGGAGTACGGCTGCTGCTGTGGCATGTACTGCTGCTGGCCGAGGAACGCGGGCGGCGCCGGACGGAACAGCGCCCCGGAGGCGTGTCCAGCAGGAGCCTGGCCACCAGTCGGTGGGCATGGCCAAAATTGGACATGGCCCGCCCATGGATTGTAGACGTGCGCCATAGGGAAGTTGCCGCCTCCCTGCTGCTGCTGGTTGCCGCCCTGCTGCTGCTGGTTGCGGCCGCGGCCGCCGCGCCGACGGCCGTTTCGCTGGCCGTTTTGGCCGCCTTGGCCACCGCCCTGGCCACCGGGAGTCTGGCCGCCGTGGACAGCTGGCCGGCCCTGGCCATGGCCGCCGCCCTGACCGTGGTTGCCAGGGGCGCGCGGAGCTGCGGTGAGGGCGGTGGTCGTGGAGGAAGGCGGTGGGTCGGAGGCCCCAGCGGCCTCGCCGGCTGCAAGGTCGTTGATGTCGATCTCCTCGAGTAGCAGAAGTGTGCGAGCCTCCTCGAAGGTGGGAAAAGGCTGCTGAATCTTGAGGATGGAGACCATGGGCCGGAATTTCCCGTTGAGGCCGCGAAGCAAGGTGAAGACCATGGTGCGGTCGCCGATCGGATCGCCGTAGTCGCTGAGGGTGGCCGCCATCGTCTCGAGACGGCGGCAAAAATCGGTGATCGAGGCCGCACCCTGTTTCGCCGTGCGAAACTCCGCCGAGAGTAGTAGAGCGCGTGATTCGCGCTGGCCGAGGAATTCGTTCTCGAGGTAGACCCAGGCACCGCGAGCGTTAGGCTTGCGGTTCATCGTCGCCTGCTGAAGATCGGCGTGGATCGTGCTGTAGATCCATGTGAGCACAGTGCAGTCCATCTGCACCCACGCCGGGCGATCGGCATTGACGACGTCTGAAAGGACGTGATCCATGAGGGCATACTTGCCCAAGACGGTGAGGAAGAGGGCGCGCCACCGGTTGTAGTTGTCGTTGGCGCGATCCAACACCAAAGGTACGAGGACCTTGATGTTGAGGACGGCGATGGCGGCGGCATGAACGGCAGCGTATTTGGCCTCATACGCGTCGAGTGCAGCGGCCCGATCGGCTTCTGCCTGGCGGCGGCGTGCGGCCTCGGCCTCGCGCTCGCGCGTTTCGCGCGCCTCGCGAGCCAGGCGCTCGGCGTCGATCTCTGCCATGACGAGGTGGCGGCGATCGGTGCGCGGGGTAGGAGGGCGCCTGCTGGCCGGCGATCGGACGCCTGGCGGCGGCGGCGACGCGGTCTCAGATGGAGACGCGCGCTATTAGCGGAAGCGAAAAACAGAAAAGGAACGTAACCTCTCTGGATACCATGAAAGAGAATGATTTGGGGAATTCTCCTTAATTATTGTGATGAATCAGGGTACATATATATAGGCATGGTGGACAGGCCCACTTGCCATATTACATTCCAACAAAAAGGTCTTGCCGGCCATCAAAGAAAAATGGCCTGCTAAAGAACGAGGACGTCCTATATTCATCCAACAAGATAACGCGAAGACACATATTGCAGTTGACGATCCAGATTTTTGTCGTGCTGCACAAGTGGATGGGTGGGATATACGGCTAATGTGTCAGCCACCCAACTCTCTGGATCTTAATGTTTTCCATCTGGGTTTTTTGCAGCTCTGCAGGCGTTGTTTGAAAAGTCATCTCCATCAAACATCCAAGAAATTGAGTCGAATGTGATCAAAGCGTATTTAGAATATCCGGTGGACAGGTCAAACCGTGTGTTCCTAACACTACAGGGGTGCATGATAGAGATTATGCGTGCAAAAGAAGGGCAACATTATGCTATCCCTCATATGAAGAAGGGAAAGAGCACCTCCAACAGTTTGGTAAACGAGGTTGCCATCCTTGAAAATTTGGCAAAACTAGAAAAATTCCTCTCCAACAGTTTGCTAAACGAGTTTGCCATCTTTAGAAACTTGCTATCGATCCTCTCCGTGCGCGTATCTGACTTCTCATCGCGAAAACGGCCGGCTCCGACTGCCTTCCCGCGCGTGCAGGGACAATTCCATGTGATGTTCCCGCGCCCAAGCCCCTCATATATCTTGTGATCTGATCCCTCGTCTCCTCCTCGTGATCATTTGCTGTGCCAAGGCCGGCTGCCGTCGTGACGAGTAGATACAGTGCGAAGCCCTTCGGCCGTCGCGAGGAGAAGATCCCCAGGCCGTCTGCCGGTTCTTCCGATCAGGTACATCTATTCCCCGTCGATCTCCATGCCTTCCGATCAGGGTTCAGGTATTCAGCTGCTGCCGTCGGTTAGGGTTCATCTATTCCCGTCGATCGATCTCCATGCCTTCCTCCGATCAGTGTTCAGCTATGGTGCCATGGTTGCCGTCGATTAGGGTGCTGCTTTTGCCGTCAATTATCAGTTGATCTGTATGTATCTTGTAGATCATCGATCGATGATACAGTTTCTAGGTGCACTACTTTGTATATGTTTTACTAGGTTCAGTAGTGTATAGTGTATACACCAGCTAGGTACGTAATTTATCAGGGTTCAGCTAGTTCTGTATATATCTATTCCCGTCGATCGATCTCCATGCCTTCCTTCGATCAGTTTTCAGCGATGGTGCCGCGGTTGCCGTCGATTAGGGTGCAGCTTTTGTCGTCAATTATCAGTTGATCTGTATATATCTTGTTGACCAATGATACAGTTTCTAGGTGCACTACTTTTATATATGTTTTATTAGGTTCAGTACTGTATACATTAGCTAGGTACTGTATACTTTTGTACTATGTTTTACTAGGTTCAGTATTCTATTTGTTTGCAATTTTTGTAGACTCATGGAGGTCGAAGGAGATGATTTCTTGTCGGACATTCTTATGAATGGACAATGTGCTAATGTTGTCGGTTTGGAGGACCTCAACATTCCAATCACTCAGGACACTCAGACTACTAATGAAGATCCCGATGTGGAAGTTGTGGCTAGTCGTGGTAATAAGGGAACTAGGAGGTCCAAAAATTTTCATTGGGAGGAAGACGAAGTTGTTTGCTCAGGATGGTTGAACGCTAGCAAAGATCCCATCCACGGGGCCAACCAAACTCGTACCACGTTTTGGGGTAGAGTTCATGCTTTCTTTGAGAAGAACAAGAAAACTCAAGTTTCAAGGACAGAGAGTTCCATTATGCATAGGTGGCTAACAATTCAGGCTCAAGTCAACAAGTATTGTTCGTGCTATGAGGCGATTGAACGTAGGAATCAAAGTGGACAAACTGCACGAACAAACTTACGTAGGCTTTGAAGTGGGCCGCATTCCTTTTCTGCACAAAGTAATCATCGTGCGCTTCAACAGCATTCATTATGCATAAGAAAAGTTTCCTAGATATCCTGTACTTGAAGAAGACAAAACTAAAGTTTGAGAGCTCAAATAATATTTGAGCACATATGTCACACCCATTTTTAAGGAACAAATGGAGTGCATACTCTTATGTGCGCCCAGAGATCAATCACACATAAGTTGACAAATATAAATAGTATCATCACAAATGTTTATTACATAACGAATAGAATCACAGAGTCTTCACATAAATAAGCGGAAACTTAATATAAATATAGTGGTAGCTAGCTCCATAGCACAGGCACGTCAACTGGTTGACCACAAGTCTAGTAATCTTCAGGAAAGTAGTAGTAGAAGTCACTATTTGCACTTTCGGGATTCCATCCTGTGGTGGGGAATGCAAGGGTGAGCACAAAAGTACTCAACAAGTGTAACATGGGGTTCATGTAGCTCAAGTAGGCTAGACACTGGTTCAACTGCATGTAGCTTTTAGTTGATCATGTTTTAAGCAATTGAGTAGCATCAAGTGGGTAAATTCCCGAAATAAACATATGATCATGTAAAGAGAATAATGAATAGCAAAAACAAGTAAATTAATAGTGATCTCTATTCCGTAAGGGTCCAAGGCCGCTCGTGTCCGTGAGCACGGCTGATATACCAGTTTTACACTCTGCAGAGGTTGTACACTTTCACTGTGAGTCGTGATCCCCAAAAGCCCGAGGTCATGACTCCCCATTGGACAATCAAGATTCACTATGAAGTCTTTCCAAGGTTCGTCTAACAAGTTAGGGCCGCTAGGTTTCTGTGGCCTGCGAATGTAGAGCCCCCCTTCCATATGGCACAATGACACGCAGCCTATACTCATAGGGACAGGAGCCGCACTACACCCAACCCGGAACACACCCCTCTTGCGCCATAAAGGTAACCACTAACAAGCTAGAAAAGGTCCTCTTATATGACTAAAGCCAGAGCCATGTAGCCCTCACAGCTGTACTGTAAGTCCCGGATGTTCGCTTACAGATAAGTCCTTACGGAGAGGAATCTAGAGATAACTCTAGCCCTCTTGTTCCCTGTTGCTAAAAAGCATCTTTTAGAGTTATTGCATATATCATTAGTCAAATTACAAGATCATTGTTTATGTAAGCACTAGCCACTACCCAATACCAATAACCATAAGATTCAAGGAACAAGATCAATACTACGGCATCCTTAACAAGGAGACACATGCAGCATGAATTAAGTGAATTAAAGTGAGTAGGTAACAAGGATGATCCCATGCTATACTTGCCTTGATCTAGCTGATCCTGTTGATCCGACTCGTAAAAGTACTCTTGATCACCAACGAACTGATCACCGTCTATTCTCGATTAACATGTCAACAACAATCATCTAGGGGCAATCATGCAAAGCAAACAAAGCTACAATTAGAACAATACACCAACAGTAGTAAAATAAGATGAAAAGTTTTTAAAACAAATCTACATCGCTCTAAGATCACACAGACGCGAAGTTCACGCAAATCGGAGCTAAAACGGAAAAGTTATGATTTAAACAAGATTTACTTTATTAAAGTAATAGATTAAATCTAACCTCGAATTTTAAAAGTGTAAAATCTACTATACAGTAGTACTAATAGATAGAATATGAAATTATGAACCCAACGCAACTTGAACGGATCAAATCGGAGTTAAAACGGAGATTTTATGACCTAACTAGACCTAGTGGCAATTCTGTAAATAGCTGAAAGCGTATTTTCAATTAAACCGACGAAATTTACGTTTTCAAAACAACAAAGCGTAATCAATCAAATACGCCTTGGACTGCGGGTTAAGACTTTAGAAAACCTAGGGTCTCTTTAGCAAAAGTGGCAATCGAAAGGGTATCTTGAGATGTAGGCCGTTGGATTAGATCTCAACGGCCAGGATCTGACCGGGGAAGAGAGAGAGAGGGGGAATCCGGCCGGCACTGTAGCCCGGCGCGGTGGAGACATGGCCGGCGGCGAGATTTCTCGCCGGCGCTCTCGGTTAAGGCCCTAGAGGCCATGATTCAACTCGGGAATAGTACGGGAAGAGAGAGGAGCTCACGCCGAACTCACCGGAGACGAAAACACGGCCGAAGATGAATTGGGGACGCGGCACAGCTCGGGATGGTGGCAACGGAGGTCCTGTGACAATGGCGACGCACAGTGAGCCAACCGAGACAGAAAAAGAAAGAAGAAAAGTCTTGGAAGCTTCGCAATCGCGCTACGAATCCCGTCGACTCCCTTACGATGACAAAAACACGGTGAAGCGGATGAATTCGTCCACCTGAGCTTCGAACGGCGGCGGCTTAGGGTTGCAGTGGCTAGAGCTCGATGGCGAGGGCGTGATTCGCGTTTGTGGTGGCGTGGGGAGATAGGTGCGGCTGGGCGCTATTTATGAGGGGCGCGACGTGAGGAGCAAGCCAAGGGGGAGAAAAATCGGGGCGGCACCGGACTCCCATTACCGGTGTCCAGCTCGAACACGACGGAAGGAAGGGGAAGACCCTGACGCGTGGGTCCGGTGTGTCAGCCAGAGAAGAGAGGGGAAAGGCGCGGCAGCGTTCGGCTCGCGGGCCTGGACGAGCTGGGCTCGGCCCAATACGCGGCGCGGCCGTCGGTGAGAAGGCCGACGGGCCAGCAGGGGAGGGAGAAGATACTGGGCCTTCGGGCCGAAACCGAGGAAAGGTAATTTCCTAACCCCTTTTCTTTTTCTAATATTTCAAATACATTTTCAAATGATTTTTGAAATCATTTTCTTCTTGAAATGAAAACCAATCACACAAATAAAAATATGCATCGGCATGTATGCACAAACACTTATTTAATCCCTATATTTGATTTTATTTAAACAAAATACTATTTTGCTAGATTAAGATGCTTCACAAAATTGCGTAAGTAATTCAAATTCCCTATTTCAAAATTTTCAAAAATTTAGGGTGTTACAATTCTACCCCCCTTAAAAGAATCTCGTCCTGAGATTCGGACGATGCTTACTCAAATAACTGTGGGTATGCTTTTCTTAAATCCTCCTCTCTTTCCCACGTAGCCTCTGCTTCTGAATACCGACTCCACTGAACTTTACACATCTTTATAACTCGGCTTCGGGTAACTCTTTCCGCTGTCTCCAAGATTTTCACAGGATACTCCTCATAAGTAAGATTTTCCTTAACAGTGAGTTCTTCCAACGGTATTTGTTCTTCCGGTACACGCAGACATTTCTTTAACTGAGACACATGGAACACATCATGCACACCTGCTAAACTCTCAGGCAATTCCAACTGATATGCCACTTCACCACGTCTCTCTAAGATTTTAAAAGACCGACATACCTCGGTGCTAACTTTCCTTTCCGATTAAACCTTTTCACACCTCTCATAGGCGACACCTTCAGATAAACATAATCCCCCACTTCAAAAGTCAACTCTCTCCGTCGAGTATCGGCATAACTTTTCTGCCGAGACTGAGCTGCTTTCAAGTTATTTCGAATCATTCTTACTTGTTTCTCAGCATTCTTAAGCACATCAGGACCAAATACTTGACTCACTCCCGTCTGATTCCAAAACAATGGAGTTCTACACTTCCTACCATACAAAGCTTCAAAGGGTGCCATCTGTAAACTTTTCTGATAACTGTTATTATAGGAAAACTCTGCATACGGCAAACTCTTGTCCCAACTTGTACCATACTGCAAAGCACAAGCTCTTAACATATCCTCCAATATCTGATTAATCCTTTCTGTTTGCCCATCCGTCTGAGGATGATATGCTGTACTAAAATTCAGCTTAGTCCCTAATGACTCTTGTACTTTCTGCCAGTAATACGATGTAAACTGGGTACCTCGATCAGACACTATCTTCTTTGGAACTCCATGCAAACTTACTATTCTTTCCAAATACAACTCTGCCAACTTTGCACTGGAATACGTAGTTCTAACTGGTATAAAATGAGCGACTTTAGTCAAACGATCCACTATAACCCATATTGAATCAAAACCCCTCTGAGTGCGTGGTAATCCTACTATGAAGTCCATACCAACTTCTTCCCACTTCCACTCGGGTATTTGCATCGGTTGCAACAATCCTGCAGGTCTTTGATGTTCAGCTTTAACCCTCTGACATGTGTCACATAGTGCAACATACTCTGCAACATCTCTTTTCAAACCATGCCACCAATACCTTTCTCGTAAATCCATATACATCTTAGTACTTCTAGGATGAATAGAGTAAGCTGACTCATGAGCCTCCCGTATGATCGCTCCTCTTATAGCTTTGTCCTCAGGCACACATAATCGTTTTCCAAACCATAGGGTTCCCTTGTCATCCAACCGGAATCCAGGGGCTTTACCTTTCGGTATATTCCCTACTATCTCCTTTATCTTGCCATCCGTCAACTGACCCTCGCGTATTTGTTGCTCTAACATAGGCTCTACTACTAATTCCACTGCATTAACAGCAATACCCAAGTTTAGATGCTCAATCTCAGCACATAACTCATTTGACATCGGCATTACTTGTACCTCGTTAGCATAGCTCTTCCTACTAAGGGCATCAGCAACCACATTAGCTTTACCCGGATGATAGTGTACCTCCAGATCATAATCCTTAATCAACTCTAACCAACGACGTTGTCTCAAGTTCAGATCTGATTGAGTGAAAATGTACTTCAAACTCTTATGATCAGTGTAAATATCACTTTTATGTCCAATCAAATAATGCCTCCATATTTTCAAGGCATGCACCACTGCTGCTAACTCCAAGTCATGGGTAGGATAATTTAACTCATGCTTCCTCAACTGTCGAGATGCATATGCAACTACTTTGCCTTCCTGCATAAGCACACATCCAAGACCCAAACGGGATGCATCACAATAAATAGAGAAGCTCTTATTCAAGTCTGGCAAAACTAACACCGGGGCTGTTGTCAATCTTTTCTTCAGCTCCTCAAAACTAACCTGACACTTATCAGACCACACAAATTTAGCATTCTTTTCCAACAGCGCCGTCATTGGCTTGGCAAGCTTAGAAAACCCTTCAATGAATCTTCTATAATATCCAGCCAATCCCAGGAAACTACGAATTTCTCCCACATCAGTTGGCGGTTTCCAATTCAACACATCTTTTACCTTGCTAGGATCCACTGATATTCCACCATTAGAGACCACATGACCCAGAAAAGCAACTTCCTTTAACCAAAACTCGCATTTGCTACGCTTAGCATAGAGCTTATGCTCTCTGAGCTTCTGCAGGACCAACCTCAAATGTTCCACATGTTCTTCCTTAGTCTTAGAGTACACCAGGATATCATCGATGAACACTACTACAAACTTATCAAGATACTCCATAAATACCTTATTCATCAGGTACATAAAGTATGCAGGAGCATTAGTCAAACCAAAGGACATTACTGTGTACTCATACAACCCATACCGGGTGGTGAATACTGTCTTGGGTATATCCGTGGCACGAATCTTCAACTGATGATAGCCAGAGCGAAGGTCAATCTTGGAGAACACACAAGCACCTCTCAATTGATCAAACAAATCATCAATCCTTGGCAGCGGGTACTTATTCTTGATAGTTACCTCGTTGAGTGACCGATAATCAACACACATCCGTTGAGAACCATCCTTCTTATCCACAAAGATCACAGGAGCTCCCCATGGTGATGAGCTAGGACGAATAAAACCTTTCTCTTGTAATTCTTTAATTTGTTTCTTAAGTTCTTCTAATTCGTTAACCCCCATCCTATATGGACGCTTAGCTATAGGTGCAGTTCCAGGCAATAATTCAATAATAAACTCAATGTCGCGGTCGGGTGGCATACCTGGCAAGTCGTCGGGGAACACATCCGGAAATTCATCCACAACTGGATCCTCTTGATTAGCATCATCATCAAGTCGATTTACTGTAGCTGTCTGCGGCTTCTGCACTACAATCTCCACACTAATGCGATCTCCCTTCGGTGTTGTCAGGGCTACTGCCTTTTCCTTACACTGAATCACTGCCTGATTTTGCTTCATCCAGTCTAATCCCAGAATAAGATCAATCCCAGCTGTTCTCAACACTATAGGACTCACTTTGAACTCTACCCCCCTTAAATTTAAACTAATAGGGAGGCATTGATAGGAAGCTTGCATACTACCCCCAAGCGAGTTAACTAGTATAGGGTTTTTCATGGCACACAAAGGAATGCTATTTGTCTTAACAAATATTTGAGATATGAATGAATGCGAAGCTCCAGAATCAAAAAGAACAGTGGCAGGGATGGAGTGGACATCGAACGTACCGAGCATAACTTCAGGTTCCGACATTGCAGTCTCCTCCGACAAGTGAGTCACCTTCCCGTAGTAGGGTGGCTTCTGATTACTATTCTGCTTCTGAGGAGTTTGCTGGTTGGCCTTCTCAGGACAGTTGTAAGACAAGTGACCCTCCTTTCCACAACGGAAGCACTTGGTTGGAGTATTAGGGGCACTAGTCTTCATTGGGGTGTTGTTAGGGGTACTCTGTCGCTGATTCTGGTTCCCATTCTGCTGTTGAGAGCGTTGATTGCCATTCTGTGACTGATAAGGAGGACGTTGCAGAAACTGATTACGTGGAGGAAGTTGACCACGATTCCATTGGTTGGGCGGATACCTCTGCTGAAAACCTTGTTGATAACTAGTACGTTGGCGAGTGTTATTCCCAGATATCTGTCCCTGAAGTCTCTTTCTTTTAGCATCCATCTCCTTGCGCTTATTATCCACCACAATAGCGCGATTCACTAGAGTTTGATAATCTGGGTAAGCATTAGACATTAGCTGCAGCTGAAGACCATCATGCAGACCCTTCAGGAAAAGTCGCTGCTTATCAGCATCATTAGCCACCTTATTTGGCGCATAACGTGACAACTGAGCAAACTTGTCTCTATACTCTGCCACAGGCATAGATCCCTATGTCAAATTGCGAAATTCTTCTGCCTTCAATGCTATTACCCCCTCTGGTATATGGTAGGACCTAAAACTCTCGGTAAACTCCTGCCAAGTAATAGCGGGAGCGTTGGCAGGACGGCCATACTGATATGAATCCCACCAATCTTGAGCTGCTCCTTGAAGTTGTCCCGAAGCAAACAACACCTTCTGTTGATCATTACACTGAGCAATGTTGAGTTGCTTCTCTACTGCACGAAGTCAATCATCAGCTTCCAATGGATCTGAGGCATGTGTAAACACTGGGGGATGACCCTTCAAAAACTCTCCACGCTTATCTCGCGTAGGTGCTCCTCCAACTGGCTGATTTTGCTGATTGTTCACCAGAGCTTCCATTAGCTGTGTCTGTATGGCCAAAAGCTCATGAATGGTAGGTGTTGGTCCAATTCCACGACCACGGCCTCGACCTCGTCCTCTCCCAGACATCTGTTATCCAATATAGTATCAAATCTTAGAGTTTACCACATAATAGACAATTCTAGAGATAGAGATTAGAATCTGAAAATTTTCTGGACACATCCTAATTTCAGCTGTTCGGTAAAACAAACCTATCTCGAGTTACAGATATCCAGTAGAGGTGTTCTTTACATGGTTGGAAAGCTTATGAAATTATCTAGAACTTTTATTTAACTCATACTTCCAGATTCTGTCACGAAGTTACCCAAAAATAGAACACAACAGAAACTGTTTCTGACCTCCAGACTGCACAGTAACTTCATCTTGTAACAATTATAACTCATGATCCAGAATAGATAAAAAGTTGATTCCAGAGGCATTGGAAAGGTACGTGGGTCTAGATTCTCTCATAAAAATTTCAGAATTTTTCGCTGATCAGTTAATTTTAAGCATAAAAGGAAAGACAGATCGCTCCAGAAAAGACAGAATAGAGAGAAAAGTTAACCCAACTAAATTATTTATTTATCACACTAAAACTTAATATTGTATAACTTGGAACTTTTGTAGACAGGCCCACAAAGCTCCAGCACTCATTACATGGAAAATCCAACTCACACATAAGCACAATAATAACTCAACTAACCACACAAAGTTCACACGACACCACAAACTCAACTTAACTTGACACTACTCGAACTATCGTATTATTACATAAATGGTATTCCAACTCCTAAGTACGGGCTTGGTGTTCATGATGATCATAGATCGGTTCCATGCCTTGGTCAATCCTTAAGCCATCTATCACTTCTTGATACCTCTTGACGTCTTTTCCCAAAGCTTTAACCAGGGCTACCAACCGACGATTTGTCACCATCATGTCATGACCAAAATCCACCATGACCCGAGGAACTAAATCCAAATTCCCAGGGTCAGTCATTACCCATCCATACTCCGGATCTCCACGAGAAAAATAGCAATATGGATCATCTTGCATAATCTCATAGCGAAGGTGACGAAGTCCCAAGCATGCTTCAAAGGCTGCATCTTCTATACCATCTTCTATAGTGGCACGGCGTCCACTATGGGAAAAACACCGATCTAGCAAAAAGGTGCCCAACTCATTGTTCTTAACGAAAATGCGCACACTGCACTTCCAATAAGTAGTTTCCAGAGGGTGTTTATGCTCCCAGCAGACATACTCAATTGAAGGATCCCAATCCGTGAAGTAGGCATTAAGTATGTCACTCAGTCGGTGGTGTGACGGGGTATCATGGCTTGATTTGTGATGGATCCTTGTAATCCAGCCCATAGGAAGGGATGGCACTCCAATTTCAGCAGAAGCATCTGGTGAAGGTGAAGGGGGCTGTCCTCCGTGGTTAGCATGCTCAACATCTTCATCGTCACTCAAATAGATAACTTCCTCCTTAGGTTCAATTTCCTCCTGAGGCAAAGCTGGTTCTGGCGCCTGTTCTGGTGTTGATGGTGGGGTTGGTGTAGTATCTTCTAATTCCTCCTGAAGCTCTTCGGGTTCCTCATGAAGCTCTTCGGGTTCCTCCTGAAGCTCTTCGGGTTCCTCCTGAAGCTCTTCTGATTTCACCAAGGAACGGGGTGGGTAGTATCCTCCAGTGGTGATACGGGCAGTCTTGCGGGCACGAGGCATCTACAGATTTTAGTCCAAGGGTAAGTTGAAATTAGAGACAATATTTTCATAATAGAATGAGGCGAAAGAAGCATAATAATTTAGCAATTATCAAGAGTAAAGTGATAAGCATGAAACAAGTGAAGAAAAGAGAACTAAAACGACCATTACTAACTAGGCTTGCGTCCTACAGTCAACATAGCTCCGATACCAATCTGTCACACCCATTTTTAAGGAACAAATGAAGTGCATACTCTTATGTGCGCCCAGAGATCAATCACACATAAGTTGACAAATATAAATAGTATCATCACAAATGTTTATTACATAACGAATAGAATCACAGAGTCTTCACATAAATAAGCGGAAACTTAATATAAATATAGTGGTAGCTAGCTCCATAGCACAGGCACGTCAACTGGTTGACCACAAGTCTAGTAATCTTCAGGAAAGTAGTAGTAGAAGTCACTATTTGCACTTTCGGGATTCCATCCTGTGGTGGGGAATGCAAGGGTGAGCACAAAAGTACTCAACAAGTGTAACATGGGGTTCATGTAGCTCAAGTAGGCTAGACACTGGTTCAACTGCATGTAGCTTTTAGTTGATCATGTTTTAAGCAATTGAGTAGCATCAAGTGGGTAAATTCCCGAAATAAACATATGATCATGTAAAGAGAATAATGAATAGCAAAAACAAGTAAATTAATAGTGATCTCTATTCCGTAAGGGTCCAAGGCCGCTCGTGTCCGTGAGCACGGCTGATATACCAGTTTTACACTCTGCAGAGGTTGTACACTTTCACTGTGAGTCGTGATCCCCAAAAGCCCGAGGTCATGACTCCCCATTGGACAATCAAGATTCACTATGAAGTCTTTCCAAGGTTCATCTAACAAGTTAGGGCCGCTAGGTTTCTGTGGCCTGCGAATGTAGAGCCCCCCTTCCATATGGCACAATGACACGCAGCCTATACTCATAGGGACAGGAGCCGCACTACACCCAACCCGGAACACACCCCTCTTGCGCCATAAAGGTAACCACTAACAAGCTAGAAAAGGTCCTCTTATATGACTAAAGCCAGAGCCATGTAGCCCTCACAGCTGTACTGTAAGTCCCGGATGTTCGCTTACAGATAAGTCCTTACGGAGAGGAATCTAGAGATAACTCTAGCCCTCTTGTTCCCTGTTGCTAAAAAGCATCTTTTAGAGTTATTGCATATATCATTAGTCAAATTACAAGATCATTGTTTATGTAAGCACTAGCCACTACCCAATGCCAATAACCATAGGATTCAAGGAACAAGATCAATACTACGGCATCCTTAACAAGGAGACACATGCAGCATGAATTAAGTGAATTAAAGTGAGTAGGTAACAAGGATGATCCCATGCTATACTTGCCTTGATCTAGCTGATCCTGTTGATCCGACTCGTAAAAGTACTCTTGATCACCAACGAACTGATCACCGTCTATTCTCGATTAACATGTCAACAACAATCATCCAGGGGAAATCATGCAAAGCAAACAAAGCTACAATTAGAACAATACACCAACAGTAGTAAAATAAGATGAAAAGTTTTTAAAACAAATCTACATCGCTCTAAGATCACACAGACGCGAAGTTCACGCAAATCGGAGCTAAAACGGAAAAGTTATGATTTAAACAAGATTTACTTTATTAAAGTAATAGATTAAATCTAACCTCGAATTTTAAAAGTGTAAAATCTACTATACAGTAGTACTAATAGATAGAATATGAAATTATGAACCCAACGCAACTTGAACGGATCAAATCGGAGTTTAAACGGAGATTTTATGACCTAACTAGACCTAGTGGCAATTCTGTAAATAGCTGAAAGCGTATTTTCAATTAAACCGACGAAATTTACGTTTTCAAAACAACAAAGCGTAATCCATCAAATACGCCTTGGACTGCGGGTTAAGACTTTAGAAAACCTAGGGTCTCTTTAGCAAAAGTGGCAATCGAAAGGGTATCTTGAGATGTAGGCCGTTGGATTAGATCTCAACGGCCAGGATCTGACCGGGGAAGAGAGAGAGAGAGGGGGAATCCGGCCGGCACTGTAGCCCGGCGCGGTGGAGACATGGCCGGCGGCGAGATTTCTCGCCGGCGCTCTCGGTTAAGGCCCTAGAGGCCATGATTCAACTCGGGAATAGTACGGGAAGAGAGAGGAGCTCACGCCGAACTCACCGGAGACGAAAACACGGCCGAAGATGAATTGGGGACGCGGCACAGCTCGGGATGGCGGCAACGGAGGTCCTGTGACAATGGCGACGCACAGTGAGCCAACCGAGACAGAAAAAGAAAGAAGAAAAGTCTTGGAAGCTTCGCAATCGCGCTACGAATCCCGTCGACTCCCTTACGATGACAAAAACACGGTGAAGCGGATGAATTCGTCCACCTGAGCTTCGAACGGCGGCGGCTTAGGGTTGCGGTGGCTAGAGCTCGATGGCGAGGGCGTGATTCGCGTTTGTGGTGGCGTGGGGAGATAGGTGCGGCTGGGCGCTATTTATGAGGGGCGCGACGTGAGGAGCAAGCCAAGGGGGAGAAAAATCGGGGCGGCACCGGACTCCCATTACCGGTGTCCAGCTCGAACACGACGGAAGGAAGGGGAAGACCCTGACGCGTGGGCCCGGCTGGGCCTTCGGGCCGAAACCGAGGAAAGGTAATTTCCTAACCCCTTTTCTTTTTCTAATATTTCAAATACATTTTCAAATGATTTTTGAAATCATTTTCTTCTTGAAATGAAAACCAATCACACAAATAAAAATATGCATCGGCATGTATGCACAAACACTTATTTAATCCCTATATTTGATTTTATTTAAACAAAATACTATTTCGCTAGATTAAGATGCTTCACAAAATTGCGTAAGTAATTCAAATTCCCTATTTCAAAATTTTCAAAAATTTAGGGTGTTACAACATAAAACAAATAAATCTGAAATTAAAGAACAACAACCTTCGACGGAATATTTCGGGGCCGTATCTTGGATTCTCAGCCAAATAATCTCGAAACATCCTGTTATGGCCGCCTTCTCTATCACGGTAAAGAACTCTATGACCTTCGACAGAGCCATCGTGTCTTCCTTTTTCATTGCAAGAGGTTTGCACAATTTGAGCAACCGATAATATCAGGGAGTCATCGTCATCGGATGATGAATCATCCAATTGTCTTCGCGCACGGGATCTCTTCCTAGGCATGATCCCTGATCGACTAGTGTTATGAACAAAGAACAACCTAGATCAGCAGGAATCGGATGGGAGGTGATGCTGACCTGATGGGACGAGAAGATAGGAGCCTTGGTAGAGACGATGGCCGGCCGGAGTAGCAGCTGCGATGGAGAGATCGCGATGGAGAGATCACGATGGAGAGAGGGATGGTGGCGTCGTCCTTCACGCACGCGAGGAGGAGGCCCGCGGCGGCGCCCTTCATGCAAGAACCCGCGGCGTCGAGGAGAAGGACCGACGCGCGCGAAGAGTCTCGATCGGTAGTTGGATTAGGTACAATGTGGGCCTGTTTTTTTTTTAATTTGGCAAGTCAAAATGGCAAACTATTGGAGAGGATCTATTATTTCACTTGGCATATATTTTAGGGAGTTGTCAAATCACAAAATTTGGCAAGCAATTTTTACTAAACTATTGGAGATGCTGAGAGAATTCATCAACTTCCAATAAGGCTACAAGTAGACAAGGAAATTTATCAAGACGCAGTGAATTTCATCGCTGCATAGCTTAGTGTTTCACAAAAATGTACTCCTACTGCATGTAACCGATTAGATAAAAAAAATAAGAGTACCATTGCTCATTTTTCTTCACTTGTGTAGTTCAGGAAAATTAGGGAAGATGATTTTAAACATCATTGACGGACAATCGCAAGGGCTTTTTCATCCTTTTCTGCTTCAGCAGCAACATGTGCAGCAATTTTAGCTTCATCCTCGATGTCGTCGAATGAATCTAGAACACAGGTGTCGCTGGCCAGTGAGTCTGGAACGTACCGAATGCTGTCAGAGTCAGTGCCGTGATCGTCACCGGCCGCTTCACTTTCATTCATGATCGTGAGCGAATGAGCTTCAGTGCTCCACCAGTGTTGGATAGAGCTCCTGCACGGCGGAGCTCCACTTGCTGACGGAGACGGAGCGCTCGCGCGCGGCCAAGCTTGACCTGCGCTTGCCGTCGCATGCGGATGGCGCAAACACGGAGCACTCGAGCATGGCCGAGTTCGTTCTGTGCCCTCCGACGCATGCGCCAAGCAATGGCGAACTGCCGCCTTGCCTGCGCCGCAGCCTCCGCAGCCGCAGCCACCTCTGTCATCTTCGTCGCTGCACAAAAATGTAGTAAGTGAGCTAAGGTGCAAGCACGCAAGTTAGATTCTGCACTAGTCTCACAGAAGAATATGCTGCTTACTCATGCAGTGAGAAGATGGCAACTAAAGAAAAGAGGATGCATCCTGAGAACTTATAGTGCTTGCCATCGTATAGGAGTACTACTAATCTCGCCCGAGAGAACATGCATGCGCCGTGAGTAACGGCCATCTGCATGCAGCATGGGAGCCGAAGAGATGAGCGACTGCGAGTTAAATGTTGCATGCGCGCGCGAACTGCCGCTAAGCCGCTGCCGCCCTGAATCCCGGACTAGAAAAAAAAATAGTCATCGCAACATATGAAACATCAGATCTACTTTTGCAACAACCAAATGAAAGATATGCAACATGCATTTGAAACTATGAAACATACGGTTGCAATATGTGTTCATCTACTTGCGTCCCCCAATGGATGCTCGTTGACGTAGAGCTTGACGCTGGCATAGAGCTCGAGGTCACCCAGGTCAGCAGGCGGATGGCTCGTGGCCGCGGTGAGAGGCAAGAGGCGCGGGGTCACACAGCACGAGGCACGCGGTGAGGGTGGGGCACACGGTGCGAGGCACGGGCGAGGCTCCGCGGCGCGAGATGCGAGATGCAGGGGTGCGCGGCGCGAGGCACGGGTGAGGGTCCGTGGCGCAAGACGCGAGACGTGTGGACAGGGCAGGTCGGTCCCGTCCGGAAAGGACGGACGCCCCTGAGGGTATCATTCCCGCAAATTTCATGTTTCCAGTGGTTTCGCTAACCGATCATGAATCAAGCTTTGCCAGTATATATCGATCGAGATGAACACGTCGTCGTTAATCAACAATTCTAACTACACCAAATAGTACATCTATATATATAGCCCATGCATATAGCCGTGATTTGATACCGAGTTGACGAACTCACATGTGTGCAGCCGACGCCGAATACTTAATTTTATATCGCTTGACCCATGCATTATCCATCCGTTCATCGCGGTCTACTTACAACAGTTAACGAGTAGTGTGGCCATACAGAGACTAAGGGATTTCAATGTGTTAAAGTTTAACTCCCATTACATCAATATTCCCTCAAATGCATGGAGTACTAAATGTAAACTAATTGCATGCATGTCGACACAGATTAGGAGTAATTTATGAGACGAATCTATTAAGCCTAATTAGTCCAAAATTGAAAACTTTTTGTCAAATAAGACGAAAGTGCTACAGTGTTGGTTAAACTTTAACTCCTCAAACCAAACACCCCTAAACAGCCAACTGAGCTGTGGGTGAGCGTGGCAGGGATCGAGGTTTGGTTGGCTCCGTGGTTTGCTCTCAGGAGTCCATGCGAATGAGAAGATATCGAACACTACGGTGGACACCAGTGCATTCTTGTCCCGGTGGTTTGCTCGTTCGGTTTGGTTGTAGAGGTGGCAGGTTCTATGCGTGCGTGATCCCCATTTTCCCAAGTTTTGGACAGGTTTTCTCTCAGCAGTACATGGAGAAAAGAAATAGGACACACGAACAGACACTATGAGGGCGCATGATCCAGTGGTTTGTTCACTTCGTTTTGTTCCAGAGGTGCCAGGTTCCATCCCTATACGCGGCACGTTTTTAAAATCTTTACAGGTTTACTCACCTGTAGAACACTCCAATAGACATCAAGCGACGCTTATCCCTGTGCTTAGCGTGTTCCTGTTCTTTCCAGAGGTCCCAGGTTCCATCCCCATGCGCCATATTTTTTTCATTTTTTACAAGTTTACTCGCAATCCAGACTTTGAGTAAAAGGATTAGAACACTCCAATAGACAACAAGGGATGTTTGTCTCAGTGGTTAGCGTACTTCAGTCTGTTTCAGACAGAGGCTTAGGTTCGATTCTCATGTGCCATAAATTTTTTTAGCTTTTTACCCAGCGCCACAATTGTTTTTTTTAGTCTTTTACCCAGCCTCTCAAGCATATTATCAATTCCGTTCCGATACCGACCGGAATGTCTCGTCCCAGCATGCAAACCGGCATAAGAGAGAGCGCATCCCGTACCGGCCATTATCTCGGCTGATTCCAGATCTCGGACGATTCCATCCATTCCGGAACCAATGGATACGGGTACCGTCGATGACTGAAGGCGCTGCAGAGTGCAGTCTCCTTCACCGCAGCCTGCCGGGGGGTTGTCAGCCATCCACGAGCACAAGAACTCCAGCTATTCGTCATGCTCCATGGCTTCGCCTCCACCGCGTATAATAGCAATTATGTTTGCCCAGCTTTGCTTTGCATGCCTGTTCGGCTGTTCCAAGAGGATGGAGAGTCGAGGGGTGGATTGGCGGCTGTGTTGGTTCATGTCTCCATGGACGTATGGCCACTATTAATTCGATTGGAGTATTGTTGGCCCAATATATTTTAGCAGGCTGGCCCAACGCCCCACCGTCTTCCGTATTTTCTACGGTAAAATGTATATTAGTGTCGCTTGTTCTCACGTTAAAAAACATATTTATAAGATATTTAATAAAATTATACTATCGTCACGTTAAAAGATTATAATAGTACTTTATTTTATGACAATCAAATCTTGTCATCGATCTATCGTCACAAAGCCCATACAGAGTATACTATGACAATATTTATGACAAAGACATAACTTGGTCATAAATAGTTGTCATCCTACGAACAGTCGTCATAAACAGTCTCTATTTGTGACAACTAGTACAATGCAAGTGCTAATGCTACGGCAGCATATAATCATGCAAATTAAATAAGCAAAAGTCATATATGTGAAGTCATTAAGTATCACTGAGATATATTTATGATTCACGCAAATTAAATGAGTTATATTTATGATTCACGCAAATACCTCTATGGTCAGCACTGGGACTCGCTGCGTGCACTTCTGCCGATATACCGGGCGATCACGACGGTGAAACTGGGTAATGGAGAATCCACCTCACTCTGGTACGATGCTTGGGACGGGGATGACCTCATGGCTGACCTCTTCCCTGAACTGCATAGCCACTGCAAGAACCAGGAACTTTCAGTTGCGCAAGCCTACCAGGGAGGTCTTGAGCAATCTCTGGTGTCAAGGCGATCCAACATAGTAGAGGAGCAGCTAGTTCAAATGCAAGAGAAGCTGACAGGCCTCCTTTTGACAGACAGAAGAGACCAACGGTGCAGTCCGTTGCTTAAACGTGACGGGAGCCTAGACACCATAGCCATATACGGTGCTATGAAAAATGCAGACTCCAGCCTAGACACATGGGCCAAATTTGTCTGGAAAAACAAGGCACCACTACGGGTGAAGTTCTTTGCATGGCTACTCTCTCGAGAACGCATCCAATGCAAAATAAACTTGGAGAAGAAAGGAATCGTGGATGATGCAATATGTGAAACTTGTCATGGTTCAGATGAGTCCCCAGCACATATCATTTTCGGCTGCACCACAGCTTGCAGTTTCTGGAATGCGATTGGTGTCACAACATCACCACACTGGCAGATTCAGATGCTCATGGACATTCAGCGCCCAAGCCATATCCCTGCTCGCCACTTTGAGACCTTCATATTGTTGTGCTGCTGGCATATCTGGAAATGGCGCAACAACAGAATCTTCAGAACAGATCACATGACTTTGGCCAAAACACTGGCCGCTTGCAAAGCAGAACGTTCCTGTGGGGGGCAAGACTGCCCAAAGCAAACAAAGAGTGTCACACCCGGTTTTCTAAAGAACGAAACCAGGCTAATCATATGTGTGCCCAGGAAGTCTACACATACATCAGAATAAAAAAGTACCAGAAACAATGTTATTATATAACGTATACATAGCTATATTAACACTTACATCAGAGTATCGCGGAACGGTGACTAAACTTCAGGCTACATTCTTCTCAGGGACGGCTGACTGGTGGCTCCATATGCCAAACACTTCTGAAAGACTTCTGAAAACTCCACTACATCTTTATCGTCTTTCTGAGCAGCACCTCACTACACACTGAGGTGTGGTGGAAATAGCAAGAGTGAGTCCATGTCGAACTCAACAAATATAACACAGGGTTCATGAGGCTCAAAACGGCTAGACACTGTTTGACTGTGTTTAGCTTTTAATCATCATATAATTAGCAATTGAGTAGCATCAAGATAATCCACTTCCCATTAATGAACCAATGATCAATTGTAATAAAGATAATGAATAGCATTAACATGAGCATAATAATAACAACAGTAATTAAGCATGATATAACAATGGTGATCAACTATTCTGTAAGAATCCCCAAGGCCGCTCGCATCCGTGAGCACGGCTAGTATACCAGTTTATTAAACTCTGCGCAGAGATGTACACTTTCACTGTAAGTCATGATTTCCAAATACATGGGTTTGCAAGGCCCAAAACATCAGAGACCATATAAAGCCATTCAAAAGTTCGTCTAACAAGTTAGAGCCATTAGATTCACTCGGCAGGCAGATGTAGGAACCCCTTTTCAAATGGCACAATTCCTTCTCGGCTATACTTATAGACTAGAGGCTGTCCTACATCCAACGTGGCAAGCCGTTCTTACGCCATTTAAAGTAACCACTAACAAGCTAGAAAAGGTCTCTTGAACAACTAAAGCCAGAGCCATATAGCCCTCACAGTTGTACTGTCAATCCCGGTTATCACTTACAGGTAAGTCCTTACGGAGAGTAACTAGAGCAACAATATAACCCCTTGTTCTAGCCCCCTTTCAACAGTAATAAAATCATTTTAATGGTTGATTGCTTAATCCATTAATCAAATTACAAGATCATTGTTCATAATTAAGCACTATCAATAGCTACCCAAATGCACAACCCATAGGTGACAAGGAAACAAGATATCAATAGCTAAGTTATAATCTCTATGGTTGTCTAGGAAGACACATGCATATGAATAGTAATTTTAGTGAATAGGACAACAAGGATGGTCCCAGGTTATACTTGCCTTGATCAAAGCTTTCCTGATGATACTGCTGGTCTGACTCAAAATAATACTTCTGATCGTCAAGAAACTGCTCACCGTCTATACTCGATCATCAAGCATCAACACACAATCATCCGAGCAATCATACACGAAGCAAACAAAGAGACATAATTAAAACATTACACCAACAGTAGCAAAACAGTATAAAAAGTTTGTAAAACTCTTCTACATGTTACTACGATCACACAGACGTAAAGATCACAAAATTCGGATTTAAAACGTGAAAGTTATGAATTTTCTAAGATTTTCTATAGATAAATAATTACTTTAATATAAACTCAAAAATTAAATTTCCCAAACCTACTGTACAGCTATACTAACATGTAGAGCTCGCAAATACGAACCTAACGCAACTTGAACGGGTCAAATCGGAGTTAAAACGTAGAAGATATGATCTAAACAAGATTGTATGTGTATACGTATTTCTATTGTATTTCAGGATTTGTTTTACCAAAGAAAAACAGCCACAAATCATACCCATGACATCGTGTGATGTCATCAAGCTAGCAATCGGCCGCTGTTTCTTTGAAATTGCACATGCGTGCGGAGGCAGTGTAGGTATGTATTTCCATTGTATTTTGACATTTGTTTGCTTAAAGGAAAACGGCCACAAAACACATCATCAAGCTAACAATAGGAGCACGCAGTCACGCAGAGATCATGCACGCTGCACGGATGGTTCTATCATGGCCGGCGATGGAGCTTTCGTCGATGGCGTTCCGAGCCACAGGGAGACACGGGACGGGTACGGAGATGACTAGATCGAGCTCACGAACTCGACCAGGGTATCGGTGGAGGCAGGGGATGAACGGAGGCGGTCGTGAGCTTGGTTTGGCGGCTCGGCTCACCTGTGAGATGTTGCGGCTGCTTCGCTGGGCGAAAGATAGCTAGCAATACGAACTTACGAGAGAGGGAAATACACCACCAGGTTCCTTACCCTTGTGCGATGCTCGGAGAAGTCCTCGTGGCGTAGGAGAGACAGCGGCGGTGGAGATGCACGGCGGCGTTGCAGAGCTCGGTGGGGTAGATGATAGCAGCTCCTCGGTGCGGGGCTCGGCAGATGATCGAAGGCGGTGACGATGGCTCTGCTCGACGAGATCGGATAAGCTTCAAGCGGGGGTCGCCACGGCATCGGACGGAGCTAGGGCTCGATGGCGCTGCGAATCTGGGCGAGGCGAGGGCAGCAGATGGCGTCTGCGGCGGCTTCGGCAGACGGCTCGACTCCTCGACGAGATCGATCGTGTGCGGCAACGGCGGCAGCTAGGGCTTTCACGTGCGGGCAGCAAGCCCAGGTGGCGTTGACAGAGAACACTCCAACTGCAGATCGACACGGCGGCATGAAGCTAGGATCAAGAGGCGGCGGCAGCAACGAAAGCTATGTTAGGGCAAAGCGGCACTTCGTCCTGCTGCGGAAAAGAAGAATAGAAAATAAGGAGATGACAAGGGCCTTTGGCATATATATATATATATATATATATATATATATATATATATATATATATATATATATATATATATATATATATATATATAGACACACACTAGCTGACCCTTGATCCGGCTTTGATCAAAATCGAGTTCAACTTGGTTCCCTCGTACCTGATCTCCCTGACGTGGAGTTCGAGTGGGACAAGGAATTGGACAGCTGATACATGTGTTGAGAACGTGCATTGGCTGGCTGCCTTCGGGTGATGGGTTTAACTTTTGAACCCAATGCATACGACAAGCACTTTTGGAAAACCAACACTGGGACATGCAAACTTCCTTATTTAATAGTTTCTTCTTCCATGTATATACATATATATATGTTCGGCAGCCATATACGGAGTATATACTTATACAAATCTAAATCACGTGCTTGCCAAGTATCAAGTATATACGTATATATAGCTTGCTCAGGTTTACCACGTCTTGGCCAGCACAATTTCCATCTCTAATTATTCCTTAAGAGAAAACAAATGGTATTTCTAGATTTTCTTTTTCTAAAGGAGAGCGGCCACTAAACAAATCCATCTATCATGTGACGTCATCTATCTAGCAAGAACACAACACACGCCTGATCAGGTTGCTCTGCTAGCTCTGCCCTAACATGGAGTTGGACGGAGAAGGGGCTTAGGGCCTCGGTTTATTATTAAGATAGCGCAGCTTACGGTGAACACTCCTAGGGACTTGCAGAGGTCAGAGAAGCAGCAGCGACGGCTTGGCAAGCATGACGGCGGTCCGGGGCATCCACATGTAGACTATTGGCGTCATGCTCAAGTCGACAGAAAAGAAACTGGCAGCTGCGGTGACTTCAGCAGATGAGCTCGGCTACACGGCGAAATTCGGTCGAGCGGTGGTGAGCTGCTAAAGTTAGGGCACGCGGTGGTGAGCTGCTAAAGTTAGGGCACCGGCATGTTTACACCACAATGTTGCTAACCCTATGATAAATTTTAATTTATTAAAAAAATTTATTTCCCTATATTTTTATGAGCACAAAAATTAAAATTAAAATCACTTTAATCCTATTTCCAAAGTTGCAAATTCTAGGGTGTTACAAAGAGATTGCGTCCTTTTGGTGCCAAGTTCTAGCTAACGCAATGTAGACTTTATGTACATCTATTCAAGTTGTAAGCGTCCGGCGCAAAACCAAATGTACCTTGATTTATTAGGCCTTAGGAGGCCAATGAATGAATGAAAATGGCCAGGTGGGGATTCTCTCCCCTTCCATCGACTTATCAAAAAAAAAAGAAATACTAAGCAGGTTCTTTTTGTTAGTGAAAGGAGGTCAGAGGCCCCGTGTTTCGCTGTGCGCATGTGGCAAGAACAAAAAAGAAAGAAGAGGAAGAGTAGGACTGGAGTAGTAGATCGCTGTCGCTCTCGTCCCATCCAGAAGCTGAGAAGCACGCAGCAGGTGCTCATCGTCCGTCCTGAACTCTGATCCGTCCCATTTCAGAATCCAGAGGCAGAGCTCGTGACTTCACTGCACCTGGATGTTGACGACCTTGCCCCTTGCCGTCAGCTTGGGTATGGTGAGGTAGAGCACGCCGTCCCTCACCTCCACGCCGATCCTCTCCATGTCCACGTTCTCGAGCAGCTCCACCCGCGTCCTGTACTGGCCGAAGCTCGCCGCCGGCCACACCTCCTCCTCATCTCCCTCTTCATATCCGCCGCCTGCTGCTGCTTCCTGCTTCTCGTCACCGCCAGCAGCAGTCCGAAGCTTTGTTTTGATAGAAATGCTCCCGCCAACTATTACACCAATATTAACAGTGATGTACAACCATCTCAGTTTTCAAGCATTGTTTCTGGGAGTCCCTATAATCTGGTACACAAAGAGCATTCAAAAGGGGAGAAAAACAGGAGTCAAAAACTGAAAAGAACAGGTTTCAGATTTGCTGACCAGTGAGTAAGGTAGTGTTGAACCCCATTTAGATGGCTTCAACTTCAACTTTGGAGGCAGCATAAGAAAACAGCTTGGTAGCAACGTATAACTCAGCTCGCCAATTCTGACTCTACCATTTCAAGGAGTGATGCGACATACTTCAAAACCTGGAAAATAAGGGACCTCCACAGTTTGAAGTATTTTCTCATCCCATTATTGCTTAATATTAAGTAAACATGCCTCTTTTGTTAAGATGGAAAGCTCAATGCTCTTGCACTGGATTGCTTCAGCAATTTAAACAAAAGAACATAAGTATTATTAATATACAATTTTGCTCTTCAAATTGCAAACAGGAAGGAGAGCAAGCATATTTTGTTGTACATTTTTTCTTTCGGTTCTTGCTTTTGCCTCCAAGACTATTTTATTGTTGAAAAAGCACATGAACACATAAAACGAAAGAGTCAGGAAAAAGCTTCTCCAAAGAAATTCTAGCCAAGTGTATCCAAGAAATAAACTTACAATATGGATGTGCTACATTTGGGGACACCAGCAAATACTGATGTATGTATGTTTGAATTGGCTATTTACCTTATCAACATACTGCTCCCTGGTGACAAGACCAACTGTTTCCTTCTTAAATGCAGTCTCAAGAACTGAATGTAACAACAATTGACATTGGCTTAATAAAATTGAAGGGTATGCACGACCTACAGTAACAATCTACTTACAGAAATTTCAAATATATTGTCAACTCTGATGTAGAACCCTGCAGCCAAGCCAAGCAACAGGATGTCAACTTAGCTTCAGTTAATCAAACCATTGTATCATGCGTGCATAGGTAGTGTCTGAATTCAATTTGCACCACCGCAGCAGCAATTCAATCAGCTTTGCAGGATATAGTGCTTATAGTAGTACTAATTATGCTGGGGTACAATTTTGAAGCGGAAATCCAGCAGTAATCAATTACAGTCCCCAAATGTTTCAGCTTCCCAGTGTTGATTGCAATGTATATTATATAAGAACAGTTCAGATTAGAGATAGTTGCGAACCTTTTTTCCCCTTTGCCTTCGTATGTTATATAAGAACAATTTAGATTAGAGATAGTTGCGAAGCTTTTTCCCCTTTGCCTTTCTTATTTTATGAAAGTCCTCGTAGCACCATGTGCAGTTGAACTTCATCAACATATTGAGAAATATCGAACGTTCACCAGAGATTAGGCACCTCAGGGTTATATCATTTTCTATTACTCCCTCCATCCCAAATTATAAGGCATTCCAAGAATTTTGGAGAGTCAAAGCATCTCAAGTTTGACCAAATTTATATGATAAGATAATAAGATTTATGATACCAACTATGTATCATTAGGTTCTTTATTAATTATATTTTCATAGTATATCTATTTGATGTCATAAATCTTTGTAATTTTTTCTATAATATTGGTCAAACTTAAGATGCTTTGACTCTCCAAGAATCTTAGAATGACTTATAATTTGGGATAGAGGGAGTACTATATAAGTAAAAACACTATCAAGGAAAAACATAGCCATGGCAGTTATTTCCAGCAAAATCAGAAACTATACTAACTGATACTTGCCTGCTCACTGTGCACGATCGTCGTCCTCGAGCTGCCCATGCTTGGCAGATGGTGCACTGACGTGCTACGCCGCTGCCGGCAAGCCCTGGTTGGAGATCCGTTGCAGCCTGCGCTCGTCGCTCGTCGCTCCACCGCTGGCGCCAGGCACAACCACCGGCAGCCCTCCCTCCACACGGTTGTCCGCTAGCCGCCCAGCCCAAGATCCTGCACACTCGGCACTCCGGAGTCCGGTCAACGCCTTCCCGGCACACCATCGCCTCGCCTAAGTCGGTCAACGCTCGTTCGCTAGGGTTTGGAAATTTGGGATTGGGAGAAACAAAAGTTAGGAGAAGAGGAAAGATGGCCAGGGGCGATTTCTGGTTACCAGGACGCCGTGTCCTGCTCCGCCTCGCCGTGCCCATGGAGGGAGGCGGCAGGCGGCGTGAGGCGCAGCCGAGCAGGGCAATCGAGGCGTTGGGGAAGGAAATATTTTTCTTTTTGCGTTTTTAGATTTGGGTATTGGGATTTGATCGTTGGTCGGCCATCCTGGGCGAGGTGCGTCACCGCGGTGTTGATGCCACGCGTTGAAGCCTGCGATGGGGCGTGTTGAAGCTTGGAAGTTGATACGAATCATCCTGGCCATACAATTGGGTTTGAAGCCTCTGTGGGGTGGATTTTAGCCCTTGATTTTAATGAAGACGAGGGTGTAACTGGTTTGGTGCACAATGGTTGGACTTCCTTAGCAAGGGACGCAATCTTGGGTGTATCTAGTATTAGTTTTGATTGGTCCAACATAAAAGAGATAGATGCTCTATCATCTGGTAATTATCATAGAAGCCCAGTTTCTTATAGTGACAGTTAACAAGTCAAGTGGCCATACATACAGAGACTCAACTGCCGACAGAGAATGTACGCCGCATGCATCGTCGACCGGGAACACGCTTGCTCGACGGATCGAGCCTATAAATACCATACCAAGCACTAACCCAAAGAAAGCATCCCAAGCAAGCACAAAAGCATCGTCTACAAAGAGCAAGGTTTAGCTAGGTTGGGTAGCAATGGCGCCATAATCCAGGCTCTCTGAGCTCCTCGCCCTAATAACCACCCTCACCTTGGCGGCAGCCCAAGTGCCCCCGCCCCGCCTCCACCTCTATCGCCGCCACCAGCGCCGTCGTCCACCAGGAACGGAAGCTCCCGCGACAGGCTGAAGCTACGCGTTTGCGCCAGCTTGCTGAACGGGCTACTCAGCGTGCTCCTCCCGCCGGGGGGCGGGAACGGGGCGAATGACAGCTAGTGCTTGTTAAAGAATTAGGCAATTTCCAGATTAAAAGCATGATTAAATCTAGAACATAAATCATGGCAAATATATGAACTAGATTAAACATGTATGGCATACTAGTATAGCAGATCAACAAATTTCACAGCATCAACATGACAAGCATTGATAGTCCAGCAGATAGATTAGATTGTACGAACGTCAAGATTAGATCAAGAGAATTATACCTTTCGGTTGTAGTAGTAGTAGATGGTGTTGAAGATGTGGCTAGCGGTGGTGATGGAGCGAGATAGCTGATGTCGATGTCGTCGATGTTGAAGTCGTCGTCGAAGTCATCGATGAGAGGCAGAGGACTATTCTTGATGACGATCCCACGAGCTCTAGCACGACGAAGCCGACGCGCTGATGCACCCTTTAGAAGACGAGCCGTTATGGAAGCTTTGGAAGCAGTCACGCAAAGAACGCTTCCCAAAAACCTTATTCGCCTTCTCCCGGTGCAGGATCACAAAGACGAGGGTTCCGAAGACCTGCTCACCCGGTCGCTGGTGCACGCAAGCGATCGGACTGGAGTAGCTACAGCGGCGGCGCAAAAACCCTAGTTCAACTGGATACGTTTTGGTGTGGCCGGCAGGTTGCTTATATAGTCCTGTCCAACCAATCTCGTGTCATGATCACGATCTAAATTGATTTAAGACTCTTAATTTGTAATTGATTAGGACTCATGCAACTTGAAGGCCAAGAAACCAAAAACGAAAACAAATCCATCTGGCTGATCCATATAAATCTCCTCATCCAACTCTCCATTAAGGAAAGTTGTCTTCACGTCCATTTGATGAATGAGAAGACCATATGAGGCAGCTAGAGAAAGTAGCACTCGAATAATAGTCATTCTAGCAACAGGTGAATAAGTATCAAAGAAATACTCGCCTTCCTTCTAGGTATAACCCTTAGCCACAAGCCGAGTCTTGTACTTGTCAATAGTACCATCAGACCTAAGCTTCTTCTTGAACACCCACTTACATCCAATTGGTTTACAACCAAAAGGTAGCTCAGATAACTCCCAAATTCCATTAGAAAGAATCGAGTCCATCTCACTACGAACAACTTCTTTCCAATCATCTGCATCTGGAGATGCGTATGCCTCTGTAATAGAGGTGGAGTATCGTCCACAAGATACACAATGAAATCATCACCAAAGGATTTTGCAATCCTTCGTCTCTTGTTCCTCGCAGGAACTTCATTGTTATTCTCCTCAAGGACTTCTTCAGGTGGTTGCTCAAATGACTCAATAGAAGACTCAATAGGTACAGTAAAATCAGGAGCTATCTCAGAGGAAAATCTAGCATTGCTACACATATCTTTCATAGGAAATATATTTTCAAAAAAATGTAGCATCACGAGATTCAAAAATTGTATCCACATGCATATCAGGAACTTCAGATTTTACTACTAAAAATCTATAGGCAATGCTATGGTGAGCATATCCTAGAAAGACACAATCCATAATCTTCGGTCTAAGCTTACGCTTCTTAGAAATTGGGACATTGACTTTCGCCAAACATCTCCATGTGCACAAGTATGAAAGTGATGGTTTCCTTCCAATGCAATTTTCATATGGAGTTGTCTCTTTATTTCTGTTTGGAATTCTATTCAGGATATGACTCGCAGTCAGTAGAGCTTCCCCCAACCATGCCTTAGATAGACCAGCAGTGTCTAACATAGCGTTCACCAAGTTAGTCAGCGTGCGGTTTTTCCTCTCGGCAATCCCGTTTGATTCGGACGAATAGGGAGCTGTCCTCTCATGAATAATACCATGTTCCGCACAGAACTCATCAAATAATATAGGAAATTATTCATCACCACGATCTGACCTTAGATGTTTAATTTTTCTCTCTAGTTGATTTTCAACTTCAGCCTTATAGATTTTAAAGTAGTTTAGCGTTTCATCTTTAGTTTTAAGCAAGTAAACATAGCAAAATCTAGTTGCATCATCAATTAAAGTCATGAAATATCTCTTTTCACCTTTTGTCAACACACCATTCATCTCGCAAAGATCAGAATGTATGAGTTCTAGAGGTGTCAAGTTTCTCTCCTCCGCTGCCCTATGAGGCTTTCGAGGTTGCTTAGATTGCACACAGCTATGCCACTTAGAACCTTTGATAATAGTGAGATCTGGAATTAAATTCAGGCTAGACAAACGTGATATCAATCCAAAGTTAACATGACATAAGCGAGAATGCCAAACACTCGAATTATCATTAATCGTGCCACAAATATGATTCACTGACTTATTACAAAAATCTGCCAAAGATAGGCGGAATAAGCCTCCGCAATCATAGCCTTTACCAATAAATTGTCCATGCTTAGACATGACTACTTTATTAGACTCTAACACTACCTTAAACCCATCTCTCAATAGAAGGGAGACGCTAACAAGGTTCTTGCGAATAGTAGGGACATGTTGTATGTTCTTCAGCTGCACGATCTTTTTCGAAGTAAACTTCAGATCTACCGTACCAACACCAAGAACAAAAGCATGTGACCCATTCCCTATTATGATGGAGAAACCTTGGAGCCCCTAGTAAGAAGAAAATAAAGAGATATCAGCACACATTTGAATATTAGCACCTTTATCAACCCACTAACTTGGAGATTGAAACACTGAAAGTACAGTAGGAAAATTACCATACCCGTCATCAGCACTGCTAGCAGTCACGAGGTGAACTTTCTTTTTCTCTTTCTTGTCCGCTCGCTCCGGACAATCTTTAGCAAAATGACCCCGCTCTCCACACGTGAAGCAAGGTAGCTCTGCTTTGTCTTTCTTCTTCTTAAAGGTAGTATTTTGTTTGGCATTGAAAGCAAGTTGCTTAGACTTTCCCTTGTTCTTGCCATGGTTTCTCTGGACAAAGTGGGCACTAGATTTTTCCTCGTTTTCCTTCTCAATGTTATCTTTAACCCAAGCTTTTTTCTCGACATCAAGAGATGCTATCAGGTTTTCAACTGATTTTTTCTGCCTCTTGTGTTTGAGACTTGTGGCGAAATTCCTTCATGAAGAAGGCAATTTAGCAATAATGCACCCAGCCACAAACTCATCGGGTAAGACACATTTAAGGTGTTCAAGTTCCTTAGCCAGGCGCTGAATCTCATGAGCTTGCTCGACTACTGATTTGTTAGCAACCATCTTGTAGTCATTAAAGCTCTCCATGGTATATAACTCTTTGCCTGCATCTGAAGTACCATAAGTAGCATTCAGATGATCCCATAGAGCCTTTGCGTCTCTTAAGTGTATCTTAGAATCAAATAGATAATCTGAAAGCACATTACGCACAGCTCCCACAAAGATATCATTAGCTTCCTAAAATTTTCTCTGATCTTCATCAGAGCTGTTTCCCTCAGGCATGCCATCTTTGATCCAAAAAATTTTCAAGGCAGTAAGCCAATCAGCGACCTTGACAGACCATCTTTTAAAATGCGTACCAGAAAACTTTTCCGGCCTCAGCGCGTCAACAAAACTAACCATAGATAATTCTGAAAATGACCTATTATAAGGTTTTGGATTGTTAAAGAATTAAGCAATTTCCAGATTAAAAGCATGATTAAATCTAGAACATAAATCATGGCAAATATATGAACTAGATTAAACATGTATGGCATACAAGTATAGCAGATCAGCATATTCCACAGCATCAACATGACAAGCATTGATAGTCCAGCAGATAGATTAGATTGTACGAACGTCAAGATTAGATCAAGAGAATTATACTTTTCGGTTGTAGTAGTAGTAGATGGTGTTGAATATGTGGCTGGCGGTGGTGATGGAGCGAGATCGCTGATGTCGATGTCGTCGATGTTGAAGTCGTCGTCAAAGTCATCGATGAGAGGCGGAGGAGTATTCTTGATGACAATCTCGCGAGCTCTAGCACGACGAAGTCGACGCGCCGATGCACTCTTTGGAAGACGAGCTGTTGTTGAAGCTTTGGGAGTAGTCGTGCGAAGAACGCTTCCCAAAAACCTTATTCGCCTTCTCCCGGTGCAGGATCGCAAAGACGAGGGTTCCGGAGACCTGCTCACCCGTTCGTTGGTGCATGCAAGCGATCGGACTGGAGTAGCTACAGCGGCAGCGCAATAGCGAGTAGAGGCAAAAACCCTAGCTCAACTGGATATGTTTTGGTGTGGCCGGCAGGTTGCTTATATAGTCCTGTCCAACCAATCTCGTGTCGCGATCACGATCTAAATTGATTTAGGACTCTTAATTTGTAACCGATTAGGACTCATACAACATGAAGGCCAAGAAACCAAAAACGAAAACAGCAAAAGGAGATCGCACTCCCGCAAGACGAGGAGTCGGATTTCGGTGGACCATTCACGCAGGTGCCACGCACCCGCGCTACGCTCCGGCGAGGCGAGCGAGCGCGCATGTGGGCTTCGCTTACTCCTTCTCACACTAGATTTGAGGAAGTGGAGAGGACTTCCATATTTAAGTATGACTACCTCCATTTCAACAAGCAAGGTGGTACTAAAGAGTTTCCACATCCCCTCTTGCTCACATGAATGAACTTTTAAGATTTATTAGGAATTTCACAATTAGTTATTAGGCAAAGCCCATATAAATTCCAACAGTGCTGCCCGCTGCACAGGGGGCTCGTCGACCTTGACGCCGCCGTGTGCCTCTGCACCGCCATCAGGGCCAACGTCCTCGGCGTCATCAACTTCCATGTGCCTCTCGGCCTGCGCCTCCTCCTCAACCCCTGCGACAAGGCCGTCCCCGACGGCTTCACCTGCGCGCTCGCTTAGTCACTATATATATGCTCCGGTTGGTCGAGCAGCTAATAAGTGTGTACCTCGCTCGTCCATATCGCTGATCTCTGTGTGCACGCGCGGGTTTTCTCGTGCATATATATATAGTACAATACGGAGTATATGTATGTTATATGTTGTCCGATCGATCCGATCCATGTATAAGTTTCATGCTATCATATATGTGAAAGAAAAGCTTGCACAAGTCGTGTTAACTTCGAGCCTGATCACTCCATGATATGTCATGCATGGGTGGACAACCAGATCAGAAGGACAGCAAAGGACACAAAATGCTCATATTGTTGTGTTTTTTTCTGCAGGGAAAAGACGAAAAGTGAGCTTTAATTAACTAGACGAGAAATTACAATTAGTGTTGATGAGGTCTAGAATGCATGCAAGCGGCCCCCACCATGTTGCAGTATTCCGTCTATCTAATTGGGCCCAATGGGCCACCTTGTTGCCTTCTCGCTTTACCTTGTGGATCTTCTATATTCTACCAGCAGCTGCAAATATTCTTTTGCCTCCATCTGTCAGGCTCCACAATAACCGGACCATTAAGGCACCATTAATTGTGAAGCCAGTCGGAGGCCCTCTCCATAGGCCAGCGCTTCAGCTGCATCCGCTGATGCACAACGGAAAAGATCCCCCATGCTGTCAGGATCACCTCGGCCATCATATTGTTGTGTTTGACCACTCAATCTCTCTTTCTGAATAAATCAGTTCTTAGAGTTACCTTAAATCAAATTTTTTAAAATTTAACTGAATGTATAGAAAAAATGTCAAAGTTTATGACATAAAATTAATTAATATAATTAGATACACCAATAGTTCATAATACGCTCATTTAGTGTGAAGAATATTTATACTTATTTCTTTAAATTTGGTTAAAGTAAAGAAATTGACTTAAGACAACTCTAGAAAATAATTTATTTAAGGACGGAAAGAGTACTGAATTTGAGGCTCTATAGCTATGTTCTTGTAATCTTTAATTAGTGTCAACCAAATATACAGTGCGCAAACTAAACCAACCCAATAGCCAAAGCAACATTTGGTTACCGTCTTTTCGCTAGTTTTTTTTCCCTAGCTCTCGGCCTCCATGGTACATACTCAGAGAAGACGGAGCTAGTGAAGCTGGTTCTTTGAGCTTTACTAGCTTTCTGTTTATTTCGAGGAG
Organism: Saccharum spontaneum; assembly: GCA_022457205.1. Lineage (NCBI taxonomy): Eukaryota > Viridiplantae > Streptophyta > Magnoliopsida > Poales > Poaceae > Saccharum > Saccharum spontaneum. Next base: position 31,437,181 of record CM039601.1, on the reverse strand, counting down.
TACTCCCTCTATCCTCTCAAAAATTACATTACGATACGCGTGCTGGTTAAACTTTCTCAAGTTTAACTAGTTTTATAGAAAATACTAGCAACATTTGTTTCACTAAACTTTTTTATAAAAATATATATCATGATTTATCTAATGATACTAATTATACATTATAAATATTAATATTGTTTTATATATAATTGGTCAAAATTTAAAATATTTGACTTATTAGAAAGTTCGAAAGACATTCTTTGTTATGGGACGGAGGGCGGGCGTGTTTGGCTTACTACCGCACTCTTGGCAAGTCTGACACACAAAAACAGCGCTGTACTTTTGGTGAGTTATGACATGCAAATGAACCATCGATGCCTAAGCAAGGTGTGGCATGCCACACCTGCAATAGTGAACCAAACCCTAGCTGAAGTTAGGTTAGTCTCAGTGGATAGTTTCATAGTGTTAGTTCCAAGACAATGAAACTTAGATGAAACACTCACTCAAGTTTCATTCTTTAGTTTCATATGCATTTAATTTTATGACTCATACATAGTTGGTAATCGTGCCATTAGAGTTTCATCTAGATGAAACTCATTTCTTCTCTCTATTCTTAAATACACTGTTATGTCATAAAAATGCTTATATGGCAACCTATTTAATATAAATGAAACTCACATGAAATTCCCACTTGAGACTGACCTTAGACGAGATAAGGCATGATCATCTATGCCAAACTCTACCAAGAGCATCTCTAAGAGTACCCCATTTGTTTCCTTCCCAAAACATATAGTTTTGCAACTCCCCAAAAGGTATTGGGAGAAAAAAAGAAGGCCATCTCTAAGAGCTTGGAATAATTGGCTTCCCAAAAATCAAATTTTGGCCCCGCAGCCTTTTTTTGTCGTCATTTTTTCCCCGCGAGTTCCATCCGTCACTTGGAAACCTACGTCATGTCTATCCCATCGCCGCCGCCTCCTTCCTACTGGCCATGGCCACATCGATCCCAGGTGGCCGCTGCCTCTTCCCAACCGGCCGCTGCCTCCTCCTACTTTGTCATGCCCTCCACCAGGCCAGCCACAGGCACCTCCCAGCAGGCTGCAGGCACCTCCCAGCAAGCCCTCCACCCGATAGAAGAACCTCCGGTCCGCGACTACCGGCTGCTGCGCCAGGAACTTGAGGTTGCTCTCGAACTTGGTCTCTGGCAGGTCCGTGTCGATCCAGTTGTCCTTGAGGTACCCGGCGCTCCACAACGGGTCCCCGGGCTTGGGTGCCGCCGACTTGTGGGGCTTCCACACGTAGATGATGACCCACCGCGGGAGCAGCTCCGCCATTGTGTTGTGGTACACTGCCTCTTCCTGTGGGATCAGGTGCTCGCCAAGCTTCTCGACCAAGAACTTGTCGAACTCCGGCAGAACCTAGGCTATGGCGCGAAGTAGACGTGCTGGAAAGTGTCGCGGGAAGCAGGAGACGGCGCAGGAAGGAGGACATGCGCACGGTCTCGCTCCACCTATTTTTTACGTACAATGGAGGCGGGTTTGCCAGTGCCAAAAGATAGGGAAGGATTATGGGGTTACTCTTAGAGATGAATTTTTCTTTTTTTTTTCTAAAAACATGGATGAGGAAGGGATATGGGGCATTATTGGAGGTGCTCTGACAATCTGAACACGGCCTAAGGCCTTGTTTAGATGCACCCAAAAGTTAGAATTTTTTTACTCTCTCCATCACATCATTTTTTATCTGCTTGCATGGAGTATTAAATGTAGGTAAAAAAAAACTAATTACACGGTTTAGTTGAAAATCACGAGATGAATCTTTTGAGCCTAGTTGATCTACGATTGGACAATATTTGTCAAATAAGACGAAAATAATACTATTCATTAAGTTCAAAAAAATTTGTAAACTAAACCAGGCCTAAAATTTCATATTGCCGGAACCATTTTGATAAAAAAAATCTATACGAAAGTCTCGAAATCATAGCCGAGTTGGACGGTCAATACAGCATCACCACCTCTAATGACAAGATGGAACCCATGCCGTCCGATCCGAGTCGCGGTCAAAGTGTCAAACTGATCGAACGGTTCACGATCAACGTGGCCCCTTCACATTTTCCAATCTTCTTCTGTACGCTTCCCAACGTCCCGACACCACCGTTTCGTTCTCTCTCCCTCGTCTCTCCGTGTTCCCGCCGCCATTTCGAACCCACCACCTCCCATGGCCACCGCCGAAGGCGACGCCGCCTTGTCCCTGCCCTCCCCCGCCGACCTCGACGACAACGGATTCCCGGCTCTACCCTCCTCTCCCGCCGCCTCTAGCAGCGGCTTCGCGGAGGACTTCTACCGCAGCGGCACCGACTGGTCCTCCCTGCGCGCCCCTCCGCCGCTGCGGCCGCCTGGTGTGAAGGAGAAGGAGAGGGGAGGCGGCTCGCTCGTGCAGAGCAGCCTCTTCCAGGCGTGGGGGATCGAGAGGCCGCGGCGGGAGGGGGCTGAGGCTGGGGATTCATCGCTTGTGCAGAGGAGCCTCTTCCAGGCGTGGGGGATCGAGAGGCCACGGAGGGAGGGGCTCGGGGCTCGGGATTCCTCCCCCTCCCCCTCCCTTTCCGGTTCTTGGTTGGGAAGGAAGCGGAGGCGAGGAGGCAGCGAGGAGGCGGGGGTGGCGGCCAAGAAGCCCCTCGCGTGCCCCTTCTACAAGAAGATTCCCGGTAAAGGCCGCTGCGTTTCATGCTTGGATACGAAATTAGTCCCAAATTAGTTTGTTATATTATATAATATAGTTTAGGCATTTTTTCACTAAATTGTATGCCTGTTGAGCTACTGCCTACTGAGGATGGCATACATTGAATAGTGGGCATACATTGAATTGTTGTTACCTTCAATTTTTTTAATTTGCCAATCTCGCTCATGCATCTGCAAATTTAATGAACCTAGGCACGCCATTCACGGTGGATGCATTTCGGTATGGAAAAGTTGAGGGATGCTCGGCATATTTCCTTAGCCACTTTCATCATGACCACTACGGTGGATTGACCAAGAAATGGTGTCATGGCCCCATCTATTGTTCTGCACTCACGGCACGCTTAGTGAAGATGTGCCTGTCAGTAAATTCCGAGTAAGGCTCCCTTCTATTTCCCTCTGTGTATTGTTTCATGGTGATTTCTTAGGCCCCAGCAACATGTATTCAAATCAATGACTGCAGCTATATTTGTCCTTTGGAGCTCGATGCCGAGTATTTCATAGAGGGAGTGACAGTTACCTTGCTGGAGGCCAACCATTGCCCTGGTGCAGCTCTAATCCACTTCCGACTAAGTGATGGAAAGACCTATCTCCACACTGGGGATTTTAGAGCATCAAAATCTATGCAATTTCATCCACTTCTCCAGAGAGGCAGGGTAAATTTGGTTTACCTGGACACAACATATTGCAATCCCAAGTACAAGTAGGTATACGATCCTCAAGTTTTAGGCATTTTCTCTTTCATTAGTACTTCGCTGAACATGGTAAACTGTAGGTTCCCACCCCAGGAGGATGTTATTGATTTTGTTGTGAGGACAGCTCGAAGATATCGGAAGAAGCAGCCAAAAACCCTCATTGTTATTGGGGCATATAGCATTGGGAAAGAGAATGTGTATCTAGCAATTTCCCAAGATTTAGAGGTACTTTACAGTTGAACTTTACTATTAACTTTGGAACATGCAGACCTTCTTATTCTCTGTTTAATATATTCGTGAAAGGTCCCTATATACACTGATGCGTCGAGAAGGCGGATTCTTCACTCATTTGGCTGGCCAGACTTATCCAAAAGGATATGTTCATGCAATCAAAGTTCACCACTTCATGTTCTGCCCCTTGGATCTGTAAATCATGAGGTTTGGAAATGAATCTCAGATGAATTCTACGAATTCACCAAGTGAACCTCTCTAACTACAAAGTAGCATTTGTCAGAACTTGAAGAAGTACTTGGAGACTCTTAATGGAAGATTTCTAGCTGTGCTGGCTTTTCGGCCTACAGGTTAACGAAGTTTGGGAGATAAATTTTTGCACTTCTGGAATATGGATTCACAGGGCTCTCAAGATTATCTCTATTGTTTTATCAGGTTGGACTTTCTCCGAGGCAACTGGAAAGCATCTTGACCTAATAAAACCAAGCTCTAATGGCAGTGTAACAATCTATGGTAGGATTTGTTGGTTATGCTGATAATGGTTTTCCTCTCATTTATTGCTAATGAAAGGTCAATAAGAACCCAAAGTATTCCAAACGAGGAATTCTTTTAGTATACAGTCTGGACTTATTCTTTGTCAAATGCAAACTGAGTTTATTGATCTCCTGAATTCAAATGGTTGATTTACAAGAAAGATCCAAAACTTACTTTTGCTAAGTGCTACTGCATAATTGATATTTTTACCGATATCTGATCTTCCATACCGAACAGAGATTGACAATTGCAGTTGCAGCTTAAGTCAAGTAAGGTGCATCCTACATTAGAGGTTCCTTTGATTATTTAAAGATTTTAAGCTCAACTTGTTTTAGAAGTACATGTGGTTTCAAACTGAGTCTTAATGCAAAACGATGTCTCCATGTTAGCCTTAATACTGTCTAATATGTATCATGTGTTCGTGATAAACATTCCCAATATCAAACTACCATACAGATTTCTTTCAAATATGAGTTGTTTCAAGCTGATTTCCTATGCTTGTAGGTGTGCCTTATAGTGAGCATTCAAGTTTCACTGAGCTTAGGGATTTTGTGATGGTAAATCCCCGAACCTTGTCATCTTAGCTGAATTCTAATATAGGTCAATATTTGCATTGGTAGTTTCTGAGACCTCAAAAGGTAATTCCTACTGTTAATGTTGGCAACACGACAAGCCGAGATAAAATGCAAGCACATTTCCGGGAATGGATGAAGAGCCTGTGATAAATAAACCTGATCAGGTTTTTTTCTATGTCTGCTTCAACTTTACTCTATTCAATGTGGTACTGTTGTATACCATGCTTACACTCACAGTTCATTATAACGCTTCTTATCTTCACTTTATTTGTTGGACTTCAACAAATGTTGATTCTTTTATGCCAGTGATGCAATCATGGTACGGAAAGAAGTGATGATATTTTTAAAGGTTGGTTTGCTCTGTGCTAAAAATGTTATGCGTAGAGTACCACTTTTCCCAACATTATTCCGAGACTCATTTTATGGAAGCAGTGCCTGAACCGTGACCTCTTTATGTCCCTTTATGTGTCTCCCTGTTTATCGTCTCTTTTGGGTTTCATCTCTAGCCTACCCCAACTTGCTTGGAACAAAAGGCTATGTTGTTGTTGTTGTTGTTGTTGTTGTTGTAGATGAGGATAAATTTTGTTCTTATCTCATTTGAGAGGTAAATGTGTTGTTTCTTCCTAGTCTGACATTTCTTTGCACGGGAATTGTAAGATGAAGAAATATTGATTTGAATTACTGTTTATCAAGACACATTATCTGCAACACATTTGTTGTCTCCTCATGTTCAATCGAAATACAAGATTTCACTGGCTAGAGCAGTGGGATTTCCTAGACACAATTGGGAGTCAGTATGATGCCTTCAGAATTCTGTGGAAGAAACTGATACATAACCCAGCACATATGTTGGTGAGATTTGTGCTGCTCATAAGAATAAGCTTAATGCTATTGCGCGCATTGCCATCATAGTTATGGGCAATCGTCTAAATATTACCATTGCCTCATAAGCCTAGAAAATATTTGGTTAGTCCCACATCTCAGCATCTTCAAAATGCCTTGCTGTTGCTGATCATCAGGAACCATGTTAAATCTTTCATTTTCTGTCTTAGGCCTTGTTTAGATGCGAAAACTTTTTGGTGAAAATGTCACATCGGATGTTCCGTGCGATGTCAGAAGGGGTTTTCGGATACTAATAAAAAAACTAATTACATAGCTTGCCTGGAAACCGCGAGACATTAAACCTAATTAATCTGCCATTAGCATATTTGTTACTGTAGTACTTTAGTGTCAAATCACGGACTAATTAGGCTCAAAACGTTCGTCTCGCGATTTCCAACCAAACTGTGCAATTAGTTTTTTTTCGTCTACATTTAATGCTTCATGCATGTGCCGTAAGATTCGATGTGATAGTTTTGGGTGAAAAGTTTTTGGATCTAAACAAGGCCTTAATGGGAAATGGTGGGATTCCAATCCAGGGTACTGTACTAGGTCTCATGCAGCTAACAGCCATGGTGGGTTTGTATGCACATCAGTGTGATCATTGGTATTATTTGGCAGTCTTCATGCCAGTACTACCTTGGGTATATCCATTGCCTCCAGAATATTTGTCGACTTGATCTTTAATATTAAACAGATAATTAGGGAAACCTTGAGTAATGGTGATATAGAAATGTTCACTGGTCCTCTCTGGAGCAGTGATGTTGCCGGTATGTATAGATAGCTCATAGACATGTATGGATGGCTTGATCTACTCCCATGAAGGGGGCGATGCTAAGGTAAACACATTCAGGGCCATCGACAAAGAAGTAGGCAAAAATGACAATGCAATCAAGGTAGACTGGATGAGAATGAGAGGGTCGGTGTTGAAGCTGATGCAGTCAAGCTGCCATGGATGAAGTGTGCGCTGGGTTGCTAGGCCCGGGAATGCATCGAGGACGAAGGCATGCACGGGTGTTGCTAATACTAGACGTACTAGATAGGGGGCCCTAATGATACGCCAGTGTCTAAGGGACCAATAGAGAGGGCTTTGACGTCAGTTGCATTGTGCAAAACGGTGGGGGTAAAAGGTGCTAGTGTGCTCATTATTGGAGTAGACATAGGTGTGGGAACTGGGAAGAGATGGGTGACACTAGCGACAAAGTTGTGCTGGACGAAGAAGCAATGGTGCACGAGCGGATCCTTCTGCCTGAAGGCAAGTGGTTCAAATGCAAGGTTCAGCAACGACGACAATAGCACTTGATGTTGGCAACGATGAACTAGAACAACTTGGTGAAGACCAGGTTTGGCACGCCAGAGGCGCAACAATTGTTGATGCATAGGGGTCAACGATGTAGATGCAACGGAAAGTGCCATGGTGGATAAATGTGGTGCGGACCATGGGCAGCGGTGCTATAGCCCAGGAGGTGACATAGCAACAGCCCTGTTGCTTGAAGTAGATGTGCGATACTCGATGATGAAATTCACGTGGACTGGGTGGATCACACACAATTGGCTGATCAAGTTGAGTATAAGTGGTGGTCCTAGTTAGCGCTTAGCGGATCTTAGCCATGGTGGCGCCAACAAACGATGAGGACGACATGAGGGGGTAAGCGATCCGTTGTTGCGACCCAAATATTAGAACTTGAACTCATGACCTACCACCTAAATAAGGGTGTTGCCCTAGCGAATGTGACAAATCAATAGGATCTATCGCCTAAACTAGGACATTGCCCCTGTGGAGATCGATTTCATGATACCATGTAGAAGGAACAGAATTGAGTGAAATTGAATGATTTACTGTTGAATCACTCGATATAATAAAGTTTACATGACTTCGGGCCAAGTTGGTACACAGGATCGTAATTTCAACTAACTCTATCCTAGTCGTGATATACTTTTAACACTGACAACATCGCGCCTACAAAACTAAAAGAAAACCTTCCTGTAAAAATCTCTATTGCTTGGATGGCCGCTAATCACTAATTGCACTTCATCTTATTCAGGTCAGCATATGAACAAGAATGGCCTAGATAGGCTCACCTACCCAGCATAATCCCTATATCTCGTATGTTATCCCTACTTTGAGTAGTTGGTCTTTTGGAATGGAGAGCACCTTCTCCCCTTCCGTCAAGTTCTTTCTCAAGAATGTGTAGACATAGTCTACCACTATCTTCTTTGCGGCAGATGATTTTGGTCCTGCTATGACATTGGTTTCCCCCATAAGGTAGACCACCCCTCGCTCTATCTCCGTGTCAATCAGTTGCTTTTCCTTTTCGACCCAAAAAGCCAAATCAGAGCTGATGTTCTTCTCATCATGGCCACACACCTTGGGATCGATCACCTCGTTGGGATTTGTCTGGGTATCACCTGCTGTTGAGTTCGTCTCAAACACAGCCTCTTCCTGGATGAACATTTTTAGCCTCTCCGTGAGGAACCCTTTGAACAACACCGACTCTTCTAGCATGTCACTGTACCCATACCTCGCCACACACCGGAACATGCGGTGCTCCCTTGGGCCGACCTGCCGGAAGAGGAACCGCTCCACAGGAGCCACATGTGGGATAGGCAAGTGCTTGATCGACATGAACAGGAAGACCGAGTGCACAGAGGGTATCCTCTGCACCAGACGTGGAAATACAGGGGGAATACCTTGAACCAGGTCTGAGTAAAGGAGGCCCACCCCGGGGATCCGCCGCACTTCATGCTTCTCGAGCAGTGCTGTCACTTCATCGGCTGGCACGATATGGTCCAGCTCATACCAGTATTTCATGACTTGGACGTAGTGCCATGTTATCATTAAGGCCATGAGGACAAGTGAGAAGCAGAATGGCAGGTACCCACCTTGGACGAATTTTGTCAGTATGGATGAGAGGTAAATCAGCTCTATGGAGCTGAACACCACATAGAAAAGCAAGATGAAGATGAACTTTTTCCTCCATACGAGTAACATCACAATAGTCGTCAAGTGGGTGGTGATTGAGAACACAGTCACAACACAGATCCCTGCACATCACCAAAATCAAATGACATAAATGTGATTTCTATCTGTTCTGGGTGTCAAAAACAATTTTTGGATCTTCTAGTTGCTTACCATAAGCATTGCCAATTTCGGTGGTGGTTCTGAAGGTGATCGTTACTATGATGCTTGCTAATCCCATCAAAAAGTTCACTTCAGGAATGTAAACCTGGCCCGCGTAGCTCTTCGAGGTATGAATCACTTGAACACTGGGGAAACAGCCAAGGGATAAAGCCTTGGAGAGGATGGCGAATGCGCCTGACAGCATAGCTTGGCTTGCAATGATAGCCGAAAGAATGGCAATAATGAAGGCTGGCCAGAACATTAGCTCTGCATTAGAACATAGAGTTTGTCTTGCTCGTTATGCGTTCTCATTTCCATGAAGCAAAACTGTACGCCTAATTCATTATACCTGGGATTGATCTAAAGAAAGTGTCTGCGACACTCTCTGGGAATTTTCTCAGATAAGCTGTCTGCCCGATGCAACACAGTGCCACTGAGGGCAATAAGACAGTGGTAAAGCTTATCTGTAGGTGTATTCGTTGCTGCACCTGCCTTCTTCTCCAGCAAAACAAGGTGATGAAGCCACCAAGACTGCTGCGCACTTCTTAGCATATCATGGCCTCATAGCAGAGCACCTCAAATTGGATGCACTCTGTGAGGATAATAATCAACACGACCTGTTGGAGTGCACACAGTGGATCTCACATGTGGGTGACCAAGGACGGTGTCTAAGAAGAGAGTGGCTGAGATGACAGGGATCTCACATGACGGTGACCAAGGACGGTGTCTAATTATAAAGCATTGCTCAAAGCAGTCAAAGCTATTCATGAAGCTTGAATCCGATCATTTCTTTGCCAAGCTCCCCTGTCTTCGTCTTCTTGATCTCTCCTACACTCCAATAAAATCACTTCCTCCTTCAATCTGCTACCTCCAAGAACTCCAGTACCTTTCCCTTAGGGGCTGCTATAACCTCACAAGTCCATTCAGCTTCCCCAGCACTGAAACTACTCTCAACTTGCTCTTCTTTGATCTCTCCTATTCAAATATAAACATGTTCCATTGCGATTTCTTCTATAGCATGCCTAATCTGCAAGCACTCGTGCTTGTCATGTGCTCCAACCTTGAGGAGTTGCCACCTTCAATTGCTGTATTGTTTAGTCTGAGATCATTCTCATTGATTAGCGCACCTCACATCAAGATCAAGAGGTTGTCCTTGCGTGGATGTAGAAAGTTGGAGTATGTTGACATTAAGGAGGTGGGTGCTTTGGAGGAGCTTGATCTGTCTGGTACGGCAATCAAGGAGCTCCCAGACAGCATCCCTAATCTTCCCCAGCTTAGGCGATTGCTTCTCTTGGGTGTTCCTTCCCTGAGACGATTTCCTTGGCATAAGCTGCAGAGACTCCCGGATGTGTTTTGCTTTGATCAATGTTCAAACAGTACCATTAATCATTCGGATCATCAACAAGGTGCTCAAGTGTGCATAAGTGATTCCAGATTGTTTTATAGCTTCGGTTATGACACCATGAATTCAGTAAGGGCTGGAGAACTTTTGACAACTTTCTATGTTCGAGTTACATCATGCAAGGCCACAAGCAGCAAGTTAAAGGATGAAGAGGACATGGTGATGATCAACAAGGTTCAGATGGCACCAGCAGCTTACACTGATGTAAATCGTCTGTTTCTGACAGACGGAGTCTCTATGGTGTCAATGGATGACGTACCTCCCTGTCGGATGAGCGAGCGTCACGTGGAGATCTCAGCTGCTGATCGGTATCCCCATGGTCTGGAGTATCTTCTGAAAGTCACCAAATCATTTAGCATGTTGGATGATACTCATGTTTCCTGTCTCACTGATGTGAGTGATGATTTGGATGAGCTGGAGGAATGCAAGCTCCAATGGTGCCATAAGACGGTGTATGTCTTTAATACAGATTCGTATCACACGAGGCGCAATATGAAGAATGCATATGTCTCCCATCTCAAAAGTCTAACCCATTTCTTCGGACCATCAAATTATTGTTTTCCCTTCTATGCACTAAAGCACCTCGTCTTAGAGCACTGCCCGAGGTTGGAGGGCGTCGTGCCACGTGAATGTGAGCTACGAAGCCTTGAGACGCTCGACATCCTTTTCTGCTGCAACCTCAAGGCAATTTTCTACAACAACGGCGATTCTTCTTCCGGTGGTTTCGAGCTCCGGTGTCTCCGAAGGATACGGCTCCAGGAGCTGCCACTGCTAGAGCATCTCCTCGTGGACAACCCCATGCTGACCGCGCCTGCATGGGAGGATCTCCACGTCCGCGGCTGCTGGAGCCTGCGCCACCTCCCGCGCTTCAGCCAACAAGGTGAGCGGTGAGCGGGCGTGGTGGGCCAAGCTGAGCTGGGACCAGGACAACGACGCACCCCCGCATCGCGACAGCTACGAGCCCAGGCTTGCCCCGACGTTCGCTTCACACCGCGAGCGGGTCGTCATCGAGAGCTACCTCAGATGAATGAATGAGTACCATGCCCAAGCACAGGCTCGATCGATCATCCAGTTAATCGGTACGTACGTCATATCGATCATCAACTATCTTATATATACTAGTATTATCCACCTGATCAACTTCCAATATTTATTATTAGATTTATTTATTTTGTCCATTCCACAGCAGCCAGCATCTGGAGTTGCAGTCACCCACTCTATCACCATGTCTGTCAGCATCTTCAGTTTCGCCAACGTGTGCGTGTCTTCCAAGATTTGATTGGTTCCATGTGTGACTAGTTCGTCGTTCGTCGGTGTGCAACTGCACGTATCCTACCCGTGCCCTGGTAATTTTTTTTCATAATAATAAGGTACAGTTTGTCTCGCTGGTTCATCGACCGGCCTCCCAGCAGGACGCCGGCCCATCCAGTGGTGGCAACTGATCCAGATTCGAGTGTGTTACATATTGCATCGTGTATTCTTGAGTTATGTGCTTGCTTTATTTTCTACTGTGACCTTGCTTGCCGCCTGAAGGTGATGTACAACTATAGTAATAAGTTTGCTAAATCGTTACTATAGTGTCCAGTACGATATACAGTGTCAGAGTGACAGCTCTGTCTCCACTAGTAATGAGCATGGGCGCCATCTCCGCTTGCTAAATTATTATATGTGCATGTGGTTTGCACGTGTTGTTGAGCTTGTTGGTGTTTGATTCGCGCTTCAAGTACTGAACTGGTATTATTTGAGGCCGCTCTGTGTGGAAGTAAGGTGGAAGTAAAGTACGGTCACACAAATTTATTGAAATCAATGTTAATTAGTTGTTTTGCTCTTTAACCACTCCTTTTCCTTCTTTATATCTCTGTAAAGAGGAAAGGGGGAAACCAGCCAAGCCACATGTTCAATCATCACCGTGTCTTTACTCTTTAGTTAGATTACTAATGTTCCAACTCCTCCAATTTTGTCTTTTAAAAGAAAAGACATAAGTTCATAGAAAATAGACGCCTCTGCTATGCTCACGCTTAATAATCAGAGGAAAGACCAGACATGACAAAAGCCAGAGGTAGACCAAAAAATGGCTAACACAGTTATGCCAGTCTCAGTGAGAGTTTCATTTGTATTAAATAGGTTGCCACATAGGTATTTTTGATGGTATGACAGCGTATTTAAGAAGAGAGAGAAGAAATGAGTTTGAAACTCTCTTAGCACGATTACCAACTCTCTATGAGTCATGGAATTAAATAGCTATGAAACTCAACAATGAAACTTTGCATTGAGAGGGGGGGTGTTTCATTCAAGTTTTATTTCATTGTATATGACATGTCTGTTTTGGAAACAATGCCATGAAACTCACCACTGAGACTAGCCTCATGATGAGAATACTTGTTTTCAAAGATACATAGATGGTACTAGCTTAATTAATAAGAAAAAGGAGTTGAATTTTACAAGCGAAAGAGGCACACACAAGTCTTGCACAAATATATAGACCACTCGACAGGTCAATAAATACAATAAAACAGAAGGCTATCACACAATGAGAACGTCAGGCAGCAGCAAGGACCTAAGGTTCTTTGTGCCAGCCCCGACAAGCACTAACCACTTTCATCATAGCGGACTTCATCGATGATCAGTCGTGCGTCTCTTGTGGAGTTCGTGAAAGTGCATTGTTTTCTCTCTTGCCAAATGGCCCAGATAACAACTATGGATTGTGTCATTGTCTCTTGCAGGCATATATATACCAATCTAGTAGACCGTTGTCCACCTCCGTATTCTGAGGTAGGAGGTGGGGGTGTGTTTGCTCAACGCTCAATTGCAGTCTAGATTTTCTAGCTAACTGGTACTCTATATGTCCGTGAACAAGTGTCCACGGGGGCGGAGCTTGGTCCATACCAAGCTGGGCACGAAAAATATGAAGGTGAACCACAATGAGAAACATACTTGCCCCATTAGCATGCATATAACGGAGCAACCAGCCCCCCTCAACATCTCTCATAATGTGTTCTACGCTGTTGAAAGCTAGATCCACATGAGGTGCCCCATCCAATACAATTTCCACTTGCTAAACTGTAAGTTTTTACAGTTCATAGATGATTAAGACTTAATTATAAAGAATGGCCCCTGCTGCTTGTTTGATTAAGCTCCGCCACAGAGTGTCTAGTGTCCCCATTTGGCCAATCTCGTCGCTGCAATGGTTGTTGGTCCAATTCCTCTTCTGTAGTACTTCCTCCATTCCAAATTATAAGACGTTTGACTTTTTTAACCTCAACTTTGACCATTCGTCTTATTCAAAAAATTTAAGCAAATATAGTCAAATTTAAGTCATTCTTAAAGAACTATCATTAATAAAGCAAGCCACAACAAAAGAAGTGATGTTTTGCAAAATTTTTTGAATAAGACGAGTGGTCAAACTTGATGTCAAAAAAGTCAAACGTCTTATAATTTGGGATGGAGGGAGTAGTAAACAGACGAAGAATTTGCTACCTGGAGGCACCCACGACTGCTATATTAGAGTAGGGAAGGGCGATAGAATGGAGCCTACAAATTGAAATTCGTTACTGACTTGCCGAGTAATGCCCACTAGCAACAAGAGTCCACATCTTTATAAGGGCAGAAAGGTCAAGCTGCTCAGAATGGACCCAAAAGACTGAAAAAATCTGAAAGGAGTTCATCAGATATGTGATGTGCAATGCCGTACCAAACGATAATTCTCCTGTTGATTTGTAGATAGAGTGGTGGGAACAAAGATAAAGGATCATAACCATGCAATCTTGATGAGGTCCAAAAACCATGCTCTTAATTTAATTGCCCCGTTGCGCACAATGATTGATCAATGATGTCGCTGCGGTGAAGAGGGATAAGTCATTTGAGTAAGTCGGAATCTCCATGCCACCTTAGCCTTTGTGGTTGTGTTTACGACAAGGCTTGCCATAACCAGCAAAGTCAGAGAGCACGATCAAAACACTCGAGATCAATGAAGTTCTCTTCTCATCGGAGCAAAACCCAAACAGAGCAGGTGCAACATGGAGAACTCACCAGTTCATCCTTTTATTTTTAGACTAGGATCATGCCCGTGTGTTATAACGTGAACAAAAATAATGCTTGATCAGCTCAGCGAAGGACGAGCAGTAACCAAAGTCGAGGTCGTCAGATAAAGGATCATAACCATGCAATCTTGATGAGATCCAAAACCATGCTCTTAATTTAATTGCCCCATTGCGCACAATGATTGATCAATGATGTCGCTGCCGTAAAGAGGGATAAGTCATTTGAGTAAGTCAGCATCTCCATGCCACCTTAGCCTTCTCATTGGAGCAAAACTGATGAGCACATAGCTCCTCAAATTATTCAGCTTGGGTCATTTATATTTGATGCAAATAAAACTATTATGATGAAAGAGGGAGCTCTAGCTAATACTGCAACTTTGGAGACCAAGCTTATTTTTGGAGGAAATAATTTGCACAAGGAAGAAAAGAAGCAAGAAACACAGTGGCCGTTGGCGGATATTTTATTAATCGAAAGAAAAAGCTACGCAAGATTAATAATTCATAATTCTTGATGGAAGAGGAGGAGCATGCATCTTTGCCAGATTATTTAATAGTATTTATATACTTAAGTCAGGTTACTATTTTTATTACGTGCCTGCGTGCACTTGTAGTTTAGTACAGGTCAACGCTATTTGGTTGAGTCGGACCTTGTTGGCCAAGCGTTTTGAGTCTTGCGCCTGCGTGCGTATAAAGGGCCGGTAACTGATCATGTATTAGATTAGATTGGATTTTATTTAGGAGTTATTCCTCATCGAGCCGCCGCTCATGAAACCCTAGCGGGTGTTGATCCGGATCCTCACGGATTTGCGTGGAGTGCGTGATCGAGCTGCTACAGCTTGGGTACGTCGCTTGGAATTCTCGGAGTTCCCCATCTTCTGATCGTGGTCGTCAAGGCTGCGGGTGGAAGGAGTTATTTAGGGTTTGGCTTGCATCTCTTGTAAGCTGATTCCTCATATCTTTTGGCTACATTGATTTTCGTTGCTGTGATTGTTTAAACGAAGATTATCTATCCTGTCGTGAAACACCACCAATATTTATCTAATTGGATTGTTGCTTC
The DNA here is from genome assembly GCA_022457205.1 of Saccharum spontaneum. NCBI lineage: Eukaryota > Viridiplantae > Streptophyta > Magnoliopsida > Poales > Poaceae > Saccharum > Saccharum spontaneum. The sequence continues at coordinate 31,421,939 of CM039601.1, read as the reverse complement.
GAGTTTGCATCTGCGGAACTTGTTTGTTGTTGCCGCTGTCACGTGCTGCCAGTACAAGCTAGTATACTGGAATACGGAGGTATCATTGGTAGAACAAAGAGTGGGCATTATTTTATATTTGATTATTCTGTGAATTGACGTGGTTGCTGGTGGTTATTGTGATCGTCTTAGAATATTATTTCTGCTTCGTTGGGGTTCTAATTATTTCAACATATTAGTCTGCAGTGACAGCAGATTTGGCCATAGCATTAAATCAGTGATTAAATAGCAAGAACTACTGTCGTCTGACAGGTTAATTTCAGAAATTGCTTGTGCTTGCTGTTGCACCGTGAAAGATTGGGCAAATTACTATTGGACATCGTAGGCGTGTCCTTATCAGTTGGTATCGGCTTCTGGGTTGCTCACGGTGCATTTACATTTTCTTTTTCAATGGCTGATTTGAAATTGCTCAAGGAAGTTAAATCTTTGCCAAAGCTATCTCTAGCATGTAGTCCCTTGGAGTATTTTGAATGGGAAGAAAGTCTGGATGATTTCTTCTATGGTCGTCGACTCCCAGAGATATATTATGCTGAAGAGACTTTAGCTAATGATGTTTTTTATTGGTGGGTTGACTATGACAAAGAATTTCCTTGTCGGACATGGAGTGATATGAAGGTTGTGCTACAACGCCTATTTCTTTCTCCATTTTATTCAAGGAAAATGGTCGCTGAAGCTTATGGTTCAAAACCCCAAACCACCAAGCCAATTGGTAGTTCTTTTAAGAAACTGAAGAAGTTGCCGAAGGTTGCAGTGCCCGAACCGCCAGTTATACATGGGAGTGCTGATGTTTCTTCTACATCGGGGCTGCATAGTAGTGTTTCTGCTTGTGATCCTCAGTGTGAGCATAAAGTTGATGATACAGATGATGTGTCAGATGGATTATCTATGATGGCAAGTGAAATACACAGTAATGGTACTGTTGCTACTATGAAGGGGCAACGCTCCAGCATATTTCAGTCGGAGTGCACAATTAAGGATAAGGTATGCAAACTAATTATTGACGGTGGCAGTTTTGTTAATGTCATTAGTTCAGATGTTGTTCATGCTTTGTCTTTGTCTACGCGGAGGCTTCCAATGCCGCGTTATATCCAATGGATGAATCAAAGTGGTACACTCAAAATTACTCATAAGGCGCGTGTTAAATTCTCCATTGGAAATTATGTTGATACAGTGGACTGTGATATTGCACCGATGAGTGCTTGCCATTTGTTGTTGGGTCGACCATGGCAGTTTGATCTTGATGTTACTCATGGTGGTCGTTCTAATAATTTTTCGTTTTTGCATAAGGGAGTTCATCATGTGCTCAAACCGATGCTAGAGAGTTCTATTAAGCCCACGGTGTTTGCTACTGTGAAACTGAAGAAAAAGGCTGCTGGAATTAGCACAAAGCCGAGGACGGCTTTGCTTCAAGAGGGAGAGAATGATGTGAATATTCCTACTCTTGCTTCTGCTAGTGAGTCTGTGATTCGCTGCAAGGGGCCAATTAAATCATCAATCCAATTTGGTTCTATCTCCAATAATATTTTTGGGAACAATGTGGCGATGACAAAAGGCACTCTTACTGTAAAGAAGGTTCCCGAGATCAATGTTCAACGTAATGAGCCATCAAAGCATGATATAACCATCAAGGGGAATTCTTTTGTGATTATTAATTCTTTGTGTGAATCCTCTGATAGTCATTGCAAGGAGTTGAAAAATGCAGGTACTGTTGCTAATAAATCTCCTATACAGTTTGGCTCTATATCTAATTTCGTGGAACACAAAGACAGCAAGAAAGAAGGAAATATAATAGTTACAAAGATGAACAAGCCAGTTGAGATTATGCCAAAGCCGAGGACGGCTTTGTTTCAAGGGAGAGAGGATGATGAGCACATAGCTCCTCAAATTATTCAGCTTGGGTCATTTATATTTGATGCAAATAAAACTATTATGATGAATCCTCAAATTATTCAGCTTGGGTCATTTATATTTGATGCAAATAAAACTATTATGATGAAAGAGGGAGCTCTAGCTAATACTGCAACTTTGGAGACCAAGCTTATTTTTGGAGGAAATAATTTGCACAAGGAAGAAAAGAAGCAAGAAACACAGTGGCCGTTGGCGGATATTTTATTAATCGAAAGAAAAAGCTACGCAAGATTAATAATTCATAATTCTTGATGGAAGAGGAGGAGCATGCATCTTTGCCAGATTATTTAATAGTATTTATATACTTAAGTCAGGTTACTATTTTTATTACGTGCCTGCGTGCACTTGTAGTTTAGTACAGGTCAATGCTATTTGGTTGAGTCGGACCTTGTTGGCCAAGCGTTTTGAGTCTTGCGCCTGCGTGCGTATAAAGGGCCGGTAACTGATCATGTATTAGATTAGATTGGATTTTATTTAGGAGTTATTCCTCATCGAGCCGCCGCTCATGAAACCCTAGCGGGTGTTGATCCGGATCCTCACGGATTTGCGTGGAGTGCGTGATCGAGCTGCTACAGCTTGGGTACGTCGCTTGGAATTCTCGGAGTTCCCCATCTTCTGATCGTGGTCGTCAAGGCTGCGGGTGGAAGGAGTTATTTAGGGTTTGGCTTGCATCTCTTGTAAGCTGATTCCTCATATCTTTTGGCTACATTGATTTTCGTTGCTGTGATTGTTTAAACGAAGATTATCTATCCTGTCGTGAAACACCACCAATATTTATCTAATTGGATTGTTGCTTCGAGTTTGCATCTGCGGAACTTGTTTGTTGTTGCCGCTGTCACGTGCTGCCAGTACAAGCTAGTATACTGGAATACGGAGGTATCATTGGTAGAACAAAGAGTGGGCATTATTTTATATTTGATTATTCTGTGAATTGACGTGGTTGCTGGTGGTTATTGTGATCGTCTTAGAATATTATTTCTGCTTCGTTGGGGTTCTAATTATTTCAACATATTAGTCTGCAGTGACAGCAGATTTGGCCATAGCATTAAATCAGTGATTAAATAGCAAGAACTACTGTCGTCTGACAGGTTAATTTCAGAAATTGCTTGTGCTTGCTGTTGCACCGTGAAAGATTGGGCAAATTACTATTGGACATCGTAGGCGTGTCCTTATCAAAAACCCAAACAGAGCAGGTGCAACTTGGAGAACTCACCGGTTCATCCTTTTATCTTTACACTAGGATTATGCCCGTGTGTTGTAACGTGAACAAAAATAATGCTTGATCACCTTAGCGCAGGCCGAGCAGTAACCAAAGTCGAGGTCATCATACATATGCAGGCCAATGATTTGTCCATTGTGGCTCTAATTGCAATAAAATTTGAATGTTCCACTTCAAATATGATGCAGTCCTTTTGTATCAATATGTGCGAATCTTATATCAATATAAAAGTTTCAACTACAAAGTTTTAGATCTTATCGAAAATTACAACTTTGATATAGCGTGTCTCTATCAATGTCATTTGAAAATTTTAAAAATTTGAAATTCAAAATCTGATAACTTAATTTATATATCTGGAACTCTAAATGATCTCAAACTAAAATTTTATCGACTACAAAGTTTTAGATCTCGTCGAGCTTTACAATTTTGATATAAACTTTATCATCATCCAAGTTCATTTAAAAATATATGAATTTATTTATACCGCAACTATTTTTAAGGATGGTTGACTTAGTCAACTGCCCTTGAAAATTGATTTAGGGAAAACAAAACTGTCCTTCGAAATCACCTATATATTTTCAGAGACATTTGACATAAGTAACCATCCTTGAAAATCTTATTTTCAGGGGCGGTTCTTTTAAGCCGATCGTACCTGAAAATAGGTATATTTTCAGTGACGGTTTACTTAATAGAACCGTCCCTGAAAATGTATTTCCATGGCAGTCCTGAAAGTGTAATTCCATGGCAGATTAGTCTGTAAGTTATAGTGCTCCTCGCCATACTTACAGGTGGTTTCTTATATCGTCCGTCTTTTTTAGAAATAAGATCTGTGTTCAAAAATCATTTCTATACTAATGAATTGCCACTGAAGCCATACATGCACTACACTACTATTATTTTGTTCGTGTACTTTGAGATGTTACCACTCCAACGTGAGTTGTCTTTTCACAAGAACATGGCAAGTTTTCCCCTGTATGCTTTAAACACGCATGAATCATTGAACACTAATCACTTTTTTAGAGAACACTAATCACCTTTAGCTTTGACAAAGATAACCATGGCATTTTATCCTCGTGGTCCAGCATAATGCTTGCCCCTGCTGCAAGCAACGCCTTCCATTTCCTAGATTATGCAAGAATCATCCACCTGACTTGGTAGCTATTGGTATGCCTGCTGGGTGTCCATTGCTGTAGCTTTTCTTTTAGAAGCGAAGAGCGTTATAATTAATTAAAAGATAAGCTGTTACAGTCGCCTGAAGCAGAGGACAATTACCAGGCCTGCTAAACTGACCAATATGTATAACCAGAATATTTAGTACAAGTATGTGCCGTAGCAGGATTAGCCCCTCTCCCTCTGAATGAAACACAAAGCATCATGAAGAAAAAAACTAAATCTCTCCGACAGTCTGATGCCTCCCATTCTGCCAGCGGGAACCACCAATGCTTTAGTTAGTTGGTACAAGAACAACTCTGTACAAGGACAGAAGAGCACCCTAGCCTTGATAATAGAAGTGTTTTTGTTTCATCATGTTCAGTAGTTGAGTAAATTTTTCTGCTCGTTCGCTTCATTGCAACGCGTGTCAATGCGCCGTGGCTCAGTGATCACTTCATCTTAAGATGCCCTATGAGAAGCATATTGCAAGTTATCCCCTGTTTCCTTCAACCTGCAGGTTGCCTTTTCTTCTTTGACCATATGATTCATTCCTTCATCATTTTTAGCTTTCAGAGAGATGCATCCTTTGGGTGTTGTCCTAACAAGAGAATATGCCGTCTCTCTGTTCCAGTATTTATTACTTAAAAGAGTACTGAAGTTCCCTTCCCAGCTTTTGTTATATGTGCTGATATTTGCTTTGCTGCCTCCAGCCGTTCTTGTTCTCCCATTTTCTTGCTATCGCTTTCGTTCAGGTTACTAAACAAGTGAGAGATTTCATCGTTTACCAACCAGCAGTGATGGCAAGATACGACAGCGCTCTACTCGTCCGGCGCAGACCCAATCCCGGCAGCGGCGCGATCTGCCCTACGTGGACAGCGACGCCAGCATGACCGGACCGCGCGCCCCCGATGGCGGTGCGGCCCACCCAACACCCCCTTCCTCCCCACCCAGCAAGGACGTCGAAGCCCGACGGCGTTTTAGGCGAGCTGGTGAGGACATCAAGCAGGCCGGGGACGATAGCAAAATTAAGTAACAAGGCAAGGGCGAAGAACATAGGCGGCCAGGACTGCTTGTGGCCGGCAAGGAGGCAATTCCGAAGAGCGCTTACTGCTACGCACGATTTGCTGCATTCGTGGCTAATGTTTGCCGAGGTATAGCACACGACCAAACTAGGAGCAACTAGCAGCAACGCTGAGCATCAAGTGGAGACCAGTGGTGGTGGTCGTGCTTGAGCAGGGAGGCGGGTGGAGAAGAATGAGGTACTGGCCTATTGCTTTTTTGCTTCACGTGAAGAAAAGAAGAAAAAGAGAGGCGCGAGGGAGGTCCATGGTGGTGCTGGAGCGAGTTTGACCTCCATGGATGCAGCTCGGTATGCATGGCGATTTGGAGCTCGACGCGCCGCCGTGTCAACCACGTCAGGCTGCCTATCAATTAAAGAATTCAAAGGTCTGCATAATTCATAAGAAATGTGTCCAAACAAGCACAAGACGGTCCCATATAACTTATACATATTCTCCGGTTTTGAAAATGTATTATTGATTTTGGAGTGAATATGATACTTACTTGGTCACTATTACTTTCTGAAAGCTTATTTGTCTGCCACAAGCCCACAAGTAAGATTTGATTTCAAATACTCTCACGTGAAACAGAAGTAAACATTCAATGCCATATGCGAACCAAAAAATCAAAAGAATATGAATAGACATCATTTTAGGAGAAGTTTCTCTGATGAACCATTTGTATTGGATATAACTGAAGTCGGATATGCATGCACATAGCATGTACTCGATTGGATGGAATTGAACAGTCTAGTTGTGATGCCAAATACAGAACCAATTAGAAACCAACGATGCAATGTAAACACTATTCCGATCCAAAATTCCCATACCGTGTTCAGCCGTAGCTACAATGTTGCCCCTTCCTTGAAATAAAATCCCTAAAATTAACTTTGACACAAAATATAATTCTGTAGGGCCATGATGCTATGTACATGTTCAGAAGGAAACAAGCAGACAAGGCCGGAATGATGAGACATGACAGAAACCAGACATGACAGAAAGCAGAGCTAGACCAAAAAATGACTAACACAGTTATGATGAGAATTCCTGTTTTCCAAGATACATACTAGGTACTTAATTAATAAGAAAAAGGAGTAGAATTTTAGGAGCGCAAGAGACACACAAGTCTTGCACAAATATATAGACCACCCGACAGGTTAATAAATAGAATAAAACAGAAGGCTATCACACAATGAGCACGTCGGGCAGCAGGAAGGACCTAAGGTGCTTTGTACCTGACCCGACAAGAATCAACCACTTTCGTCATTCCAGACTTCATCAATGATCAATCGTGCATCTCTTGCGGAGTTTGTGAAAGTCCATTACTTTCTCTTTTGCCGAATGGCCCAAATAACAACTATGGCTTGTGTCCTTGTCTCTTGTAGGCATACATACCAATCTAGTAGACCGTTGTCCACCTCCCTATTCTAAGGTAGGAGGTGGGGGTGTTTGCCCAATGCTCAATTGCAGTCTAGATTTGCCTAGCGAACTGGCACTCTATGTCCATGAACAAGTGTCCAGTATCTCCATTTAAGTGTCCAGTCTCTCCATTTGGCCAATGTCATCGCTGCAATGGGTTGTTGGTTCAATTCCTCTTCTGTAGTAGTAAACAGACGAAGAATTTGCTACCTGTAGCCGCCCATGACTGCTATATTAGAGTAAGGAAAGGCGATAGAATGGAGCCTACAAACTGGAATTCGTACACAACTTGGCTCTATAATGCCCACTAGCAATTAGAGTCCACATCTTCATAGGGGTAGAAACGTCAAGCTATTTAGAATAGTCTCAAACAAAAAAAATCTTCAAAGTTTTAGATCTCGTCGAGCTCTACGATTTTGATATAAACTTTATCATCATCCAAGTTTATTTGAAAAAGATATGAATTTATTTATACCATAGCTATTTTTTTGGATGGGTTGACTTAGTCCGTCCATGCAAATCGATTTCTAGGGATGGTGAACTTAACAAAACCGTCTCTAGAAATCACCTTCTTTTTTAGAGACGGTTGACATAAGCAGCTGTCCTTGAAAATCTTATTTTCAGAGGCGATTTTTTAAAGCCGACCGTCCCTGAAAATAGGTATATTCTCAGTGACAGTTTACTTAACAGAACTGCCCCTCCAAATGTATTTCCATGGCGGTTTGTAAGCTACAGTGCTCCTCGCCATACATACTGGCGGGTTCTTATGTCGTCCGCCTCTGTTAGAAATAGGAGCCTTGTTCAAAAATCATTTCTATAATAATGAATTGCCAATGAAGCCATACATGCACTACACTAATGTGATTTTGTTCATGCACTTTGAGATGTGCCATGCGTGGTGCAGTTATCAATCCAATGTGAGTTGTCTTTACACAAGAACATGGCATGTTTTCCCCTGTATGCTTTAAACGTGCATGATTCATTGAATACTAATCACTTTTTTTTTGAGGGAACACTAATCACCTTTAGCTTTGACAAGATAACATAGGCATCTTATCCTCGTGTTCCAGCATAATACTCGCCCCTGCTGCAAGAAACGCCTTCCTTTTCTAGATTATGCAAGAATCATCCACCTGCCTTGGTAGTGATTGTTATGCCTGCTGGGTGTCCATTGCTGTACCCTTTCTTTTAGAAACGAAGAGCTTTAATCAAAAGACAAGCTGTTACAATCGCCCTGAAGCAGAGGTATAAGGAAGCAAGGACAATTACCTAGTCTGCTAAACTGACCAATCTGTATCTGTATAACTGGAATATTTAGTACAAGTTTGTGCGGTAACAGTATGACTAATGGTACCGAGAAGAAAAGCATCGTGAAGAAAAGAACTAATAAGCTCTCTGACAGTATGGCTACTGCATCAAAGCTTCCCATTCTGCCAGCCGGTACCATCAATGCTTTAGTTAGTCGGTACAAGTACACCTTTGTGCAAGGACAGAAGAGCACCCCAGCCTTGATAATAGAAGTGTTTTTGTTTCATCATGTTCAGTAGTTGAGTAAATTTTTCTGCTCGTTCGCTTTACTGCAGCGCGTGCCAATGCGCCGTGGCTCAGTGATCACTTCATCTTAAGATGCCCTATGAGAAGCATATTGCAAGTTATCCCCTGTTTCCTTCAACCTGCAGGTTGCCTTTTCTTCTTTGACCATATGATTCATTCCTTCATCCTTCTTAGCTTTCAGAGAGATGCATCCTTTGCGTGTTGTCCTAACAAGAGAATATGCCGCCTCTGTTCCAGTATTTAAGAGAGTACTGCAGTCCCCCTTCCTAGCTTTTGTTATATTTGCTGATATTTGCTTTGCTACCTCCAGCTGTTCTTGTTCTCCCATTTTCATTCTATCGCTTTCTTTGAGGTTACTAAAAAAGTGAGAGATTTCATCCTTTACGAACCACTGAACCAGTCACGGTGAGAAACGACAGCGCTCCACTCGTGACCTGACCCGCAGCGGCGTGATCCGCCCTATGTGGACAGCGACGCCAGCATGACCTGACCCGCGCGCCCCTGATGGTGGCGATGCAGCCCACCCCACAGCAAGGACGTCGAATCCTGACAGCGTTGTAGGTGAGCTGGCGAGGACGTCAAGCAGCCAAGGAGTAGGCTGGGGACGATAGCAAAATTAAGTATCAAGGCAAGAGCGAAGAACATAGGCGGCCAGGACTGCTTGTGGCCGGCAAGGAGGCAATTCCGAAGAGCGCTTACTGCTACGCACGATTTGCTGCATTCGTGGCTAATGTTTTTGCCTAGGTAGCACACGACCAAACTAGGAGCAACTGGCAGCAACGCTGAGCATCAAGTGGAGACCAATGGTGGTGGTCGTGCTTGAGCAGGGAGGCGGGTGGAGAAGAATGAGGTACTGGCCTATTGCTTTTTTGCTTCACGTGAAGAAAAGAAGAAAGAGAGGCAGCTCGGTGTGCATGGCGATTCGGAGCTCGACGTGCCGCCGCGCGTCATCCACGTCAGGCTGCACTGTCTGCTGTGCATTATAATTCATAAGAAATGTGTCCAAACAAGCACAACACGATCCCATATAACTTATACATATTCTCCAGTTCTAAAAATGTATTATTGATTTTGGAGTGAATATGATACTTCCTTGGCCACTAAACTCACTATTACTTTCAAAGCGTGCTAATAAAAGTGTTCTTGTTGAACTCATGTTCATTTCTTGAGATAAATTGTCGTACAAGCAAAGCAATGCTCATTATCTAAAATAAAGTAAAGCAATGCTAGATTAAATAATGTCAAAATGCCCTTGGCTGGCAGTCTGGCAAGGCTGTGCCTCCATCCTGAGATGCCTCGTGGTTTAGGGACGCACCCTGCAAGTTATCCCTTTATCTTTAAACCTGCAGGCTACCTTTTCTTCTTTGAGCATGATATGATTCATTACTACATTATTATCAGCTTTAGTCTTTAGCTTGCGGAGAGAATCATTTGTTTTTTTCTTCTCAGCTTTAGGGACTGCAGTCCCCTTGCCAGCTATTCGTTTGGCTGCCACCTTGTTCTTTCCCTCCCGTTTTATTATTCTTGTTTGAACATGGTACGATACATTCCTTCATCATTCTCAGCTTTAGTCTCGATCCTTTTTCTCCTTTGCGTGTGTTGTCCTATACAGGGAATATTGCACCTCTGCTACTATATATAAGAGAGCACTGCAGCGGACAGGTGCCTTCCCACTTCCCAGCTACCCGTTTTACTGCCATCATCCCCTTCTTATTCTCATGCTATATCTCTTCCATTCAGGTTCCTAACGACGAGAGTGTCTAATTAGAAAAAAAGAAATATATCCATCCTCCAGAAATCCTCCTCCCACCACCCAGCCTGTTTTTAGCCTGCTAGCTTCTTCTTTTTTTCTGTAGCCTGTTTTTCTTTTTTCTTTTTTTTTTGTCTTTGCTTCTCTATCTCTAATTGGATTTGGTTTCTGTTTAATAAATTTGCTGTAGGGGCTGCGGCCCCTAAAAAAAGTTGTCCCATCAACACCACCACCACCACCACCCAAAAAAATTGTTTTATTTTTCTTTGTTTTGTTCTTTCATATCTACAATAACATTTTTAATTAGCATATATATGGTAATTTTTTTAAAAAAATCCGTTGATTCCTATATCGTTAGTCTGCATTGTCTATCAATTTTCTTACAACCAATTATAGAAAGAACCATTCCATTTCCTCCACGTCTTGTTGTTTTCAATTAGCTTTCTTCCAGCTCATGTTGTTTTCAGCCCTTTTTTTACCCTTCGTTATCAATTAGAAAAAATAGAAAAAACATTCTTTGTTTCTGGTTGTTCTCTTATACTACAACTAACGCTATTCTTACATTATCCTTCTTAATCTCATTTGTTTGATAAGGTCGTCCTCCATGTCTAGCAATTTATTGCTTCTAGTGACAAATTGAAATACCAAACAAACAAACAAAAAAATGTACCGGGTCCGTCAAACTGAAGCCCAGCAGGTCATCCAACGATCCCAGTAACTTTTGAATTGTCATCTACAAAGCATCATCAAATTTTAGCACAAGGTAATAATACCGTTCTTTCTTGCTTCATGATTACCTAACGCTGGTAATATATTGGCTGCTCATCTTTTATCAGGATCATATCAAGAAGTGTGTGCTTCTGGAGAAACAACATATATTGGCAAATAGTACAACCCTCAGCTTTAAAATTTCTTTCTCGGTCAAGGAGTTGTCATCTCTGGGAATTTTGGAATAAACAACCATCCAAAGTCCAAAGCACTGAGGTGAGTATACACTAACTACAGCAGTGGTTAATATTGTCAATTGAACTCCTACATTGCAGTCTCAAATGATATTGTCATGATTAGCCTTTTTTTTTAGTAAAGAAAGCTTTCAGCATCTGTCATGATACAAGCCGGCCTTAAAAGTACTTCGAATAAGTTCCGACCTTTTGACTATGTATTCCAGTGGCTATCAATCCGTAGATAAGTTCGACATCATGTGTCTACAAAAATATACTTAACCGGTTGTGCCAACTGCTGTGAAGCTGCCACCACAAAAAAACTTTAAGCCGGCTTCTCGTGGATAGACCAAGTGCTTAGCCAATGCATATTTGAAGAGATATCCTGCACAAGAGAAACATTTCTTTCTTTTCAAATATAATACCATTCCTGATTAGCCAAAGCCACAAACAAGAAGCAATGCTCCTAATAGAACTAACAGCTTTAGCTCTTTACTAATGCATCCTAACTATAGATGGCCACGAGGCCCGTGGCCCATTAGCACAACACAAGGTCCAATGTTTTGGCCTGGCTCAATGGCCACCATGCCAGTGCGCCTAGCCTAATGGGCCACCAACCTGGGCCAACACGACTAAGGTTAGCCCGACGTGGCCCATATAAGGTTGCCACCCCTTCCCTAACTCTAGCTCCTAGTTCCGGTCACCCCACGTTGGCCATTTGGCCTCCCGACTCAGCCGCCACTCTACTCACGCATCAGCTCCCTCACGCCCCTATCCTCATCACTCTCTCCTCCTCTCCCGGTCTCCTCCACCCTACCTCTCATACCCTCCGGTCTCACACGGACGTGGTGGCGCGGCCCGCAAGCCATTCACGGGCACGGTGGCTTGGCCCTCGGCCACATGCGAGCGAAGCAGCGCCCCATGCCACACGCAGCACGACACCCTCAGCCACACGTGGTCGTGGTGCTCCCCTTAGCCGCGCAGAGGCGTCGGGATATGATGGTGCAACACCCCCTCACCTATCAAGTCCCGTTTAATCTACGCCTTAAGTGCTTTTAGTGGGTGGTTTTGCCTCACTAGGCCCACATGTCATGGGATCTCTTATACCAAAATACTCTATAACTTTTCCGTAAAATCAAATGAAAACAAACTTTATATCAAAGTTATAGAGCTCAACGACAATTTTGTAGTTGATAACTATTTTATTTTAGATTATTTAGAAACCTAAATATTTAATAAACAGTTACATGACTTCTAAATGATCTCAAATAAAAAAATTTCAAGGATCTAGCTGAGCACTACTGGTTTGGCGTAGATCATTTCTTCATCCAAAATAGTTAAGAAATTAAAAAATTTAAATTTCAAAATACGATAACTTAAAACTGATATTTGAGCCTCTAAACTAACTCAAATGAAGAAGTTCCCATGTACAAAGTTTGGTCTAGGCAGTATCAACGTTTGAAGTCATTTGAATAAATAAAAAAATGAATTTTAAAATATGATAAATTAACATAAATATTTGAGAATCTAAACTATCTCAAATAAAAAAGTTGTTAGCTACACATTTATAGGTCACAATAAGGACTACAACTTTGGTATAGACAATGTGAACATTTGAAGTCATTTGAAAAATTCAAAAAATTGAATTTCAAATTTTATTAAATTAAAATAAATATGTGAGCCTATAAACTATCTCAAATAAAAAATTTATCAACTACAATTTTATGGAACTGTTATGAGCTACAACTTTGGTGTAGATAGTGCAAACATTTGAAGTCATTTGAAAACTTAAAAAAAATTCAAATTCAAAATATGATAAATTAAAACAAATACTTGGGCTTCTAAATGATCTCAAATAAAAAAGTTGTCAACTACAAAATTGTAGATAACATCGGGCTTTATAATTTTGACATAGAATCTGTCTTTATTTGATTTCATATAAAAAAGTTATAAATTATTTTGATATAAGAGATCACTTGACATGTCGGCTCAACGAGGCAAAACCACCTCTGAAATCACCTAACAAGTGACTAAACGGTTTTAGACGGGTAAGGGGGTACAATACCTAGTTTTACAGGTCTAGGCGTTATATAGATTTTGTCTTTAATGAAACCTACTAAGAGGAAGTTAGTAAACAACTATAAGTGAGGTTTTTGCTGAGGTGGAAGTGTAACAACCTAGCCCATTAAGTTAGCTCATGTAGCCAAAGTGGCACATGTGGAGTTGTTGGTGGGTTTAGTACCACCTTGGATGTTTAGGAGGGTGAGGGCCAGTTTGTAAGCCTTTTTGTTGTTCCAAACATAGCACCTTTGGATTAACCGTTTTACACAAAACGAGGATGAAAGTGTAAGCGAGGTGCTACGCATATGCAGACCCGTTCCACGTGCGAAGCTGGGCCATATAAGCAGTTTTTTGATGCAGGATGTAATAGATGGTATCGGAGCATCAACCCTTGCCGCATGTGCCCGTGGAGGGATGTACCAAGGGGTGGTCCAGGGCGTCAGCCCTTATGGGGGGTGAATGTAACACCTAGGCCCATTAATAGTCTGTAGTAGTTATGAATAAGTTGTCCCATGTAGCCCAAGTGGTACATGTGGAATTGTTGTTGGTGGGTTTATTACCACCTTAGAAGTTTAGGAGAGCGAGGGCCAGCTTATAAGCATTATTGTTCCAAACGTAGCACCTTCAGGTTAACCCTTTTACACAAAGCGAGGACGAAAGTGTAAGCGAGGTGTTACATGTATGCAGACCCGTTCTACGTGCAGAGCTGGACCATATAAGCAGTTTTTGGACACGGGGTGTTACAGGAGGGTAGAGAGGAAGAGAGAGAAGAGAAGCGTCAACTGTGATGCACATGAAGTCAGGAAGCAAAGAACTTTATGCGAGGAGAAAATGAATCATGGGTGAACTAACCACTATATGAATGAGGTAATAGGTGACCTACAAATGTCTATACTGTCAGTAGTGGGCTATATTATTATTATTATTGCTCTAAGGTCACTACATGTTCAAAGTGACACTTGTATCAATTTAACTGTGAGTGATTGAACATAGCCAAGCAAACAAGTTCAAATAAAAATATAAAAGTTGAAATTAAAATAAGATAAAGATAAGAATGGCTTAATAGACCACGAGGCCGTGGAGTGGGAGTCTAACCCACTCACTAATCAGACCTGGATTAAAATCATCATACCTCCTACCTTAACCGATTGATGGGGCTGCCCCCATATCCTTTCATTTTTAATTGGTCTGTGCATAATAAATAGAGAAACACAAAATGATTTCGAGAATTACCACCAATTCTCCAAAAGACAATCAAAACTACGTGGAAAGGATGTCGTTTCTAGTTAACTATTTTTATTTCCATTTTAGCCGTCTTTTCGTGTTAATAAACTGGATTCTTGCTCCTCTCTTATATGATATAGCAGTGCTCCTGCTGATTATTCCCAAAAAAACTGATTAAAGGACTTTTATTACTCACAGGTTGTGTTAACCAAGAATTTTTGGCCCTCTAATAAATAAGCATAAGTTATGGCATCATCGTTTTATGTTGACACCGAGACATTGCATAAATGTCGTGATGGTCTACGAAGTATCAACTTCTGGTATGTTATCTTCTTTTTTTTAAGAATCTAGAGGAGCCTTGGTCCTTATTGTTATTTTTAAGTATGTTATCTTTAACATATTTAACAGTTATTTGTACTGTATGAACGCTAGCTTGATATCTCTATATACTCTCTGCTCTGAAATATATTAGAAGGTAAAACAGACTATGCAACCCTTAGTTGAAGTGAGATACTATGCTTACCATATTTTGAGCATGAAGATAGATCGATGACACACATTAATGATATATGTATATGAATAGGACATGTGACGTTAATAATTAGTAAGTGAGAGTTACTTCACTTATAATACTTATAATTTAAGATAATTTTTGAATGTTTTGGTACCTTATATATTAGGACAAAAGGAGTATATACTAATATTTAATTGATGCTACGACACATAGTCCAAAATAATTTTGTTAATTGTACCTAAAAACCTGTAATAACGTATCCAAAAGACTCTCCACGTGGCTCTTTATTGTAAATTTAGAAAACAAAAAAATAGATTTTATAGACTTCCTAAACCACTCTCTTTCTTCGCTCTCCAAAATCACCCTTCTCACTGTCCACTAAGAACAACTCTAAGAAATTAACTAAAAACATATTCTACATATAATGATTTAGCTATGGGTACATTAGCTATAAGACACTCTTCAATGGTGGTATTTGTTGATGGACACTGCTCGATATTGTCTTTGCTAGAAGACACTCTTCAACAATGGTAATTGGCTCCTAGATACTATGGCTACTAGAATAATATTATCTAAAAACTAACCAAAATGTCCCTGACTATTATAGTATATCCTTTAATAGTTATCTAAAAAATCATAACTTTTTCATAGCAAGTCGGATATGAAGACAAACTTTATATCAAAATTGTAGTGTTCAATGAGGTATACAATTTTATAGTTGAAAAGTTTATTTAGAATATGAAAAATTCTATTTAAATTTCTAAATTTTGAAATTCAAATTTTAGAATGTCTAAAGACAAAATCCTTGATGTCTAGCAATTAATTGCTTGTTCTAGTAACAGATAAATTGATATACCAAAAACAAACATATGGTACAAGCTCCTTCAAACTGAATCCCCCCCAAGTCATCCGAGTCATTGATTTTCATCCACATAACATCATCGATTTTAGCACGAGGTAATAATATCCTTCTTCCTTGTTTCATTATTACCTACACTCAAAAAATGCAAGTAATGTAATGTAATGGCTGTGAGATGCTCTTGTTTTCTCAGGGTCACAAAGAAGTGAGTGCTTCTGGAGAAAACATATATTGGCAACCTTCAACTTAAGAATTGATTTTTCGGTGAAGGAATTGTGTGACGTTATAGCACACGAAGTTATTCCTGGCAATTTTACCATAAACAACGACCCCATTGGCGAAAACAAAGGTAAAAAGTCTAACTACTTCAGTGATTAACATTGATTTCAAGTATACTCATACAGAAATTTTCAAAACGATTATGAGAAGATTTATCCTGTAAAGCAAATTTTGTTCATCTTCGAGGTACTTATTGTTAAAGACTTAGAAGGTAACTTGATATAGAAGAATGACTTCGCTTGGACATTTTGTCAAATGTCAATTTATTGAAGTAGCATCTTGCTCCTATCAGTGGTGATGTTATCACTTAGAAAAGTAATTTATAGGGCAATTGATCTATATTTGCCCGTACTGAAAATTTTAACCTCTGGTCATAACGTGTTGTTCCCCTTTTTCTATTACATGGTCTAAAACACCAAATTAATAAATAGAATTAGTTTGTCGCAAGGAAATCATATATATGAAGCAACACATTAGTCACAACTCTACTATGTACAAATAAAAATGTTTTTGTGATTTTTTTATATAGGTCAAAATGTGGAGCTGATTCTATATCTTACATTCTGGATGTGTCAATTTGGGGTCATAATGGATCTAGCGGGGTACGACAGGTATGACCAACATACCCTGGCTCCCAGTACGTGTGTATATGTATTGCAAAAAAACAAAAACAAATTTATCTATTATTTAATTGTCCACTAAAAAGTCAAATAATTAGTATTGTAATTCTAGAGTAAATTTCACTAGCGATCCTCAAACTTGTCCAGAGTTTTCATCTAGGTTCCGATACATTCAAATTGAACATCCAACTACCATCCTGACCTCTGCTACACCACACATGCCCGCCTTACCCACATAGCCGTGTGGAGTTGCACCATGCTCACCCTACTACCCCACAACTGCCTATGTTGTATCGTCGGTGCAGTGCCACATCCACATTGCCACGCTTGGGCATATCATGCCCAACCTCGCCGCCATGCCTCGTGTTACACTCGCCCTACTACAATGTAGCAATGGCCCTATTGTTGGTGAGGGAGGTGAGGAAGGCTAGGAGAGTGAGAAACTGAGTGCGAGGAGATGGCGAGAATGAGCATGAGCTCCTAGGAGTTGGGGGAGAGGAAGGAGTGCGGCGGTGGCAGTGGTGGTGTTGAATGCAATGGCCGCAAGGCAGGGGCTGACACCACGGTGAGATGAAGGAGGAATGAGTCAAACGAAATCGAGGAAGACCATGGCGGCAAAGGCTTGGCTTGGACATGCAGCAAACGAGCATGGCATGGGTGGCCAAGAGGCATAGCAGGTCCTAGCTAGGTCTACACATCCTTCTTGAGCGCTACACCACTGTGGGTGGACGAATGCGGTGCATGCAGTGGGGTGTGTCTGCACAAGTGTGGTGGGCACAATGTAGTGTGGGGAATGGGAATGGACCAGGATGGTATAGTAATACAAGTTTAGGGAGTTGAGTGTGTATTTTGTAAGTATCAGAACCAAGATGAGAACTTTACAAGTTTAGAGAGCTGAATGTGTAATTTAAAAGCACCAAGACTTGGATGAGAACTCGGAACAAGTTTAGGGAACTGAATGTGCAATTCGAAAGTACTGGGACCTAGATAAGAGCTCGTAACAAGTTTGACAACTGCTAGTGAAATTTACTCTTATTTTTATTTCCTTTTTAGCCATCTTTTCGTGTTAATAAACGCCTACAAATACTTTTGTTGCTCACAGGTTTTGTTAACCGAGAATTTTGGTCCTCTACTAAATAATCTTAAGTCATGGCATCATCGTTTTCTATTGACACCGAGACATTGCATTTATGGCGTGATCGTTTACGAAGTATCAACTTCTGGTATGTTATCTTTAACATATTTCTATATTTTCTTTAAATTTACAGCAAGCTTCAGTTATTCGCACTTTATGAACGCTAGCTTGATCTCTCTATATACTCTCTCTATTTTGAAATTTAAGGTATCATAAAATTTTTTATGACATATCACGAGGTAAAACAAATGATGCAACCCTTAGTCAGAGTGAGATATTCTGCTTACCATATTTTCAGCATGGAGTTGCATCATGATATACATTAAAGATCTGTACGCATGTGAATGAGGCATGGGACGTTAATAAATAGTATGCGAGAGTTAATTCACTTAGAATCCTTATAATTTGAGATAATTTGTTAATGCTTCAATATCATATACATTAGTAATCTTATGCAACACCAAGTTTAATAGCACATATATATGCTCACATTTTATTGGATTTGTTCTATGAATTAACGTTGTGGTAGACGACGTGCCCAGCAAAGTGCATATGCTAACTTCTCGTCAAGTTCGAGATTTATCGGCTCAGCTCAGTATCCTAGAGTTGCTCACAGAGATAGGATAAGCATGTATATATTCCATAGTGTTGAATGTGCGTGCGTGTATATATGTGAGCATCTAAGTCTATATTGTTTTGTTAAGAAAAAGAACAACACGATACGGGGAAAAATAATTTTCTTATCTTTCGCATTCCTACTACCAACGGGAGCATTTTCACTCAGAAATATTATTAATATGAAATAGATTTGTCCATAAAATTAACATGCGCAAAAAGGCGATTTTGTATGTTCAGGAACAAGAACGTCTAGTATCGACTTCAGCCGAAGTGTTTATTACTTGTCTTCACACAGAGTGTTGAAAATCATACTCCACGTGGAGTAGAAATTTCTCGCTAATTAACAAGAAGCAAACTGTATGTAGGACTCCACGTGAGAATGACAAAGAAAAGGGAGTGTAAAAAAAAGAGTATAGCTAAGTACGTAGTTACTGACCCGTACGTCGAGAGCGCAAGTTGTTTGATCATGCACTTAACCGGTCCTTTTTTTCTATTTGTGCGGCCAGGCTGGATGGATATCTCAAGAGCCCTGCATATCGAGACTTGGAAGAAAAACTCAATGGGTTTGAATGGGTGATGTGGAATGTTGGGGTCGGACCCACAGCATGTTTCACACGAGCTATCTCAAGCATCACTCGGGAAGTAAAGATCAAGAGAAGAGGCCCCTATGACCACGTGATAGAGGTGGACATGAAGCGAGCAGCAGCACAGCTGGCAGGAACGAGACTGAGCATTAATGACAAGCTGCATTTCAAAGTGGCACAACAGCTGGGGCTACTCGACCAAGACCAAGAGCAAGAGTACAGCAGGCTCGAGGAGAAGAATGACGATCTGCGGTACTATGCCTACAACACGACGCAGGCTGGTGTCGCAGGATCATTCCAGGAGATGTTCAGTGTATCAGCACTTATAGAAATAACACAAAAGCTATCAAAGAAAAGGTACATGCTGGTGGTTGAGAACCTCGACAAGCCCATCAGCCCCATCAAGCTTAGTGCTTTCACAGAGGGCTTATGGCTTCCTCCTCCGGATTCGGCATCATCTTTCTGGCTCGTGTCCACCACCTCCCAATATGTCTACGACAAGAGCAAGCCAGATTATGGCTGTGTCGTCAAATCCTTTACTGGGGATGATATATTGATGCTTACACTATACTCCATGAAACAAGCGGCCAAGTACATCTCACGTGCGGTTGGCCAGCAGGAAGATGAGGAGTATTGGCATCGAGTGGCTATCCAGTGCTTTCACTATGCCACCATGCTGCTCATTCCTCACAGTTCCAATGTTGATAATAATCCACCAGAGTTTGATGTCCAGGATGACGTTAACTCTGACAAGTTGATCCGCCATTGGGCTTCGCAAGGCATCCTTCCTGTCATCAGAAAGCAAGGCATCCCGGATACTGCTGACAGCAAGTACAACGGCGACGGCGATGGCATATATCAAGTTGGGAATGTCATTCTAGAGGCTTTCCGTGAGTATTCGTTGCTGCACCTGCCTTCTTCTCCAGCAAAACAAGGTGATGAAGCCACCAAGACTGCTGCGCACTTCTTAGCATATCATGGCCTCATAGCAGAGCACCTCAAATTGGATGCACTGTGTGAGGATAATAATCAACTCGACTTGTTGGAGTGCACACAGTGGATCTCACATGTGGGTGACCAAGGATGGTGTTTAAGCAGAGAGTGGCTGAGACGACAGGGATCCAGCGGCCCAACCGCACTAATTATAAAGCATTGCTCACAGCACTCAAAGCTGTTCATGAAGCTTGAATCCGATCATTTCTTTGCCAAGCTCCCCTGTCTTCGTCTTCTTGATCTCTCCTACACTCCAATAAAATCACTTCCTCCTTCAATCTGCTACCTCCAAGAACTCCAGTACCTTTCCCTCAGGGGCTGCTATAACCTCACAAATCCATTCGGCTTCCCTAGCACTGAAATTACACATCTCAGTGAAATCAATAGCAGCAAAAAAAATCTCAACCTGCTCTGCTTTGATCTCTCCTATTCGAATATAAACATGTTCCGTCGTGACTTCTTCTGTAGCATGCCTAATCTACAAGAGCTCTTGCTTGTCAATTGCTCCAACCTTGAAGAACTGCCACCCTCCGTTGCTTCCTTGTCCAGTCTAGAAAAACTCGAGCTCACAGAGACTCAAATAAAATCTTTTCCTGGGCAAATGTTTGAAGAAATGAAGAATCTTAGATCACTGAAGCTAATTGAGAACAAGAACTTATTGTTGAGGCGACTGTCCTTGAGTGGGTGTAGAAAGTTGGAGTATGTTGACATTAGGGAGGTGGGTGATTTGGAGGAGCTTGATCTGTCTGCTACGTCTATCAAGGAGCTCCCAGACAGCATACCTAATCTTCCCCAGCTTAGGCGATTGCTTCTCTTGGGTGTTCCTTCCCTAAGACGATTTCCTTGGCATAAGCTGCAGAGACTCCCGGATGTGTTTTGCTTGGATCAATGTTCAAACAGTACCATTAATCATTCGGATCATCAACAAGGTGCTCAAGTGTGCATAAGTGATTCCAGATTGTTTTATAGCTTCGGTTATGACACCATGAATTCAGTAAGGGCTGGAGAACTTTTGACAACTTTCTATGTTCGAGTTACATCATGCAAGGCCACAAGCAGCAAGTTAAAGGATGAAGAGGACATGGTGATAATCAACAAGGTTCAGATGGCACCAGCAGCTTACACTGATGTAAACCGTCTGTTTCTGACAGACGGAGTCTCTATGGTGTCAATGGATGACGTACCTCCCTGTCGGATGAGCGAGCGTCACGTGGAGATCTCAGCTGCTGATCGGTATCCCCATGGTCTGAAGCATCTTCTGCGAGTCACAAAGTCGATTAGCATGCGGGATGATACTCATGTTTCTTGCCTCAATGATCTTAGTTATTTGGATGAGCTGGAGGAATGCAAGCTCCGATGGTGCCATAAGACAGTGCATGTCTTTAAAAGAGACTACTATCACATGAGGAATATGAAGAATGCATTTGTCTCCCATCTCAAAAGTCTAACCCATTTCGACAGAACATCAGGTTATTCTTATCCCTTGTATGCACTAAAGCACCTCGTCTTAGAGCACTGCCCGAGGTTGGACGGCGTCGTGCCACGTGAATGTGAGCTACGAAGCCTTGAGACGCTCGACATCCTTTTCTGCTACAACCTCAAGGCAATTTTCTACAACAACGGCTATTATTCTTCTGGTGGTTTCAAGCTCCCGTGTCTCCGAAGGATACGGCTCCAGGAGCTGCCACTGCTGGAGCATCTCCACGTCGACAACCCCATGCTGACCGCGCCTGCATGGGAGGAGCTCCACGTCCGCGGCTGCTGGAGCCTGCGCCACCTCCCGCACTTCCGCCAACAACCAGACAAGGCCGTGAAGGTGAGTGGCGAGCGGGCGTGGTGGGACAAGCTGAGGTGGGACCGCAACAGCTACGAGCCCAGGCTTCCCCCGGCGTTCGCTACGCACCGCGAGCGGGTCGTCATCGAGAGCTACCTCAGATGAATGAATGAGTACCATGCCCAAGCACAGGCTCGATCGATCATCCAGTTAATCGGTACGTACGTCATATGATTTGAGTTTCCATCAACTATCTTATATTTATCCACCCGATCAACTTCCAATATTTATTATTAGATTTATTTATTTTGTCCATTCCACAGCAGCCAGCATCCCGTTCATGCTTGCTGCCGGTTGCATGCAGCATCCGGAGTTGCAGTCACCCAGTCTGTCACCATGTCTGTCAGCATCTTCAGTTTCGCCGACGTGTGCATGTCTTCCAAGATTTGATTGGTTCCATGTGTGACTAGTTCGTCGTTCGTCGGTGTGCAACTGCACGTATCCTACCCGTGCACTGGTAATTTTTTTCAGAATAATAAGGTACAGTTTGTCTTGCTGGTTCATCGACCGGCCTCCCAGCAGGACGCCGGGCCATCCAGTGGTGGCAACTGATCCAGATTCGAGTGTGTTACATATTGCATCGTGTATTCTTGAGTTATGTGCTTGCTTTATTTTCTACTGTGACCTTGCTTGCCGCGTGAAGGTGATGTACACTATAGTAATAAGTTTGTTATGTGCTTGCTTTATTTTCTACTGTGACCTTGCTTGCCGCGTGAAGGTGATGTACACTATAGTAATAAGTTTGCTAAATCAATACTATAGTGTCCAGTATGATATACAGTGTCAGAGTGACAGCTCTGTCTCCACTAGTAATGAGCATGGGCGCCATCTCCGCTTGCTAACTTATTATATGTGCTTGTGCTTTGCACGTGTTGTTGAGCTTGTTGGTGTTTGATTCGCGCTTCAAGTACTGAACTGGTATTATTTGAGGCCGCTCTATGTGGAAGTAAGGTGGAAGTAAAGTACGGTCACACAAATTTATTGAAATCAATGTTAATTAGTTGTTTTGCTCTTTAACCACTCCTTTTTCTTCTTTATATCTCTGTAAAGAGGAAAGGGGGAAACCAGCCAAGCTTGTTCCTACCAAGGACAGCAAGCAATGCTTCCTTCAATGCATCGGCTGTAGTCTCTTTGACATGTACGAGAGCGAGAAATCTTTCAACAACAATCCCTTTAGAATTCACATACTTGCAGTAGTGCACCAATTAAAAAAACACCAATAAAACTGAATATTGTACAGAATTAGACAACTTAATAGAACTGACACAATATACTAGTTGCTAACCTTAAAATAACAGCCATTTGTTCTTTTACTGATATATCACGTGATTCATCAATGAGAACAGAGAATGGCCTATTACAAATCTCTTTCATAATTGCTTCAGTTATTTCTACTGCACAACACCTTGCAAGATCCTTTTGAATATCTAGGGAAGTCATCTTACAATTTAAGCCACCTTGATCATAGGCATTCCTGACTTCTTCATTGTTGTCTTTTAGAAAATCAATCAACTCTCGAAGATTGCCTTTGTTCAAAAAGGAAGAAGATTCATCGTGCCCACGAAAAGCTAGGCCTTACTTTAAGAGATATCTTGAACATCGCAAAGTAGAAGTTAAACGAGTTTCGTATAATTCCTCCAATTGTTTGCTAGCTCTGTTTAATACTCTCTGCACACTCTGTCTTTGATTTTTAAAGTCACCATATTTCTGAACAGACTTGTTGTGAGCACTACCTACACCACCAACATGTTCAAGTAATGCTTTGTATGCATGTTTCCAATCTCTCCAACCAGTTTTGTTAAATACATCATAACCAAAATATCGTGCCCTCCCCGGCTGCATTGCAAAAAGGGCATCCTTGTTCTAGTGATTAACCATGTGTTGTATGAATGAAATAAATAGAATAATTCTACTACCTGGCAGCTCTAGCAAATGCATTCATGGGTTGGATTGGAAATGTCTCGACTATGAATCTCGTCCTCCTAGCAAGATGGATCTGCGGAGGAAAGAAGGAGGGGTCAGGCTCCTCGTTGCGGACACTGAAATTGGGGTCCGAGGACACGCCCGGCAGCCGGTGCTAGTTTAGAGGCATCAGGGGAGATGTGGATGTGTAGGAAGGGGGGTGGGCAGTATTGGGTGGCAAGGAGGAAGCGGACGCCGGGCAGCGTCTAGCGGTCGTAGAAGCCGTCGGACGGAGCCTGGTGAAGCCACCGGCGTGGGGGATCCGGCTCCATCTGCAGGCGACGGTAGGGGGCGACGACACCTGAGAAGGTGGGTGCGGCGGCAGGAGAGAATTGAACCTGAGGGGGGACAACACCTAAGAACATGGGGACAGCGGCGGGCCGGCAGCTGAGAACGCGAGGGGTGATGATGCAGGACGCACGAGGGTTGAGGAGCCGGCGTTGTGTGGGGATATGAACTGGAGAGGTGCGGCTTCAGAATTTGGGGAGAGAAAGGACAAGGGAACATAAGTTTTTTTTTTCTTTTACAATTGTCTTTTTCTTTAGAAACTCCATTTTCCATCGAGAGGCGCCAGAAAAGCGCGGCAATAAAATTTTTTGTGTGTGCCAATGACCATACTAATTAGCTAGCGTGTGTTAAATCCAACAGCAAAAACAGACAACGCACATTAATATATTAATCTATATCTTGTGAGCAAAAATTTTCTGTGTGTTTCGTAAAAACCTATAAGGTTATTTATGTAGGTTATTTATATTTCCTTTTGTGACAAGTATGCCGACAAGTTAAACAAGAGACAATGGCCTCCTTCGGCTGGTTGATGGCTGGTGGCTGGTACTGATTTGTTGTGAGAGAAAAATACTGCTGGCTGGCTGGTGGCTGGTGCTGAAATAATGTGAGAGAAAAGCACTGCTGGCTGGCAGTCAGCCAGCCAGCCGAACAAGGCCAATAGCGCTCAGACGTCCGGACGGACGCCCGCGCCTGCTGCCCGTCCGTTTTCAATAATGATACCTTCGGGCGCCCATGGATGTAGCTTCGTGCTCAGCTTTGCCTCGCGCTCCGCACCTGGTGCCCACCTATGGATGCAGCTTCGTACTCCGCTTCGCCTTGTGTTCCGCGCCTACTGCCTGCCTATGAATGTAGCTTCGTCCTCCACGCCTGCTGCCATGCCCATGGATATAGCTTTGTCCTCCGCGGCTACTGTCGTGCCCGCTTCACTTCTCGCACACACATGGGGACCGCTACGCCCGAGGGGTCACCTCGGCCTACGGCCCTTGCCACATTTGCTGATGGAACACTTACAACATAAAGCATTTGCTACAACATACGTCCGAAATAAATTAAACATTTACAACATATGCTTACAACATTTGTATATGACTGCAACATCAAATAAAACACTTGCAACATACGTTTTAAACAGCTAAAACATTTGAAACTTACACTTACAACATACGTGTACAATCAATGTAACATATGCAATATCCAGATAAAACACTTGCATTATACATTTGAAATAGCTAAAACATTTGAAACATACACTTGTAATATACTACATGTATAGTCATTACAACATATGCAACACCAGATCTACTTTTACAACAACCAGATGAAGGTGAAGGACCGAAAATAACGACCAGAGGGGGTGAATGGGAACCTTAAATTTGTTTCGAAATATTTAGTCACTGTCCTAAAATCAAACCCCAAAGCAAATACACGAAAAAACGATAATTCCACGAGCCAACAGGTACCTTGGTACCTCCGTGATGACCAAGAAGTATTGCGGAACAATCGAGAACTTACGGAAACAAGCACACGAAGAAACAAGTGAAAACAGTCGAAACTGTGCAGTCACGGACTGTCTGAGCATCAACCGCGGACTACCTGCGCTCACAACCCCTGTCTGTCCACCGTCAACGTCGGACTGTCCGCCGGCGAGAAACTCAGGCCTTGTTCAGTTGGCAAAATTTTTGGCAAAATGCAACGGTAGCATTTTCGTTGTTATTTGGTAATTAGTATCCAATCATAGTCTAATTAGGTTTAAAAGATTTGTCTCGTCTATTTCGTCTAAACTGTGTAATTAGTTTTATTTTTATCTATATTTAATGCTTCATATATGCGTCTAAAGATTCGATGTGACGGGAAATTTACTGTTCTTTTGCAAAAAATTTTGAAACCAAACTAGGCCTCAGACAAAACAGAAACAGAAACTGCACAAGTTCTGTAGCCTGCCAAAACGCGACTGCCGGACTGTCCGAGATTTTTAGCCGGACTGTCCGACGTACACGATAGCGAAAAACAACCGAGAGAAACGCTTCTAGACTGTACTCGCTCGCGATTCGCGGACTGTCTGTGACTGCTCCGCGGACTGTCCATGGCTTGCAGATGAACTGAAATAGCGAACTGAAGCAAGCAGAGAAAGAAGAGCGACTCAGACGACGTACGGACGGACCACGAGCAGCCTGAGAGGCGGTGCGAGGTTGGACAGGCCACTGGGACTCTCAGGCGAGCTCTTGCTCGGTCCTGGAGGATACGGCACTGATGTGCTCGGCCCTGGCCATGCTCCTGCCGGAGGTCTGCAGCGAACGAACAAGAACAGACAGGAGAGGGAGCGGACGGGAACTGCTGGCAAGCAAGCTGTGCGGCCAGGAAATTAAATCGGCAAGCAAAGCTGCTGGATGAGCACCGAAGGTGCCAGGCATTCACGTGCCTTGATTCATCCAATCCCGTGCACATCTTGGTCACCGGCCACAGACACCCTCAGCACGAACAGAAAAATAGGCAAATACAAAAACAAATGATCTCTCTCAATTCAAAAGCTCTTGAGCTCAAATTTTGCACAGATGCAATTCAGCCGAGCACGAACCTAATTTCCAAAAATCATTGCCTAAGATGAACCCTAACTCTAGGAAATCAAGCACGAGCCCAAAAACGAAAAAGGGGAAAAACTCAAGAACACATGAACGAAAATCACGGCTTCAATTGAGGAATCCCGGAGGACAACTGGAGGATTCAGGCCTTCAATTTCCAACCAAAATCACGAGTTTGATAACACAAATTTAGAATTCGTGGACCTCTCTTAAGAGCACCTAAAGAGAAGGGGGAAACCCTGACAAGGATGAAAAAAATGCAAATAAAGGAGGTGAGGTAGATGGGCTCCCTCATCCTATTTAACAGTGCTATTACACAATCTCAGTTTTACCCCTGGATACAATTGAGTCAAACCACTTAGCCCAAGGGCGTTATGGTCCAACCCGGTCTCATCTTCATCCGACGGCCACCGCGTCATCTCATCAAAAGCTTCGCCTCGACGCGAACTCCCCAACGCCGCCACGTGTTGTCCGTTCCTCCTCGGAACCTCCGTCCAGGTTTTGAGGCCCAAACTCGTAAACCTGACACCGATGGTTTCGAACCCAAACCACCAAACCCGCTCGCGAGTAGCGTACTCCATACGTATCCCCCGCCTCGACGCGTGTCACCACCGTCCTTGACCGGTTAGCACGCCAAATCCTCCTGAGCCTCGCTCGACCCGTACGTCTGCCGTCTTGACTCGGTCAACACCATCACTCTCATGTCTTCTTCGCACTTGTCGATGTCCCAAGTGTTAGCCACCGCGGCTAGTCACCCGGCCTCCGGGTCCCTCAGTCCAAGCCTCATGTCCGTCCTTCACCGCTCCCGGTCTGTCGGCACGGCACGTCTCTACTTGACCTTCACCTCGCCGTCGACCACCGCCTCCGAGCTCCACACCTGCACAACACAAGCCAAGAGACATGTCGCACACATAGCTTTCGTTATGGTAGGGTTAGTCACCACTCAACCTACTTTATAGATCACATTGACAATTACTCATCACAAAACGAACATACAAGGGTACTTGTCAACCTTGTGTTCGCAGGAAGATATGCAACATACATCTGAAACTATGAAACATACAGTTGCAACATATATTCATCTACTTACGTCCCCCAATGGATGCTCATTGACGTAGAGCTTGACGTCGGCACGGAGCTCGAGGTCACCTAGGTCAGTAGGCGGATGGCCCGTGGCCGTGGCGAGAGGCGAGAGGCGCGGGGGCGCACAGCACGAGGGGCGCGGTGAGGGCGGGGGCACACGGTGCGAGGCACGGGCGAGGCTCCGCGGCGTGAGATGCGAGATGCAGGGGTGCGCGGCGCGAGGCACGGGCGAGGGTCCGTGGCGCAAGACGCGAGACGTGTGGGCAGGGCAGGTCGGTCCCGTCCGGAAAGGACGGACGCCCTTGAGGGTATCATTACCGCAAATATCATGTTTCCAGTGGTTTCCCTAACCGATCATGAATCATGTTTCCAGTGGTTTCCCTAACCGATCATGAATGAAGCTTTGCCAGTATACATCGATCGAGATGAACACGTCGTCGTTAATCAACAATTCTAACTACACCAAATAGTACATCTATATATATAGCCCATGCATATAGCCGTGATTTGATACCGAGTTGACGAACTCACATGTGTGCAGCTGACGCCGAATACTTTATTTTATATCGCTTGACCCATGCATTATCCATCCGTTCATCGCGGTCTACTTACAACAGTTAACAAGTCATGTGGCCATACAGAGACTAAACAGGCAACTGAGCTGTGGGTGAGCGTGGCAGGGATCGAGGTTTGGTTGGCTCCGTGGTTTGCTCTCAGGAGCCCATGCGAATGAGACGATATCGAACACTATAGTGGAACCAGTGCATTCTTGTCCCGGTGGTTTGCTCGTTCGGTTTGGTTGTAGAGGTGGCAGGTTCTATGCGTGCGTGCTCCCCATTTTCTCAATAGTTAGTCTTTCTCCTCCCCGTTCTTTCCTCATGCTACAGTAGCAAGGGCGACCGGGAGGGCGAATCTCCGATCCGGCGCCGGTTCCGCCGTTTCCCCTCCACTCTAGCGGCCTCTTCGGTGTCGGAGAGGACGGGGAACCAGGGGGAACCGACGGCTGGTGTTGTACCCTAAGCTTTTAGGCCAGTTTAGGTATGTTAGGGTTATGTTTTCTTCCATGTCGGCTGTGTGGCATGAATGCCCTCTTCTCTGCTGGTTTGGCTCCGCTGGGTGACAATGGAGAGGCATCTCCGGCGGTTTCCCTGCTCTCGGTGCCGGCAGCATGAGGCGCTCAGGCGAAAAGAGGGCGACTCGTTTCCGCTGCCGAGTTCCTCCGTTCCTCCTTCACTCCAGCTGCCATCTTGGCGCCGAAGAGGATGGGGAACGAGGACGGTGTATATAGCTTTTGTTTGGCCGCTGGTGCTGTTATCACTGGTGTGTGCCGTGGTGTCATCTGGCTTCTTCTTTCCGGAGAAGTCGAGGTATGTCTTTCCTACTGGCAGCTATTAGGTGGAGGCAGCGCCGTTCGTTTGGAATAAGCTTTTTCGGTCCGTTCACCTCGCTGGTGTCTGCTCCGATGCTGGCGGTGACGGGCGCGGAATGATGGAGCCCTTAGGATCTGGAGTGGGTGCTGTTGCCGGCTCTGTTCCAGGTCTTGATGGTTCTACCCTAGGAGCTTGCTGCTTGGCGACTCATCCAGGTATGGTCAAGTTGTCGGTGGCCTGGTGCAGAGGATTGACTGTTGGGTTTGAGGTTTGCTGGTGGGTGGATCTGTGCACTGTGTTCGTTGCCGGCCGGCGAGGTGCGCTGATCATAGGTCTCGGAAGTATGGGGCGCGTCCGCGGCTGATGCTCTTTCATGGATGTTATCAATTGCGGCTCGAATCAAAGCCTTGGTGCGAAGGTGCTTCTGTGGGCCTCGGTGTTGCCGTTTTCTTCCATCTCAGGCGGTGGCTTCGGCGATGACAAAGGTGGACGACGAGCGGTGCCTCAGGAAAGCACAAAAGATCTCAAGGGTCAGGTTGTAATTTCATCTTTTCTAGGGTCTTTTGTGTATGTTTGGCTAGACAACTGGTCCCTCTGCGCCTCTCCGGAAGGTGTCTGTATCTTGCTTGTACGTGTATGTTTGTCTATTGAATGAATACAGGTACGTATCAAAAAAAAGTTTTGGACAGGTTTTCTCTCAGCAGTACATGGAGAAAAGAAATAGGACACTCGAACAGACACTATCAGGGCGCATGATCCAGTGGTTTGTTCACTTCTTTTGTTCCAGAGGTGCCAGGTTCCATCCCTATACACGGCACGTTTTTAAAATCTTTACATGTTTACTCACATGTAGAACACTCCAATAGACATCAAGCGACGCTTATCCCTGTGCTTAGCGTGTTCTAGTGGCGGACCCAGAATCATTTCTATGGGTAGGCATACAGTATAGGAACAGTGCTCCACAGTATGCTACAGCCCTCGCTACAGTGTTTCGTTACCTTGGTCACTAGGAATCTGGGGTAGTCCTACCGAAAACCCTGCTGGGTCCACCACCGGCGTGTTCCTGTTCTTTCCAGAGGTCCCAGGTTCCATCCCCATGCGCCATATTTTTTTTCATTTTTTACAAGTTTACTCGCAGTCCAGACTTTGAGTAAAAGGATTAGAACACTCCAATAGACAACAAGGGATGCTTGTCTCAGTGGTTAGTGTACTTCAGTCAGAGGTCTAGGTTCGATACTCATGTGCCATAAATTTTTTTAGTTTTTTACCCAGCGCCACAATTGTTTTTTTATAGTCTTTTACCCAGCCTCTCAAGCATATTATCAATTCCGTTCCGATACCGACCGGAATGTCTCGTACCAGCATACAAACCGGCATAAGAGAGCGCATCCCGTACCGGCCATTATCTCGGCTGATTCCAGATCTCGGACGATTCCATCCATTCCGGAACCAATGGATACGGGTACCGTCGATGACTGAAGGCGCTGCAGAGTGCATTCTCCTTCACCGCAGCCTGCCGGGGGGTTGTCAGCCATCCACGAGCACAAGAACTCCAGCTATTCGTCATGCTCCATGGCTTCGCCTCCACCGCGTATATATAGCAAGTATGTTTGCCCAGCTTTGCTT
The DNA here is from genome assembly GCA_022457205.1 of Saccharum spontaneum. NCBI lineage: Eukaryota > Viridiplantae > Streptophyta > Magnoliopsida > Poales > Poaceae > Saccharum > Saccharum spontaneum. Next base: position 31,391,270 of record CM039601.1, on the reverse strand, counting down.
TGCATGCCTGTTCCCCAAATCCATTATAACGAGCGTTCACCCATTGCGATTTGAGCGAACGGTCCAACCACATTCTGCTTTTCTTTTTTATTCAAATATTATGTTTTGGTTATAAATAGTGTAAAATATTTAAAAAGTTGTTGAATCATATAATTACGTATATTTTAGCACACTAAAAAAATATGATCATATTTGTTTGGCCTCCTAGTCAGAATCGTTGGTTCCGTCTCTGCCTAGGTTCGATTCTCATGTGCCATAAATTTTTTTTGTGTTTTACCCAGCGCCACAATTGTTTTTTTTAGTCTTTTACCCAGCCTCTCTAGCATGTTATCAATTCCGTTCCGATAACGACCGAAATGTCTCGTACTAGCTTGCAAACCGGCATAGGAGAGAGCGCATCCCGTAGCCATTATCTCGGCTGATTCCAGATCTCGGACGATTCCGTCCATTCCGGAACCAATGGATACGGGTACCGTCGATGACTGAAGACGCTGCAGAGTGCAGTCTCCTTCACCGCAGCCTGCCGGGGGGTTGTCAGCCATCCACGAGCACAAGAACTCCAGCTATTCGTCATGCTCCATGGCTTCGCCTCCACCGCGTATATATAGCAAGTATGTTTGCCCAGCTTTGCTTTGCATGCCTGTTCGGCTGTTCCAAGAGGATGGAGAGACGAGGGGTGGATTGGCGGCTGTGCTGGTTCATGTCTCCATGGACGTATGGCCACTATTAATTCGATTGGAGTATTGTTGGCCCAATATATTTTAGCTGGCCCAACGCCCCACCGTCTTCCATATTTTTTACGGTAAAATGTACATTAGTGTTGCTTGTTCTCACGTTAAAAAACATATCTATAAGATATTTAATAAAATTATACTATCGTCACGTTAAAAAATTATAATAGTACTTTATTTTATGACAATCAAATCTTCTCATTGATCTATCGTCACAAGGCCCATGCAGAGTATACTATGACGATATTTATGACAAAGACATAACTTGATCATAAATATTTGTCATCATGTGAATAGTCGTCATAAATAATCTCTATTTGTGACAAACTAGTATAATGCCCGTGCTAATGCTACAGCAGCATATAATCATGCAAATTAAATAAGCAAAAGGCATATATGTGAAGTCATTAAGTATCACTGAGATATATTTATGATTCACGCAAATTAAATAAGTTATATTTATGATTCACGCAAAAAAGAAATACTAAGCAGGTTCTTTTTGTTAGTGAAAGGAGGTCAGAGCCCCCTGTTTCGCTGTGCGCATGTGGCAAGAACAAAAAAGAAAGAAGAGGAAGAGTAGGACTGTAGGAGTAGTAGATCGCTGTCGCTCTTGTCCCATCCAGAAGCTGAGAAGCACGCAGCAGGTACTCATCGTTCGTCCTGAACTCTGATCCGTCCCATTTCAGAATCCAGAGGCAGAGCTCGTGACTTCACTTCACTGCACTTGGATGTTGACGACCTTGCCCCCTGCCGTCAGCTTGGGTATGGTGAGGTAGAGCACGCCGTCCCTCACCTCCGCACCAATCCTCTCCATGTCCATGTTCTCGAGCAGGTCCACCCGCGTCCTGTACTGGCCGAAGCTCGCTGCCGACCACGCCTCCTCGTCTCCCTCTTCGTATCCGCCGCCTGCTGCTGCTTCCTGCTTCTCGTCACCGCCAGCAGCAGTCCGAAGCTTTGTTTTGATAGAAATGCTCCCGCCAACTATTACACCAATATTAACAGTGATGTACAGCCATCTCAGTTTTCAAGCATTGTTTCTGGGAGTCCCTATAATCTGGTACACAAAGAGCATTCAAAAGGGGAGAAAAAACAGGAATCAAAAACTGGAAAGAACAGGTTTCAGATTTGCTGACCAGTGAGTAAGGTAGTGTTGAACCCCATTTAGATGGCTTCAGCTTCAACTTTGGAGGCAGGATAAGAAAACAGCTTGGTAGCAACGTATAACTCAGCCCGCCAATTCTGACTCTACCATTTCAAGGAGTGATGCGACATACTTCAAAACCTGGAAAATAAGGGACCTCCACAGTTTGAAGTATTTTCTCATCCCATTATTGCTTAATATTAAGTAAACATGTCTCTTTTGTTAAGATGGAAAGCTCAATGCTCTTGCACTGGATTGCTTCAGCAATTTAAACAAAAGGACGTAAGTATTATTAATATACAATTTTGCTCTTCAAATTGCAAACAGGAAGGAGAGCAAGTGTATTTTGTTGTACATTTTTTCTTTCGGTTCTTGCTTTTGCCTCCAAGACTATTTTATTGTTGAAAAAGCACATGAACACATAAAACGAAAGAGTCAGGAAAAAGCTACATTTGGGGACACCAGCAAATACTGATGTATATGTATGTTTGAATTGGCTATTTACCTTATCAACATACTGCTCCCTGGTGACGAGACCAACTGTTTCCTTCTTAAATGCAGTCTCAAGAACTGAATGTAACAACAATTGACATTGGCTTAATAAAATTGAAGGGTATGCACGACCTACAGTAACAATCTACTTACAGAAATTTCAAATATATTGTCAACTCTGATGTAGAACTCCTGCAGCCAAGCCAAGCAACAGGATGTCAACTTAGCTTCAGTTAATCAAACCATTGTATCATGCGTGCATAGGTAGTGTCTGAATTCAATTTGCACCACCACAGCAATTCAATCAGCTTAGTAGTATTAATTATGCTGGGGTACAATTTTGAAGCGGAAATCCAGCAGTAATCAATTACAGTCCCCAAATGTTTCAGCTTCCCAGTGCTGATTACAACGTATATTATATAAGAACAGTTCAGATTAGAGATAGTTGCCAACCTTTTTTCCCCTTTGCCTTCGTACGTTATATAAGAACAGTTTAGATTAGAGATAGTTGCGAAGCTTTTTCCCCTTTGCCTTTCTTATTTTATGAAAGTCCTCGTAGCACCATGCGCAGTTGAACTTCATCAACCTATTGAGAAATATCGAACGTTCACCAGAGATTAGGCACCTCATGGTTATATCATTTTCTATTACTATATAGGTAAAAACACTATCAAGGAAAAACATAGCCATGGCAGTTATTTCCAGCAAAATCAGAAACTATGCTAACTGATACTTGCCTGCTCACTGTGCACGATCGTCGTCCTCGAGCCGCCCGTGCTTGGCAGATGGTGCACTGGCGTGCTACGCCGCTGCCGGCAAGCCCTGGTTGGAGATCCGTTGCAGCCTGCGCTCGTTGCTCCACATGGTTGTCCGCTAGCCGCCCAGCCCAAGATCCTGCACACTCGGCACTCCGGAGTCCGGTCAACGCCTTCCCAGCACACCATTGCCTCGCCTAAGTCAGTCAACGCTCGTTCGCTAGGGTTTGGCATTTTGGGATTGGGAGAAACAAAAGTCAGGAGAAGAGGAAAGATGGCCAGGGGCGATTTCCGGTTACCGGGACGCCATGTCCTGCTCCGCCTCGCCCTGCCCACGGAGGGAGGCGGCAGTGCAACTGCGATGGGAGGGGACGCGGGGAGGAAGGGGCATGGATGTGGTGGGTGGCCAGGCGTGAGACGCAGCCGAGCAGGGCAATCGAGGCATTGGGGAAGGAAATATTTTTCTTTTTTGCGTTTTTAGATTTGGGTATTGGGATTCGATCGCTGGTCGGCCATCCTGGGCGAGGCGCGTCGCCGCGGTGTTGATGCTGCGCGTTGAAGCCTGCGATGGGACGCGTTGAAGCCTGGAAGTTGATACGAATCATCCTCGCCATAGGATTGGGTTTGAAGCCTCCGTGGGGTGGATTTTAGCCCTTGATTTTAATGGAGACGAGGGTGCAACTGGTTTGGTGCACAATGGTCGAACTTCCTCAGTAAGGGACGTAATCTTGGGTGTATCTAGTATTAGTTTTGATTGGTCCAACATAATAGAGATAGATGCTCTGTCATCTGGTAATTATTATACAAGGCCAGATTTCTTGCAGCAACGGTTAACAAGTCGAGTGGCCATACGTACAGAGACTCAACTGCCGGCAGAGAACGTACACCACATGCATCGTCGACCGGGAACACGCTTGCTCGATGGATCGAGCCTATAAATACCATACCAAGCACTAACCCAAAGAAAGCATCCCAAGCAAGCACAAAAGCATCGTCTACACGAGCAAGGTTTAGCTAGGTTGGGTAGCAATGGCGCCATCATCCAGGCTCTCTGTGCTCCTCGCCCTAATAACCGCCCTCACCTTGGCGGCAGCCCAAGTGCCCCCGCCTCCACCTCTGTCGCCGCCGCAGCCGCCGTCCGCCGGGAATGGAAGCTCCTGTGACACGCTGAAGCTGTGCGTGTGCGCCAGCCTGCTGAACGGGCTACTCGGCGTGGTCCTCCCGCCGGGGGGCGGGAACTCGGCGAATGACAGCCAGTGCTGCCCGCTGCTAGCGTGGCTCGTAGACCTTGACGCCGTCGTGTGCCTGTGCACCACCATCAGGGCCAACGTCCTCGGCGTCATCAACTTCGACGTGCCTCTCGGCCTGCGCCTCCTCTTCAACCACTGCGACAAGGTCGTCCCCGACGGCTTCACCTGCGCGCTCGCTTAGTCCATATCGCTCATCTCTGTGTGCACGCGCGGGTTTTACTCGACGTACAGTACCTCGTGCATATATATAGTACAATAAATACTACGGAGTATATGTATGTTATATGTTGTCCGATCGATCCGATCCATATATAGTTTCATGCTATCATATACGTGAAATAAAAGCTCGCACAAGTCGTGTTAACTTCGCGCCTGATCACTCCATCATGTGTCATGCGTGGGTGGACAACCAAAGAAGGACAGCAAAGGACCCAAAATGCTCATATTGTTTTGTTTTCTTTGCGGAGAAAAGTGAGCTTTAATTAACCAGTGGTATACCTAGTGCCCGGACGTCCGGACGAGAGCGTCTGGATGCAGCTCCGACACATGTGCTGCTCCCACGTCCATATCCCGCCTCACGCCCCATGTCCCGTGTCCTGCCCCCTAGCACCTGCGCCCGCGTCCATCGCGGGGACCCGCGCCCACCCCACACCCCGCACAACGACAGCCACGGGCCGTGCTGTGCAACACCCCGAACCACTTTTGTAACAACCAGATGAAACATTTACAACATACGTCTAAACACAGATGAAACATTTGGAACATATAGTTGAACACCATTGCAACATGTGCAACATCCCGATCTACTTTTGAAACATCCAGATGCAATACTTGCAACATACAAAAGAGGACCAATGAAATACTTGAGGCATACGTCTAAAACACTTGCAACATAAGTGTACAAAAACACAGATCAAACATTAGGATAGATGCTTGCAACATCGTGTACAACCATTGCAACATATGCAACATCCCGATCTACTTTTGAAACATCCAGATACAATACTTGCAACATACAAAAGAGGACCAATGAAATACTTGAGGCATACATCTAAAACACTTGCAACATACGTGTACAAAAACACAGATCAAACATTAGGATAGACGCTTGCAACATACGTGTACAACCATTGTAACATATGCAACATCCCGATCTACTTTTGCAACATGTGCATGAAACAATTGAAATATACATCTGAAACAACTGAAATACTTAAAATATGGGCTTGCAACATGTCTGAAAAGCGTCTTGAAACACTTGAAATGCAGTATCGCCGCGCGGCCATGACCTGTCTAGTGGGCAACTGCGGTCGCGTAGGCTCGCTGGAAGGTGCACGCCTGCACCCCTGCCATGCCCGCCGTCGGCCAAGGGAGAGGAGACACTGCCGAATCTGAGGAGGGCGCCGCCGGCCGAGGTAGGGGAGGGTCAACGGCTTGCTTGGATATCACCGGGGTGGGGGAAGAGGGCCACCGGATCCGTGGGCGTTGGAAGCTCCCGGTGGCTGAGGACGCCGGGGTGGAGGGAGGAGCGCCGCCGGGGTAGAGGAGGAGGAGGTCGGGGTGGGGGAAGGAGCCGTCGAGGTGGGGGAGGAGAACACCGGGGTGGGGGGAAGGAGCCACCGCCAGCCAGGGAAGCAGTGATGGCCGCGTCGTTGGGTGTGGTGCAGGACGCGAAGGGATAAGAATGGGAGGGGTGCGAGCGCTGCGGGAGTGAATGGTGAGAGGCGTCCGTCCGTCTGAGCGTCATCATATCAACAACAACCAACAAGAACCAAGTCTGTCAGTTCCAAACAAGTTGAGGTAGGCTCGTCTTAATCATATCATTATTGATTAACTAGACACGAAATTATAACCAGTGTTGATGAGGTCTAGAACCCACGCAGGCGGGCCCCACCATGTTGCAGTATGAGTATTCCGTCTAGCTAATTGGACCAATTCATGGGCCACCTTGTTTCCTTCTCGCTTTACCTTCTGGATCTTCTATTCTACCCCGCAACTGCAAATATTATTTTGCCTCCATAATAGTACCTCTAATATCTGATCTATCGACGTTGCGATTAGACATTGCCTTCACAATCCTAGCACTTTCAGACTCTACAATAACCGGACCCGGGCACCATTATTTGTGAAGCCAGTCAGAGGCCCTCTCCACAGACCAGCGCTTCGGATGGGTCTGCTGATGCGCAACAGAAAAGAACCCTTCATGCCGTTAGGATCACCTCGCCCATCATATTGTTGTGTTTGACTACTCGCTCTTGCTCTCTCTTGGAATAAATCAGTTCTTAGAGTTATCTTAAATCAAACCTTTTAAAATTTAATTGAATTTATAGAAAAATGTCAAAGTTTATGACATAAAATTAATTAGTATAATTAGATACACCAATAGACTATTTTCATAATATGCTCATTTAGTGTCAAGAATATTCATACTTAGGAAAAATTGATTTCATAGCACTTAAAGATTACGCCATCCGGAAAATATTATCCAAAGTTTGCCGTTACGTAAAATACCACTGAAAGCGGTGTTCCCTTCCTGGATCGAGCGAGAATCTGTTTCCTCGCTGTTAGCGGCAGCCACCTGCACCCACTCCCCCTCACGCAAACAAAGGGGCCCCACTCGTCATCGTTCTCCCTCACCTCTCCAATCCCTCCTGTTGATTCACTGCCACCGCCGAGCTCAATTTGGGCGTCGGCCAGCCCTCCCCAGCTTGGGATACAGCGTGTTGCTCTGTCTAGCCGCAACCTGCCGGCCGGGATCGTCCTACAGGGGCATCCGCCGGAGGTGACGGCCGCAGGAAAGAGCTGCAGCGGCGACCTACCAGGAGCAGCTCCTGCTCCCAAATGCAGAGGGCGGCGGCATGCTCATCTGCCACAGAAGAGAGGAGACCGGCCACGGGCGGCACGCACGCCAGCTTTTGGGCGGCGCGCACCTCAGGCCAAGGTTTTGGGATTCGTTTTGGAAAAAAATTCGGTCCCAACCGAATTGGGCGAATTTCGGAAAAATTCGGATGAATTTCGGACTCAATTCGGTGAATTTTCGGAACGTGAAGCGTAAAATTCGTTTCGGACCTCACCGAAATGGACGAATTTCGCCAAAATTCGGACTAATTCGGTCGAATCCCAGAACCTTGCCTCAGGCGTCCTCGTCCTCGTGCAGGCCCACTCGTATCAGGGCCACGAGGCCCACCACCAGCTGCTGCAGCAGCGCCGCCGCAACGAGTAACCGTGTATCCGACAGCTGCTGCTGCTCCACCAGTCCACCGCGCTCACCGATGTGCCCACGACGGCGCCGTCCCAGCAGGCAGCAGCTACGACGGTTCACAACCGGCTTCAAGCTAGCGCACGCGAGTGATCCTACGTGCTCGATAGTATATTTTCGAATTCGTGTTTGCTTTCCATCGATTCATATTCTTCAATTTTCGGTTCATATGAACCTATCGCAGCCTCACAGGAATCCTTCTCCATCGCGGCGAGAGTACAAAAGACCAGCTGCCGGCGTGCCGCGTGAAGCCCCAACCCGAGCAGCTCTTTCTGCGCCGTTCAGCAGCCCATATGGGCATGTCCTTGCTCTACCACTGTGGGTCTGCACAGGTTGATACAGGCATACAGGTTGTTTTCCACGTCCTCCCATGGCTCGTGCTTGTTTTTTTAGTGAAGCGGAAGCCTCAGACGGAGGCCAATAAACGACTTTAACGATGAAAGTATCAGAGCGCTAGGTTGCGGAATGGATAGCCACTTTCAATGGTATTTTACGGTATAATAAACTTTCGATGGTATTTTTCAAATGTCGCGTTCTTTCGATGCTATAGAACTAATTTTTGCTTATACTTATTTCTTTAGATCTGGTTAAATTAAAAAAATTTACATAAGATAATTTTTGATGAGGACATGACACTAACGGATATGACCATTGATTATAAGGTCCGCTCATTCCTATATTTGCATAGTAATTTGAGGTATAGTTCACTTGGTTCCACATATATATGTCGTTACTTGAATGTAGGTACAAATGTGTCTTAAAGTGCAAGTCCATCAAAGTTGAACTTTTGGTTCGTCGGCAGCCCGATAGTGTTTCATTGGAATGGCCATAATTCATCCATCCGGTGTGCGATCAAGGTCAATAAGCACTTGATGGAAAGTTTATTTGATAAGCTTTCAAATATATCTGGTCCCACCTCAATACCACATCGGCAAGACCTCCAAATCATCGAGACAATCTGTCACTATTTCTATCGGGTGTTACTGCGTCGTCACGGGCTTGTTATTCACACTTGGGACCCAGGCCTAAGTTGGAGCACGCCCAAAGAAGATGGAGAACACCTAAGAGATGCCTAAGGACGTCCTACTCCTTGGCCACCACCTTAGGAGGCCAGCAAGGACGTCCAAGCCAAGCCGGAGGCCCAGTCCAATTCGAGTTTGAGTCTGTTTCGGCCTTCTGGACCAGTCTGCAATAAAACAGACGCTCAGGATGCATCCGGACTCCGTTTTTTATGATCCATATATGGATGGAAAGATAATTTCATAAGCTAACCAATAGCTTTGTTTTGAGGCCCAAATTCCATCGGAGTCAATGGGAATCATCGAAATAAGTTGACGTCTAGAATCTGTCAGGGCGCTGCGTCGTCGTCTTTTGGGCCGTTTGGGCCATATAACGTGTCGAGACTCCTTAGAGGCATGAGTGGGGGTCCTTGAACGCCCCTTAGGCTTTATAATCAGTAGCCGCCACCTACGTTAGGTTTTGGGTTTTGCTTAGATTATTCTTTCCATTGACAGTCGCCGTCTTTCGGTTTGCGAGACCCTAACTTCGAGTGCTTAATCATTCATCTGCAATTGTCACTTCAATTGAGTTGCATTTTATCTTGTTCTTGCTTGTGTTCTTCGATTCGCAGCAGGGATTAGCCTTCGTGGCGAGGTCAACTGGATTATGACACGGTTGATAACCAGAGGAAACGTGGTGCTAAGGTTGCACGGTTCGGATCTTTGTTGAAGCCAGATCGGTGTGTCGCTTCCGACCAAATCGATGTTTATCTTGAATCTGACGGAAGATCTGGAATCACGTCCCCATCAATTCTAGTAAATAATTTATTCAAGGATGGAAAGAGTACTTAATTTGAAGCTCTAGCTATATTCTTGTATATCTTTAATTAGTGTCAACCGAATATACAGTGCCCATACTAAACCAACCCAATAGCCAAAGCAACATCTGGTTACTGTCTTCTTGCTAGTGTTTTTTTCTAGCTCTCGGGCACCATGGTACATACCCAGAGAAGACGGAGCTAGTGAAGCTGGTTCTTCCAGCTGCTTTCTGTTTATTTTGAGTAGTACTCTGTCCTCCTCCCCGTCCAAAAAAAACCGTTATGATATGCGTGCTGGTCCAATTTTTTTTAAGTTTAACTAAGCTTTATAAAAAATACTAGCAACATTTGTTTCACTAAATTTTTTTATAAAAATATATTTCGTGATTTATCTAATGATACTAATTATGAGAAGGGCATATTTGGCTTACTACCACACTTTCGGCAAATCTGACGCACAAAAACAGCGCCACACTTTTGACGAGTTATAGCATGCAATTGAACCATCAACACATAAGCAAGGTGTGGCATGCCACACCTGCAGCAGTGAACCAAACACTACGTGAAGTTAGACGAGATAAGGCGGGATGACATGCGGCAAACTCTAGTAACGATCCGAACATGCCCTAGAGCCCTCCACAATGTACTAATGAAGCCATAAAATAAGTGAACCCGCTACAAACAAAAGAATGTTAAAAGTCGCCTTGTGGAAAGAGACATAGGCTGTGTTTAGTTTCCACCTAAAATTTTTTTTTGACCCCATCACATCGAATGTTAGGATATATGTATGGAGTACTAAATGTACACGAAAAAAACTAATTGCACAGTTTGGTTGGAAACCACGAGACGAATTTTTTTAAGCCTAATTAGTCCATGATTAGCCTTAAGTGCTACAATAACATATATGTGCTAATGATGGCTTAATTAGGCTTAATAAATTCGTCTTGCGGTTTCCAGACGAGTTATGTAATTAGTTTTTTTAATTAGTATCCAAAACTCCTTCCAACATCCCATGAAACATCTGATCTATGTGCTAATGATGGCTTAATTAGGCTTAATAAATTCGTCTCGTGGTTTCAAGACGAGTTATGTAATTAGTTTTTTTAATTAGTATCTAAAACTCCTTCCGACATCCCATGAAACATCCGATCTGACACCCAAAAGTTTTTCTTTTACAAACGAAACAAGGCCATAGAATCGATGCTATCTAGAGACCCGGAAACTAAAGTGTAATAAAATATATCATCTTCTCTCCACCATCTATTTCATTGACGCTAGAGACTTCAGTGCCCAACTGGTGCTACAATAGAACAATATTATTTTAAGAAAGTTGGAGCGGGACAAGAACGTTCACCGCTCCTGGCTTCTTTGGCATTACTATGAGATAGCATCACTTGTCACGGTGTTACCCGTGGTGCTTATTATTTGCTCTCTTCTTTTGAAGCATCACTTAAAGGAGCACATTGTGGAGGGCCTAAAATTTCATTTAGCCAGAACCATGTTGACAAAAAAGAAAGGCTCTGTTTAATGTTTATAAGACAAGCGAACGGGGCCAAAAACTATACGAAAGTCTCGAAATCATCGCTTAAGCTACTTTTCAACCATGAAACCATGTGTCGGTGTCCGGTCCCGTGGGGGTCCTAAACCGACGAGTGACTGTTGCGTGTCCCTATCCTGGATGGTGATGCAAGGAGAACACACGGGGGTTTATCCTAGTTCGGGCAAGAGAAGACCCTACGTCCAGCGGGGGAAGAGTTTTGTATTTCCTTGCACCGAGGTGCTTGTGTAGGGGTTACAAGCTTGCGAGAGAGGGCGGCGAGCCCAAGTCTCAAAGAGAGAAAAAAGAGTACAAGGATGATTTGCTTGAGATGTTGATCTCTGCGTTGGGAGTCTTGGATTGCTCGACACAGGGCTTTGGACTGGTGTCTTGCCTATTGTTCGTCTCCTCTTGTAGGGTCCTGGCATGCCCTTTTATAGGGTAAGAGGAGGCCAGGGCCCTGGGGGCCTTGAGGTGATGTTTTTGTCGATCCCTGTAGGAGTGTCTATAGCGACGTGCTTCAGGAATGGCTGGCCATCCCTGGGCACCATGGTGACACCGGGGATGAGACGGCGAAATGACCCGGAGCACCGTGCCATGCCGGCCCTCCCTCCCTGTTGAACTGTGCTAGGCGTCGAGACTGGGTCGAAGCCAGGTCGAGGCCGGACGGATAAGGTTGAATCCCCGAGATTGTGGAATACGGGCCTTGTCGTATCCTTCCTCGAGGGTGACTGGCGACAAACAGTGCGAGGTAAGGTGTGCATAGTGACAGGTTTCACCTCCCATCACGGGATGGGCGGTAAAACAGTGAGGACTGACATCGGCATTGCTCCCACGTCGATCCTGGTTGCGGCCATGTCGGTAGGTGGTAGCAGGTAATCGCATTAAATGTTCTGACTTTTGTCTTGGGGTAGGTGAAGTGAAGGGGTCGAGCACTCTGACCCAGGGTCACGCGGGTCGGAGTTTTTCCGGTGGGCGAATGAGCCTCGTGCGAGTCGGAATGCGGTCGAGGTGCCCTGTCGTGTGGGACGGGGCGTGGTCGAGGCGTTCCTATCGAGGGTGCCTCGTACGAGTCGGAGCCGGAGCGCGGTCGAGGCACTCCGTCGAGCTGGCCTCGTACGAGACGAACCTGGTATGCGGTTGAGGCGGGCTGCCTTTTGCTATGGCTTAGTCATTTTGTTTTTTATTATCGTTGGATGTGGGTACCCCCATACAGTTGGTACCGACAGTAGCCCCCGAGCCTTTGGGTGAGTGTGTGATCACTCTCCCGGAGGCTTGTTAGTTGACGAACTGGAGTCGTAGCGTCGTGGTTTTTGCCGGTGGGGGCGCGCGAGCGCACCCGCTGGGTGTAGCCCCCGAGGCCTCGGTGGAGTGTTGAGACTCCTCCGAGGTCTTTTATGCGTTCTATTGGGGAATGGTTTCTTGTGGTGGCGGGATCCGTGCCTTTTTATTTTTGAGTTTGGTTCGTTGCGGTCGAGCCCCCGAGCCTCGTACGCACGTGGTCGATCAGAGTCCTAGCCGTCTTTTGTCGTTCGACCCTCACGCTCCTCCTTCGGAAGGAGGAGGGGTGGGGAACGCCGTACTACCCCTGTTTGGGCGAGTTCCGACGATCTCCGGCGAGCTACTAGCGGGGGAATTCGAGTGGGAGCCCGTGCTCCAATCGTTAGGAGTCGGCTAGTGGCCCAGAGGCGCTCTCAAGAATGCCAAGAAGTAGTCGTGTGGATCTCGATTCCCTGTGATGGGATTCGAGGGCTCGGTGCCTCCCTCGAGGGGATTCCTACGTCGACCTCCTCCTACAACCTCGAATACGTCTGGGGGTGCCTCGAGAGTGTGGCTCGAGCCCTGGCCATGCACGGGCGCATCCCTGGACGTCCCTAACTCTGTTGCTCGAGGGCAGCTGTCGAACCCCGGTCGAGGGCCAGCTTCTGCTCCCTCGAGACTTATGGCGGGCTCGGAGCCCGTTTACCAGGTATCTGGGAATATCCGTCCGCGGATCCTGCCCCGCCCGTTAGCCGGGCGCGCCTTTTCAGGGGAGAGGGCGAGATCAGCGCGGTAGTGGGCGACGTGGCGTACGGTTATGATGTGGGGGACGGCCACGCGCCCAACTCCTGCGAGATTCAGGGAAACAGTTAGGTAAGAGCATTAAATGCGAGAAACCGCTCCTACCTTTTCACGCGGCCATTGGGCTTCCGCCAGGGCTATAAAAACAAAGCCTAGGGGTCTGCCTCCCCTACTGGCCCTTTGCGTTCTTGCATCCTTTGCCTTAGACAGCTCTCTATGCCCCTTGCGCCCTCCGCCTTCATCCAGCGCCGCCGCCGTCGCACCCCCTCCGTCCGCACAGCTTTTCCCTGCGCCGATGGCAGGCAAGAGTCAGATCCTCCCCGCCAACGACTGGGCCGCCTCCTCGGTGACGGAGAGGAGGCTGGAGGAGTTAGTCGAGGACGGGCTGCTGCGGCCGAGGACGAGCCAGTCGCGGCTGGAGTGGATTGCGACGTCGCCCAACCACCGGGAGCCGGCGCCCCCCGAAGGGTACGTGGTTAGCTTCATCTGCTTCCACGAACGGGGGTTTGGCGTGCCGGTGACCACCTTCCTGCGCGCGCTCCTCCACTACTACCGGGTGGAGCTGCACCATCTCGCCCCCAACGCCGTCGCACAGGCCGCCATCTTCGCGGCGGTCTATGAGGGCTACCTGGGGATGGAGCCGCAGTGGAATCTGTGGCTCCATCTTTTCAAGGCGGAGCTCTTCGCCAAGAAGGCGGGGGAGAAGGGGCTGCGGTGCGCAGTTTGAGTGGGGAGCTGCGTCCTGCAGGTGAGGTCTGGTCGGGCAGATCAGTACATCCCGGCCCACCTCATCTCCTCGAACAGCGGCTGGCACGACGGCTGGTTCTACCTCCGCAATGACGAGAGTCGGTTGCCGAGGTATACCGGCCGGGTGCTGGTCGCCCGAGAGGAGAACTGGTCCTACGGAGTCGCGGAGGCCGAGAAGCCGCATCTGGACCCGCTGCTGGCGGCACTGCAATAGCTCCGCCTGCGAAGCTTGACGGCGGCGGCGGTGGCCACGGCGTTCCATCGGCGCAGGGTGATGCCGTTGTGCCAGCGTCGGCTCCGCCTCGACCAGATGACACCGGAGGCGCCACTGGAGGGGAGCCGGATGTCGCATGAGTCCCTCACCCTCAAGGAGGTCCTCCGGCGGGCGTGCCAGATGGTGGGGAACTTCAAGACGGATGAGGTCAACAAGGTCCCCATGCGACCTACTCAGGGGTTTGAGCCTCTAGTAAGTGTTTTTTGCTAGCACGTTCGTTTATTTCGTATGTTTTTGGGTTCCTCTGATTTAGTCGAGGCCGATGCGTAGGATTTGTCTGCGGTGCGGGAGACGCGGCCGCCAGTCCCAGAGGACCAGCCCGCCCAGGAGGCTCGATGCCAGCACGCGTCCCAAAAGAAACAAACAAAGGAGACGACCAAGAAGCGGCAGATCCGCAAGGCCAAGGAGAAGGAGGCGTTGAAGAAGCTTCGGCGCCAGCAGGCCCTCGACGGGCTCCCCCTCGCAGAGTCTCCCTCCGTGATGGTCTCGGGGGAGGATGATGACGGCAGCGACGGGGACGACGACGATGCCCTGTCGCGGTACGACGCCGCGACCGGCCTGGCGGACCTCCCTGATGTTCATCCGCTCTTGGAGCCCATTGGGGGGTCGTCCTCTCGGGCGTCTGTGTCGGTCGAGGTGGTGGAGGAGGAGATGGAGGAAGAGGCAGGCAAGGAGGCAGTTCCCTTGATGGGAGGGGCCACCCCATCCCAGACCCCACAGGAGGGGTCGACGGGGCCGCCCCCACCTGTCCAGGCCCCGCAAGCTCAGCCGGCGGCTGGAGCGGCAGTGCCGGTGTCATCATCGGCGGCGCCACAGATGGGCATGAGGACCCGAGGCCAGCTGGCCTCAGAGGCTCAGAGGACCCGAGGCGGCCCTCCAGCCAAGGCCCCAAGGAGCGCCCGGCCCACCGGGGGGCCGGCTGCTAGACCGCCGCAGGCGGCGCCGGGGGGTTCAGATCGGCCGGGGTCGAGGCCCTTGGTGCCCCTTTTCGGGTAAGGATCCGCGCTCCGCTTTGCCGCCTTTCATTGGTACCATTTTCTGACGTTTCTTCTCGCTTCATAGGCTCAAGCGCAAGGCGGAGCTGATGGGGCCGACCCCCGCAAAGTCGCTCCGAGCGAGCGCCGTCGTCATTAATCGGACGGTGGCGCAGGACGTCGCCTGGATCAAGAGGCTTCAGGCCGCAAAGGAGCGCCTAAAGCAGCAGGAGGCGATGGCCCAGGCGGAGGCGGGTGTCTCGGCGGTCGCTGGTTCCGACCCCGCCGCACAGGGGTTGGGACCGTCAGAAGTGGCGGCGCCCCGCACGGGCGGGGCGGAGCCGGGGTCGTCGTCGACCGCCGAGGCTGCCGTCGAGGCCGCAACGGCCGAGGCACCCGTCCGCGACAAGGAGCGGGCGGGTGCAGATGTGGTTATGGAGGAGGTCCCGCCGGCGGCGGGACAGGAGGCGGCGCAGCCGGGAGAGCCGCAGTCGCAGCAAGACCCGCCGGCGGAGCCGGTGACCACGGTGGAGGGTGGGGTCATCGAGCCCCCACCCGTGGTTCTAGAGGAGGAGGTGCCGGTGATCGAGGGGCCGGCCCCGGCGGAAGGGTCGACGCCAGTCATGGTCGACCTCACCCTCGACGACTCCCCCCTAGACAAGGGAAAGCAGGTGGCGGGAGTCGAGGGGGTCGAGGCCGGAGCCGCGGGTGAGGCCGGTCCTTCTGCGGGGCCGGAGAGCGGCCTGGCCAGACCATCGTCCGAGTGGCCGGACCTCGCCGTGCTAGCCCTAGTGCGGGCGGAGGAGGAGATACCGCGCTGCGGGACCGTCCCTCGAGTTCAGGGACGCTTCCAACCCCGGCGCGGACCCCGTCTTTGCCCTGAACGACAGAGACGAGGTGCATCACTGGGAATACCTCGAGGGCCTCCGTCGACACATGGATCGATCGCTTCGTGTGGTGACGGAGGCCGTGTCACGGGCATGCAGGACGCCACAGGGGTACGTTTTGGCTTATCGGTTCTTTTGCTATCCTTTTGCTGTCCCCCTTTCTCTTGGTTCTCAACCTCTTTGGTTTTTCCGAACCGTGATCAGGAGCTCAAGGAGCGCTCCCACCGCAAGTCGCTCTTCATTCGAAATGAGAGCGGCGTGTGGGCGGCGCTTGCCCGGCAACGGGCTCTGGTCGAGGAGGCCAACAAACGGCTTTCCGATCAGAGTGTCGAGATGGCTGAGCTGCGTGTCGCCTACGCGACGGTCAAGGAGGAGGCGGTGCAGGCCTAGGCGGCCGAGGCCATGGTGCGTGAAGACATGACCAAGGCCCGGGAGGAGGCAGCTAAGGCCCGCAAGGATCTCGTGCCCCTGTCGGCACGGGTGAAAGAGCTTGAGGAGGACGTCACCCTGGTCAGCCGACAGCGTGACACCCTCAACGTCCAGATCGGGCAGGTAACCGCTCGCTTCGGTGCCCTGAAGGACGAGGTCGCGGTGCTGAGCGAAGCCGTTCAGGAGAAGGACACGGCTCTTCTGAACGCCCGCCAGGAGATCGAGACGTTGAGGGCGGCCGTTCATGACAGGGACGGTGCTCTCCAAGGGCTCGACAGGATGTGCGGGGGGCTCCGTGATGAGATCATGGGCTTGCAGACCCATACTGAAGGTAAGTATTGGTGTTACGGCCTTGGCGTCGAGGCTCCGTATTAGTGCTAATTCAGTTAATTGTGTTTCAGAGCTGGAGAGGGAGCAGTGGGTGGCCCAGGCGGCGGCCAACTCCTTCCAGAGCCTCCTCGAGGCCGAGACCCAGCAGACTCAGATGCTCCAGGGCGCGATCACCTCCGTGTGTGATGGCCTGGGGGCGAGCCCGATGCCGACACCGGGGAGGACGCCTCGGGAAACTCCTTCGTCCGCCGGATGGTGGCGCTGGGCCACCTCATCCGGGAGAGGATACGGAGCAGCCTCCACCACAGCGTGAAGAGAGCACTGGCCGTCGTCCGATCAGGGTTCGTGTTTGACATGGAGCTTGTTGCTGACGGCTTCATCATTGACCCAGACCGGACGGACGAGGAGAACGAGGACGCCTGCTTGGACCTAATCAGAGCCACCGAGGAGCCTGGAAGTCGTCTGGACAAGCTTTTCGAAGCCGAAGTGGTTCCGCCTGCCGACGACGAGGGTCGATGAGCCAAATCTAGGCACAAAGGCCCATGTAATAAGTTAGTGTTTTTGAATTTTGGTCGTGGTGGCCTCGGAGGCCTTAAAAACTCGGAACGTAAACCTTGTGCTGGTTATCTAAGTTTTGCTCGAGCTTTTCTTCCCTTTTTTGCTTGAATCACGTTTTTGCATGATTTACTTGGCACGGCGTCGCGCCTTTGAGCGTAAGGGAGTGAGCGGAGGTA
Organism: Saccharum spontaneum; assembly: GCA_022457205.1. NCBI lineage: Eukaryota > Viridiplantae > Streptophyta > Magnoliopsida > Poales > Poaceae > Saccharum > Saccharum spontaneum. Next base: position 31,373,853 of record CM039601.1, on the reverse strand, counting down.
CCGTAGCCTCGGAGGCGTGAGTGATCTCGCGGCTCGACTGCCCTCGAACTCTAGGGTGCTTTGCGGCCTTGCAGATCGTGTAAGAACCTGATTTAAGCGACGGGGGTGTACTCCTTTTCAAAGTTATGAACTGCCATTGGGTCTACTTAGCGTGCGGTCACGCCCCTAGGCATGAGGGTGAGTGGAGGTACCGTAGCCTCGGAGGTGTAAGTGATCTCGCGGCTCGAGAGCCCTTCTGAGCCTCAGGGTGCTCTCGCAGCGTTGTCGACCTAAGAGGTAGTTCTTCAACTTTGAAAAAAGGTACAAGTTTTTTCGGGGACTGGGGGTTCCCCCCTTGTAGCCCCCGAGGGAGGGTCGATTCTGGGAGAACAGAGTCGATCCTTCCTCATTGTTTGTAAAACGAAGGTTTGAACATCGCTTTATTCTTTATTGATGATATTGAAAAGAAATTACAGAGCCTCGAGGCTTTTTAAGGAAAAAAGCGACGTAGATGTTCAATGTTCCAAGCGTTGGTGAGGATTTTGCCCTACTCGTTGGATAGCTTGTAGGTGCCTGGCTTTAGGACTTCTACGATGATGTACGGGCCTTCCCACGGGGGCGTGAGCTTGTGCCGTCCCTTGGTGTTCTAGTTTCGTCGCAGCACCAAGTCACCGACGTTGAGGTCACGCCTGCGGACGTGTCTGTCGTGGTAGCGTCAGAGACCTTGCTGGTACCTGGCAGAATGTAACAGAGCCACATCTCGGGCTTCCTCAACCTGGTCAAGGGCGTCCTCTCTTGCGGCGTCGTTGTTTCTTTTGCTGTAGGCTTTTAGCCTTGGGGACCCATATTCTATGTCAGTGGGGAGCATGGCCTCGGATCCGTAGACTAAGAAGAATGGAGTGAACCCCGTGGCTCGACTCGGCATTGTTCTTAGGCTCCATAGGACCGAGGGGAGCTTGGCAGCCCATCTCTTCCCATGTTTGTTTAGTTTATCAAAGATTCTGGGTTTCAGGCCTTGTAGGACCATACCGTTGGCACGTTCCACTTGGCCATTTGTTTTTGGATGAGCCACAGCAGACCAGAGCACACGGATGTGGTGGTTGTCACAGAAATCCAGAAACTTTTTACCAGTAAACTGGGTGCCATTGTCCGTGATGATACAGTTGGGAACCCCAAAGCGGTGGATGATGTCGGTGAAAAAGAGCACAGCTTGCTCGGACCTGATGCTGGTGATAGGGCGGGCCTCGATCCACTTGGAGAATTTGTCGATGGCAAAGAGCAAGTGGGTGAAGCCGCCAGTGGTCCTTTTCAAAGGTCCGACAAGGTCGAGCCCCCAAACGCCAAACGGCCACGCGATGGGAATGGTTTGCAGGGCATGTGCTGGAAGATGGGTTTGTCTCGCGTAGTACTGGCAACCTTTGTAGGAGCGTACTAGCTTGACAGCGTCGGAGACCATGGTCGGCCATAGAATCCTTGTCGGAAAGCATTTCCGACCAGGGTTCGAGGCGCTGCGTGGTGACCGCAAGCCCCCGAGTGTAGGTCGTCGAGCAGGTCTCTGCCTTCCTCATTTGTGATGCAACGTTGGAGGACGCCAGTAGGGCTATGGTGGTACAGCTCCCTACTGTCGCCAAACACCACAAAGGTTTTGGCCCGGCGAGCGATCCGTCGAGCCTCGGTCTTATCCGAGGGGAGGTCTCCTCGGATGAGGCGGTCGAGGTACGGAATGTGCCAGTCAGGCTCGGGGTCAGATGGTGGGGTCGAGCCTTCCACCTGCATGGCCTCAGCCCCGGTCGAGGGGGCTTCTGTCACAGGTGGAGGGTCGAGCCATGGCCCGTCGACCCTTCCATCCGACCTGAGGTCGACGGATGGTTGCTGGACATCTTTTGCGAAAACGTCTGGTGGAACCGTAGTTCGATTGGACGCGATTTTCGTCAGTTCATCGGCGGTCTCATTATACCTGCGTGCGATGTGATTGAGCTCGAGGCCGTGACACTTGTTCTCAAGGCGCCGCACTTCTTCGCAGTAAGCTTCCATCTTGGGATCACGGCAGCTTGAGTTTTTCATGACCTGGTCGATCATGAGCTGGGAGTCGCCTCGAACGTCAAGGTGTCAGACCCCGAGTTCGATGGCAATTCTCAGGCCTGTGACGAGCGCCTCGTATTCGGTGACGTTATTTGACGCAGGAAAATGAAGCCGGATGACATAGCGCATGTGAACCCCGAGGGGCGAGATGAAAAGCAAACCCGTGCCTGCTCCTGTTTTCATCAATGACCCATCGAAGTACATGGTCCACAGCTCAGCTTGGAGCTGTACAGGGGAAAGTTGAGTGTCGGTCCATTCTGCCAGGAAATCTGCTAATACCTGCGATTTAATGGCTTTGCGCGGCGCATAGGATAGGGTCTCGCCCATGAGCTCGACTGCCCACTTGGCAATTCTACCTGAGGTTTCCCGGTTCTAGGCTATCTCTCCCAAGGGGAAAGAAGAAACCACAGTTATCGGGTGACCCTCGAAGTAGTGACGGAGTTTGCGCCGTGTCAGGATGATGGCATATAGCAGCTTTTGGATTTGCGGGTACCGTACCTTGGTTTCCGAGAGCACCTCGCTAATGAAATAGACCAGCCTCTCGACGAGAAAGGTATGTGCTTCCTCAGCCCTCTCGACAACCAAGACCGCGCTGACCACTTGTGTCGTCGCAGCGACATAAAGTAGGAGCGGTTCTCCTGGGGTCGGAGGGACGAGGATCGGTGAATTGGAGAGTGTAGCTTTGAGCTTTGCAAGAGCTTCTTCGGCCTCGAGGGTCCAGGAAAAGTGCTCTTATTTCTTCAGTAGGCGGTACAGAGGGAGCGCTTTCTCGCCGAGGCGCGAAATGAAACAGCTGAGCGCCGCCAAGCAGCCCGTGATCCTCTGTACGCCCTTCAGGTCTCGGATGGGGCCCATCTTGGTTATCGCGGTGATTTTTTCTGGGTTGGCCTCGATGCCACGCTTAGACACGATGAACCCCAAAAGCATACCTCGAGGAACGCCAAAGATGCATTTCTCAGGATTGAGCTTGATGTTTTTTGCCCGGAGGCATTTAAACGCAACGTCAAGGTCGTTTACCAGATCGTCGGCTTGTTTGGTCTTGACAACGATGTCATCGACGTAAGCCTCGATGGTTGGTCCGATGTGTTCCCCAAAGACGTGCTGCATGCATCGCTGGTACGTTGCCCCTGCATTCCGGAGACCGAAGGGCATCATAACATAATACATGCCGAACAGGGTAATGAATGAAGTCACGAGTTGGTCGGACTCTTTCATTTTAATCTGGTGGTAGCCGGAGTATGCATCTAAGAATGAGAGAGTTTCACATCCCGCAGTGGAATCAACGATTTGATCAATATGTGGTAAAGGAAAGGGAACTTTTGGACATGCTTTATTTAAACTAGTATAGTCTACACACATCCTCCACTTCCCACTCTTTTTCTTAACTAATACAGGATTAGCTAGCCACTTGGGATGATGAACCTCTTTGATGAATCCGGCCTCCAGCAGCTTGTGTATCTTCTCACCGATGACCTTGCGCTTCTCCTCGTCGAAGCGGCGGAAGCGTTGCTTCACCGGTTTAGAGCCGGCCCGGATCTCCAAGGCGTGCTTGGCGACTTCCTTGGGTATGCCCGGCATATCCGAGGGACTCCACGCAAAGATGTCGATACTCGTGTGAGGAAAGTCGACGAGCACTGCTTCCTATTTGGGATCGAGGGTGGTGCTGATGCTCAGCGCCTTTCCCTTGGGATCAGCAGGGTCGAGGGGCACGAGCTTGACGTCCTCTGCGGGCTCGAAGCTGCCGGCATGGCGCTTTGGGTTGGGAATCTCATTGGCCAGACCGTCGAGGTCCGCTGCCAAGGTCACCGACTCCAAAACAGCCTTGCCGTGCTCGACACACTCGACGTCGCACTCGTAGGCGTGCTCGTATGAGGGCCCCACAGTGATGACACCGTTTGGGCCTGGCATCTTGAGCTTGAGGTAGGTGTAGTTTGGGACCGCCATGAACCTGGCATGGCACGGGCGCCCAAGGATAGCATGGTATGTTCCACGGAATCCGACCACTTCAAAAGTGAGAGTCTCCTTTCTGAAGTTGGATGGTGTGCCAAAGCAGACAGGCAGATCGACCCGGCTGACGGGTTCTGCCCGTTTCCCTAGCACAACTCCGTGGAAACCCCCGACGCTAGGTTGGAGGCGCGTTCTGTCGACCCCCAGGAGGTCGAGGGTCTGAGCGTAGATGATGTTGAGGCTGCTTCCGCCGTCCATGAGTACCTTGGTGAGGCGTGTGTTGGCGATGATGGGATCAACAACAAGCGGGTAGACTCTCGGATTGGGGACGTAGTCGGGATGATCATCACGGTCGAAAGTGATGGCCATCTCAGACCAGTCAAGGAAGTGGGGGACCGCCGGCTGCACGGAGAAAACCTCACACCGCTCGTTTGCGTTGGCGCGTCGAGAGGCGGGTCGAGGGTCCTCCGTAGATCATGAAGCAGTCATGGATCTCGGGGAACCCCCCATCCTTGTCGTCGCCCTTGGGATCTTCTTGACGCCTACGCCCTCAAAGTACCTGCGGAGCATGTGACAATCTTCGAGGTTATGGTTAGTGGGTCCCTTGTGGTAGGAACACGGCTCTTTGAGCATTTTGTCGAAGATGCCCCCACTGGGGGGGCCTCGAGGTTTCTTGCGCTCGACAGCAGCGACAAGTTCGTCGGCCGGGGCCTCGAGCTTGCCCTGCTGGCTCTTCTTCTTTCTTCGGTTGTTTCTCTTGGAGCCCCGGCTGGAGCCCGCGGGATCGTCGACCTTTTATTTCCCTTTGTCCTGGTCACCGCCAAAGATGGCACCAACTGCCTCCTCGCCAGCGGCAAAGTTGGTGATGATGTCCATCAATCCATTGGCAGTGAGTGGGGTGTTACGGCCCAACTCTCGGACCAACTCCTTGCAGGTGGTTCCGGAGAGGAAGGCCATGATCACGTCGGAGTCGGTGACGTTGGGGAGTTCGGTGCGCTGCCTGGAGAAGCACCGGATGTAATCCCACAGGGATTCACCCGGTTTTTGCTTGCAACTCTAGAGGTCCCACGAGTTGCCGGGGCGCATGTAGGTCCCCTTGAAGTTTCCCTCGAACACCCTCACGAGATCGTCCCAGTCGTGGATCTGTCGAGGTGGGAGATCCTCGAGCCAGGCTCAGGCGGTGTCGGAGAGGAACAGGGGGAGTTGTCGAATGATGACCCGGTCGTCGGTGGCCCCACCCAGCTGACATGCCAAGTAGAAATCGGCGAGCCAAAGTTCGGGTTTGGTCTCGCTGTTGTACTTGGTGAGAGTCGTGGGAGGGCGAAACCGAGCCAGGAGCACCGTCTCACGGATAGCCTTACTGAAGACCCGAGGGCCCGGAGGCTCGGGTGAAGGGCTACAATCTTCTGAGCTGTCGTAGCGCCCGCCTCTGTGCACACGGTAACATCGAGCCACACCGTCACAGTGTTTGCGCGTGCGGCGCTCGACGATGTTGCCACGGGTGTCTCGGGGTTCGCGATCGTCGGCAACGTGCTCGGGGACAGGCGCCGCCCTGTTTCGCCGGGCAGGCTCAGGATGAACCGAGGCTTCTCTCTCCTGTCGGGAGGGCTCGACGAGCCGCTCCGAGGCTAGCTCGCGTCGCCTCGAGGCAGAGCTCTCGGCCTGCTGCATAGCAGCGGTCTCGAGGAGTTCTCGGATTTCTTCTCGAGCCCGACGGGCGTCGGGGTTTGACGGCTCGGGCATGTTGCGGAGGAGCATGGCGGCAACAACGACGTTCTGGCTGGCTCGAGCAAAAACTGGGGGGTCGACCACCCGGTCCTCGTCGATGCGACAATTGACGTCGCGAGCCCTCTCGCGAGCTCTCTCGCCAAGTGCGTGTGCCGCACGCTCACGCTCGAGGGTTTGTTGGAGTAGGTGTAGATTTTCTCGTTCCTCGTCGAGCCTGTCCTGCAACTCGCGATTTTGCTCGAGCTGCATTCCTTGATCCACAAGGAATTGAGCCTCATCTCGTTCGGCAGGGAGCTCGACATGAGGTGGCGTGCACCTTCCTTCAACCGGCTCCTCGTCCTCCGATTCCGACGCGCTGGCTTCGTCGATGTTGAAGCACTCGCGGGTCAGATCGTAGGTGTCGTCAGCCGAGTCAGAGTCAGGGGCGCCGAAGTAGTAATATGATGGGGGAATGTGAGACCGTTGCAAATCACCTCTGTGGTTGCAACGTTGAGAAGCAGTCACACGGGGCTCTGTTTCCGGGGTCTCCATAGAGTCCAGATACTCAGAAGCCGGCGTGGATGCAACAAGGTCCAGAGTGGAGCGTAAATGGTGCCCGGGGAGTTCCTCGTAAGCACTCATGTTAGTGCTCACTGAGGAAGCGTACACCAGGGCAACCGGGTCTAGCCCAAACGGGAATGTTGATGGAGATATCATTGCGCGCGTCAAAGTGGCTGGATCGGGTAGCGGCGGTGTCTCACCGGACGGGGAAGCGGCGGAATTCTCCATCGGCATCTTACCCTCAGCCAAGCTCATCCTACACAGACCCTCAACGAGGAAATCTGGGTTGGCGTCTAGCTGAGAGGCGCCGAATCGGGGAATCCCTCCACCCTCCGTGAGGTGGAGACGACGGTTGCGCCGGGCTGGTCGTCGTCTGGCGGCTCACGCCTGTCGAGAGCGACGATACCGGCGGAGTGCTCCCCCAGGCTGGGAGAGCTCGTAATCCTCGTCGGTTGGGTGCCTAGGCGGGAGGAGGACCATATCGTAGCCGTGGCCAAGCGACATGAACTCCAAACTCCCGAACCAGATCACCGTGGCTAACGGGAGTGGACATTCGGGGTCAGCCATCCAGGAAAGAATGGCGGGAAAGCGATGTTGGCACGCAGCGGTCCCCTACCTGGTGCGCCAACTGTCGGTGTCCAGTCCCGTGGGGGTCCTAAACCAACGAGCGAGTGCTGCGTGTCCCTATCCTGGATGGTGATGCAAGAAGAACACACGGGGTTTATCCTGGTTTGGGCAAGAGAAGGCCCTACGTCCAGCGGGGGGGGAGAGTTTTGTATTTCCTTGCACCGAGGTGCTTGTGTAGGGGTTACAAGCTTGCAAGAGAGGGCGGCGAGCCCAAGTCTCAAAGAGAGAAAAAAAGAGTACAAGGATGATTTGCTTGAGATGTTGATCTCTGTGTTAGGAGTCTTGGATTGCTCGGCACTGGGCTTTGGACTGGTGTCTTGCCTGTTGTTCGTCTTCTCTTGTAGGGTCCTGGCCTGCCCTTTTATAGAATAAGAGGAGAGCAGGGCTCTGGGGGCCTTGAGGTGATGTTTTTGTCGATCCCTGTAGGAGTGTCTGTAGCGACGTGCTCCAGGAATGGCTGACCATCCCTGGGCACCATGGTGACACCGGGGATGAGACGGCGAAATGACTCGAAGCACCGTGCCATGCCGGCCCTCCCTCCCTGTTGAACTGTGCTAGGCGTCGAGGCTGGGTCGAAGCCGGGTCGAGGCCGGACGGATAAGGTCGAATCCCCGAGATTGCGGAATACGGGCCTTGTCGTATCCTTCCTCGAGGGTGACTGGCGACAAACAGTGCGCGGTAAGGTATGCATAGTGAAAGGTTTCACCTCCCATCACGGGATGAGCGGTAAAACAGTGAGGACTGACATCGGCATTGCTCCCACGTCGATCCTAGCTGCGGCCATGTCGGTAGGTGGTAGCAGGTAATCGCATTAAATGTTCTGACTTTTGTCTTGGGGTAGGTGAAGTGAGGGGGTCGAGCGCTCTGACCCGGGGTCACGTGGGTCAGAGTTTTTCCGGTGGGCGAACGAGCCTCGTGCGAGTCGGAATGCGGTCGAGGTACCCTGTCGTGCGGGACGGGGCGCGGTCGAGGCGTTCCCGTCGAGGGTGCCTCGAGTCGGAGCCGGAGCGCGGTCGAGGTACTCCGTCGAGCTGGCCTCGTACGAGACGGACCTGATATGCGGTTGAGGCGGGCTGCCTTTTGCTGTAGCTTAGTCGTTTTGTTTTTTATTATCGTTGGATGTGGGTACCCCATACTGTTGGTACCGACACCATGTTTTTCTCTCATAGTATTTCAGCGCCAAGGGCGGATCTGCCACCGGGGCTGGGGGGCTCCAGCCCCCCCTATCGTGGCCACGCCCATGGAGGCCCCCTTAGCGCCCCTGAGAAATTTCAGCCATGGGAGCAAGGTTGGAAGGGCTGAAGGTTGAAGACGAAGGCAGGAAGATCGAGGCTGAAGGTTGAAGACGAAGGTAGGAAGATCGAACCGAGGAAGGCTCATTCGTTCCTGCTTTCTTAGGCCAGGCAGCCAGCCATTTTGGGCCGCGTCTTTTTGGAAGGCCCATGTAGAAAAACGGGCCTTTTCTTTTGTTGTTTACTTTCTCCTTGGTATTCACGTTTTCCCGAATCGGCACTACCATGACTACGAGTCTACGACCATGACTACGCGAGCAGGAGGATGGAGCAGTGAGCAGCAGCTGCTTACCTAGCACCTAGGGTTGGGGCGGGGAGGGGCGTGGGGCTGTCGGCGATGGGCGGACGGCAGCGGACGCGCTGCGGTGGCAAGCAGCAGCAGCCGCCGGCGAGGCGCCTAGCAGGGGAGCGTGCGTGGCCGCGCGGGCAGCCGACACTCCGGTCATCGGTAGCGGCAGGGCGCCGCGTGCAGGCGGCCGCACCAGGCAGGGCCGTAGCGGGCAGCCAGGCAAGCCAGCCCCCAAGCCCCATCCGCCTAGCCCCCAGCCGGCTGCAGCAGGCGCCAGGAAGAAGAGGCAAGGAACAGCCTGTAAGCAGTTTTTTCTTTCTGATTTGTCTCTGTTTATACACATTATAATTGTTCCAATTTCAATAAGTAGTTGATTGATAAATTGCAGTGCAGATTGTTGCATCTGATCTCTAATACCTCAATTTACTTGTCAAAATTCCCACAAGAGAAGGGTCTTTTTTATGCGCCCTTTCAAACATCTTCTTTATAGTTAGTTACTGATTTGGTCGCTTAATGTTTGCTTAACAATCTTGTATTTTAACTTGAAAATATGGTCTAAAAGTTGGAATATGGCATATGTGGCCATTTGTTGCATATATATATATACTAGGTAAATGCCCGTGCGTTGCAACGGAAAACATAATACCATGATAACACATGTATGAGCGTGTGTTATACTGTTACCTAAAATTGATACTGCAATCACGATGTTTGGAGCATCTTTCTTACACGAGTCTTCATAGATTAATATTTGATATAGGTAAATGATATGCCAAAGTTGCATGTGTGTAAAATAATCCTATATCAGCTTAGTGTTTATTTATATCAGCTTAATAATAAAGAACAGAGTATGGAGCAGGTCTAAGAAAACGTCTGACAAAAACTAATAGTAAGTTGCCGTGCATAAGGCTGTCTCCAACAATGAAGACCCAGACATCAGACCCATTCCATGATTTGGGTCAGGTACAGTAAAAAAACTCGCATACCCAAAACTTGCTTCTCCAACAGCTAACCCAACTGAGAACCCAAAACCTCCTCCTCCGAGGAAGAAGACGGCGGGTATGGCAACTCCGACGAGGAAGAAGACGGCGCGCAGCGGGGACGACGACCCGGAAGACGGCCGCGGCGGCGAGGACGGCGGCCAGACGACGAGGATGGTGGGTGCGGCGGCCGGACGGCGAGGATGGCGGGCGCGGCCGCCGCGGCGACGTCGGCAAGCGCACGAGGGAGCTGGCCGGCGGCCGATTTGGCCCGGTGGGTGGCCGGACGGCAAGGATTCGGCCCGCCCGCCGCGCTCACCTTCTCCGCCGGCCCTGGACGTGCTTGAGGAAGGCTGCTCGAGGTAGAGGAAGGTGCGGCAGTGAGGCAAGCGAGGAGCGCGGTGGCCCTGGATTCGCCGGAGGCGGCGGCGCCGAACTCGAGCAGCGCGTCACCCACGTGGAGAAGAGGAAGCCGCCGAGAAGAGGAAGCCATGGCCCGCGGCGGAGATTTGCGTTCTCCCGTCTAGGAGACGCATACTTGCGTGCTGGCCGCGAGGGTATGCAAAATAGGTCTCTGGTCTGGGTGCTCTGTTGGAGGGTGTTTTTGGGTACCCAAAACACTGTGCATGACCTATTTTGGGTATGGGTTGCATTGTTGGAGATAGTCTAATTAGTACATGTCCTACCAGCTTAAAACTTAGGATTCTTATCCTATATGTGCACCAGAACCATCAAAAATTGCATCTCAGACAGTGCAGAGCTTCCTGTGTGTTCCTGCGCAGTGCAGTCGCAGCTATATCAAGGTAATTAGGAAATAAGCATCTATTAGAATGAAGTCACCTTTGACATTTTTCATTAAGAAGAAAGAAGTGTTACAACAACATATGCAAGCGTTGATCGGACAAGTAGTAATAGCAACGAATCACGCATACCCATACAAATAGAGCTACAATGTGATTTACAAAAGAATGATTTCGCGACCGAGGAACACTCTCACTGGAAGATCTACACGTCCAGCTTCAGCGATTTCGCGACCGAGGACCACTCTCACTGGAAGATCTACACATCCAGCTTCAGCGCCTTCCGATGATGGCACCTTTGACATAGCCTCACAGTAACCATGACATAGACTTCTTCCTTCTTCCGACAGTTGTCGATTCGACTCCTTCGAACACTTGTTGACTCAACTCCTTCAAGCAAGCAACGGACAACAACAGCTTCTCCTTGAGAAGCATAAATAGCCAATGCAACATCATAGAGCCGTGTATTAGGTTCTCTGCCAAGAAACTTCATTCCAAAGTTGGTGCTCAGCTTCCAAGCCACAACCAACACAAGTATACAATTGACAGGAGCTTCTCGCACACAAGTCCTAGAACTTCGTTGCTGCCCTCATGTGCTGCCCAGTTCAATAAGATAGGTAAAGCCCTTTGTGGAACCAAAAAAAAGGAAAACTTACAGCCATGGACAGTGACGAGTATGAGAGACTGCATGAGCGGCAAATGTTCCCAAACGGGTTCCTGTCTTCGTCGCATACAGCTGGGACAATGATCAGTAGCAGGTTTCCAAGGTTTCCTGCGTTTTTCAGTAGAGGTCATTATTGATTTCTGTTGTGCATATATGAAGGCTGAAGAGGAATGAAACATGAACTTCCACCGATACCTGCTGAGCAAGCTTGCAATTGTAGCTAACAAATTAGAAAGCTTGATATTCACATGTAACAGCAAGCTACGTGAGTATAGGTAGTTGAAAACACCTGTTTAGATAGATACAGTAATCAGGTGGACATTGATCCATAGTTTTTGGACATTAGCAGCACAGTCCAGTTTTCAGAGACTTAACAGACAGCAGCACATTCACAGTTTAGAAAATAGCAACAAATTCTCACTAAACTGAGAACTCAGAAATAACAGATTAACACATGGCCCAGATCAATTGCAGATTAACATATGGTCCAGCTAACAGGATGACAATTCAGAAACTTAACAAACAGCAGTTACACATGACATCATCATAAGCATCTTGTGTCGATAGGATCCTATCAGCTAGAAAGCTTAGTAGACAGCAAGCTTCATAGGCAGCAAGCTTAACAGTAATCTTAATAGGAAGCAAGCTTAACAGTAAGCTTGATAGGATCCCAAACATAACTAAACCAGGGCTGCCCCAGAAGATCTATTGCAAACAAAGGACCACAATTATTGAATATCCCATACATAGCCTATTTAGATTGTTTAACATGTAAAGTTAGATCAACATACCTATTTAGATAGTTTCAGGAAAAAGGACCTTCCTAATTAATGGCTGGAATTGATCAACATACCTATTTAGATAGTTTTAACAAGTAAGACGGCAACTCAGAGAAATAGAATAGATCACTGTGCTGTCATGAAACAGCCGCAACTCAGAATACATGCATCACAGGTGTTTCATTAAAATACAATTCAGACATCACATGTTTTAATACCGAATGATTTTGGATATTCATGCAGTCATTTTTGCTGGGATCTCAGCATTGACCTCCCTCCTCATCTCTGAACCAAGATTTGGAAGGCATCTGAACAAACTGAAATTTGTAAACTCAAATGATCAAGGGCTTGTTTAGTTCCTGAAATATTTTGCGAAATGCTACTGTAGCACTTTTCGTTGTTATTTGATAATTAGTGTCCAATCATGGCTTAATTAGGCTTAAAAGATTCGTCTCGTCCATTTCGTCTAAACTGTGTAATTAGTTTTATTTTTTATCTATATTTAATGCTCTATGCATGTGTCCAAAGATTCGATGTGACGAGGAATCTACTGTTTTTTCGCGAAATATTTTTGAACTAAATAGGGCCCAATTGAAATTCCATAATGTTCTTGGCGAGTTACAGCTTCATTCCTATGGATGTGACCTTCAGTAATTCTTTAGCATCTAATAGACCAGAGCTGCTTATATTTGATCAATAAAGCTTGAAAATTAAATCCTAGCAGCCACAGCTCCTAACGAGACTTAGCCACAAAGTAGTATAGCAGCATGCCAGCATCAAAGTAGTTCAGTACGCCACATCCTTTGATGGTATGGTATTTGACCCTGCATTCATCCAATCATCCGAATTCTCTGTAGCTAGATTTTGATTAAACTGGACGGTAAACCAACTACGCTAGAATATGAATGACCCTGAAGGTACAAGGTCACAAGCAACCATCAATCATCAAACTTGATCCTCGGAACCATGACCACATATTGTAACATTAAGAGGGAAGGCATTCAGAGATCTAGAGAAGAGATTCTGTGGTACTTGACATACGTGAGGTCTCCATCAGCTTCTTCACTGCTTCTTGTTTCTCTGCAAAGAAACACACCACCATCAGTCCATCACAAAAAAAAGACCACCAAGAAGAAAACTGTCCTTGCGAGGGAACAGCAGAAGGGGTTTACCAACTATGTTAACTTTGGGACTGAAGGGCTCTGTCGAGATCTCCTCCCAGTGGCTCTTAAACCCTTCGATTATGGCCTGTACAGACAGATGGCTAATAAGTCAACATGTTTTCATGAAAAAATTACCACCAAATTGTGCCCAGGGTAGAACATCTTGCCTTCTTTATGTACGTTTTTAGGCCGGGACAGGCCATGCCACAATAATAACCCTGCAAAAGAGCATGGCGAGTCAGTAACTACTAACAAGTAGAACCTCCACACACAAAAGCAGAAGCGGACCCAGTAACGGACATGGGCGTACACAGGGATATGAAGTAATCTTCAAAAATTACAGGAGAACAACTCTTTTCCGGTATACAAGAGCAAAAAGAAACTAATAATACTCAGCCGTACGGAATCAGAAAAGAGGAAGAAATAGCAACATCAAGAAGCAAACCTTGGTCTAGTTCACCTCGGCGAGATTGGATTCCAGTTTTTTTTTCCAATCCGAACTCGTGTCTTTGTTCCATTGGTTTCCGATTCCGAATCGTTGGCGCTGCCATCAACAACGGCCACCACAGCGGCGCCGGCTTCTCGGAAGAACGCGGCAGCAGGGCACCGTGAGGAGATGGAGGTGGCGGTGGGGGCGCAGTTGCAGGCGAGACGGGCCAGCGGTAGGGGCACGAAAGAAGCGAGCTCACCGATGCATCGACGGCACGGGGAGATGAGCGAGCGCGCCGACGTAGCCGCGGCGCCGAGAGACGAGCGAGCAACGAAACCATTAGCGGCGGCGCGGATTGGGGAGCGCTTTTTTAGGTGGATGGATAGACAGAGATGATACGGGAGCGAGCGGCACGCCGAGCGGAGCGCCGGGCGGTCACGCGAGCGAGGAAGCGTGCGAAGCCGGGCAGGCACGCGAGCGAGCGATGACGTACGACGCCGGGTGGACGATTCCCTTACGAATTTTTTAGTTGTAGAGATATATATACACACACATACTATTGTCGCTACTGTAGAAAACTACATGGTTGATTTAGATCTTAGTCTCGCTAAAATCATAGTTTCATGCCTTCGTAACCGTTTGAACTTGAGCCCCCTAAATTTTTATCCTGAATCCGCCACAAGCATAAGCGTCAGCGTAAGCTCAATTTCAATGTAAGCAAACAGGTTGCATAGCCGAGTTGGACGGTGAATACAGCATCAGCATATCTAATTACTAGATGGAACCCATGCCGTCCGATCCGAGTTGCGGTCAAAGTGTCAAACTGATCGAACGGTTCACGATCAACATGCCCCCTTCACATTTGTCAAACTTCTTCTGTACGCTTCCCAACGCCCCGACACCGTTTCATTCCCTCTCCCTCTCTCCCTCGTCTCTCTCTCCGTGTTCCCGCCGCCATTTCGAATCCACCTCCGATGGCCACCGCCGAAGGCGACGCCGACTGGTCCCTGCCCTCCCCCGCCGACCTCGACGACAACGGATTCCCGGCTCTACCCTCCTCCCCCGCCGCCTCTAGCAGCGGCTTCGCGGAGGACTTCTACCGCAGCGGCACCGACTGGTCCTCCCTGCGCGCCCCTCCGCCGCTGCGGCCGCCTGGTGTGAAGGAGAAGGAGAGGGGAGGCGGCTCGCTCGTGCAGAGCAGCCTCTTCCAGGCGTGGGGGATCCAGAGGCCGCGGCGGGAGGGGGCTGAGGCTGGGGATTCATCGCTTGTGCAGAGGAGCCTCTTCCAGGCGTGGGGGATCGAGAGGCCACGGAGGGAGGGGCTCGGGGCTCGGGATTCCTCCCCCTCCCCCTCCCTTTCCGGTTCTTGGTTGGGAAGGAAGCGGAGGCGAGGAGGCAGCGAGGAGGGGGTGGCGGCCATGAAGCCCCTCGCGTGCCCCTTCTACAAGAAGATTCCCGGTAAAGGCCGCTGCGTTTCATGCTTGGATACGAAATTAGTCCCAAATTAGTTTGTTATATTATATAGGGTGTGTTTAGTTCCCCATTTCACCTAAAAAATTTTAGGTTTTAGCCAATCATTTTGCAGAATAGAACTAAACACCGTGCAAATTTTTTTTGACAAAAAGGTATCATTCTTCATTTTGGATTTTGGCCTCAAGAGGTGAAAAAAAAAACAAAAAAGCCAAAAAGCCTTCACCCACCCCATGAAAAATTTGGTATTTTGGATGGAACTAAATACACCCATGAAAATTTTGGTATTTTGTATTTCATCATTCTAAAGTAGTTGGCATTTTGCATTTTGCATTTTATGGGGAACTAAACACAGCCATAATATAGTTTAGGCATTTTTTCACTAAATTGTATGCCTGTTGAGCTACTGGCCTACTGCCTACTGAGGATGGCATACATTGAATAGTGGGCATACATTGAATTGCTGTTACCTTCAATTTTTTAATTTGCCAATCTCTCTCATGCATCTGAAAATTTAATGAACCTAGGCACACCATTCACGGTGGATGCATTTCGGTATGGACAAGTTGAGGGATGCTCGGCATATTTCCTTAGCCACTTTCATCATGACCACTACGGTGGATTGACCAAGAAATGGTGTCATGGCCCCATCTATTGTTCTGCACTCACTGCGCGCTTAGTGAAGATGTGCCTGTCAGTAAATTCCGAGTAAGGCTCCCTTCTATTTCCCTCTTTGAATTGTTTCTTGGTGATTTCTCAGGCCCCAGCAACATGTATTCAAATCAATGACTGCAGCTATATTTGTCCTTTGGAGCTTGATACCGAGTATGTCATAGAGGGAGTGACAGTTACCTTGTTGGAGGCCAACCATTGCCCTGGTGCAGCTCTAATCCACTTCCGTCTAAGTGATGGAAAGATCTATCTCCACACTGGGGATTTTAGAGCATCAAAATCTATGCAATTGCATCCACTTCTCCAGAGAGGCCGGGTAAATTTGGTTTACCTGGACACAACATATTGCAATCCCAAGTACAAGTAGGTATACGATCCTCAAGTTTTAGGCATTTGCTCTTTCATCAGTACTTTGCTGAACATGGTAAACTGTAGGTTCCCACCCCAGGAGGACGTTATTGATTTTGTTGTGAGGACAGCTCGAAGATATCTAAAGAAGCAACCAAAAACCCTCATTGTTGTTGGGGCATATAGCATTGGGAAAGAGAATGTGTATCTAGCAATTTCCCAAGCTTTAGAGGTACTTTACAGTTGAACTTTACTATTAATTTTGGAAAATGCAGACCTTCTTATTCTCTGGTTAATATATTCGTGAAAGGTCCCTATATACACTGATGCATCAAGGAGACGGATTCTTCATTCATTTGGCTGGTCAGACTTATCCAAAAGGATATGCTCATGCAATCAAAGTTCACCACTTCATGTTCTGCCCCTTGGATCTGTAAATCATGAGGTTTGGAAATGAATCTCATATGAATTCAATGAATTCAGCAAGTGAACCTCTAATTACAAAGTAGCATTTGTCAGAACTTGAAGAAGTACTTGGAGACTCTTAATGGAAGATTTCTAGCTGTGCTGGCTTTTCGGCCTACAGGTTAACGAAGTTCGGGAGATAATTTTTTGTACTTCTGGAATACGGATTCACATCGTTCTCAAGATTATCTCTATTGTTTTATCAGGTTGGACTTTCTCTGAGGCAACTGGAAAGCATCTTGACCTAATAAAACCAAGCTCTAATGGCAGTGTAACAATCTATGGTAGGATTTGTTGGTTGTGCTGATAATGGTTTTCCTCTCATTCATTGCTAATGAAAGGTCAATAAGAACCCAAACTATTCCAAACAAGAAATTCTTTTAGTATACACAGTCTGGACTTATTCTTTGTCAAATGCAGACTGAGTTTATTGATCTCCTGAATTCAATTGACTGATTTGCCAGAAGATCCAAAACTTACTTTTGCTAAGTGCTATCTAACTTACTTTTGCTAAGTGCTATCTGCATAATGGTTATTTCTACCGATATGAAATATCTGATCTTCCATACCAAATAGAGATTGAGAATTGCAGTTGCAGCTTATTAAGTCAAGAGAGGTGCATCCTACATTAGAGGTTCCTTTGATTATTTGAAGATTTTAAGCTCAATTTGTTTTAGAAGCACATGTGGTTCCAAACTGAGAGTCCTAATGCAAAACGATGGCTCCATATTGCCTTATTACTGTCCAATATGTATCACGTGTTCATGATAAACATTCCCAATACCAAACTACCATACAGATTTCATTCAATTATGAGTTGTTTCAAACTGATTTTCTATGCTTGTAGGTGTGCCTTATAGCGAGCATTCAAGTTTCACTGAGCTTAGGGATTTTGTGATGGTAAATCTCTGAACCTAATATTACATTGTTGTCATCTTAGCTGAATTCTAACTATAGGTTAATATTTGCATTGGTAGTTTCTGAGACCTCAAAGGGTAATTCCTACTGTTAATGTTGGCAACGCGACAAGCCGAGATAAAATGCAAGCACATTTCCGGGAATGGCTGAAGAGCCTGTGATAAAGCCTGATGAGGTTTTTTTTTTCTATATCGGCGTCAGCTTTACTCTATTCAATGTTGTACTGTTGTATACCATGCTTACACTTACAGTCCTCATGTTGAATCGAAATATAAGATTTTACTGGCTAGAGCTGTGGGATTTCCTAGATGCAATTAGGAGTTGGCTATGCTGCCTTCAGAATTCTGTGGAAGAAATTGATACATAACCCAGCTTCTGAATTCCAATTAGATGATAAGGCCTATAGCCTAACACCTGCTGTACTGCTAGTGTCACATCTTCTATTGGCAATATAAGCACAAATTTCAGCTACTGTAGTGATTAAACTATTTGTTCTTATTCATCCCAAATGATTTTCTACAAGGTGGTAATGGTAATAGTACATATGTTGGTGAGATTTCTGCTGCTCATAAGAATAAGCTAGACCCTGTTTAGTTCCATTTGCCATGGCAAAAGATTAGCCCCTAAACTTTAGCTGCTAAACTTTAGTCTTGCTTGAGGTGTTTAGATCCATGGCAAAAGTTTGGGCTAAAAGTGCAAAATGAGGTGTCCTTCACCCCGCTCCATCTGTTTAGATCCATTTGCCCAAAACATGGGCTAAAAGTACTGGGCAAAAGTTGTGCCAAAGGAAATAAACAGGGCCTTAATGCTATTACTTTACCATCATAGTTATGGGCAATCATCTAAATACTACCATTGCCTTCTAAGCCTAGAAAATCTTTGGTTAGTCCCACATCTCAGCATCTTCAAAATGCGTTGCTGTTGCTGATCATCAGAGACCATGTTAGATCTTTCATTTTCTGTCCTAATGGGAAATGGTGGGATTCCTATCCAAGGTACTGTACCAGTTCTCGTGCAGCTAACAACCCATGGTGGGTTTACTTTGTATGCACAACAGCTTGATCATGGGCGTTATTTGGCAGTCTTCATGCTAGTACTATTAGTTGATGAGTTCCCTTGGGTATATCCTTTGCCTCCAGAATATTTGTCGACTTGATCTTTGGCATTCGACAGATAATTTTGGAAACCTTGAGTAATGGTGATATAGAAATGTTTACTAGTCCTTCCTCCCGTCTCTGCCGCTCTCTGGAACAGTGATGTTACCGGCATGTATAGAGAGCTCATAGACATGTACGGATAGCTTGATCTACTCCCATGGAAGGGGCGATGCTAAGGTCGACATAGTCAGGGTCGTCAAAGAAGTAGACGAAAAATAATGATGCAATTGAGGTAGGCTGGATGAGAATGCGAAGGTCAGTGCTGAAGCTGATGCAGTCAAGCCGCCATAGGCGAAGTGTGCGTCGGGTTGCTAGGCCTAGGAATACATTGAGGACGATGGCATGAACTAGTGTTGCCAATACTAGACATACTAGATAGAGGGCCCCAACCATACGCTAGTGTGTAAGGAACCAGCAGAGAGGGCCTTAGTGACAATTGCGGTTTGCAACGGGGTAAAAGGTGCCGATGCTGCCCACTGTTGGAGTAGACAAAGTAGGATGCAGCCCACTGTTGTTGGAGTAGACAAAGTAGGCGTGGGAAGAGATGAAGACACTAGCGATAAGGTTATGCTGGACGAAGAAGAAGCAGTGCAGGATCTGACGCTCCTGCCTGAAGGCAAGTGGTCTGAACGCCAAGGTTTGGCGACAGCGTCAATAATACTTGATGCCAGCAACGAATAACTAAAACAACTTGGCGAAGACCAAGTGTAGACAGGTGGTTCACAAGAGGCGCAATAGTTGTCGATGCATAGGGGGCAACTATGTAGATACAATGCGAAGTGCCATAGTGGATAAATGTGGCGTCGACCATGGGCGCTTTACTTCCTCCATCCTATAATATAATATATATTCTAGAGATTTCAGGACAAATTAAGGGAGTATACAAAAACACATACCCTTACTTCATTTCCTAATTAGACGTTATCATTAACGTGATTAATGCAGATTAGTCGATAAATGACAAGTAACAGTATAATACCTACCAAATTTGTGATACTAGTTAATGTAGAATTCTCTCTTGTTTTCTCAAATCCCTTATATTTTGATAAATTTTTTAAATACTAGAATACACTATATTAAAGGACAAAGGGAGTATATTAGAACTTTGTGCCTAATATTAGAACTTAAACTCATGATACCATGTGGAAGGAATAGAATTGAATGATTTACGTTGAGCCTCTCAATGTATATAAAGTTTACATGACTTGAGGCTAAGTTGGTACATAGGATCATAATCTCAACTAACTCTATCCTAGTCGTGATATACTTTAACACTGACAACATCGCACTTACAGAACTAAAAGAAAACCTTCCTGTAAAAATCTCTATTGCTTGGATGGCCGCTAATCACTAATTGCACTTCACCATCTTATTCAGGTCAGCATATGAAGAAGAATGGCCTAGATAGGCTCACCTACCCAGCATAATCCCTATATCTCGTATGTTATCCCTACTTTGAGTAGTTGGTCTTTTGGAATGGAGAGCACCTTCTCCCCTTCCGTCAAGTTCTTTCTCAAGAATGTGTAGACATAGTCTACCACTATCTTCTTTGCGGCAGATGATTTTGGTCCTGCTATGACATTGGTTTCCCCCATAAGGTAGACCACCCCTCGCTCCATCTCCGTGTCAATCAGTTGCTTTTCCTTTTCGACCCAAAAAGCCAAATCCGAGCTGATGTTCTTCTCATCATGGCCACACACCTTGGGATCGATCACCTCGTTGGGACTTGTCTGGGTATCTCCGGCTGTAGAGTTCGTCTCAAACACAGCCTCTTCCTGGATGAACATTTTTAGCCTCTCCGTGAGGAACCCTTTGAACAACACCGACTCTTCTAGCATGTCGCTGTACCCATACCTCGCCACACACCGGAACATGCGGTGCTCCCTTGGGCCGACCTGCCGGAAGAGGAACCGCTCCACAGGAGCCACATGTGGGATAGGCAAGTGCTTGATCGACATGAACAGGAAGACCGAGTGCAC
This sequence comes from Saccharum spontaneum, assembly GCA_022457205.1. Lineage (NCBI taxonomy): Eukaryota > Viridiplantae > Streptophyta > Magnoliopsida > Poales > Poaceae > Saccharum > Saccharum spontaneum. The sequence continues at coordinate 31,353,544 of CM039601.1, read as the reverse complement.
AGAGGGTATCCTCTGCACCAGACGTGGAAATACAGGGGGAATACCTTGAACCAGGTCTGAGTAAAGGAGGCCCACCCCGGGGATCCGCCGCACTTCATGCTTCTCGAGCAGTGCTGTCACTTCATCGGCTGGCACGATATGGTCCAGCTCATACCAGTATTTCATGACTTGGACGTAGTGCCATGTTATCATTAAGGCCATGAGGACAAGTGAGAAGCAGAATGGCAGGTACCCACCTTGGACGAATTTTGTCAGTATGGATGAGAGGTAAATCAGCTCTATGGAGCTGAACACCACATAGAAAAGCAAGATGAAGATAAACTTTTTCCGCCATACGAGTAACATCACAATAGTCGTCAAGTGGGTGGTGATTGAGAACACAGTCACAACACAGATCCCTGCACATCACCAAAATCAAATGACATAAATGTGATTTCTATCTGTTCTGGGTGTCAAAAACAATTTTTGGATCTTCTAGTTGCTTACCATAAGCATTGCCAATTTCGGTGGTGGTTCTGAAGGTGATCGTGACTATGATGCTTGCTAATCCCATCAAAAAGTTCACTTCAGGAATGTAAACCTGGCCCGCGTAGTTCTTCGAGGTATGAATCACTTGAACACTGGGGAAACAGCCAAGGGATAAAGCCTTGGAGAGGATGGCGAATGCGCCTGACAGCATAGCTTGGCTTGCAATGATAGCCGAAAGAATGGCAATAATGAAGGTTGGCCAGAACATTAGCTCTGCATTAGAACATAGAGTTTATCTTGCTCGTTATGCGTTCTCATTTCCATGAAGCAAAACTGTACGCCTAATTCATTATACCTGGGATTGATCTAAAGAAAGTGTCTGCGACACTCTCTGGGAATTTTCTCAGATAAGCTGTCTGCCCGATGTAACACAGTGCCACTGAGGGCAATAAGACAGTGCTAAAGCTGATCTGTAGGTGAAAACACAGCGAACATTGTAAGCTATTTTTGTTCTGCAAACTTGGAAATTGCTTCCTGTAAAACTAGAAGGATACCCCGTGCATTACTGCTGAATTTTCTTAGAAGTAAAAAATTCTTGCATATATGGATTAAACCTATATATTCTTACATCCATTCTTACCAAAATTAGTCAAGGCAATGAAAGAATCCTATAAAAAAAAACTAACAGAATTATATCGAATTATAAGATGATGGAATGGCAAAACACATAGCAATATATGAATGCCTCTATATTTCTCATATGTTGAAATTAAATTGTGCTTAGTGGAGATGGTGTGAACGGCTTGCATTAGGAGATTGAAAATTAGTTGGATGACATGACTACTAGTGGGAGGTGATGTGGATAGCTAGTGGGAAATGATGTGGATGTCTTGCATGTTGAGATAAGACTTGTAGTGGGGTTTAGCTTTATAAGAGATATAGAAAGATTGGATGTAGAGTTGGGAGAATCAACAAGGTGAAGCAAAGAGCATGGGTGTGAATGTCCTCGTTACCTGAATGGCCTTGATACTGAAATGGCTTAGGTCTGCATACATTCCTTCTGTGCCTATTGCATATGACAGCCCATTGAGATTGTAGACTATAGACTACCATTGCAATTGCACTTTTTTGATGAAAAGTTTACCTGTGACACACAAGATAACACCACCCAGTGAAACCCATCCTTCCTTCCCGTTTCTTCTGAAGTAATCTACTATGTACATTGGATTGAAGGCTCGAAGAACACCGATCTCATGTACAATGAGGTTATACACTCCAATGCCAGCAATAAGAAAAAACCACACTGTGATGATCGGAGCAAAGGAATACCCAACCTTGTCTGTACCATAGCGCTGGACTGAGAAGAGCGCAAACAAAATTGGCACTGAAATCCAGACTACCTGCGCTGCACGAAAAATGATAGCAAACAATTTACATGTTGAACAAAGCATACTAACTGATCAATGTTTGTAGAAGCTCTTTTTTTTCACATACTTTCAGTTAAGCTTGGCACCTTCTCTCTGATCCCACTCACTGCAGAGAGCACTAGAAGAACAAGAAACACATTAGGATTTTGCATACTGAATATGAATGTCCTTATGACTTTTCCATATACTGTTTCTGTTACCAGAAATTGCTGGTGTCAAGGTTCCATCCCCCATCACCATTGATGTACCAAGGATTGTAATGGTAAAGAGGCCAATCTTTGCTGCCTTGCTAGACTCGAGCTTCTGCTTCAGCCACTGTGCCCTCCTCAGTTGCGAACTGGGTGCTTCAATGCCATAATTTGACACCATAGCATCCTCAGCCTGCTGGTTTGGTATCAGCCTTACCTTGGCGTGCCGTGATATAAGTGAGTAGAGAGCAAACGTGCCACCTAGAACAGCAGTATGTTGCTGTTAAATGTGAAGTACCGGATAAAAAGCAGGCATATGGTGACTATATCAGGTTGACAGGTTGAAATTTCCTGATTTATCAGCTTACCATCTCCATTGTCATCTGCATAAAGCACAATGAAGACGTACTTGACCATTGGTATCAGGATGAGGGTGTAGAGGATGAGGGAGAGGACGCCAAGGAGGTCATCATGGTTCTTGATGCCATCAGGGAAGGTGCTGGATATCGCATAGAGTGGTGATGTCCCAACGTCCCCATAGATGATACCAACGCTCTGAAATGCAAGATGCAGCAACCGCGACCAGCCTCCCTGTGTTATCATAAGGTTTATTGTAGTAAATTTTTTCTGTCAGTGACAATGCATCTTTGCAACACAGTAACCAAGTTGCCTGGGAAGCAGACCTCAGAGCCATGATGCTTGAAGCTGGAGACCTTTTCTGCATCACCATAAAGCGAGTCCTGTCGCTTGAGCTGTTTGGTCGTCTCTATTCCTGGTGGGTTCTCAACTTCTAGAGACATTTGTGCTGTCTTGATACATATGACACCTCCAGGTAATTAGGGGGTTATTGGGATGTATGAAAATTTCTGCATACATGATTTCAATTGCAATGCTTCAATAATCAGGTGATGAATACAGTAAACCTAAGATCATTTTTAGCTAATTACAAAGAACTATACGCAGTACAAAGTAACAAACACAAAAGGACTGCTCAGAACACGGACTCTACCTCTACATTTCTTAGGCAGCCTTGTTACATCATACATTATCTGACATCCCAAGCTACACTACTCAATCTACCATCGGATGCTCCCTCCCCCCCTCCCCTAGGAGGTTTTTTTTTTTGAAAGGACGACAAGTTGCATAGAAGTATATATGGGCATGCAGCCCGAGCCCGACAGCCCGGCACGAGGCCCAGCCCAAGCACGGCCCGGCCCGGTGGCCAGTGGGCCCGGGCTGGCATGACCCGAGGGAGCAGGCCGTGCCTGGGCCTTACCTCAGGCCCGTAGGCTGGCACGGCACGGCCCGTATTTTTGTGGCAGGCCCGGTAATGGCCCGGTGACCACACTGGCCTGCTAAGAGCCCACCAGCCTCTTCTAAAAAAACAGCCCACCAGCCGCACACCAACCCTAACTTGCTTTCCCCACCCCACAGGCCACCCGCCACCCCTCCCGCGCCGCACTCCCCTACCTCCCTTGTCTCGACTCGCACCCTCGCTCCCCTCCCTCCGTGGCTCCCTGCTCTCGCGAGTCGCCCGCCCCTCCCTCCCCGCGCTCGCGAGTGGCGCTCGCCGCTCGCTCCCCACCCGCTGGCTCCTCCCACTCCGAGCTTGGGCAAGCACGGTGCTGCCTCCTTCCTCGATCCCGCCTCCACTAGATCTGCGCGCCCGCCGTCCTCCTCCCCATTCGTCGCCTCCGCGGTGCCGCTGGGTACCTGGGTCTTCTCGCCGTGGATCTAGCCTCGCTGGGTCTTCTCCACCGCGGATCCGACTCCCCATCCTTGCCGTCGACTGTGCCCCGTCCGCTCGACCTCGCCGGCTGTGGGAAGGATGGCCTCGAGCGCCATGGTGGTGAGCATGCCGGTCGCAGATGCCGGAGTTGTGCGCGGCGGCCACTGACCTAGCCTCCCGGCTCCCCTTCCCCCTCTCTCTCTCTCTCCGTCGCAATGGGCCTTGGGCTGGCCCGGCCCGTCATTTTGGCTGTGCTTTCTGGGCCGGCCCGACATCGAAAAGGGCCCGTAGTGCCGTGCTTGGGCCGTCGGCCAGGCATGAAGCCCAGGGTGACACGGCCCGGTGGCACGCCAGGCCCTGCCATGCCGCATGGGCCCGTGTCGGGCCGTGCCGGTTGCCCATCTATACATAGGAGGTTATTTCTGCTCTTAGGTGATCGACAGCTTGGTTCCAGCCTTGGAGTTCAACGGTGATGTTGATTGCTCTAGGCCTAGTTAAGCTAGGCATGTGGTCATGTAGTGGTGGTTTTGGATGTAGGATGGTGATTCAAAAGATTCAACGTGGTTGTTGCTCCTTTGGAATTGCACTCCATGTTTGGTTGCATGGCTGACATGTATGATGAGAGTGGCTGAGGTGGAGTCGGGGCTGCTACACTGATGGATGGAGCTTGGCAATAAAGTTGCGAAGTGGGTATCTCTTGCTATGTCAATGGTGGTCCTGGGTTTTTGGATAGAGGTATTGGTTGTGGTTTGCACAGGAAGTCGAAGCTGCTGGGTCAGTGGTGCAAGGACCGTGGCAACGATGACCAGAGGTGGACTCTGTCATTTGTTGCTTTCTTTGCTTGATTCATTTGGGTTCGTCCAACATAGTCTTACACTCGTTGTTCAATTGTTTTCTGGTTAATGACGTATTGCCCGGGGCAACATCTGCGTGTCTCTATGCATAGGACCGTGATTTGTGGATCGGCGATTCCTGGCAATCATGAGTGCGAAGTCGCCCCTGACCTCGAACCTGATCACCGCCGCCGATGATCTTGTTCTGCTGCGCCGCCGACCATTTCCGGTCACGGCGTCCACGCCCCGCCACCGACCTGCAGTTGGTGCCAGACAACGCAAATCGATTGTTAGCCGCTCCGGCGCCGTCAACCACAAAATTCCCCTAGGGATTGCCGCTTAGGAACCCTAGGTCGGGACTCGTGTTTTGTGCCTGCATCCTTCGTGAGTGCAGTCACCTTGTTGTTCCCCCCGAACTTGATCGCCGCCAGGGCATCATCTGGGAGTGGAAAGAAGGGGGATCGTGATGGCTCTGGAGGCAGCGATGGCGGCGGCAAGGAGAGTGTTGCAGATCTCCTCCTAAAGCTCAACCTCACCAAGGTAGAGGAAGTTGTCCTTGAGTTCAGTGATGATGATGGGGAGGCCGAGCCACCGGTGGTGGAATGGGCGGTGGTGGGAAAGGTTCTCTCGCCATCGATCGTACATGTGGCTACTGTCCGGTCGGCTATGAAACCAGCTTTGGGGAATCCCTGTAGCCTGAAGTTTCGAGCGATCGGCGAGAAGACTGACAACATGTTCATTGCGGAATTGGGCAGCAAGATGGAGATGGAGAGGATCTTGGCGGGTACACCGTGAATGGTGGGAAGACACGCCGTAATCCTGCAGCCATATGATGAACGCCGTAGTGCGTTGGAAATTTTCTTCGATCGCATGGTGATTTGGGTCAGGCTCCTGAACCTACCTCTAGGATGGATGAATCAACCGCAGGGGGTTCGAGCCATGAGCCTTATTGGGAATGTCCTGAAAATGGATGTTGATAGAGACGGGAAAGCCAGCAGGGCGTTTTTATGTGCCCGGGTGGAAATTGAGATCGATAAGCCTCTACGCCGTGGGGTTCTACTTTGACAAGCAGGTCGGAGGAACTGAAATGGTTCGAAGCATAGTATGAAAGGCTGCCCTTTTACTGCTTCGCCTACGGCATCATGGGTCATTCTGAGTTAGAGTGTCCCTAGTAGGTGCACAGGAATGAGTTGGGAAAGCTACCATATGATATCCAACTGAGAGCTCTAGAGGAACGAAGAAGGCGCATGTAGTCCTTCTCTGAGGCTGCGGCGAAATCCTTTGGAAGTGGCTCTTCTACATGTTTGCACCCACCCCGAGCTCCACGTGGGGGGTGCAAGGGGCAAGGGGTGATGGGTGGTCCTGCCACTCTTCTTCGAGTCCAATGGATGAGGAAGAGGATCAGGAGGTTCAGCCACCTCTAAAGGCGCCCCAGGAAGCTCCTGAACATGTGCAAAATACTGAACATGGCCGGGCTGGTAGGAAGCTGGACATGGACGGCGCTGATAACACTAGGATTCCAGCTAGGAAGCGGAAATCCAAGCGGTCGGGGCCTGAATTGCAAACTTCGGACCTGAATTTGCCGGTGGGGTCGAATGCTATTGTCCCCATCGGCCTAGTGAACTCACGAGTGTCCCAATTGGATTCGGGCGCTGAGAGTACTGGTGGGAGTCTGGAGGAGACTCTGAAGAAACAAAGGAGGGGTAGTCTCACAAACAACGCATGATAGGCAGCGATGCGATTGACAGCCCCTGCCGGGCACATGAAAACCTATGTTTGAACTGCCGGGGACTTGGGCGGCCCGAGGCAGTTCGTGAGTTCCGTAGCTTGTGTGAGCTACATCGCCCGTGGTTGGTGTTTTTGTCAGAAACAAGATATTTCAGTAATAATGTGGACGGCCTGGTTAGGACCCTGAATATGTCAGGGGGATATGGCGTTGGTTGCTTTGGCAAGGGGCAGCCTAGCACTCTTGTGGACCTAGGATGTTGAGGTGAAACTTGAGAGCTATGACAAACTCCATATAGACATCACGGTTCATCAATCATCTGCACCAGAAAAAGCTTGGCGTTTCACGGGTTTTTATGGTGAAGCTAGACGTGAACTGAGGTATAGAAGTTGGGATTTGCTCAAACTCCGCACACGTGGGACAACAGGCAACCGGACAACACAAATGTTAAATGTCGCCTAGATAGAGGTCTGGCAAACTTCAAGTTTCTGAACCTCTTTCAGTCGGCCAGAGTCTAGCATGTGCAGACAATGGAGTCTGATCACTACTGCTTGGTTCTAGAATGCCTTCAGCATAATGGGTTGAGAAGAAGGAGAAAACACATGTTTCATTATGAAAATATGTGGCGCCATGATTCTTCTTATACACAGATGGTGGAGATGGCCTGGGGTAGACTGGACAACCCAACGAACTTGTCACAACTATCATCGCAGCTTGAAGCGGTGATGGGTACGATGAAAGATTGGGAGCAGTCCAGTTTTGGTTCAGTGCGTCAAGAACTGAATAGGCTACGCCGGGAGTTGGAGTCGGTCAGGCGCTCATCCTTGCACTCAGGGCCAACGTGGCGTGAGAGACAGTTGATGGCTCGGCTGTCAGAGCTATTAACAAGGGAAGAAGTGATGGAGAAGCAGCGTTCTAGGATTGAATGGCTGTAAGAAGGGGATCGTAACACCCTTTTCTTCCAAGCAAGATCCAAGGAGAGAGTCCGCATCAATCGGATTTCTGTGTTTAGGAGGGATGATGGCTCCATTGCAACCACCCAAGAGGCGCTGGAATCAACTGCCTTGGAATTCTATTCAAAATTATTCACTAGGCAGGAAGTACTCGATCCGGGACCAGTTCTAGCCTGCGTCCAAGAAAAGGTTACTCCGGTGATGAATGATGACCTTCAGAAACCATATACGGCAGAGGAGGTTCGAAAAGCGCTGTTTATGATGGGAGCTAATAAGGCCCCGGTCTGGATGGGCTGACAACGGGTTTTTATCAGTTCCACTGGAATATTTTGGGACCTGGTGTAACAGAGGCAGTGCTGGATTTTTTTGAATGGCGGTGAAATACCAGATTCAATTAATAGCACAACTCTAGTGCTAATCCCGAAGGTTAAAACTCCACAGGAGATGAAGCAATTCCGGCCAATCTCCCTTTGTAACGTAATATATAAAATATGCTCAAAGGTGGTGGCCAATCGCCTCCGGGTGCATATCAATTATGTCATATCGGAGGAGCAAAGTGCCTTCGTCCCTGGCAAGCTAATTACTGACAACGTGCTTGTAGCCTATGAGTGCACACATTATTTGCAGAGGAAGAAAGGAAAGGTCGGGGCCTGTGCAGTTAAGCTCGATATGGCAAAGGCATATGATCGCGTTGAGTGGGGCTATCTCAAGGGAATTATGCTAAAACTGGGATTCCATGAGAATTTTGTCTCACTTGTGATGAGGTGCGTCACATCGGTTTCTTTTTCAATTAAAGTTAATGGTGTTCTCCCAGATGCTTTCAGCCCTACTAGAGGAATATGGCAAGGAGACCCCATCTCACCGTATTTGTTCCTGCTGTGCGCAGAGGGCTTGTCTTCTTTGTTGAAATCTGTTGGTCCAGTGCACTTATCCAGAGGTGTTTGCATGGGCATCCACGCTCCATGGGTATCACACCTTCTCTTTGCGGACGATTGCATAGTCTTTTATGAAGCGTCACAAAGAGGGGCCGCCAGACTTCAAGAGATCCTAGATACTTATAGCCGGGGATCGGGACAGCAAGTTAACAGAGATAAATCGGCTGTCTTTTTTAGCAAAAATTGTCTTGATGAAGTGAAGGAGTTGATTCAGCATGAACTGCATATAGATACAGAAGCACTCTCAGACAAATACTTGGGCCTACCTACTGCACTAGGCCGATCTACTTCAGAAGCTTTTCAGTTCTTGCCGACAAGAGTTAAGCAGGTAGTGGGTTCCTGGAGTGGCAGACAGGCGAGCTATGCTGGAAATCCTTCTAAAATCGGTGGCACATGCACTCCCTACATATTCGATGAGCTGCTTCCTCCTCTCAAAAACTCTTGTAAGAAAATGAGATCCACAATTGCTAATTATTGGTGGGGCGGTTCTGCGGATAACCGTCGGATACATTGGCTGCGATGGGATGGCTTGACCCAGCACAAATCAGCAGGGGGCATGGGTTTTAAGGACATGCACCTCTTCAACAAAGCTATGCTGGGGAAACAAGGGTGGCGCTTGATTACTCAGCCTGACAGTCTTTGTGCTAGAGTCCTCAAAGGCTGATACTTTCATGATGGGAACTTTCTTGATAGTACACGAAAGAAGCATGTGAGCCATACTTGGAGAACCATTCTAGCCGGAAGAGATGTCCTGGAGAAGGGTTTGATCAGGAGAATTGGTGATGGTACATCTACAAATATTTGGCAGCACAGATGGACCCCCCTGCATTTTAGGGCTAAACCATTGACGCCCAGTGATGGACAGGAGGTTTCTTTGGTCTCCGATCTCCTGGATGACAGAGGGCAGTGGAATGAGGAACTGATCAGGGCGGTCTTCTTCCCGGTTGATGCTAATGCCATACTACGGATCCCCTTGTGTCCACAAGAAGAAGACTGGTGGGCATGAGAACCGGAGAAACATGGCGAATACTTGGTGAAATCAGCATAATGGAAATTAGCTGAACCGGACACGCAAGAAATTGGAGGGTCAGGTGATAACTCTTGGAAGATATTGTGGAAACTGAAGGTCCCTCCAAAGATCAAAGTTTTTTGGTGGCGGGTACTAAATGAATTCATCCCAGCCAAGGATATTTTGAATCACCGTCATATTGAACCAGTTGCTTTCTGTGAGTGTTGTGGTAGTGAAAGGGAGACAATCAAGCACATCTTCACGGATTGCACTACTGTCAGGGGATTCTGGCGCGAGGCAAAAGCTCTGACAGGTGTGAAGCTCCCTCCGTTACATCCCTTGACTTGGGCAACTGATATTTTACGAGATGAGGTTTGTTCAGAACGTGATCGCTGTGTCATCATTATTGGAATGTATGCTCTCTGGACACAACGCGGAAAGCTGTACAATGGGCGGTGGATTTGGCCCATGATTTTTGGCAGACCACTAAACAAGCTATGCAAAGGACGACCGGGATTTCTAAACCAACATGGAGGACACCACCGACAGGTTGCATGAAGTGCAATGTGGATGGGGCGTTTGATCCAAGGACTGCCCAGGGGGCAACTGGTGCTGTTCTTCGGAATCACAGTGGTAGCTTTGTGAGTGGAAGAGCGAGGTGGTACCAGTTTGGCTTGGAATCACTAACGTTGGAAGCATTAGCCTGCAAGGATGGAGTACTGCTGACAGCAGAGATGGGTGTCCAGCGTCTGCAGGTGGAAACTGATAGCCAGGAATTTGTGAAGCTGTGGGAGGCGGTAGACACTCAACGATCTCGTATATCTCCGATTCTTAAAGAGATAAAAGACAGCAGTGCAGCTTTCTTTGATTTTTCCTTGATGTATGCTAATCGCTCTTGTAATCAAGTTGCTCATGTACTAGCTAGACAGGTCTCAGATGACATAAGGATGGGTGAGTGGCATTCGGCCCCATCCTATGTTCTTCATCTGCTGACTGAAGATTGTAATCCTGTTGATTCCTGATCAATAGAAAGCTCATCAAGTCGCAAAAAAAATGTTTTCACTGGTTTGCCTTAGGTTAACGTGTAGTTGTAAGGTTTCTGGTCTGGTTTTCCCTTATAAAAGGATTAGCTTTACTCTTCTATGGTAAACTATAGGAGCTCCATGATTCAAAGGTCCTTTTTAAAAAAAATGCTTTAAAGAAATGACTAAGGGTCCGTTCGGTTACTACGGAATCGCTCCCCAGAATAGTTCCTGGCCGGATTACTTGCTTAATTTACATAGCCTATGAGCAGCAGGAATGATTCCGGGTCAATTTTTGCAAACCAAGCGGGCCCTAAACATATTCGTATTGATATCAAAGTTCTGTATATATTGTGTTTCACATGGTTTCCTTGAAATTGAAATCAGTGAAACTGAAGACAATTGACAGCAACCAGCCAATTTTTTTTCATTGTTGCCGAAAATCAGGGTGATAAAGTAACTAGCCTAAGCATCTCAAATCCTCAACTGGCTAGCAATTGAATTAACCGCTAAACAAAGAGAAGAGGATCACAAACCCTGTTCAGAAATTCGGGGTCGTCAACATTTCAGGAGCCGAACCAGCAGCAGCAAATGCCGGAGGAGGCAACAACAGGTTCCACGGGCCACGGCGGTGAGAGGGGAAGTAGTCCGCGTCGTCTTGGCGGAAGGGACCGACAGGGGGCTGAGAGAGAGGGGAAAGCAAGAGGCGGACATGGGTGTTCCGTACTAATAGGTTCGGTGGCTGCGCCGCGACGCGCGGAGCTGCGGGGTCGGAGGCTTCGCCGAGCGCCCGCAAACCATGGGAGACAGAGGGAAGGGGTGGTGCCTATTTGGTATTGCCTTGCTCGGTGGCCGGAACAGTGAAGCGGAGCGTTTGGCGACTAGCCGACTACAGGGTGTTTCGTCCCCTACCGTGCGTTGCCTCGCCTGACTTATGGCGCGCCATGCATGCAAAACCTGTCTTTTGGTTTAACATGCAGATGGGACAGCCACAACTTTTGCAAGTGTAAAACCATGTCACAGGCGTGGTGGCTATTTTTGGCGCCACATATTGTGGCGGCGCTATAGCGCGTATTGCCGGTTCTGGCTGGAACCAAACACCCCCTACGTCTCTCGAACTGACATGTGTGGGGCAAATGAAACTAATAAAACCGATGATTTTTTAATTTCTAATAAAAATTAATATTTATCGTAAAACATTCGGAGTCTATCCTAGAATTAAAGAAGGAACCCGTACAACATGGTGAAGCCAACATAGGGCGTATCATCCAAGCTTGTCGATTGCTCGATACGGCTATGATGCTATTTTTTTATTTCTTTGCATGGCCACATATGGTAGATTTAAGTTTTGATGAGTTTTATTTTTGTTACTAGTTATGCTACAATAAGTGGTCTGGTATGATTCTCTTGGTGATAAGAGATGAAGCCATATTTATTCCTTTGTATCTAGAAAAAATCGGCGCAACTAGAGTTTATTGTTTTGGTATGAACTTTTATAAAAACGATTGTTCTTATCTCAACTTCTGCGAAAATGCATCTATTAATGAATGTGTATCGTCTAAATTTTTTAAGGCTAAGTATTGCTTGCTTACACCAAATTTAAATCGCAATGCCTCGGAATTGTGCTACTCACTATTTAGCATATTCTGGCATTTGAAATTTATCCGATCCTGAAATACAAGGACTCAAGAAACATAAAGATAATGTTTACTAAACAGAAATATATGATTCAGTACATGCCATGTTTTTGTACGAGGAAACTAAGAGTCCATCCTTTAATCATAAAGAACAGAATCAGATTTCAATATATTAGGAAGTTAAGTGGGGGATACATGTGTCTATTGCACTCTCCTTTATTTTGTCTGAGAATGGCTAGAATACGCTATATTTCAAGATGGAAGGAGTAGTTTAAGATCTAAAAGTTGGATGTAGTTACCCTCAGAAATGCGCATTGCCTAATTGACTTTAAAAGTTGTGGAGAACTAAAATAATAACTTGGTTAGATCACCAAGAGAGGGGGGGGGGGGGTAATGATGCACTCATTATGCACTCACATGGTATGTCACACGCAATTGTCTACATTAGAATTTAAGCTAAGAGGTTCTTGATTTGCCCAACTTTACACGTTGTTTGCAGGAGAACGTGATAATTTAAAACTCACCTTATCAGAACGGATAGTACGGACATATTGCGAATCTAGTAGTTGCCTTTTATTCATCCTCACATTGGAAAATAACAGGTGCTACTGAGAGTTGACCTTGAAGCTTTCTGACCTTTTTTTTTTTGAAAAGTAGCTTTCTGACCTTAGAAACGCTGTGACTCATTCCTTGTTTTTTATAGCAAACAAGAGAGTCGTTCATGATTGGTGCTATTTAATCGGAACCACAAAAAAGAAAATAATTCTTGTCTTTATCCTGTTATTACTAGATCAGATAGAATAATATACGGGGTCATCAATTTCTAATGAAAGTTATTCTTGTTTTTCTGTTTCCGCGGCACGAGCGAGGACGGTGATAGAAAATTATTTGAAACTTCCATGAGGTGGTTCAGGACTGCAATGTTATCATCACAAGTACACATTACATATTAACAGATCATGAGCGTATTTTCATACTTCATGGTTTGCAGTCATGTATTCTCTCCGCTTAAAAATATATAGGTGGTTTTAATTTTTGTCATAAACCAATCTTCTCTAAATTTAACTAAAGGGGATATATTTTTATACTGACTTTGGACAAAACTAAGACAACTTATTATTGGAACAAAATTTGTAACTATTTTTAGTTCATCTTCAATAATTCACAAAAGAGCAGTTGGTAAACCAATGAGTTTTTCAAGTGGCTAAAACTCATTGGTAGTTTTGCATTCCTGTAACCGTTTTCAAAATCTCTTTTGCATTAGGAATCATAAACTATTTCCAAATCATCTCAACAATTTTTATATATTCTTTCTCTCTTGTAAATTTGTATTGAAAATCCAGTGCTTATTCTTTATTCTTTTCCATGTCCTTTCACCTCCGTATTAGCCGATTAATACGCGCACATATATTAGTGTATATGCGTACTATTTTTAGGGGAATGAGATAATTTTAAATTAACCTTATCATTTTCTCCATAGAACGGATTGTCCTGTCCTAATGTATGGACATAACGCGAGTCTAGTAGTTGTATATTTTAACCATCCTCCCAGCAGAAGTAAGAGGTGCTACTGAGAGTTGACCTTAAAACTTTTCCGACCTTGAAAGCTTTGACTTATTCCCTGTTTCAGTAGACAAAAAGAATAGTACTTTCTCCTTTCTAAATTATAAGTCGCTTTAGCTTTTTGATATGATTCATCCATTTTGCTATGCTAGCTAGACATATTATTTATATATCTAGATGCATAACAAAATGGATGTACCAAAAAAGTCGAAGCGACTTATAATTTGAAACGGAGGGAGTACATGATTGGTGCTATTTAATCGGAATCACATAAAAGAAAATAATTCTTGTCTTTATCCTGTTATAATTATAGATCTAATGGAATAATAGGGACTGAAGTGGTTCAAAGGACACATGTACACGTTACATTACCAGATCATGGATCGGTGTATTTTCATGCTGCATGGTTTGCAATCATGTATTCTCTCCACTTTAAAATATACTAGGTTGTTTTCATTTTTTATCCTAAGCCAAACTTCTCTATATTTATTAAGTGAATATATTTTTCTATTAAGGGGCCTCGTCACAGTGGCATCTGAGGAGGGATTAAGGGGCCTCGTCACAGTGGCATCTGAGGAGGGATGAGGGCGGAAGGGGCACCGCGGCATGAGAAAGAGATAGACCACTGCACGTAGATCGAGAGAGAGATAGACTGTGCGTCACTGTCTCCTTCTCCTTTGGTTTGTGCTTCTTTTATGTCCATGACAAGTGGACCCTACAGACACGTGGCGAGCCACGAGTGGCCACCAACCCCGCTTCTGGATCGTTGATGTGGAGTAGCATGTGAATCGTCCCAGCATGCAGCCCCACTCCCGCTCAACGCGTCCACGGAGGCGGTTATTTTATAATGACCGCCGGTCGCGTTAATGTTATTAACGGAGGCGACCGTAACGGAGGCGATCCATTAACGGAGGCGGTCGCGTTAATGTTATTAACGGAGGCGACCGTAACGGAGGTGGTTGTTATTACGCAACCGCCTTGGTTAATAGATGATTAACGAAGGCGGTCGCCTTAAATCGACCGCCTCCGTTAATGTTATTAACAGAGGCGACAACCTCCGTTAATAGATGATTAACGGAGGCGGCGTTAATTATTACGCAACCGTCTCGGTTAATAGATGATTAACGGAGGTGGTCGATTTAAGGCGACCGCCTCCGTTAAAGTTTAACCGAGGCGAGCCTTCGGGAGGGCAACCTGGCTCAGAACAACGGAGGCGGTCGGGAGGTGTGCCCGCCTCCAATCAAAAAAGGGTAACGCCACGCAAAAGAAATTATGTAGTAGTGTAAGTGAATACATTTTTCTATTAACTAAATAAAAGTTAAAAGACATTTGACTTAGTGAAAAACTAAGATGACCGGTGATATGCTCATCGACAACGATGCATCTATGGTGATTTCGTTAATCCCAAGATTTGTTGGGAAGCCAAACTTCTCTACATTTATTAAGTGAATACATTTTCCGATTAACTAAATAAAAGTTAAAAGATATATTTGACTTAGGGAAAAACTAAGATGGTAGGTGATATGTCCATTGACAACGAGGCGTCTACGATGACTTCGTGAATCTAAAGATTTTATCAGTCCACCTTAGTCCTTTGGAGTGCTCATACATACTTGTGCGTCTTTTTTTTGAACCGGGGAGATTCCTCATTCCCACGCACTTTGTGCACGGAAATACGCTGGGCACCGGGTTCCAACCCGGGTGGTCGAGCGCACGTTTCGTGCTGCCGCAGACCAAACAAGCAACACGCTCGTTCCCAAACCTCTGACCAGAATAAATCGCCCCCGCAGGGGATTGATCCCTGGCCGGCAGGGTGCCATGTCACACCCGGTTTTAAAGAACAAAAACCAGGTCAGCCATATGTGTGCCCAGGAAGTCCACACATATGTCAGAATGAAAATGTATCAGAAACAATGTTATTATATAGCGTATACATAGCTATAAATTAACACTTACATCAGAGTATCGCGGAACGGTGACTAAACTTCAGGCTCCATTCTTCTCAGGGACGGCTGACTGGGGGCTCCGCATGCCAAGCACTTCTGATAGACTTCTGGAAACTCCACTACACCTTTATTCTTCTTCTAAGCAACACCTTACTACACACTGGAGTGTGGGGAAATAGCAAGAGTGAGTCCATGTCGAACTCAGCAAATATATCATGGGGTTCATGAAGCTCAAAAAGGTTTGACACGGGTTTACTGCGATAGCTTTTAGTGAGTCATTTTTTTTTAGCATTTGAGTAGCAACAATTTACCATAAGCCCAAATAACCCCATGATCGTGTAAACAAGAATAATGTATAGCAAGAAACAATAATCATTAGTGGACATCAATATCATCAGTATTAACATTATCATCAGTATTCATCATTTATTCTGTAAGGGTCCAAGGCCACTCGTGACCGTGAGCACGGCTGTTATAACAGTTTTACACTCTGCAGAGGTTGTACACTTTCACTGTGAGTCGTGATTTACCCTTTCGCCCGAGGTAGCTAATCTCTTGACCCACTTCCAAGGAAGGTCGGCAGGGTTCACTATGAAGTCTTTCAAAGGTTCGTCTAACAAGTTAGGGCCGCTAGGTTTCAGAAGTCAGTCCGTGTGATACACACGCAGAGATCCACGGTCTGCTTTACCCCATTTGCGCCACAAGGGTAACCTCTAACAAGCTAGAAAAGGTCCTCATACTTGACTAAAGCCAGAGCCATATAGCCCTCACAGTTGTACTGTAAGTCCCGGATGTTCGCTTACAGATAAGTCCTTAAGGAGAGAAACTAGAGCACCACAAAAACAACCAAATATGCTCTAGCCCTCTTGAGCCATGTTTCTATAAAGCATCTTTTAAACGTTTATTGCATATAGCATTAGTCAAGTTACAGATCATGGTTATTTATCTTGAGCACTAGCATAAATACTACCCAATGCAATTTCCCATGAGTGTCAAGGTACAAGATACAAAAGCTAGGATATCCTTAGGTATAACAAGGTAGACACATGCACATGAATTAGGTGTATTAAAGGTGAATAGGAAACAAGGATGATCCCATGCTATACTTGCCTCGAACTTGCTTTACACCTAAAGCAACTTGCTCCGAGAACCTTCAGTTATCTTCTGGTCATCCCCTCTTGATCTTCAACACTCATAGAGGGTTTTTATTCTACTCGTAGTGAACATCACGCATAGGCAAACATGCAAGAAGCAAACATAGAAAACTAAGAACAATACACCACACAAGTTAAAATGACGTACTAAAAGAGAACTACCGGCTATGGTCACGAGAACGCAAGAAACGTCGATAACGGAACTACGATTGAAAAGAAACGACTACCGAGAGTTTATATTATAAAGAAAACAACTACATGCTTCATTTAATTTAATTTAAAAAAATCACATGGAACCTACTAATTCAGATTAGTTAAATTATTATATTAAAAACAAATTAGAACAAGTCATATTTATTTATGAACATATCTCATGTTATTTAATCATCAAGTTAAACTTTAACCTTGTATAAAAATAAAGGTGAGAACACCTAAACAAGTTTATCCTATGGAACTGGTTTGAACTTAGCAAGTTACAGTTCAATCACTAAAGATTAAAGTATAAACCTATATTGTTTTTAATTCAAGAAGGCATAAATTAAACACTAATCAGAACAGCTATACACTCCATGTTTAACTAAACTAATTATAATTGATGAATCGGACATTTGAATAATCAATAATCATATCTTAGTTGAGAAACCGAGTTAAATCTAGTCATATTTTAATAACAAATATTTCATTTTGTCTTTTATATCAATTATATATTAGCATGCAAAACAAAGTAACATAATCTGACGTGTTGTTAAATTAAGCAAGTCAAATATATTTACGTTGCAACAAACAATGGCTCACAAAAAGGACAGATGCTAATCTCTATGCTATATTTATTTTGGAAATCTGGTTACATGCATATTAAACAATTTAATATTTGACTATACAAGGAAAAATACATGTGACATGGTAAACATCATCCCTAACCTGTAGTTTATGGTCGGCACGGTCGTAACGCAACAAGAACTGAGTTAAAATTAGATTGCTTTTAATTGGGAAGCTATTAAATAAATATATTAATCTAATCACTATTTATAATTAATAAATTTATAATCAAGTGATATGATAAAGGTTACCGGTATTGCATAGAGCACGACGACACGAATCTAACGCGACTTGAACGACTCGAATCGGAGCTAAAACGAGGAAAATATGACCTAAACAAGATTGTATGTGTATACGTATTTCTATTGTATTTCGGGATTTGTTTTACTAAATTACAATATAAATAGTTTAAATGCAATATTGATATAGTTCGAAATATAGGAATAAATCATGTAAGTAAGTTTTTTTTTTTTAAATAAACGATTAACCAGCACGGTAAAAAAAAAAACCTGAATACCTGATGCCGATGGCCTTTGTGCCTTGCTGGCCCGGCGGCGGTCGGCCGCTCCGCTCGGCATCACGCCGTCGTCCAATCAGCAATCGCGTGCGTGAGATCGATTTGTTCTTCATGGCCTGGGGCAAACGAATAGCCAGGGACTGCAGCGTCGCAGCCGCGCCTTCGCGCCAGAGGGTCAGAGGGAACCCGGAGCTCTGGGAGACAAGACGCCATCACGCACTGCGGCAGCACGCAGGATCGATCGGGGGAGATGGGATCACAGATTCACAACATCGATTTGCTTGTGGCTGTGGCCTGTGGAACCACCGTGCTGATGGATCGGAAGTTCGAGTCTCGACTCTTGAGCCTATCAGAGACCGAGACTTCTTGCATGCGGC
Source organism: Saccharum spontaneum (assembly GCA_022457205.1). Classification (NCBI taxonomy): domain Eukaryota; kingdom Viridiplantae; phylum Streptophyta; class Magnoliopsida; order Poales; family Poaceae; genus Saccharum; species Saccharum spontaneum. The sequence goes on along the minus strand of CM039601.1, from coordinate 31,335,241 downwards.
TGCGGCGGCAACAGCGGCGGCGGCGGAAACAGCGGCGGCGACAGCGGCAACACGATAAGAAGGGAGAAAATTCTAATTTACTACCCGAGAGATTTCCCAAACTAGGGGCTCCTCCACGGTAGTTTTTGGTGTGCTTTGCCCATGGGGTAGGTGCGTATATATTGGGAGAAAAACTCTCCACCTCCATGTCAACTAGCGATATGGTGCTAATTGACGTTGCACCCTCCATCTTTACTAATAGGCCTAATTAATTATTAAAGCCCATTAGTAAATAAATGAATGGACATTTAGGATTATGGCACACAAGCTTTGGTGGAAAATGAGATATTTATTATTTTCGGAATTAATTAATTTCGTGGATAAAATAATTCTAGAAAAGTCCAGAATTATTATTTAAGCCGCGAAAAATACTCCGAAAGCTCCGAAAATTCGAGGGAATTTTCTAGAGACATTATGGAACAGGAGGAACCCAAATAAAGTATTTGGAGCTTATGAAAAGATGGATGAAGAGATCAAGGAAAAAGATTAAGCTCACGGAAATTGAAATTTTAACTCCAGAAAATACCAAAAAGTTTTCCGATGAAAAGTAAACGTCGTCCTATGATATTTTGAAAATAATAGCACTCACCAACACCAAAGACAAGCATCACACAAACACCACATTATTAAATTAATATGAAAAAGTTTAAAACCACAATTTTCTATATTTAATTAGCAACAACTTAACTTATCTAATAAATTTATTCGAATATTGAAATCATTTATCTTATTTAGTATTTTTCATGCACAACCCAAAATAGAAAATTTTGGGTGTGACAAATCTACCCCACTTAACAGGAATCTCGTCCCGAGATTCGGAGAGACTAGGGAGAAAGATAAAGTTGATCCTACAAGTCTTCACTTTTCCTTCATCAACTCTTATCCAATGATGATGCCACAAGCTCATAACCAACTTTGTAAAGGTGTCCTTTAGACCCTTACGATCCTTATAAATGGTTCAATAGATTACCACTCTGAGAAAGATATCTGCGCTGTATAATGACTTTACAACCATGTAGATAGCTGATGCTTCCAAATGTCGAAAATAGAACGTATAAAACCTCCATCTTGTATCGCCTTTAGTTCGGCAAACCCCCTTAAGAAGAGATCAACTAGAGAACACCAAAGGATAACTTGCATTTGTTTCTGAGTGATGACAACCATCATATCCTTATATTATCTCAAAGAGACTCATGAGCATATCCAAGATCAGGTAATCCTGCACTTCCTCGCGAGCAGAAAAATAGTAGTGCAGAAATACAGTTATAACTCAAGTTCTACGAATCCAATGATATGGTAGCTTATACCGTTGGAAAGCTTATCAAATTTACTACAACTTTCTTATAGAACACTTCTCCAGATTTTGTAGTCAAAGTAGTCAAAAACTGTGCACAACAGAAACTATTCCAGGTTGCTGACAGCACAAGTGCGTCGCCTTGTGATTTTCATAACTCCCAAAACATAATAGCTATCAGGGTGATTCTTACGGTCAGAGAAAGATATTGAAGTCTACTGTTGTCCAGAATTTATCCATGATTTTTGGGCGTCCAAAAGTAGAGATATAAGCTATGGAAGACAGACTGCTCTAAAAAGACAGGATAAGATAAAAAATGAGATTCAGAGAGATTAGAGAGATAGATAACACTAATCTTCAAGTCTTCATGCTTCTTTGCTTTGCGTTGATGAGATATAAGACATAGATCAAGGATAGCCAAAAGATGACAAGAAAGATAAGGTTTGATCTTCAGTTCTTCGTACCTCGTCGCTTGAGATTGATGATGGTAACGGACACTACCCCACTTAACAAAGGTCTTGTTCCACCTGACGATGTCATTGAAGGAAACACTTTCTTTAAGGCTTGCTGCTAATGATAAGTCCTTCACTTAAAACTTACTAAACATACTTGATATGGGGGTGATGGCATCTAAGTTTTCATGAAACTAACTATAGACTTCCAACATCTCCTTCCTATGTCGTTCATGCTAACTTGTATAGAGTATGTTGAATTGAATGTTGAACTCCCAACTGATGATAGCTTGAAGTGAAGACCAGTCCTAACAAATACCCGAGCTTCTTGTAGACGATCCAACAAAGAACTGATCCCATGTAAACAACACTAGCACATGAGTAGACTTCCAATCATAGAGATAACCACTTCTTCCAAGTGAAGCAATAGGACATACGAAACCTTTATCTTGCAACACTCACAACTTTGCTACCCCTTAAGAAAAAGAAACTAGGGGACACCAAAGTAACTTACATCTCCTTTTATACTAGATAACCATAATCATCTCTAATGTAAGATTCCAAGGCAAATCAATGAGATTCAAAGATATCCAATGATAGATTCACTTATACAAGATAAGGAAGTAATACAAAAAATTTCTGGGCGAATTCCAATTTTAGCAGTCCAGTAAATCTGACATATCTCGAGATACAAACATCCGATTAAGGTGATCTTTATATGGTTGGAAAGCTTACGAAATTATCTACGACTTTTATTCACAACACTTTTCCAGATTCTGTCCATAAGTTAGTCAAAAACTGAACTTAACCGAAACTGTTTCAGGATTCCAGACTGCGCAGTGACCCCAACTTGGAACAGGTATATCTCTTAGCTCATAATAGATAATAAGGTAAGTCCAGTGGGTTTGGAAAGATACAGAAGTCTAGTTATTCCCAGTAAAATTTCATAAATTTCTCATGTCCATATCTTGAGATATAACAGAAACATTGCAGACTGCTATAGAAATCAGCATGCGGAGTATTACGTAAAACCTACCCCACTTATCATGGATCGAGCTACTCCTCAAGACTTATATCTTCCGAGCTACCTTTGAAACACCAGAACAAGGAAACACACAAGCAACACATCAAGCAAAACAAGCACACATCACATCATCGGTACTACACGTGCTTCTTCAACAATGGTGGTCATTCTAAGGGAAGAGTATGGATGATGGAAGACCATCGAAACTTAGAACAAGATGAGATCAGAAAACTTTTAGTAAAAATAACATAAAACAAAATCCAAGGGAGTAAGAAATAGTAGCTCAAAGGAAGCTATCAAGGAGGAGATACAATAGGACAAGGAAGAGGAAATAGTCAAAATCAATGAGTCAAGGGATGACAAAATAGTTTTATAGTAAAATGAGTTTTAGAATACGTCCAGTGCTACTTGGCATACGTCCTACAGTCAACACCGCTCTGATACCACTCTGTCACACCCGGTTTTAAAGAACAAAAACCAGGTCAGCCATATGTGTGCCCAGGAAGTCCACACATATGTCAGAATGAAAATGTATCAGAAACAATGTTATTATATAGCGTATACATAGCTATAAATTAACACTTACATCAGAGTATCGCGGAACGGTGACTAAACTTCAGGCTCCATTCTTCTCAGGGACGGCTGACTGGGGGCTCCGCATGCCAAGCACTTCTGATAGACTTCTGGAAACTCCACTACACCTTTATTCTTCTTCTAAGCAACACCTTACTACACACTGGAGTGTGGGGAAATAGCAAGAGTGAGTCCATGTCGAACTCAGCAAATATATCATGGGGTTCATGAAGCTCAAAAAGGTTTGACACGGGTTTACTGCGATAGCTTTTAGTGAGTCATTTTTTTTTAGCATTTGAGTAGCAACAATTTACCATAAGCCCAAATAACCCCATGATCGTGTAAACAAGAATAATGTATAGCAAGAAACAATAATCATTAGTGGACATCAATATCATCAGTATTAACATTATCATCAGTATTCATCATTTATTCTGTAAGGGTCCAAGGCCACTCGTGACCGTGAGCACGGCTGTTATAACAGTTTTACACTCTGCAGAGGTTGTACACTTTCACTGTGAGTCGTGATTTACCCTTTCGCCCGAGGTAGCTAATCTCTTGACCCACTTCCAAGGAAGGTCGGCAGGGTTCACTATGAAGTCTTTCAAAGGTTCGTCTAACAAGTTAGGGCCGCTAGGTTTCAGAAGTCAGTCCGTGTGATACACACGCAGAGATCCACGGTCTGCTTTACCCCATTTGCGCCACAAGGGTAACCTCTAACAAGCTAGAAAAGGTCCTCATACTTGACTAAAGCCAGAGCCATATAGCCCTCACAGTTGTACTGTAAGTCCCGGATGTTCGCTTACAGATAAGTCCTTAAGGAGAGAAACTAGAGCACCACAAAAACAACCAAATATGCTCTAGCCCTCTTGAGCCATGTTTCTATAAAGCATCTTTTAAACGTTTATTGCATATAGCATTAGTCAAGTTACAGATCATGGTTATTTATCTTGAGCACTAGCATAAATACTACCCAATGCAATTTCCCATGAGTGTCAAGGTACAAGATACAAAAGCTAGGATATCCTTAGGTATAACAAGGTAGACACATGCACATGAATTAGGTGTATTAAAGGTGAATAGGAAACAAGGATGATCCCATGCTATACTTGCCTCGAACTTGCTTTACACCTAAAGCAACTTGCTCCGAGAACCTTCAGTTATCTTCTGGTCATCCCCTCTTGATCTTCAACACTCATAGAGGGTTTTTATTCTACTCGTAGTGAACATCACGCATAGGCAAACATGCAAGAAGCAAACATAGAAAACTAAGAACAATACACCACACAAGTTAAAATGACGTACTAAAAGAGAACTACCGGCTATGGTCACGAGAACGCAAGAAACGTCGATAACGGAACTACGATTGAAAAGAAACGACTACCGAGAGTTTATATTATAAAGAAAACAACTACATGCTTCATTTAATTTAATTTAAAAAAATCACATGGAACCTACTAATTCAGATTAGTTAAATTATTATATTAAAAACAAATTAGAACAAGTCATATTTATTTATGAACATATCTCATGTTATTTAATCATCAAGTTAAACTTTAACCTTGTATAAAAATAAAGGTGAGAACACCTAAACAAGTTTATCCTATGGAACTGGTTTGAACTTAGCAAGTTACAGTTCAATCACTAAAGATTAAAGTATAAACCTATATTGTTTTTAATTCAAGAAGGCATAAATTAAACACTAATCAGAACAGCTATACACTCCATGTTTAACTAAACTAATTATAATTGATGAATCGGACATTTGAATAATCAATAATCATATCTTAGTTGAGAAACCGAGTTAAATCTAGTCATATTTTAATAACAAATATTTCATTTTGTCTTTTATATCAATTATATATTAGCATGCAAAACAAAGTAACATAATCTGACGTGTTGTTAAATTAAGCAAGTCAAATATATTTACGTTGCAACAAACAATGGCTCACAAAAAGGACAGATGCTAATCTCTATGCTATATTTATTTTGGAAATCTGGTTACATGCATATTAAACAATTTAATATTTGACTATACAAGGAAAAATACATGTGACATGGTAAACATCATCCCTAACCTGTAGTTTATGGTCGGCACGGTCGTAACGCAACAAGAACTGAGTTAAAATTAGATTGCTTTTAATTGGGAAGCTATTAAATAAATATATTAATCTAATCACTATTTATAATTAATAAATTTATAATCAAGTGATATGATAAAGGTTACCGGTATTGCATAGAGCATGACGACACGAATCTAACGCGACTTGAACGACTCGAATCGGAGCTAAAACGAGGAAAATATGACCTAAACAAGATTGTATGTGTATACGTATTTCTATTGTATTTCGGGATTTGTTTTACTAAATTACAATATAAATAGTTTAAATGCAATATTGATATAGTTCGAAATATAGGAATAAATCATGTAAGTAAGTTTTTTTTTAAATAAACGATTAACCAGCACGGTAAAAAAAAAACCTGAATACCTGATGCCGATGGCCTTTGTGCCTTGCTGGCCCGGCGGCGGTCGGCCGCTCCGCTCGGCATCACGCCGTCGTCCAATCAGCAATCGCGTGCGTGAGATCGATTTGTTCTTCATGGCCTGGGGCAAACGAATAGCCAGGGACTGCAGCGTCGCAGCCGCGCCTTCGCGCCAGAGGGTCAGAGGGAACCCGGAGCTCTGGGAGACAAGACGCCATCACGCACTGCGGCAGCACGCAGGATCGATCGGGGGAGATGGGATCACAGATTCACAACATCGATTCGCTTGTGGCTGTGGCCTGTGGAACCACCGTGCTGATGGATCGGAAGTTCGAGTCTCGACTCTTGAGCCTATCAGAGACCGAGACTTCTTGCATGCGGCTGCGGCGGCAACAGCGGCGGCGGCGGAAACAGCGGCGGCGACAGCGGCAACACGATAAGAAGGGAGAAAATTCTAATTTACTACCCGAGAGATTTCCCAAACTAGGGGCTCCTCCACGGTAGTTTTTGGTGTGCTTTGCCCATGGGGTAGGTGCGTATATATTGGGAGAAAAACTCTCCACCTCCATGTCAACTAGCGATATGGTGCTAATTGACGTTGCACCCTCCATCTTTACTAATAGGCCTAATTAATTATTAAAGCCCATTAGTAAATAAATGAATGGACATTTAGGATTATGGCACACAAGCTTTGGTGGAAAATGAGATATTTATTATTTTCGGAATTAATTAATTTCGTGGATAAAATAATTCTAGAAAAGTCCAGAATTATTATTTAAGCCGCGAAAAATACTCCGAAAGCTCCGAAAATTCGAGGGAATTTTCTAGAGACATTATGGAACAGGAGGAACCCAAATAAAGTATTTGGAGCTTATGAAAAGATGGATGAAGAGATCAAGGAAAAAGATTAAGCTCACGGAAATTGAAATTTTAACTCCAGAAAATACCAAAAAGTTTTCCGATGAAAAGTAAACGTCGTCCTATGATATTTTGAAAATAATAGCACTCACCAACACCAAAGACAAGCATCACACAAACACCACATTATTAAATTAATATGAAAAAGTTTAAAACCACAATTTTCTATATTTAATTAGCAACAACTTAACTTATCTAATAAATTTATTCGAATATTGAAATCATTTATCTTATTTAGTATTTTTCATGCACAACCCAAAATAGAAAATTTTGGGTGTGACATGCCAGCCGGAAGTCTCAACCACTAGGCCGAGCATCGGTTGGCATACTTGTGCGTCTATACTAGGTTTCGAAAAAAACCCTAAATGAGCACCTATTTTTAGTTTATCGTGCATTCCATTTCGAAGGTGAGTTAGGTAAGTAACACTTAGCGATGAAAACGGACGGAAACGGACGGAAAAACCCCATTTCTACTTCCGTTTCTATATTTTTTGGCGGAAACGGGATCGGGTTCGGAAACAAAACCGGAATATGCGGGTGTACGGAAACGAACCAATACGGTCGGAAATTCAACGGAAACGGTCGGAAGTTGGAGCTTAAGCCGGAATACTACACATCTTTATACTCACAAATTACAATCACACACAAAATATTTCATAAATGATTAGGATTTAGGTTCTTCAATATTATACTTGAGCCATGAACTTGAGTAGAGTGATTACATAAGTAACGTGGATAATTAGGATTCAGGGTCCTTATTCAATACGTATTATGCAAACAAGTAACATGGATGATTATAGAAGTAAGCTTGTCACGCGCCATCACGCTTGTGGATTGGATTATAGTGTACAAGCGTTGGGCGGTTGGGCCTTGCGAACAAGATACAAGGTTTATGGGCCTAGCAGAAATGCGGTAAAAATCCGGAAGAAATCTAGTAAAATTCCGGCCAAATACGGAATTCCGAAAATACGGTCGGAAAAACATCATCCCCGTTTCCGTTCCGATTCCAAAAACCTCCGTCCCACATTCCGTACCGTTTCCGGATTTTTCCGAAAATACGGAAACGGGCGGGTCAAATGTGGAAAAACGGACGGTTCGGAACGGAAAAAATTCCGCCCGTTTTCAACCCTAGTAACACTCGCCACATGCTCTCGTCACTAATGTGGTGTGTCTATGTACCAACTCTTGCTAATCCTTGCCCACTCACGCAAGTAAACTGGCATGTGAATTCTGTTCTATGTCCATTACAGTCCTAAACAATTGTGCAACGGTGAAACCAGTGATCCACTGTTCTAAAACACAACTTTAATGCTACGGTAACCCCTTTATTTATTAGGGGGTAATATCTCAAATGAATCTGAGTCATTAATTTTTTTGGTTTTTTGAGTTAATTAATTAATTAATCTAGGAAAAAAACATCATTAAATCCTCACGTCACGGAAGAGAGAATCCAACGCACGGCGCCTTATCCCTTTTTCGTGCGGACGGCCCCTTCCTTTTGGACTAAAAAAAACGTGAATATAATGCTATTAGTTCTGTTTTTTATTTTTTTGCTAATATGCATGTATATATACACTGCACATACAAAACTTTTTGGACTGAATACTCTTAGTAAATACTTTAGTCTATTATATATGGATGAAGTTATTTTATATATTTTAATTTATTTTGATATTTTTTGTCTTAAAATTGGTCAACATTTTTAGGATCCTGAGTGTTGTACACCCGCTTAGATTATATACTCATTTAAAAGAATATGTTACATACATGAATAATATCAACAGCGTGAAGTTTTGTGTCCAATGTTAATAGGTGTCACATTATATATTGAGCATGTAAAGTGGTAACGTGAAGTTTTATGTATTCACGTAGGTATGTATGTTGGACACGTTCTTCGGCATGTACACGTTGTAGACTGGTAGTATGTTGTGAGCATGTACGTACGACAGGGTTACTTGCATAAAAAATAGGTAGGATATACTCCCTCCGTCCATAAAAGAATGCAATTATCACTTTTTGAGAAGTCAAGCAATTTAAACTTTGACTAAATTTATATATAAGAAGTACCAACATTCATGATACAAAATAAGTATCATTAGATTAGTTATAGAATATATTTTTATAATAAATTTAATCGGAGACATAAATGCTAATATTATTTACTATAAACTTGATCAAACTTGAGCCAGTTTAACCGGCACGAATCCAATAATTGCATTCTTTTATGGACGGAGGGAGTATATGCTAGCAAAATTATGTCATATCCAAAGTTACAAGATAAAAAGTTTTATCACATTCAATAGATCTGGTATGCATCAATTAGAACTAAAAATGATCTTTACCTCTAAAGCTTTTCTTATTTATAATATTTTCTAAAATTAAGAATTAATTAAATATTTATTTCACCTATTACCACATAGAAAGTAATAGATGATTTTAACCGTCCGATCCAATTAATGAATTTAACCGTCCGATCCAATTAATGAAGAGCTCATGTTCATTTAGGGTACCACAACAAAGTCTTTTTTTTATTTTTTTAAAAGGACTAGCACGAGATCACAGCATAGTAGTGGGCAGGAGTATATTATATATTTATACTCCTATAAAGTGCGTTGGCTCCTCGAAAAGAACCACCATCCATGTCGCCCCGAATCCTATCTGCCGTCCGATTTCTTGTACCAACGACTGTGATTGTCCCCGTCAGATTCGACCAGACTCGGATTCTTGTGCTTCTCGTCTTTTCCGCCTCCTCCGCTGCTTCTCCTCGGATACTCGTCCGAATCCGAAGAACGAAATATATACTAAAGGCTTCCGGATTCTCCCTTGTCAAAAAAACACGGCTTCTCCTCACCTCCTCCCCACGAGGCCAGCCTCGACGCCCTCCAGCGCCGACGCACCTCCGGCACCCCCGCCCCCGCCCCCGCCCCCGCCTGTGGCCCCAGCGGTGCTCGTCCCCGGCCATGGCGCGGCGCACGCGGCCCCCTTCGATCCGCCGCCATGCCTGTCTCCTCCCAAAGCTCCCTGTGTCCTGCGCTCCACGAAACCCTAGCTCGATTTGCCTAGAGCTCTCTCCCTCTCTCTAGATCCGGCACGGCGGCGCACCCACGCACCCTACCTCTGCCGTGCTCAGCGCCGGAACCGCCGTTCTGCCAGCACGGGGGGACTCGACGCAGCCCCCGCTCCGCCGCGCGCCTCTCTCTCTCTCTCTCTACCTGACCCCGGATCAGACGACCTGCAGATCCGTGCTCCATCCACCTCTTTGAATCCACTCAGGGCAGCATATAAGGTAACACAGAAAGGATGAAGAAAGAACGATGTTTCTTTGGCATTATTTTTTTGTTTCAATGTTTTGCTTGAGAGGTCATGAATCAAATCTGGGCTACCAATTTTGATGCAAGCTATAGGATTGGATGAGATCTTGGCAAAATCATGCTCCATTCCCGTCCATGAATCCAAGTGTGGCAGCCTAAGGTAAGGGAGGTGGAAGAAAGAAAGGGACTATTGAAAAAAAATAAGTTTCTGCTCTGCACCATTTGCATTTAGTTTTGTGGTTTTTCATAACCTTTGACACAGTACAAAGTCTGGGAGGACCACTGTCACAGTTCTACATTGCTGATTTCTCAATTTCGTAATAAGTATGCAAGGAATTAGATGAACAATATTTGGAATTATGCAGAGTGTATTTACAAGTATGCAGAGGTGTATTTACAAATATCAGCAGGTGTAGCTTTTGTAATTTGCATTATGCTAATTAAATTGTTGTGAATTCCATCCACTTTTCAGATAACAAATGAGCTATGGGTTCTTGGAGTGTGCTATCCAACATGATCTTCCTAGGATATCTCCAGAAAATAGGTGGGCGCCTGACTTTGTTTAGGGCCTCAATCACTTTGCATCTGTGAATACATGACTACAAATACCATGTTAATCCATGTGAATCGTTTATATATGATGCTTGTTACCTTGGCTCTCATGTGTTCTTGAAGGCACCTAATTCTTATTTAGTCCATGATAATTTTCATCTCCTTGTCTTCAAACTGTCATGGTTGAATGTCTTCAACTTGACATGGAACTTCTTCAAGAAAAATATTAAAATTATATACTGTGGAGCAGTATCCTTATTGCTGATTGTCCACTGGTTTATTTCACCAAGAGAATTACCCACGATGCTAAGTTCCATGCCTCGCATGGGGCACTGCAATCAGAGCTTTGCGTGTTGCAGGGGGTCAGGCACGGTGTCGATTATGTGGGATTGGTGGAGTTAATATTTGTCTCTAATGTTTGTTATCCTGTGCTGTTGGTACTCTCCAGGTATCCCAACATGCGATTGGAGATGACTATTGGAGCGATGGTCAGCCCACTATGATGAGTTTCTCTGAGGTTTGGTTTTCCTGTCCTTTGTCCTTCTTTCTTGTCGCAAGCCAAGAGACAGGCAGCATCCTCAATGTTGTTTGATCCGATTTAGCAGAGTAGCAGACCACTCAAATGTTGGAAATTCTACGGAGGATGTTTATTTTTTTTCCTCAATTTTGTGCTGCAGATTCGACCATTCAGCTTGCTTTGGATATCAATTTTGGCTTGCTAATACTGTGGAGTTCATGAAAGGGTTGCCTTTCCCGTGCTACCAGCTTGCAAATAATCTTAATTGGCCATGGCTGACCTTGGATACGAGTTGGTGCAGACAATCCTGCTTCTAGAACCTGCAGAAGGTAGATACCCTTGAGACCAACGTAATCTGGGTCTTTAGTTATTTATTCCCTTTCTATAGTTGCGTATGCAAATTCTAATGTTCTTCATGTACATGAGCGACGCCTGTTCCTATATAAGAAAATATAAATCAATACACAGTAGAAGATATTCTTGAAGATGTGTGTGACACCCATTTTCAAGGATAAAATAGAATGCACAACCTTATATGTGCCCAGAGATCAATCACACATAAGACGACAAATTAAAGATAGTATCATCATAAGTGTTATTACATCACGAATATTATCACATAGTCTTTACATAAATATAGCGAAATTATAAAGATAGCTCAATCGTGGCAGCTCCAAAGCACAGGCACGTCAACTGGTTGACCACAAGACTAGTAGTCCTCAGAAAAGTCGTCATTACCATAGCAATCTGGTACCCATCCGGGATTTTTATCCAAGTAATGAAAAATAAACAAGCATAGGTACATCTTGTACTCAACAAGTGTAACATGGGGTTCATAAGGCTCAAATAAGCATGACATGGGTTTGACTGCATGTAGTTTTTAGTTGGCACATTTTTATGCATATGAGTAGCAACAAGTTGTTATAATTCCCATAATAAACTCATGATCAGGTAATATAAATAATGAATAGCATAAACAAAATAGTCATTAGTGATCATCTATTCCGTAAATATTCTAAGGCCACTCGTGACCGTGAGCACAACTGTTATAATAGTTTTACACTCTACAGAGGTTGTACACTTTCACTATGAGTCGTGATTCCCATATGACCGGGGTCATGACTCCCCAAAACACTACCAAGGTGAGCAAACATGATTTACTATGAAGCCTTTCCAAGGTTCGTCTAACAAGTTAGGGCCGCTAGGTTTTTGTGTCCTGCAAATGCAGAGCTCCCCTTCCAAATGGCATACTTCACGCGGACTATACTCATAAAGACAGAGGCCGCACTACACCCAATCCAAAACACACCCCATTTGCACCATAAAGGTAACCGCTAACAAGCTAGAAAAGATCCTTTTATATGACTAAAGCCAGAGCCATGTAGCCCTTACAGTTGTACTGTAAGTCTCTGATGATCACTTACAGATAGGTCCTTAAGGAGAGAAACTAGAGCACCATAAAGATAGCCCAATGCTCTAGCCCTCTTTATCATTGTTGCTAAAAAGTCATCTTTTAATGTTTATTGCATATTCCATTAGTCAGATTACAAGATCATAGTTTATGCTGAGCACTAGCAAAAGCTACCCAATGCATATCCCATAGGTGACAAGGTATAAGTACAATTCTAGGAAATTCTTATCAAGGTGACACATGCGTATATGAATTAAATGTATTAATGTTATTAGGAAATAAGGATAGTCCCATGCTATAGTCCCATGCTATACTTGCCTTGATCAAAGTGCTCCTACCGGTCCTGCTCGAGGTAGTACCCTTGATCACCCACAAATTGTTCACCATCTGTACTCGATCAACACAGCAACAATAATCATCCAGAGACAATCATGCAAAGCAAACAAATCTATAATCAGAACAGTACACTAACAGTACAGAAACAAGATGAAAAGGTTGTAAAACGAATCTACATCTCGCTATGATCACACAGACACGAAGATCACGACAATCGGAGCTATAACGAAGAAGTTATGAATTAAACAAGTTTTTCTTTAGTAAAATAATAGATTAAATCTAACCTTGAATTTTAAAAGTTGAAAACATACTTAACAGCAGTACTAACATATAGATTACATGATTACGAATCTAACGCAATTTGAACGGGTCAATTCAGAGTTAAAATGAAGATTTTATGAGCAAAACAAAATCAGTGGCAAAACTGTAAATATAAGAAAACATATTTTGAATCTAATAAAATAAATCTACGCTTTTAGAAGAAGAAAACGCATTCGAGAATCACGCTTTGGACTGCGGGTTACATTTAGATAAAACAGAGGGTCTGTTTAGAAAATTTGCCAGCCGAAGAGGTATCGGGCAATCTGGTCCATTAGATCTAATCTGGACGGCTCAGATTAGAACCGAGGAAGGGAGAGAAAGATTTGCCGGCCAAAACAGTGGCCGGTGCGGCAGCTGCCATGGTTGGCGGTGAAGGAGCTCGCCGGCGCGCTTAAAAATAGGCCTACGGCCACAGGATCGCAAACCGAAAGCATAGGGAGACAGAGAGGACCAAGTCAAACTCACCAAGGGCCTTTGAGAGGTCGAGGAAAGCTCGGAGACGGCGGGCGGCTTGAGATGGCGGGAGATGATGTTCTGCAAATGACGGTGGCGGTTAACAAACACCCGAAAGCATGAAAAAGGAAAAGAAAAGGCTCGGTGACTTCACAACCACATTGCGAAGCTCGGCAGAAAGCTTACAAGGGCAGCGAGGCGACGAATTCGTCGAGTCAAAGGCGGTGGCGGCGGGCTAGAGTTGCGGCTGCGCTGCGGGCTCGATTGGAGGCGGCGGCTTCGCGATTAGGGTTAGGTACGGAGGCTGCGGACGCCGGGCTTGCTTATATAGGGGCTACGGCGTGAGCAGCACGCCAAAATCCCAAGAAAATCGACCGGGCGTGGTGGATTTCCATCGGTAGAGTCCAGTATCGTCATGAGGCGGAAGACGACGGCGGCTGAGGTGTGGGCTCTAGTCGTCAGCGAGAGAAGAGGCGGGACCCAGCTGTCAGCCGAAGGGAGAGAGGGGGAGAGCGCCCACGCGGTCTCGCCAACCAAGCTGGGCCAGCCTGCTTGAGTGGGCCGCGGGAGAAGGAAAAGGAGCTGGGCTCCTGCGGCTTGGGCCAGCGGATGAGGAAGCGGCCAGCTGCCGGGCTGCGAGAAGAGTGAGGCCGAGCGGACCAAACAAGAAGGGAGGGAGAGAGAGAAGTTTTCTTTTTTCTTTTTACTTTTCAGAATTTCCAAGAACATTTTGAAATGGTTTTTGAACTCCTTTTCACTTTTGGTAAAAACCACACACCACAAAAAAATTAATATGCAGCAGCATGTATGCTCAAACATGTAGCTAGACCTTATAGTTGCTTTTAATTTAACAAAAGTTATTATTTTCTACGTTGCATGCTCACAAATACATAATTAAATCATTTAAAGCTATTTTGAAAACATGCAAATTTTAGGGTGTTACAATGTGCCCAAGTTGATTGATTCATGTTGAATTTTTTTTCCGAAGGGACGGCAAAAGCTTTGCCACGATTTTTATTAGACGGAGAAATTAAAAATACAAGTGTTCGGTCCAGTTTTTTGTGGAAACTAGGCCCAAAAACTAACAACTGGGAGAGTGCATCACTCATCCCGACCAACTTTGGAAACATCACCTGAACACCTAACGATTTTGGCCCACTACTTGCTCAAACCGGAGCCAAACACGTCCCCACTAGTAACACAACTGCACTGGCAACTATCTAAAAAACTAAAGCAACTAAGAACATCTCAGCCCTAGACCCAAAAGGCAAAAAAAAATAACTATCTCTACCAAACAGCACCGAGTACAACAACCCAACAAAAAAAATTCACTACCTGCCGATGAATACTTCCAACAAAACACTGACTGCTCTTGAATATTGCCATATCAGCCTATGGTTAGCTTGCCCCTCTTCTTGTTTTTTTTGTTGCCCCACTTCAATTAGCACCGTGATGGCATCCATGTTTGCCTTGGTGAGTGGACGCTCCAAATGTTGCGCAAAAAATTCAAATTGGTTAGCTTCCTCTTTTGTTGCCGATGGCGATAAGTCTCCTAGCTTTTTGATAAGCAACTCCTCTGCAACTTGGATTGCTCCTTTTCCTTGAGTAGTTTTGGATGTCTTTGCTAACCTAATGCTTTTACGTTGTGGGGTAAAAAATGAGGGTCTTGGTGGTGGGGTTTGAGGAGATTCAGATGTGTTTCCCATTTCATGATCATTGCGTTCTTCCTCAAGAATTGGTACTGGCAATTGTGGGATTAGAGGGGCTGGTACAAATTTTGAAATTGAAGCTAAAAACCCATCAATTGTAATTTCCTTAGCTATCGCAGCTGGGTCTTGTGGCGAAGTGGAATTCAACTCAATCTCAACAACCTTGGAAGGAAACTGAGGGATAACCGGCTCCTGTAGTCTAGAAGGGGTGGTATTCTGATCATTGACAGATTCCCAACCATTACCATGTAGATCAGTGTGTCCCAGGTCCACAACAAGCTTCTGTATTCCGCCTCCCAAACTATCCCCAAGTGATGATGCCTTGCCATCAGCAACATCCACAGCCTCCCTTAAGTTGTGCACTGGTTCCACTGCAGAACATGTTGGGTGCATCGCTTCCTCATCTTCATCCGCTAGTGTCGTCGTACCACCTTGTAGGATTTTTGTCAACGCCTCTGTTGGTGGTTCCCAATCTTTATGAGATGGTATTGACATCTCCATTATCTGTGAGCTTGCATCAAGGTATGAAGGCAACGGAGTAGGATGTTGGGCAGTTTCCACAGTTGTGTAGAGGCGAGATTCGAACAACATGGGATCACAACTAAAGATACTTTCATTAAAAAGAGGGGTAGTACCTGGCAGGATGAGACGCCCATCATCAGGAATAGCAGGTGCATGTTCCCCCATGACCTGGGAAATAGGCGTCGCAAAGGATACCCTCTTGAGGCAAGGTGCTTGCTTCTTAAGATCTCTATTGCTCCTACTACCGGCATGATCCATCACCTCCTCCGAACCAACGTCAAAGTGATTCCTGTCCATCTCTTCACCACCTTTGCAATTGAAACTCCTTCTCATTCCCTTGAACGACCATGAGAAGTCTGGACTCTCTTCTCTCTCCCAACACTGTGGCAGGCGCTGAGAGTGGAAGCCACTCCGATGGGACGAATGCATTCTGGGTTGGTGAGGTGCAATATACTCTGGAGACCGGCAAGGGGGAAGTCCAAGACTTGGGCAAAAACTTGACCTATGTCCCTCTTCCAAACAACGCCAGCAGCGAGTGTTCCTTCTGCAAGACACCACCATGTGCTCGGTAGAGAGACAATTGAAGCAGTGCCCCCTCATATGATGCAAGAATTTCTGTCTCCTCACCACATGCTGTTCAGCTCGGTGTGGTTGTTGGCTGGCTATGGGGAATCTTGAATGCTCATTTGGTTTGTGCCACTCACACTTGCCTTCCAAACAGCGCCAGCATCTTTCCTTTGTGTGCTGGAAAAAACTTCTTCCCTCAGCCCTATCTGTCTTGGTAGCTAGCATACCAGCATGCCCTGTAGAATGTCTCTTCCAGTAGTGGCCCTTAGCATCCTCCCAGTCTCTGCGACCATGGCCGCCCTCCATAGGGTGTGAGGAACGACAGAGCCCCTTGGGGACATGGATGCCAGCTGGAGGTGTTCGGGTAGGTGCTGCTCTTGAGTGGTTTGCTGCTAGGGAGGATCTTGCGGGCTCATGAGATATCTGTGCCACACAGGTTTGAATTTCGCCATCAGGATGAGCCGGGTGCCACTGCTGTCCACCGGAAGCGTGCCCAGATTTCCGTGAGTCGACATCACTACGTTGCTCTGCTTCGAGCTTACCTTTCCCCTTCTCTTCTCTGGTGTGGCGTCTCTGCAAGGTCTCATCATGGACTTGAATCTTGCCTAAGTCTTCATCTGAGCCATTCGCTGCACGTTGGAGGAGGTCTTCCAGCTATGGGTCTAAGAACGGCAGTGCCGATTGCTTGCAAGGATGCGGTTGATTATTGGAGTTCGACCCGAAGAACTGCTATAGATCAAGAATGATGCTTGGAAGAATGGGGCATCCAATTGGAGAGTGAGAACCAAACAAATCCCCCGTCAAAGCTAGGGAAACTTCATCCCACGACACCATAATGTTTCCAGGGTGAGCTGCAGATGACGAACATGAGGTGAGCGACCCTTGGATGGTTAGCTCAGAGGAAGGAGAAGCTGGATCCATGGGGGGCAGGTTCTGATTTGGTGGATTAGTGGTGGATTTTGGGGGCTCGGGGGCGCAAGGCCCGTCGCCTGATGCGGGAGGGGTTGAAGTGGCATTCCTGATGGGCAGCTCGGGTTCCTCAAACTGGAGGGGATGGGCTTGGGTCTGGCCATGGGGAGGTGGATCGGTGTCACACCCCAAAATTTTCAATTTTGGGTTGTGCATAGGAAACACTAAATAAAATAAATGTTTTAATATTCGGATAAAATTTCCTAAGTTTAGTTTATGATAGTATCAATTAGTTATAAAAAAATGAAAAAAATTAATAAGAATCTTTAAATTTTTCTAAACTAATTTGACGGGCTATTGTTTGATCTGATGTTTGCTCGTTAACTCTTGTGTGTTAAGAGCGAACAAAGTCTTTCAAAATGCGTTTAGTGGATCGATCTTTCTTCTCCAGCACGTCTTTATCTTTTTCCGCAATCAATATTCCTTGTTTCTCATTTTAAGTTCTCGTTGGTAGTTTCCTAAAATCTTTTCTTTATAACGTAAATTATTCCTTTCAGTTCCTCATGTGTCAATCAATCTCAGTGAACTCTTCGGGAATTGTTCTGGCTTTTTCTGGAGCTAGTTCACGCTTTTCTGCGAGCGTTATCTAATTTTTAGATGCTCCAAAATATCTTTTCATGAGCTCCAAATACTTTATTTTGATTCCTCATGTTCCATAATGTCTCTAGAAAATTCCCTCGAATTTTCGGAGCTTTCGGAGTATTTTTCGTGGCTTAAATAATAATTCTGGACTTTTCTGGAATTATTTTATCCATGAAATTAATTAATTCCGAAAATAAATAAATGTCTCATTTTTTCCAGTGCTCAAAGCCTATGTGCAATAATCATAAAGGCCTATGTCTTTATTTACTAATGGGCCTTAATGTTTATTTAGGCCTATTAGTGGAGGTGGACGGTGCAACATCAATTAGTACCGTATCGCTAGTTGACGTGGGGTAGGAAGTTTTCCTCCTTATATATACGTACCTACCCCTTGGGTAAAAGCACACTAAAACTACCGTAGAGGAGCCCCTAGTTTGGGAAATCTCTCGTGTAGTAAATTAAATATTTTTCCTCCTTCTCGTGTCACCCCTAGGCCGAGGTCCTTCGGATGGATGAAGGCAATATCGGCACCGTCAACCAGACCAAAGCACCGGGAGCCGCTCTGCTCTTCTTCATCACCGGTGAGACCCTCTGCATGTTCCTCTCTCCTGGTCGCTTTTACGTGTTGTTTTTGAAGCATCGTCAGTATCCGTAGCTTTTTATTTGCCAACCGCTCATCTCCCTGTGCCTGCACTAGCACGCGGCTTCTCTTGCCGGAGCCGATGTACATGCCGAGGAAACCTACAGAGTACGTTGCTGGCTGCTGCGTCCAGATTTCTAAGCCATCTATCACCCGCATGCAAAAGTCAGAACCATCATCGTGTGCAGGTGTAGCATGCAAGCGTAGTCTTGCCGGTTCTGAAAAGCAGAACATATACATCCATGATTAGCAAGCCATCCACACCCTGCCATATATATTAAATATATGGCTGATGCCATGCTTATCTCACCCTTGCATACTCTCTGTGTTCTGTTTGTTTGGCCGCATGCCTTTTTCCTGCCACGTGAAGAACCTGGACTCTTGCTTGATGAAATCTTGGCCGATCTGATTTTCTCAGGATACGTCATATCTCTGTCTGTTTCTTTATAAACCGAGGACCCCCTGGCTTCCGTCTCGCAACTACTGCATCCTCGCCCTAGTTCCGTCCGGCAGCCGCGCTAGGTCTTGCCGATAGATGAAAACCGCCAGCCGCCGCTGTAGTTGCCATTTGCTGCCTCGCCGAGACAGATGCCCGCCCTTCATTGATCGCCTTCGTCTGCATGTGGCTGCAATTCAGATGACCTGCTAGCCGCTGTGGAGGCCGTCTGCCTTTGCGGATGGTGAGACCTTGATGCCGGCCATGCATCTGCATGCATGTTAATCACGTACGTCCAGGGCCGTTCTTGGTTTCACATCAATCTCTGCTGGCATTATAGCGCTGAACCCAAGCTCGTGATCTCGCCGAGCTCGCAAACACGCCGCTGGCGCTGTAGACGCCTTCCACACCTGCCACTGTGACTCCGTGAGCCTTAGCGCTTTCCTGCCGTCGCCTTGGATCTCGCCATGGAGAAGCAGTCCGACTGCTAGCCTAGCTCCGCCGCGATCCTAGATAGCCGTCGCTGCCGTACGTGCTCGCCGTTTGCTGCTCCAGCGACGCCGTGCTCAACCCACAGTTGGGACGAGAGCGCAGCCACCTGTGCATGCATGTGCAAGAAAACGCAGCCGTGTCGAAGCATCGATCGATTCCTTGCTAGCTTGATGACGCCATCATGATGTCATATAAATATTATGGCCGTTTTCCTTTAGAAAAACAAATCCCGAAATACAATAAAAATACGTATACACATATAATCTTGTTTAGGCCATATCATTTACGTTTTAATTCTGTTTCGAGTCATTCCAGTTGCATTAGATTCGCGTCGTCGCGCTCTATACAATAGTGGTAACCTTTATCATGTCACTTGATTATAAATTTATTAATTATAAATAGTGATTAGATTAATATATTTATTTAATAGCTTCCCAATTAAAAGCAATCTAATTTTAACTCAATTCTTGTTGCGTTACGACCGTGCCGACCATAAACTACAGGTTAGGGATGATGTTTACCATGTCACATGTATTTTTCCATGTATAATCAAATATTAAATTGTTCAATATGCATGTAACTAGTTTTCCAAATTAAAAGCAACATAGGTGATGTACTTAAAGATTTTTCTATACAAATATTAATATGATTAATTGCTACATAAATGCATTCTTAATTTCTTATTACTTAAAACAAGTTGTATATATTAGACATTATTAAGTATGCACGTGTCCCTTTTCATATTGTGAACTTTAAGTTGAACTTGCTTAATCCCTACGGCAATATTTATAAAACAAGATTGGTCTTAACTCAGCTTGGAATTAGAATATAATTTAAGTAATCTGAGTTAATAACTATCACGTGGTTTTTATTCAATTAAGATAATTAAGCGTGTAATTGTTTCTTTTATAATATAAACTCTCGGTAGTCGTTTCTTTTCCTTCGTAGTTCCGTTATCGGCGTTTCCTATGTTCTTGTGACCGTAGTCGGTAGTTCTCTTTTAGTACGCTGTTTTCTCTTGTGTGGTGTATTGTTCTTAGTTGTCCCTATTTGTTTACTTGTATGCCGTTAGTGTGCTGGGTTGTTATGATCTACGAGTAGAAGAAAGACTATCCGTGAGCGCCGAAGATCCGAAGATGAAGACCAGAAGCTGAGTGCTAGAAGTTGCAAATGAAAGATTAAGTTGAGGTTTTTCAGAGCAAGTTGCTTTGGCCATAAAGCAAGTTCTAAGGCAAGTAAAGCATGTGATCATCCTTGTTTCCTATTCATCTTTAATATACTTAATTCATGTGCATGTGTCTACCTTGTTACCATTAAGGATATCCTAGTTTTTGTGTCTTGTACCTTGACACCCATGGGACATTGCATTGGGTAGTATTTATGCTAGTGCTCAAGATAAATAACCATGATCTGTAACTTGACTAATGGTATATGCAATAAACTTTAAAAGATGCTTTATAGCAATATGACTCAAGAGGGCTAGAGCATTGGGCTGTTTTTATGGTGCTCTAGTTTCTCTCCTTAAGGACTTATCTGTAAGCGAACATCCGGGACTTACAGTACAGCTGTGAGGGCTACATGGCTCTGGCTTTAGTCATATAAGAGGACCTTTTCTAGCTTGTTAGTGGTTACCTTTAAGGCGCAAGAGGGGTTGTGTTCCGGGTTGGGTGTAGTGCGGCTCCTGTCCTTATGAGTATAGGCTGCGTGTCATTGTGCCATACGGAAGGGGGGCTCTACATTTGCAGGCCACAGAAACCTAGCGGCCCTAACTTGTTAGACGAACCTTTGAAAGACTTCATAGTGAACCCTGCCGACCTTCCTTGGTAGTGGGTCAAGAGGCTGATCACCTCGGGCGAAAGGGTAAATCACGACTCACAGTGAAAGTGTACAACCTCTGCAGAGTGTAAAACTGGTATATCTGCCGTGCTCACGGTCACGAGCGGCCTTGGACCCTTACAGAATAAATGATGAACACTGGTGATAATGTTAATATTGATGATATTGATGCTCATTAATGATTATTATTTCTTGCTATACATTATTCTCGTTTACATGATCATAGGGTTATTTGGGCTTATGGTAAACATGTTGCTACTCAATTGTTAAAAGATGACTCACTAAAAGCTATCACAGTAAACCAGTGTCAAACCTTTTGAGCCTCATGAACCACGTGTTATATTTGCTGAGTTCGACATGGACTCACCCTTGCTATTTTCCCACACTCCAGTGTGTAGTGAGGTGTTGCTTAGAAGAAGGATGAAAGTGTAGTGGAGTTTCCAAAAGTATTTTCGAAGTGCTTGGCATACGGAACCCCCAGTCAGCCGTCCCTGAGAAGAATGGAGCCCGAGCAGAAGCTTAGTCACCGTTCCGCGATACTCTGATAGTTGTAAGTGTTAATATAGTAAGTATTCCGCTTTATATAAACATTGTCTTGATCTCTCTATTCTGTTGTTGTATGTGTGGACTTCCTGGGCACACATATGACGAGCCTAGTTTTGTTCTTTGCAAAACCGGGTGTGACAATCAGGCACCGGCGGATGCGGATTTGGCGTAGGGCTTGCTAGTTGGGGAAGAGCTGGATCTGATGGCGGCCGTTGAGCTGGTGGCGACTGCGGCACATGTGTCGGCGACTCGAGCCCTCCATGGACCGGACCCTTTGCAGCTTCGATCTCCGCGGCTCCTGCAAGCGCTTCAGGGAGAGACCCATCAGTGGGTAGATCAGGCGACGGCAGTTGCGGATCTGGTGATTGATGGTGAGGGGGAGCAGAGGACGACGCGGATCTGAGTTGATTTGGTGTTGGGGCGGGAGGGACGAGGAAGGAGCGGAGTGGGTCAGGGTCGGGGTCAGGATCTTCCATCGACGATGTTCAGTTTCTCCAGACTTCAATACCCTCCTCTCACATGCGGCGACAGGTGGGCGGGTGCTGCATCACGGCGTCCCTCCCGTCGCCGTGGCCATGGCGGCACCCGAACCGGAGACCGTGAAAAAAAGACGGATTTTTTAAGGCTCGGTGTTATGTAGATCGATATTTGGTAGATAACTAGGCCTTATGCTTTGCCAAGAGCTTGAGAGATTGAGGGAGACTAGAATTGGCCTTATGCTTTGCCAAGAGCTTGAGAGATTGAGGGAGACTAGAATTGTTTCTTCATTATTCCTTTTCTTCCTCTAAATGACAGACGTGCCTCTCTTTATATAGAGAGGGGACTAACCCTAGACCTAACTTGGTGGCTAAGCACCCTTGACCTAACTTGACGGCTAAGCTACTGACGCTTGGGCCTATTGGGCCGGCGGCAGCCTGTACCAGATGTCATGGACCTTGGGTCCATGGGGATAACTGTCATCTCCGGCGAGGTTATACCCCTCTGCCGTAGGCTTGGTTCTAGGGTAGCAGCCCTAGGCGCTTAAGAGTCATTGGGGGGAGAGAGAGAGATATTAGATTACTGATTGCTTGATTTCCATTGTGCCCCATGGGCTGAATATAAAGGGTACATAGGACTAACACCTCTTGTGCCTAGACAATATGGTACTATTCCTATAGATAAATAACTAAGAGAGACACTAATTAACACTAATGGGCTTAAGGCCCAACTAGGACACTTGCGCCCTACGGCGCCCCCCTTTATGCCCATGACACCCGGTCAGGTGAGTAGGCAGGCGCCGGCGCGGCGCACCGGCAGGAGGGCTGAAGGAACCGGGCGAATCCTGCGGCGGCGGGGACAGTGGGCGGTGGCGGGCGAGAGCGGCGGGTGGAATCGATCTCATGACTTAGGTTTTCGATTTCATGTTGAATTTATGTTGCCAATTCCCTGATTGGACACAAAACTAAGATTGTTGGACCTTCGCTTGAATTATGCTGCAGCTGCTCAAGAAGAATAAACTCTGGGAGGAGATAGCCCAGTGTTTTAAATGAACCTGCCTTTGCCACGGTTACTATATCGTTACCCTTTCTACCAATTGGCCATGCCTGAGCTTGGATAGGAGGTGGTGCTCACAATCCTGCTTGCAGAACCTGCAAAAGGTAGATACCCTTCAGATATGATCTAACACAGTTAGTTGTTAGCCTTCTTTAATTAAATTCGGAGTATTATTTCAGATATAGTTGTGTGCTGCACACTTCACCATCAATGAAATAGTTGTACAGCTACGAAAGGCTAAGAGAGATTTAACAAGTACCTTGCTTTTTTTTATGACTGTCATTTTTTCCACGTGACAATAATAGAACATTTAACTGTGCAACGTCAGATATGTCTAATATTTATTAGTTCCTCAATGCAAAGTATACATGCTTGTCGGGTGAAGCTATGTGAAGGCCAGCGCTACACGCTACATAGTTTAGCTTAGTTATTACATCTCATCTGCAGCAGTGCGCTAGGGCTGCATCTTGTTGACAGCGGTGCATGAGTTACTTATTCTTTCTAATCTCACTGGGCTATTTTTCCAATTCCAATCCGTTCTAATTCATGGTGAAGGCTGTTCTTATTACTGAACATATCTGTGCTGCGAGAAAGAACCGTGTGGCTACTCTCTTGGGGCTTAATGTCCATACCTACATTTATGGCGTTGTATAGGGATTACTGCATTAGATATTTTGGTACCTGATTTGGCTCTTTGCTTGAAGGACACCGGCTCCAGCAACTCAGTGAATTAAATCAACATAAAATTGTTAAAGCAAGTTCCGCGTATTTGGTTATTATCATGCATTAAATGAGAGATCAATTTCGATGCGTAAAATTTAGAAGTTCCACTTTTTTCTATTGTGTTTCGGCAGCTTCTATGCTGTGTTTTAGCTTTTCATTTTCCCTGGGGCATTATGCTACAAATTCATTTGGTATGTCATTCCTATCAGATTGTTCAAGAATCTTTGCTGACCGTGGACACTAATTAATTTGGAGTTGCTGTACAGAGGCCTAAAAGAAATTCATTTCTGGTACATTGCTTTCCACAGCAATCCGAAAATCATGGGGTCAGCTGAGCTCCTTTCCATTCCATCTTACAAGAGGTTCGGTACATCTATGTCAGCTTGGCTTTTTCTGATGTGTTCTCAGTTTTCATAGTATTATTAGCTGGTCTTATCAACCAGAATAGTTGTCTTCTTCATGTAGACTGAGTATAGAATTATCAAAGCCTAGCTACATTGTCCATTCCAGATATTCTGTTTCGCTTTATTTTTCCTACTATTACCATGAATTGGATGAGATTTAAATTTGAACGCATAGATATGTGTCCTTACAATGATTTGTGACCTGGATGTAGGGATTCCGAAGTTTCCAAAAGTCTTGTCTACATATTTTTAATACTTTTTTTTTGCAGCTCATCCAATGCGACAACCACGAACACGGCTTCGCGTGGCCTCACTGGCCTCTCCACCAGCATGGTCTGCTAACCAACAACTTAAACCTGGTACCATTTCTTTCTTGCATCTCTTGCTGCTTTGTCTTTGTTTACTGTCCAAATATATATCAGTACCACAGATGCTCCTTATTAGTGTCTTAGTAGTTGCAGTTATACGCTTTTCAAGAAATTTTGGAGCAGCTTGCCTGGAGCTGTCTCTAAATTCGTGCATGCACAACGTGTCCAAGTAGTTATAATGGAGGCGCGTCATCTCTTATAGCCCCTGTCCCAAATTGTAGACCACCTAAGTTATGACAAATAACTCATTTCTAATTTTGGTACCTCATATCTTAGTGGGATAATCTCAGCTGCAGAGCTTAGTCATTGATTAGACCCTTGTTTAGCACAATATGCACTAAATCTAGATAACTATTACTCAATAGTAAACGTGAGACACAAACACAGTCAATGCCTCAGTGACCCTCTAATTTCGAATTATACCCATTGCTGGATTTATTCAGTGAAAATTAGTTAACAAACTTCAGCTTCTGGTGCTTTGCACGTTCCTGTTTTGTCATATGAAATCAGCAGGTACCTAAGCAGACATGTCAAATGCAACTATGTCATTGCTAATTTCTAATTCCAAAACCTGCCTACCAGTTTGATTGTTAATTGGATATCCATATGTAACCTTACTTCAACAGTTATGCTAAAACTGTGCTTTTTTTTAGGGAAAAAACAGGGATGGCCACAGTTAACCAATTTTTTCCCTGTTATTTTTCCTTGACTATGTTCCTTCATGCAGGGAGTGATGCCACAGAACAAGATGGCCGATGGCCGCTTCATCATTTTGCCAAACGCATAAGGTTAGATTTTGCACCTCGAAGACACATGTCATCGCCTTGCCATCTCAGTCCTCTGTACATAGCAACGACTCCTGGGAAATAACGCCTCATCCTGTTTAGAACCTTCGTCGTGGACTTGGTGTTTCTATATTAATATCGCTGCTTCAAGTATACTTACTGCACTATGCTGTAATGTTAGTAAATATATACCTGTCAACCACCCAGTGTGTAAAATATAATTCCAGTACGCCGTGTAGTATGTACTAATGTACTCCTCTTTAGCTTCTGCGATTATAAAAAACGTTTGTACCATGGATATTTACAGTCAGCAAATCAAACATATATTTGTAGTTCTTTAGCCATATATTTCCCTATCAGTAACAGGCATGCTCTCTTCGCCCACGCGCGCAAGGGCGCGCACCCTACACTATTGTTACTAAAGGGGAAGGAGTTACATGGACAAAGCAAAAACAAAAACGTGAAGTGAAAATAGGAGCTCTAAAACACTCTAGTGTTCCGGAACGCAACTGGGCACGAGAAAGGATCCTTCTTTTCACGTTAAGAGAAAGCACTGGGTATGAGACAGAGACACTGACTTCAGTCTTCAGAGGCCCCAAACAACGATAAGGTTTACACATTTCTTTCCCGTCTAATCATCTCTCGGGCTCTTGGCGCATTCGTTTCTTGGCATCAGTGTCCAGGCAAGCGATTCATTTCAATGAGCTTGGAAACTGTTCGACGATATGCCCGAGAGGGAGGAGAGGCGCATCAATGATTCAATTTGGAGTTGGGGACGCATGCCTCACGTCGTGGCCGCTCGTGAATGCTGCGCCGGCCATTCTACTGTATGTTTCCCCTGCCACCATTCTTAATCGATTTGGTTTATTGTATGATTGTTAGTTTGTTCTTCTCCCCTATCTTTGGCATTTGGCCATATCTGCGTGGGCACATGTTTGTGCATTGGGACTTAGATTATTCTGGTGGTCGGAGATCCAGTGGGGTATATCAACTACAGAAAAAAATGTAGATATGCCTTAGAATTTGAGCAAAATTGCTTATGCCTTAGATTATACTGATGCTCAGCAATCTGGTGGGGGTATGTCAACTAGAGCAAAGAAAAGTAGATGTGCCTTAGAGTTTTTGAGCAAAAGTGCTTAGGCCTATATGGGAGTAAGTTTTTTGTTATAGACCCAGGAATACTGCTGCTTAAGGTGCAATGTTTATTTTTCCCCTTTTAGATCTGAGAAAATATAGTTGTTCGAGGACTCCCAGTTTTCAAAAAAAAAAGGTGCTTATTTAACACTTTAGTTCATCACTTAAAGTGCATAGAACGATTGGCATACATTGTGAAAACATGAGTAAATGATGGATGAAAACACACAAATATTGCATAGAACGTGTTCAGTACATATAGGCAGGTCTACCATATGACGCAACAAAGCCTATGATTACATTCGTGCGAAAAAATAACAGACAGGCCTACCCTAGGGTGTAGGTGTATTGCCGGACACACGATACAGGTCTTCATGTAACACGCTAACACATTGTTTATAGCATCACAAGCATATCAACACACACATAAATCGTGTTGCCTGGTACACTACCTGCCAGGAAGTGCAATATATGCTTAAGAAAGAAAACCAAACACAAACATGTAATGGTGAAACCAATGCAGCTCCCTCTGCAGTAGTCTCTTCATGATGCTTAAATTTCATATACCATTCCCACTTTGAGCACCTGCTGCCTTGGGATTGCAAAAACCTTCTCCCCTTGCCTGAAGTTCTTCCTCAGGAATGAGTACATGTAGTTGACAACAATCTTCTTGAAAAAGGAAGAATTTGATCCTGCCCTGATTTCAGTTTCTCCAAGAATATAGACCACTCCTTTCTGCAGCTCCCTCTGAATAAATTGTTTTTCTTCTACAATTGTGCGGGATTGGTCTTCGCTAATCCTTCCAGATGAGTGCGCTGAGTAGCTGCTTATGGGAGGTTGGGTGAGATCTGTAGTTTCACTTTGCATCAGTGCCTCTTCAATGTACACTGTGGAGCCACTGGCTTTACGTGTTCTTGTGTTACTATCTGTGATGGAGGTTGCTTCTTCAGCCTCAGTTTCCTGAATTTGCATGTTTGTGATAAAATGCCCTTCTTCAATATATGATTGGAGTCCTTCAACAAGGGAAGCAGCAAATTCCTTAGCCCGTTCTATGGTATCACTGTACCCATATCGTGCCACACACCGAAACATCCGGGAGGTTCTTGACTCAACTTTCCTGAAGCAGAATCGTTCTGAAACCTCAACATGAGGGATCGGCAGGTGTTTTATGGAAACAAACACTAGGATTGAATGAACAAAGGGTACTTTCTCAATGAGGTGGGGGAAAATTGGTGGGACACCCTGCACTAATTCTGTATAGAGGAAGCCTACCCCAGGAGTTCTTTTTACGTCATGTGCTTGAATGAGTTCTCGCATATCTTTATTTGTAACTATGTGCTCAAGCTCGTACCAATATTTCTTTACATGGACATAATGCCAAACACCCATGATCGTCAGCAGAACTGCTGCAGTCACAATAGGTAGGTAACCCCCTTGTTTGAATTTGTATAGAACTGAAGAAAGATAGACAAGCTCTATGGAACCAAATACCAGGCAGAAGGGTATTATCAGCCAAATGCTCACCCTCCATATGAGAAGCATCACAATTACGAGCAGAATAGTTGTAATAACCATCACAGAAGTAACACAAATTCCTGCACAGAATTACTAGGTGTCATGTTTCACAAAGGAGAGTAGTATGGGATTCATGTTTGTCTTACCATATGCATTGCCAATATTAGTCGTTGTCTTGAAACCAAATGTTACTATCACACAAAGCAACCCAAGAACAAAGTTTATCTCCGGAATGTACACCTGCCCCTCATAAAGTTTTGAGGTGTGGAGTACTTTGACCCTTGGAAAGCAGCCCAATGTTTGTGACTGTGAAATGATTGCGAATGAACCAGATATCATAGCCTGACTTGCAATTATTGCAGCAGAGACAGCAATTATGAAGGTTGGCCAGAACATTGGTCCTGCAAACAAGATACAATTGTGTTTGATTCCAACAAAAGATCGAATTGAGGAACAACATCATCTTGAATAATTTACCTGGAATTGATTTATAGAAAGTATCAAGAACATGTTCTGGGTGTTTACGAAGGAACGCCGCTTGACCAATATAAGCTAATGACACTGACGGGAACAAAATAAAGCTGAAACTGATCTGAAACATAAAACAACATGATTGCTGTCATCTTATGTTAATCACAACATAATAAGATGTAAAAGATTAACATTAATTCCTGCACTTTTTATTGATTACTATTTTTAAGGATAACCAAGATGCAAATGAAACCTTAACATGACTTTCTCTGGAGCCATTTCTGATATTAGTCTCAGAAAGAACATACACATACCTGAATTGACCTTATGTTGAAATGGCCTAGATCAGCAAACATAGCTTCTGTGCCTGTTTGGTGCCATTGAGGGTTAGGGTGTTAGGGAATTGATTTTGTGATATGCTTACATACATTGAAACTCACCTGTAAAGCATAAAAGGATGCCCCCAAGGGAGATCCATGCATCCTTTCCATTCGTTTTGAAGTAGTCTACGATGTATTTTGGATAGAAAGCTCTCAGAACACCGATGTCGTATTTGATTAAGTTGTAAATTCCAATGCCACCAATGAACAGGAACCACATCAGAATAATGGGTGCAAATGAATAGCCAACTTTGTCTGTGCCAAAACGCTGAACAGCAAACAGCACCACCAGAATGGCAACAGAGATCCATACCATTTGCTCTGCCGAGTAAGAATAGAAAAATGAAACCCAAAGAAATTTTTGTTAGTGATGATTATAGTAGTAGGAAACCACTTTGTTGTTTTTCCTTTTAATAATAAAATATGCTCCCTGTCCATATACATCATTGCTATACTTATTTCTTTTTATGTGTGTCATGCCAGCGGAGCAAGCAGCAACCGAACCCACAGAGTGGCCCTGCTCCCTGCTTGGGTGGGGGAGCAACGACGACAACCACAGGCAGGCCTGCACTAGTGGCTAGTAGGATGCATGAGCAGCGAGCTACTACAGCGACCTGGCGGGCAATGCTAGCGGGGAGCTAAGACGGCAACATTGGTGTTTTCTTTCTGTGAGAAAACATGTATGTCATGGCAAAAATGCTGATGGTGACCGGACAGCTCGCCACCAAGGTGGGCAGATGCTCTTGTGCACAGAGAAACCTGGCCTTCTCACCAAACAAATGGTTTTACAAGTTTGTGTGCACATTACAAGATATTCTATCAAATCAAATACTTGAGTGACAAATAATTCCTGTTAAGTTAGTATGTGCAAGGATTCTTTCAACTTTTCTGAAGCTGCCCTTTGTATTTTCATTTTTTATGCTTTTGTTCTACAACCAAGTCAAATAGCTCTTACCCTGTTTCAGCTGAGGTGCTTTCTCTTGGAGACCACTCACCGCAGAGAGCACTGAAACAAATCCACAAAACATAGATCACGTTATTTTGACATATCTTATTTGGTAAGGAATGTCTCACTAGCACAGATAGATCATAGGCAGCATGTCAATGTGCAAGTCTTCGTTAACAAGAATGATCGCCAACTTTACAACTATGATTTATAAATGTGTCACTAAAGGAGTAAAGGGTATTTAGCATGCCTTCATCATCATGTATAATTATTACATGTATTTTACTGCTAATACTTCATTACTTGTATGAACTCACAGATAAACCATGAGAATAACCAGTAAAAGGCATCAGTTGAAGTTTCAGTTATAGTTACCGGATATTGCTGGGGTCAAAACACCATCACTGATAACCATTGAGGTGCCCAATATGGTAAGGAGGAAAATGGTAACCTTAGCCACCATGCTACTTTCCAGCATCTTTTTCGTCCATTGAGCCCTCTTCATAGGGGCTGATACTGTTTCTAGGCCATAGTTTGAGACCATTGCATCGTCTGCTTGCTGATTTGGAATCAAGCTCACTTTTGCATACCGTGATATCAATGAGTAAAGTGCAAATGTGCCGCCTACAAGATTATGTTCTTGTAAGCCAGGTGTAGCAAGAACTATATGTGACATATGAAACAATAATCTGTTTTCCACTAGGTATTATTGTAACCATTTCATATAGTGGAGCCCAGTTTTTATGTATACCATCATTGATCCTTGATCTAGCAGAAAAGTGCTAAGAATAAATAGTACTCATATTCATATATAGAAAAGTACATCATCATTTTTTCCCTTGTCTGGAAACATCTGAGGATGAAATATAATGCTTCTTGAAATATAGTTGATTCCCATCTCATCATATTATGAAAGCAAGGAAATTAAACAAGCTGAAGATTAACGAGAGTAATTTCTCCAGTGACCTGGAATCTAAAGGATTCTCAGATAAGGAAAACTTACCATCACCATTGTCATTTGCATACAGAACAATGAAGACATACTTGATCATAGGTAGAAGAATTATGCTGTAAAGAATAAGTGACAGGACTCCATAGAGGTCATCAACATTGCTGATGCCACTTGTAAAGGTGCTTGCATACACATACAGTGGTGATGTGCCTATGTCACCATATATCACTCCAATGCACTGGAATGCCAAATGTAACGTTCGAGCCCAACTATCCTGTCTCATGTAGTGAATATATGTAGTAAGCATGAATATCTAATCCACAGCATAGTTCAAATATAATTATTTTTTTGTAAATCATAGATATTATGACTCGAATGTTTGTTTCAATCCTTTACTTCATGGCTTGAATATCATATAGAAACTCATTGTGTGTTCATAGTGATAGTTATTTCACAGTGCTCAAGAACCCATTTAATCTATAGTGTCAAAAAACTTTCTCTTCTTTGAACAAGAATATCATATAGAAACTCATCGTCTGCTGCAATAGATGATTTTTTACAGAGATATCGGATCAAAGTTGGTGGATGAACAAATATCTGTATCTTTGAATTGAAATAAGGAGTTAACTTGAAATTTTAGTTTGTTTTAGTATTATTGTTGACTGCATTATCCTTATATGTCATTTATGTGTTCTTATACTCGCAAGGAGAGAGAGGAGAGGGAAAGAGAAGTTCTAGGATCAGATGCAAGCTATCAACATAGCTGTTTATTCTTCCCTAGATCTTTTGCTAGTCCAAATAAAAAGTTCATCATGCTATAGTTCTAACTACTACACTGCAGCTAGCTACAAAATAACTTATTTTGTAGGCACTTTAAGTTATGACATTATAGTAACTTCTTACTGTGTGATTTGCTATAACATTATGGTAAATATCTCATGTGTTATAGTAATCCAACTATCGTAAATATGTATTGATATTCTCATAAATTAGTATATAAAATTATCGTAAATAGAGATGGCTACAGAATAACTTATTTTGTAGCTGGCTACTGAATATACTCTCCCTATATATATATATATATATATATATATATATATATATATATATATATATATATATATATATATATATATATATATAAGAAGCAGACCTCAGAGACATGATATCCGGTGCCTGATACTCTTTCTGCATCCCCATATAGGGAGTCATGACGCTGAAATTTTGCACCAAGTTTTTAGGCTTCTCTAGGATTTTGTTTATCCGTTTCAAGAGCCATTTGTAAAGTTTGAAACTTCTAGAGCTTCCAGGAAACGTTTACCTTATGCTGCTTTTATAGACTTGGAAGGGGCATTCGTCTTATATGTGTGTGTTTATGTAGTGCAGGCACTATCTGCCTAAACAATCATTTAACCCATTTACACACTGCTTAAACGCTACACAGTGGTACGCCGTTTCTATTTAAATCAACCGTTTGTCATATTGAAGTGGCAGTTTAGGCCTGATACTGGCTAAACGCCAAGGGATCGACTGTTTACTGTTTAATGTTTATTAGGATAACACTAAGTGCAGGGTGTTACTTGGAAGATAAAAGTAGAAATGTATGATTTAACAGAGGAAGTACATATGTTTTATATACAAAAGTTCTATGTGTCAAGATTTGATTTTCTGCTCTTGAGGGTCTAGGAACTTTCGTGGTTAGATTTGTTTTAAATGTAAATGATTAAATTCTTTTCTAGTATATTAAGGTACTTATTGGCATGCACCATCTATGTAGAATATACCACGAATATTTGTGCTTAGTGGCAGTATGTATGTACTTCTAGAAATAAAAAAAATTGCCAGGACTTCAAAAATGATGTATACAAGGTCAGTGACAACGACAGAAATTCATATATATATTTGTCAAGAATAAAGCGGTGTAGTACAAAACAAAATGCAACAAACAATTAGTTGCTGATTTCGATGACATGTGTTTTTGTAACTATATGAACATGGCATATAGTGCATGTCCTCAGCCTAATCCTAGCTTTTCATGCACCGTTCTCTGCTATTTTAATAAGAACATGGACTCATTCCTAACGAAAGCTGTGTTTTCTGTATGTTTTTTTCCATATACTCCCTGCGATCTGAATTATAAGAAGGTTTGGTTTTTTAGGTACGTTATTTTTAAAATGTATTCCCTCCATAATGGATTTAGAAGTCGTTTCGGACAAGGTTTGGGTCAAATATTGGGAATATAAATTATCAATAACTTTTAAGTTGTTGAATTTGCAAATGTAAAAATTATATGAATAGATTTGTCTTGAAAAATACTTTCATAAAAGTATACATATATCATTTTTTCATAAATATTTTTTATAAAAACAAGAGGTCAAAGTTGTGTTTTGGAGACCGTGTCGCTGTCCTAAACGACTTCTAAATCCGATACGGATGGAGTATCTATACATAGTATATACTCCCTCCATCCCAAATTATAAGTCATTCCAAGAATCTTGGAGAGTCAAAGCATCTCAAGTTTGACCAAATTTATATGATAAAATAATAACATTTATGATGTCAACTAAGTATCATTAGATTTTCCATTAATTATATTTTCATAGTATACTTATTTGATGTCATAAATATTTGTAATTTTCTCTATATTTTTTGTCAAACTTGAGATTCTTTGACTCTCCAAGATTCTTGAAATGTTAATTTGGAATGAGGGAGTATATCTAAATGCATAACAAAAATTATATATCTAAAAATACCAAAACGTCCTATAATTTAGAACGGAGGGAGTGGGATGACAAACAGAGGAACTCCTTACCTTCAGGTTTTGCTGCCCTTTCTTCTCTGGTCCATTCAGTTTTGCTAAAATAATATAACAATATTTTTTCTATGCTATTACCATATGCAAAAAGATGGAAAAAAATTAAAATAGGCACCAGCTAATATTGAATTGCAAGCATGGTAACTTCTTAATTATTGTCAACGAAATCATTGAGTTTTTAATGCAGTAATCATACTGATTAGCGTGTTTGCCCAACAACCAAGTGTTCTTTACCTCAGCCTGTACTATATAGCCAATGATTACTACGAAACTATTAATCTATGGCAGTCGCCAATGAGGTACTTCCACAATAGTTTACAATGTGATGAGACTTGTTTAGCTCTAATAATTGCTGTTACGTGGTTGACCCTGTGCAGATCCTATGTACATTATACTTGATTTGGTGCTGATTCATTATACATTAACTGAAAAGTTAGCTGTCAGAACGAATGAAACTGATTTGGTGCTGATTCATTATATCATGTCTGGCTCCGATGACTAGGAATCCAATTGTTCATAGGATGCATAGACAAATTGGGGGCCATACACACAATTGCACTTATAACAACTTGGCAAAGAACACATTATTGTGAGAACCTTTACATGCCTTCAAGGCTTCAACAAACATAAAACATATAATCTTCAGCCTGCGGGCCTTTCTATGGTTGTTGGTGCACTTTGGAAAAAAAAATTTACTGTTGGATCAAGATAATTAAAAAAGGCATACACTGATATCATATAGAAACTCATTGTGTGTTCACAGTGATAGTTATTTCACAGTGCTCAAGAACCCATTTAATCTATAGTGTCAAAAATATTTTCACTCTTCTTTGAACAAGAATATCATATAGAAACTCATCGTCTGCTGCAACAGACGATTTTTTCAGAGATACCGGATCAAAGTTGGTGGATGAATAGATATTTGTTTCTTTGAATTGAAATAAGGAGTTAACTTGAAATTTTAGTTTGTTTTAGTATTATTGTTGACTGCATTATCCTTATATGTCATCTATGTGTTCTTATACTCACAAGGAGAGAGGGACAGAGGAGATGTTCTAGGATCAGATGCAAGCTATGAACATAGCTGTTTATTCTTCCCTAGATCTTTTGCTAGTCCAAACAAAAAGTTCATCATGCTATACAAGCGATATATATATGGAACACTAGAGAACAAACTATGGGATAAGAAGCAGACCTCAGAGACATGATATCCAGTGCCTGATACTCTTTCTGCATCCCCATATAGGGAGTCATGACGCTGAAATTTTGCACCAAGTTTTTTCGCTTCTCTAGGATTCTGTTCATCCATTTCAAGAGCCATTTGTAAAGTTTGAAACTTCTAGGGCTTCCAGGAAACGTTTACCTTATGCTACTTTTATAGACTTGGAAGGTGCATTCGTCTTATATGTGTGTGTTTATGTAGTGCAGGCACTATCTGCCTAAACAATCATTTAGCCCATTTACACACTGCTTAAACACTACATAGTGGTACGCCGTTTCTATTTAAATCAACCGTTTGTCATATTGAAGTGGCAGTTTAGGCTCAGTAATGGCTAAACACCAGGGGATCGACTGTTTACTGTTTAATGTTTATTAGGATAACATTGAGTGCTGAGTGTTACATGGAAGATAAAAGTAGAAATGTATGATTTAATAGAGGAAAGTCCATATGTTTTATATACAAAAGTTCTATGTGTCAAGATTTGATTTTCTGCTCCTGAGGGTCTAGGAACTTTCGTGGTTAGATTTGTTTTAAATGTAAATGATTAAATTCTTCTCTAGTATATTAAAGTACTTATTGGCATGCACCATCTATGTAGAATATACCACGAATATTTGTGATTAGTGGCAGTATGTATGTACTCCTAGAAATACAAAAAAATTGCCAGGACTTCAAAAATGATGTATACAAGGTCAGTGACAATGACAGAAATTCATATATATATTTGTCAAGAATAAAACAGTGTAGTACAAAACAAAATGCAACAAACAATTAGTTGCTGATTTCGATGACATGTGTTTTTGTAACTATATGAAAATGGCTTATAGTGCTTGTCCTCAGCGTAATCCTAGCTTTTTATGCACCGTTCTCTGCTATTTTAATAAGAACATGGACTCATTCCTAACGAAAGTTGTGTTTTCTGTATGTTTTTTGCATATACTCCCTACGTTCTGAATTATAACAAGCTTTGGTTTTTTAGGTACATTATTTTTAAAATGTATCTATACATAGTATATACTCCCTCCATCCCAAATTATAAGTCATTCCAAGAATCTTGGAGAGTCAAAGCATCTCATGTTTGACCAAATTTATATGATAAAATAATAACATTTATGATGTCAACTAAGTTTCATTAGATTTTCCATTAATTATATTTTCATAGTATACTTATTTGATGTCATAAATATTTGTAATTTTCTCTATATTTTTTTGTCAAACTTGAGATTCTTTGACTCTCCAAGATTCTTGGAATGTCTTATAATTTGGAATGAGGGAGTATATCTAAATGCATAGCAAAAATTATGTATCTAGAAATACCAAAACGCCCTATAATTTGGAACAGAGGGAGTAGGATGACAAATAGAGGAGCTCCTTACCTTCAGGTTTTGCTGCCCTTTCTTCTCTGGTCCTTTCAGTTTTGCTAAAATAATATAACAATATTTTTTCTACACTAATATGCAAAAAGATGGAAGAAATTAAAATAGGCACTAGCTAATATTGAATTGCAAGCATGGTAACTTCTTAACTATTATCAACGAAATCATTGAGTTTTTAATGCAGTAATCATACTGATTAGCGTGTTTGCCCAACAACCAAATGTTTCTTCTTACCTCAGCTTGTACTATATAGCCAATGATTACTACGAAACTATTAATCTATGGCAGTCGCCAATGAGGTACTTCCACAATAGTTTACAATGTGAAGAGACTTGTTTAGCTCTAATAATTGCTGTTACGTGGTTGACCCCGTGCAGATCCTATGTACATTATACTTGATTTGGTGCTGATTCATTATACTTTAACTGAAAAGTCAGCTGTCAGAACAAATGAAACTGACTCAATATCATGTCTGGCTCCGACGACTAGGAATCCAATTGTTCATAGGATAGATAAACAAATTGGGGGCCATACACACACAATTGCACTTATAACAACTTGGCAAAGAACACATTATTGTGAGAACCTTTACATGCCTTCAAGGCTTCAACAAACATAATACATATAATCTCCAGCCTGCGGGCCTTTCTATCAGATGGTTGTTGGTACACTTTGGAAAAGAAAATTTACTGTTCGATCAAGATAATTAAAAAAAGACCTACACTGATATCTTAGAGTTTTGCCACTTGTCTTGTTTGGTATAGCGCCGAACTGTTGTGGCTCCTTGTTATAGTGCATGGAGGAGCCGGAGCTGGTGAAGCCAAAAATAGTGACTTTACCGACTCCTAATTTATTTTGAGATGACAGAGAAAAACGGCTCCTTACTACCGTGCACAGAGGAGTCAAACCTAGAGCCATCCGGAGCTCTAACAAAAGGGCTATAATCTTGAGGTTTTAAGTTTCAACCAATCTCCTTGCAGAATTAATTATTATGCAAGGGTACAGATGTGTACTATTTTACTTTCCTAAACCTCACCTTGTGTGGGAGCTTTCAGCATGGTTATGCTCTTTTAGTTTTTTTAATGTTGTTTGTACTGTGTTCACCCATCGATTGCAAACAACTGTAGATTTTACGACAACTTTGTTAGGGGAATGCCCCTCGCGCTGCCACTCCGCCTCCAGCTCGGCCGGGACATGGCCCTCGCCAGCGCTGGTCGCCAAATCCCGGATCACAAGACCTTGCCACCAAGCGGAGAGACCCTCGCAGCCCCCACTTTCTGACCCATCATTACAACCTTCGCCAACAATAGTGGGCCAGAGGGCTCGAGCCTTCAAATACCTTCGCTAGGCTTGCTTGTTCCCTCACCCAAGACCCTCCTCGACGAGGGTATTTTGTCTCTTATATATCATGACATAGCGATGATTGCGAAGCCATTCGGCGACAGCAACCCTCGGCGCCGACTATGACATCCCCTAAGGAGCCCCATCAAGAAACGGCACCCCAAAGATAGAGCCTTAGCTGCATCAAGAGGGTAGTTGGAAACACGGGTGGCTAATGACCAGAATGCCCATGTTCCTTTATAATAGTCCTCCCGGTCAACCCTAGGGTAGTTGTATTTTCACCATGCTACGGGTATAGCTTATAAATACCTGGGGCAAAACTTTAGGGATGATGAATTAATGGCCATGTACTTTTGAATTTATTGCATTCCCCCACTCCATCTTTGCTTCCACCTTCGCTCCCTCTTCTTTTCCTCTCTATGGGACACCCTCGGCCTCCTCTCCATGGCCTCCTCCACGGAGGGTAGGAGGTGGAGCGAAGCCCCCACAATTTTTTTCATGAACTATTTGAATAAAAGAAGTTTATTTTTGATCGTCCACTATTGTCAGAATCTGATTTTGGCCATCGAACTCAAAAACTAGATATCTTTGGCCATTGAACTAGAAATTGACAAATTCTTCATTGGACTCAAAGGTGGTCATGCCCCTACATGTATTTTTCAAAAAAAAATATAGTTTAATCTCAAAAATCTATAGCTAATTCATATTAAATTAGAAAAATACAAAATTCGTACAGTTTTTTTCTAAAATATATTTCTGTCTATTGGTGCTCTATTCATAGTTATTTGGATCTTGTTTGTTCCTTTTCCTAGTGTTTTATTGGTTGACGCACCATTACACATTTAACTTACTGCTAGTTTAATCTCTAAAAAATTATAACTAATTCATTCCGATGCTTAAACGTATGTGAGGCAGCGGCCATTGCAACTTGGTGGCTCTTCCATGATTCGTGGTACGTTGGGCTTGTTAGGCAAAGTAATTTGTAATTTTGCTGTGTGTACACATAAGTAACGATGCCCTTACACTTTTTTCCCTCTTCTGCTCACTAGGAAAGAAACCAACATATGCGTGCATGTGCATAAGATGAGATAGAGGCAGAGAGAACAATTAACTAATAATATGCAATAGCTTCTCTGCATGCTCCTAATAAGTGGAACCCTTCATCATAGATGTATTAATATATTGTATTTTAGTAGAAAGAAAGGTAACTGGTTCAGAAAAAAAAAAGGTAACTGGGTAATCTGATTTAGGATTTGACAAAGCCTTGTACAGTTGTATACTTGCGTAATGTAGGGAAATATTTGTGGAAGATTATCTGTTCTCATCCAGTGAGGTTTCCCACTTACATGTTTGAGAGTTAGATGAATCAAATAGATGTTTCAAAGCTGTTTATTACAATATGGCAATTATCCTTGATGCTTTGACACTTCAGCAAAATTAGCAGAAACTAGGAAATACGTTGAACTATTAGAACAATAAAAAAATCAAAATACACTTAATCTGATTAGTTGGAATCTTTCTCTTGACAGGCAAACCCTAGAGAATACTCCCTTGACAATTTGGTTTTTTGGAAGTAAGAATCTGAAATAATTTATGAAATCATTGTCACTCATTGCAGCATAAATCGTCCTCGTTTTGCTTCAACCTTTTCTTTTCTTTTACTTGATGGGACGACCCCTTCGTCCAAAAAATACAACTATAGCACAGTGTCAAGCCAAATCATTTTAAATTCGATCAAATTTAAAAAATATATATTAATATTTATTATCATACAAAAATAATATTATTGAATGCACTATGGAATATATATATTTTTATAGTATACTCATTTAGAGTCATAAATATTGATACTAGCTTACATTACAGAAGAAGACAATCAATTAATCCATTGGGCCAACTTACAATTGTTGATTTGCCTCCGTTGTCATTTTCTGTCTAGAACATGAGGGGCTAGGTCTACTAGTTAATTAGGAGTAAGAAGCAATAATGAAGTATTTTAGTCAAGAATACGTTATCATCCCGGAAAGGTTCTTTCTTGTCTGGAACAAGTTGTCCGTAATGTCAAGATCAGATTATAACTTTGTTGTGCTTTTACATCTGGACTGGATGACCCACTATTATGAAACTAACCACAATTTCCTTAAGAGGCTGTTTGGTTCCTTTTATTTTGAAGGAATTAGAATCTACTTAGTGAACTAGGCTTTTTGGCTTAGAATTTGACATTCCACAATTTTCTAAAGTTTGGATATGAGTCTATCTTAAATTCATAGGGTGGGAGATGGAAATTGATTTTATATATCACCATCCTATGTTTCTGCTATGTAACTTCATATTCTTCGGCTCACTCTCCTACAGTAGAAATGCAGCACATAAGTTTCTCCCTCGTATGGCCAATAGTAGTATACAAATATATTTCGTATACAACCATATTAGCTTAATTGATCTATGCCTAAATTATGATTACTAGAATGGATTTCAATTCCAAGGATCCAAATGGGGCCTAAAGAGGAATCCACATTTAACGCAAATAGTGATACTCCCAGCAAACTCGGTGCTATTTCTTGCTTCATTATCCGGCTAGTTAGGATTTCATATAAATGAGTAAATTTCACATGTTGTAAGGAAAATGGACCCTATGGGCCATTAAGTTTGGATTTTGGTGATTGACGAACAAAATGACCATTTGGACTAACAACATTTGCTAGTATATAAGATATAGGTCAAATGAATGCAAGGTGGACTTAGACTTGGACTTAGGCAAAGTGATGGTCCGAATGATCAACACCTTAAGCAAGACATTAGAAGCCTTGTTGAAGAGTGAAAACCTGCAAGACATTCTAGATGTCTAAGACACCAAGAAGTAGAAGCCCGAACACAAATACACAAACAAAATTAAAGCCATTGAAGTTGAGACAAAGAGGTGGATGAATTGGAATGGTCTCATGATTTTGGATCTATTCAAATTGACATGTTCTGTTCAAAGTTGTAGATATTTTGATTATTCTTTCCAAAATGTCCAATACCATCAAAATCAAAGTTTGGAGCTAAAAGTGTGACATGTTGGAAATAGGGTTGCATATAGTCTGATGCCTATTGGTCTGATGCTCACACCTTTGGTCCGATGCTCACTGAAATGAAATGAATAGTGGCACCTTATAGTCCTATGCTACACACCTGTTGGTCCAATACTCACGAAATTGGTCCGATGCTCACAGAAAATATTGTAACGGCTAGTTTTTTAAGTTGGGGCTATTTATACCCCTCAATTCGGCCAAGGAAGGTGTGCTACAGCTGAGGAAAGTGTAGGGAGAGTTGAGGCTCATCCATTTGTCCTCTAGCCACCAAAAGTGCTTAGAGAAATATTAGGTGATTAGTGTAGGCGCTTTGTGAAGTGCTTGGGCTAGTTAGACCATCGCTTATGCACTTGCTCTAGGTTTAGGCCTATTGTTTATTAGTGAGGTTTGCATACCTCTTACCACTTGGTGCATGTGTGCACCATTTTTGTACAACGGAGGGGCTTGTAGTCTTGCATGACTACACCAACTACATTTGTGGTGTGGCCACCACCGTATACTAAAGGAAACGAGGCCCGCAGCATTTTGGCCAGAAAGCTCGATAGTGAAGACGGCGAGGAGTGGTCCAGGAGAGGCCATCTCAAAGACCCACTTGCACGTGAGAAGGCCCAAGGGCTATCCATGATGACCCACTTGCGCGTGGGGAAGGCCCGAGGGCATCCTTGTGAGGGGCTCTGTCGACGAAATGTGGTCGGCAGTCTACCAAGGGGTATGCCCAAGGTAGTGATTGTCGGTAGACAGGTGCGCAAGAGGCGAACCGGATGGTAATAGGACCTAAGACACAAGATTTATATAGGTTCAAGCCGTCAGCATGACGTAAAACCCTACATCATGTGCTCTGTTATATTGTATTGAGTTATGTGGTGTATGATCTGTCCTCTAGGGGACCCCTTCCTCTCCTTATATACTCTGGAGGAGGAGGGTTACAAGTAAAGTATTCCATCTGGTACTATTATAATATCTAGTACAGCCTGTAATCTTATGATGTACACCTTGATCTCATGGGCCGGGCCACCTCAAATGGTGTGGCCCATGTACCATCTTGTGGTACCGGGGTTTATACCCCCACAGCTAGTCCCCGAGCACCATGTATTCTGATGCGACAAACGTCATCTTAACCTTCTCCGAACAGTGAGGCTTGAGTTCTTGACGTCTTCGACCAGTCAAAGCGGCATCCGAGCAGTTGTTGCAAGCGTTCGACCAGCTTGTAATACAGCCGACCACCGTCGTTATCGGATAAAGTAGGTTGTCCGAAGAATGTATGCTGCTCAGAGAAAAAGAAAAGATTTCCTTCCTGGTGAAGTGTGCCCACTTGTATTTCTGAAAAGAAATGTAAGCAGGGTAAACAAAGCGTAGGGGTCAAAAAATAAACACATTCACCGCTAGGTGAAGTGTGCCCACTTAGTCCCCGAGCCTGGTAGTAGGTGACGTAAGCACATGGTGCTAGGGTCTAAAATGAAACTCCATGGAAACGTGATACTTCGGTAAAAATATTAGTCGTCGATGGGAGTTTGCGTCTATATCACCCTTTTACGCACCTTCCACATTTATATTATATACCTTGGTTGTGTGCTTACTTTCCTAGCTTAGTTTGATAGGCTAGTTGATAGGATTGGAACCCAGGTTGCATAAACTTTTGCAGTAGAGATAGCAACACACCTAGCAAAACCGTAGTTGCACATCTAGATAGATTACTTTCTTGCATAGGTTTTGACTAGGTGAAAATTATAGGTCTAATTCACCCTCCCCTCTTAGGTGTCACGGTCCCTACACAGGCGGTCCTTGAACTTGTCCCCACATTCTCAATGTACTAGGTCCTCGTACTTTGAAATTGCAATTTCGCAAACTTGTTTTACTGTTTCAACATGGTCCAAACTAGCTTTGCGGGAAGTCAAAAAAACTAGCTTTGCAGGCGCCAGAATGCCGATGTGGCATACCATGTTGGACTAGGTGCGAGTTTTCATGTGTTTTGCTCTATCCCGACCTTTTGAACTGGGACGACCACATATTTGTTAAGTGAGATACTTGTAGGGAACCCCATAAGAAACCCCCTCCTCATTGTATCCCAACTTTTCCAACTAGACTGACGAGAGAGGCGACGTAGCGGTGTAGTGCGATCGATAGCAGTGGCAGTCGACTCAACTCAGCCCACCCTACTCCCCAATGGATCCACTATGTCAAAAGGAAGGGACCACCCCCCCTCCCCCGCGCCCAAGTCTAGTGAGTTTTTGCTCTCTCCATCCTCATAGGGTTAGTTTGTGCGGATATCGTCAATAAGGAAAAAAAAGACTGTGAACAGTGGGTACAAAGATTGATGGTTTAGTGTTGTCATCAGGTAGATAAAATTTTGGATTGAACCTGATTTTAGCGGATGGTTGTTGACGGTCCTTACGTACCAAATATAGTTATCAAATAAATAAAGAAAAGGATCCAAATGCAACCAACACCTAGACTTAGGGTTTTATCTGACAGAATTCCACGAGTTTTGGTGTTTGTCTGTTTCTGCAGGGGGCTATCAGAAAATACGGAGGAAAGGCCCACACGTCGGGTTTACATAGAGATAATAACGTGTTCACCGATTTTCTATCATCTAGAAGACTCCAGAAGCCACGAGATCGAACGGGAGGCCGAACGGGCCCGGAGGCAGGGCGCCCGCCCTGCTCCCTAGGGTGCCCGCCCTGGCCTGAGAGTCAATCAGGCTCCGTCTCGCGGATTATGCTCCACCGACCTAAGGGATCAAGGAAAACCGTGCGATTAATGTCGGTTTGATCCGACGGCCCACGTTCACTTGAGGGGGCTATATAAGCAGGACCCCTGGCCCCTGGAGGAGGCACTCCCTCATTCTCATTCTTCAAACCCTAATCTCAGGAGGAGAGTCTCTGATCAAGCCCTAGAGCCACCACATCAACTAGATCTCTAGTATAGCATAGCTACATAGGATTAGAACTAGAAGGAGTCAATCTTCGATTGGTTTCCAGATCTGTCAAGAGGATTCTTGGTAATTCCTTTACTGTTCTTCATTGTTCATATTTGTTCTTCAATATTATGAATACAACTTTGTTCTATTTCAATATATTGATTATGACTATGCTCTACTTGTTTATGTTTGCGATTATATTGTTCTTAGTTTATCGTAGTTATACGCTTGGCTTAGTTAGATTGGAATTATATACATGTTTAGGATCGTATAGCGTTTATCCATCGGATCCATGGGTAAATGATAAATATTGTGTAGGCGTGGTGCTTAGACCATATTTATCTGTGATTGCACCTTATATGCCGGATCGTGGGGTGGTCCGTGATGGT
The DNA here is from genome assembly GCA_022457205.1 of Saccharum spontaneum. Classification (NCBI taxonomy): domain Eukaryota; kingdom Viridiplantae; phylum Streptophyta; class Magnoliopsida; order Poales; family Poaceae; genus Saccharum; species Saccharum spontaneum. The sequence goes on along the minus strand of CM039601.1, from coordinate 31,290,912 downwards.
GACAGCTTCGTTGGTTCTTATATAGTCCCCCTCCCGTGTGTAAGGCAGGCAGAGCAACATTATTACGGGGGAGTGATTGCTATGTTTCTCATCTTCCTTGATAATATCACTATGCATGGGCGTAGTCCTTTTTCGCAATGATTGCCAAGTGTACTTGCACTAACTATGATATGCTAGACTTTATAGTTAAGAATAACTTAGGAAATATCCTTGTAGTTCGTCCTAATACCATGCTAATGACTTGCTAGAATATCTGTTGAGGTGCTTATCATTATTATATGTGGCTAGCTGATCAGATTAATTATCTTTGTCACCATTCATACTTTATCTATATTTTATGTGACACTTACCCCTGTATGCAAGAGATAGATGAATGCTCTCACTTATACATGCAATGATTGATACTCATTCCTATATTCCATTCCATAATCAACATTGATGTTAGTAATCCCTTCCCAGTGGTAAAAATATAAATAACGATACCTGAAATACTTCCCGGTTAAAATGCTACATCGGTATTAATCTGTGCGCTTGCAGATCTTATTTATTATTTATTTAGAAGAGCAGTTGCATATTTCAATACCGCGTCTCTCATGTCATGCTGGGGATGACAACTTGGCTTAAGTGGCATGAGGGATAGGTTCGGCATTTTTGGCGCCGTTATCAGAATTAGAAAACTAAGTCTACTTTTGGTAATGACGTTAAGAATGCCCAACAAGCATTTTTGGCGCCGTTGCCGGGGAAGGTTGATTTACTAACAAGGAATGAATACGGAATTTGAGTCATCATTCGCATCATTAAGTGATTGAGATCATTAATTCTCCCATACAGATTTACCCCTGTATTTTTCCATTCTTATTGTTTTGCAGGGTGATGTATGAATAGAGGACATCTTCCAGAAAATTTTGTTGACAACCCCGAAGCATTAATCAGAGAGGCAAGAGCCAAGCTCAAGAAGTCAACACTTCGACGCAACACTTCATTCAATCCAGAAGACCACCGAAGTTTCATCCGGAATTTGTCAACAGAGTTCGCAGCCATGGCGAACAAGACGATCCGCGAGTTCTCAGCTCCCACTACGGACAACATCCGCACTGGACCTGCCACGGCCATCGACAAGAACTTTGAGCTCAAGCCAGGGCTCATCAACATGGTACAAGCCAACCAGTTTTGTGGGAAGCCGCACGAAGATGTAAGTGCTCATCTCCAACACTTCCTAGAGATTTGCAGCACATTCACTATATTAGATGTTCCCAGAGACGCCATACTACTTCGCCTTTTCCCATTCTCACTATTGGGGAGAGCGAAGCAGTGGTTCTACGCGACGAAGGATAAGAACACTACGTGGGCACTCTGCTCTATGAACTTTCTGGCTAAGTTCTTTCCCATGGGCAAGACCAATGCTCTCCGTGGGAAGATTACAAGTTTTCAGCAACAACATGATGAATCCGTTCCAGAAGCATGGGAGCTCTTTCAAGATTACATCCTAGAATGTCCCCATCATGGAATGGAAAGCTGGCTACTTATGCAGACTTTCTATCATGGGCTCATCACTAGTGCTCGTGAGACCATGGATGCTGCAGCCGGAGGCGCATTTCTATCACTCACCATACCACAAGCTACAGCCCTTGTGGAGAAGATGGCGTCCAACCAAGGTTGGAACGAAGAGAGGATCCAAACATGCAAGAAGGGTGGAGGTATGCACCAGCTCAAGGAGGTAGACATGCTGTCTGCAAAGTTAGACCTACTCATGAAAAAGCTCGATGACAAAGCTGGAGACAAAAGAGAAGTCATGAACGTCTACGACTCTCACATGACTTGTGAGGAATGTGGAGACACTGGACACTCAGGCAATCACTGCCCTGAGATGCTTGAAGATGCAAGGTACATCAACAACAACAACTACTACAACCGTCCTCAACAAAATCAAGGCTGGAATCAACAGAGGCCTAACTACTCAGGTAACTACTCAGGTAATTATCAAGGTAATAACTCTTACAACAACAATAATAATTTTCCACCCCTGAGAGAGTTAGTGTCTAATCAAGGAAAGCTAATGGATAACTTGTCTAAGAAATTGGCATCCAATGATAAAATACTAGAAAACATAAATAATAGAATGGATAATTTCTCTACTGCCATCAAAAACCAAATTAGCTTTAATAAAATGATTGAATCTCAGTTAAATCAAATAGCTGCTGCTGTTCCTGCTACTAACCCCGGTATACCATCACAACCGGAAGGATTAGAATCTGCAAATCTTGTAGACATGTTTGATGCAGGTAACTATTGGAGTAATCCCGCTATCGAAGTACATAATGACCTTCTGCCAGTCAAGAGAGGCGATCCAGGACGCCTCGTCATCCCGATCTCCATCGGCATGGTGGACTTCCCAGAAGCACTCTGCGACTTTGGCTCCAGCGTCAACATTATGCCCAGGGTACTCTATGAAAAATTCTTTACATATCCTTTATCAGAAACAACTATGTGTTTGCAGCTTGCAGATCGGACACTAAGCTTTCCTAAAGGAATATTAAAGAACATGTGTGTCCGAGTTGGTACCTCGTATGCTCCAGCTGATTTCGTGGTGATAGAGACCGGGTCCGATGAGAGGTCACCAGTTATTCTGGGAAGGCCATTCCTGAACACCTCGGGAGCTGTCATCTACGCCAGCGCTGCGAAGATCAACTTCAACATCAAGGGGAGGAAGGAGACGTTTTCTTTCAAGAACAAGATTACACAAATCCCAGAGCAACCCCAACATGAACCAAGGAAGAGGACCAACAGGAGGAACAAGCAGAACAAGAACAACCAAGGATGGACCGAATCAGCTAAGATGGTCACTGCAGTTCAAGGAGGTCAAGATGGTCGACTCAAGTCGCCCTTCCTGAACAAGAAGGACGACCCAGGTATGTCAGGCATTGAGTGCTCAATCAATGGATACTCCTTTCAGAAGGCGCTCTGCGACACTGGATCAGGCGTCAACATAATGGCCACAGTCACCTATCAGCTCTTGTACGGGACCATGCCCTTAAAACCAACATACACTCAGCTCCAGATGGCAAATCAGACATCCCGAAAGGTCGAAGGTATAGTAACCGATGTCCCTGTTAAAATTAACGATCATTTTCCATATAGACTTTCAGGTCATTGACATGGGAGACGACGAGTATGATCCACCCATCATCCTAGGAAGACCGTTCCTAGGCACCGTCAAAGCAATCATCTACATTGGAACCGGAGAAGTCCATATGCATTTCCCCTCTGAGAAGATACGCCACTACTTTAATGACCCTAACTATATAGTTGAAGATTCTAAGCAGGTCAGGACAAGAAGAAGGCGACGTAACCGTAACCAAAGGAGGCAAACCATCAAGGACGTATGGGCAGACTATGAAGGAGAGGTCATAAGGCCTGAGGATACACAACAGGAGACCGAAGCACCAAGTCGGGTATGGAAAGTGAAGACAGTTACACAAGAAGAGGAGACGCTGCCGGAACCACCGTCTACGCCACCCAAATCCCAGGACAACTAAGAAGAAAAGAAGTCCTGTTCGGAGGACTTAAAAACACCGAACGCCGTGCCAAGAGGTAAACTTGGTAGTTATCATTTTCCCTTTAATTATTGCTCAGTTAATCATGTTCATTCTGTCTTAAAAAAATGTTGAAAACAGTAAGCCCCATGTGAGTATGTGAGTGGCATAAAACCCATAAGTACATTCACTGTGGTGGCATAAAAAAATAATAATATATTTTTTATGTTCTATAAAAATGAAAATAAAAATAGAGAGTGACATTTATCAAGGAAGCTCAAACATGATAAAGGCTAGATATTTATGCTAACGCTTAATCAAGTTCCACGAAGCTTTGTTGTCTATTTGAGCTCCACAGAATTCAGGAAGACTAGCAGACGGAGGATATCCTAATCGTTGTCAGGGTGCTGCCGACATTCAAATACACCTCTGCACCTGCTAGCTACATCAGAAGAAATTACGTCAAGATCCAGCTTGGGGGAGAGCACCCCCATTTATCCCGATAAGTATTTTTATCTACATTTATACCTATGCTTTATTAAAATAAAAAGATGCATAATCATGAAAACCCAAATAAATATTTTGTGTTTATATATATTTGCTTAGTTTAATAAATAAATAAAGTAGCTATGCTAAACTGAATCTTGAAAATAAAACTCTAGCATGGATATGATGAATAGTTGCTCTGCCTAATTTTCAAATTTATTCTCTCTCTAGTTTAGTCATAACTGTTATAATTTAAAACTGGCTCTAAACATGAACTAGTGGGAAGAGAACTTGATCTGAAGTCTAAGTTGTTAGCGGATATGATATGGGAAGGTTGAGCTGTTGTTTATCTGTTCCTAGAGATGCTAGAATTCTAGAGAATTTTATCTTTGAAAATCTTTAAAATGTTGTATGATGAGTTCCTGTATGATGAGAGTTTAAATTCCTACCACAGCCATATATACATGCTTGTTAGATTAAGAGCCGCACTTTTACTACTTACTGCTTATGGGCATTGAGTGTGGTCAAGCTGTGTAGACCCTTAGGAACTTGTCATGTGGTTAAAATCAAGATTCACTTGCACGTTCACTCATACATGCTGCTTCTACTCCGGAAGTACGCTTTCACATATATCTACTCATTTCCATCTCCAGATTCACCCAAAATTATTCTACTCCTGACCCGAGAGAGAATAGCCAAAAACATTATCCCATTCCTGTTATTCCCTGTGAAGTTAATGCTCAAGTCATTTCTACTACCACTTGCTATATTTTCAAAAGAGGGAGATTGCTCTAAAAAAATATAAATACGAGGAAATAAAAAGGAGCAAGTGCTCGGAACCTCGAAGAAAGAAAAAGTGAGACGAGAGGTAAAAATGGACAAGTGTCCGATAGTAGAATTAGGGGTACAAGATACCCACCTGAGAGAAAAAAAAGAGAGAAAAAAAATAATAGAGCATCTTATTCCCCTCAAAAGTTTTAAAAAGCAAGAAAGGTATGTATTCCCTCAAAAAGAGCATTAGACTTTTGTTATCACCATACACCACTCATTCACCACACATGCACATCTTGATTTGACTTATTGACTTATTTCTCTGGATCCATGGTTTGACTATGCAATAAATGTTCTATGAGTATGTATACTGTATCTCCCACCTATGAGCTCCAGATATCAAAGCCTTATTAGAGTAGGGTGAGAGAGAAGGCAATGTCACTACGCCTTATACCATAAATACCACATACTTTGAGAGAGAAGGCATATACCATTACTGCCTTGGTAAGGATCCAGAAATACCACAAAAGAGAGACCCGAGAAAGTCATACAAGGAATCTCTGAGCTTTATTTGAAAAATTTGCAAAAACTCCAGAGCTATAGCTGATCAAGAATAAGAGACATGGCGTTTGACTAGACCGTTCTATCTTTTAACCACTCAAGATGCAGGTGACGGTTGCAAGCCCCATGGTGAAAGGTAAAATGAGTAAGTTTTAAGTATTGACAGTTTACTCTAACTCAGGGATGAGACCTTATTTGAAAGCATATGTACCGTCAACGTTCAAAGGCGTTGCAGCAACTTCTGCTCCATAATGAGTCTATCCTTGCTCAGGGACGAGCAAGAGGTAAGCTTGGGGGAGTTTGTTGACGGTCCTTACGTACCAAATATAGTTATCAAATAAATAAAGAAAAGGATCCAAATGCAACCAACACCTAGACTTAGGGTTTTATCTGACAGAATTCCACGAGTTTTGGTGTTTGTCTATTTCTGCAGGGGGTTATCAGAAAATACGGAGAAAAGGCCCACACGTCGGGTTTACATAGAGATAATAACGTGTTCACCGATTTTCTATCATCTAGAAGACTCCAGAAGCCACGAGATCGAACGGGAGGCCGAACGGGCCCGGAGGCAGGGCGCCCGCCCTGGCCTGAGAGCCAATCAAGCTCTGTCTCGCGGATTATGCTCCACCGACCTAAGGGATCAAGGAAAACCGTGCGATTAATGTCGGTTTGATCCGACGGCCTACGTTCACTTGAGGGGGCTATATAAGCAGGACCCCTGGCCCCTGGAGGAGGCACTCCCTCATTCTCATTCTTCAAACCCTAATCTCAGGAGGAGAGTCTCTGATCAAGCCCTAGAGCCACCACATCAACTAGATCTCTAGTATAGCATAGCTACATAGGATTAGAACTAGAAGGAGTCAATCTTCGATTGGTTTCCGGATCTGTCAAGAGGATTCTTGGTAATTCCTTTACTGTTCTTCATTGTTCATCTTTGTTCTTCAATATTATGAATACAACTTTGTTCTATTTCAATATATTGATTATGACTATGCTCTACTTGTTTATGTTTACGATTATATTGTTCTTAGTTTATCGTAGTTATACGCTTGGCTTAGTTAGATTGGAATTATATACATGTTTAGGATCGTATAGCGTTTATCCATCGGATCCATGGGTAAATGATAAATATTGTGTAGGCGTGGTGCTTAGACCATATTTATCTGCGATTGCACCTTATATGCCGGATCGTGGGGTGGTCCGCGATGGTGACAGCTTCGTTGGTTCTTATATAGTCCCCTCCCGTGTGTAAGGCAGGCAGAGCAACATTATTACGGGGGAGTGATTGCTATGTTTCTCATCTTCCTTGATAATATCACTATGCATGGGCGTAGTCCTTTTTCGCAATGATTGCCAAGTGTACTTGCACTAACTATGATATGCTAGACTTTATAGTTAAGAATAACTTAGGAAATATCCTTGTAGTTCGTCCTAATACCATGCTAATGACTTGCTAGAATATCTGTTGAGGTGCTTATCATTATTATATGTGGCTAGCTGATCAGATTAATTATCTTTGTCACCATTCATACTTTATCTATATTTTATGTGACACTTACCCCTGTATGCAAGAGATAGATGAATGCTCTCACTTATACATGCAATGATTGATACTCATTCCTATATTCCATTCCATAATCAACATTGATGTTAGTAATCCCTTCCCGGTGGTAAAAATATAAATAACGATACCTGGAATACTTCCCGGTTAAAATGCTACATCGGTATTAATCTGTGCGCTTGCAGATCTTATTTATTATTTATTTAGAAGAGCAGTTGCATATTTCAATACCGCGTCTCTCATGTCATGCTGGGGATGACAACTTGGCTTAAGTGGCATGAGGGATAGGTTCGGCATTTTTGGCGCCGTTATCAGAATTAGAAAACTAAGTCTACTTTTGGTAATGACGTTAAGAATGCCCAACAATGGTAGGGAATAATGATGGTGATTTTGTGTACTGTAGGTCTTGATGGTACTCACGCTACAGTAGAAATTCATCATGGTTTGCTTTTGTAGCATTGCAGTGAACCATAGCTATGTGGATGGGAAAGTAGACTTTCATTTCATGGATATGGATTTATGGAGTTGTTTCTGGATTGAGGAATTTACTATCAAACTTGGCTATGGGGTGTGTCCTTCCCATAGCCACTCTTCGACATTACCATGACCAACGACGCAACTGCACGACCAGGTTCTAGGTGAATTAACTCCCTCAAAACACAAATCACATGCTACCTGTGTCATTTGGTTTACCCAATAATTTGTCCTGAAATTCCTATGACACCTCATATTTCAAGATGGAGGGAGTAGAATATTAAGGACAGTCTCAATGCTCCTAGTATGCTAGTTTTGGTAGTATTAAACACGCAACCACGTAGACAATTTGATGATATGGTAGGAGATTTTTTTTCAAACCAATATGGTAGGAGAGTTAAGCCAGGAGGAATATCACACCCTAAAATTTTTGAATTTGAGGATGTGATTGAGAAACACAAATAAAGCCATTACCGAATTTTAAAATTTTGCCAACCATTGGTAAATGGCTTGAATTTTTTGTTAATGGAAAATGTTATATCTAATCAAATTATGTAATCATAAGCTATATAACTTGTTGATGCATTCGTCACACTACACTGTTATTTTTTTTCTTAGATAAATTTGCTTGTTTTATTTTGTTCTCTAATTCTATCCTGTTTGAATCCTTATAATTGAATTCATTCTAATAATTATAATTTATGCACATACTAATTAAGCTAATACGGTTCTATATGGAATATATTTGTATGTTATTGTTAGCCATACAAGGGAGATACTTATATGTTATATTTCTACTATAGGAAAGTGAGTTGAACGTGTTATAAGTTGGAGAGCAGAAACATAGCATAGTGATTTATAGAATTAATTTTCATCTTCCACATAAATTTGAGATAGGCTTATACGTGAACTTAGAAAAGTTGTGGATGTTAAATTTCAAGCAATAGTCTAATTCATTAAGTAGATTCCAATTTTGTATAACTACTAGCAATTATGCTCGTGCGTTGCAACGGGACGTATATCTTGTGTGGTCAAATTAAAAGCGATTTATAGTTTAGAGATTTAACGACAACATCATACATTTCAGTAAGTTGTGTAGTTTTGTTCCATATCGTAGTCGAACATGTGCTAATCATATGTTTAATTTTACACCTTTCCTATGTGTATCAGTCATCTGAAATTCTTATTTTGGGCAGGCGACATGTTGTAGCACCTGGTTTTAAGGATAAAACCAAAAACACATCATATATGAGCCCAGAAAGTCAAATCTCACATATAGCTAAAAATAAGGGTAATATCAAAAGACAATACTTAATATATAACGCACTTACTACAAGAGATTATAACCTTAGACAGCAAACAGCGGCAAGACAACTCCGTTCTTCAGGTGAAGACTCCAACTCCACAGAGACAACTGACTGGTTGACCACAAGCCTAACTTCTTCAAACTCTAGCAATCTGGTACCCATCTAGGATTTTTCCAAAGAATTAAAAGTAAAGCAAGTGTAAGTACATGTCATACTCAGCAATATAACATAGGGTTCATGAGGTTCAAAAGGTTGACACTGGTTACTGCGATTATCTTTTAGTGAGTCATGATTTTAGCAATTGAGTAGCAACAAGTTTAGCATCGGCTCCAAATAACCACATGATCATGTAAACAAGAATAACGTATATCAAGAAACAATAATCATTAGTGTCATCAGTGTTCATCATTTATTCTATAAGGGGTCCAGGCCGCTCGTGACCGTGAGCATGGTTGATATACCAGTTTTAAGACACTCTACAGAGGTTGTACATCTTTACCCATGAGTCATGATTTGCCCTTCCGCCCGAGGTCGCGAGCTTCTTAACCCACTACCAAGGAAGGTTAGCAAGGTTCACCATGAAGCCTTTCGAAAGTCCCTCTAACAAGTTAATAGCCGCTAGGTTTCAATAGCTAGATAAATGGAGCCCCTCTAACAAAGTGGCACATTCCACGCAGGCTATACACACTCTAAGAGACAAGAAGTCATTCTGCAACCTAGGCCTCTCCTGCGTCTTTCGGTAACCGCTAACGAGCTAGAAAAGTTCAGTTTACTTAGCTAAAGCCAAAGCTGAAACCATAGTCTCATGATTGTACTGTAAATCCCGGGTGATCACTGACAGATAAGTTCTTAGGGAGAGGAACTAGAACACCATTAAAACCCAATGCCCCAGCCCTCTTAAGCCAAGTTGCTAAAAAGCATATTTTAATGTTTATTGCATATACCATTAGTCAAGTTACAGATCTTGGTTATTTAATTCGAGCACTAGCATAATACTTCCCAATGCAATAACCCATTGTGTCAAGGTACAAGGTACAAAAGTTAGGGTATCCTTGGGGGTAACAAGGTAGACACATGCACATGAAATAGGTGTATTAAAGGTAAATAGGAAACAAGGATGATACCATGATATCCGATCTTCTTCTAGTCCAAACCTTCCAAGAACTGCTTCTTGATCACCAACACAAAGCTCACTGACTGGACATGATCATAAAGCACCACATAAGCATCTGAACAAACATGCATAACATACAAATATAACTAAATTAGAACAATACACCAATCAAACAAAAAGGTTTGAAAACTAATCTACACATTGCTATGAGCACACAAACACGAAAAACACGCTAATCGGAGCTACGGTGAAAGAGAAACAAATTCCGAAAGATTTACTTCTTAAGAGAAAGAGAAAGTTTTGAGCTTCTTTTATTTTAACTATATAGAAGCATGTATAAGATATTTCAGAGAAATATCTAAATTGAATTAAGCCAAATTATATTTGACTTGGAAAACCAAGATAGATCTAATCTTATTTTACTTAGAAAAGATCGAGGTGGAAAAGTCTAAGTTGTTTTTAATTGGAAAACTAAGTTAATATAGATTAATCAATTTATCATTTTGTTTGAAAGTACAAAACAGTCCAAATAATGTTACTAACACGTAGATTGCATCGTTATGAATCTAACGCAACTTGAATCGGTCAAAATAGAGTTAGAACGGAGATTTTATGCTTAAAACAAAATTAGTGGCAGATTTGTAAATAAACCGAACTGTGTTTTCAAATTAAAATAAATAAATTCGGAATTAAATCAAAACCGAGGACGGCGGGCAAAATTACTGGAAAGTGGAGGGACTCTTTAGCACAAGTGCCTGACGAAGGGGTATGGGTGATTCTGGGCCATTGGATCTAGTATGAATGGCTCCGACTAGAAGAGAGAGAGGGGGGGAACTAGCCGGTCAGGACAGGATCATGCACGGCGGTCGGGCATGGCTAGTGGCGAGCTTCTCACTGGCGTAATCAATTTAGGGCCTACAAGCCACCGCTTGGCGAACCAAGAGCACGGGGAGGTAGCCCAGGTGACGGTGAGCTCAGCTAGGAGGTCGGGGACAACCGCGATGGCACAAAAACGGTGCAGCGCTGCCCTAAGCGGCTTGAGTACGATGGCGAAGCTTCGGCGAGCATACACACACAACAGGGAGCAAGAGAGAGGGCATACGCGGCACCTGCGGCTTTCTTACCTTGACGCGAGGCTCGGCAAATAGCTCAGAGTGGCGGTGAGGCCGCGGGGCAGCAGATCGAGCGGCGGCGGCGACTTAGAGTTTGAGGCCGTGCTGCGAGCTCGGGTGGAGGCGGTGGCTTGCACTAGGGCTAGGGTACGGCGGTGCGGACGCGGGGGCTCGCTATTTAAGGGGCGAGTGGCGTGGCGCGCACGCCTAGGATCCGTGGAAGATACGGCGACGGTGGATTTCCATCACGGGAGGAGTCCGGCTCGGGGACGACTAGAGGTAGGGGATGCCACTGACATGTGGGCCCAGAGTGGCAGTGGCACGGGGCGCGGGGCCTGCTCGTCAGTGAATAGAGAGGGAGAGGAAGGATTTGCCCATGTGGGCTTATGCCAGCTGGGCCGGCCTGCTGCAGTGGGCCACAGAGAGGGGTGCGCTGGGCCGACGGGTTTGGAGGGAGGAGGGCGCGCGGTGGCTGGGCTTCGGCCTCAGCTAGGCCGCTGGCTGGGAAGGCAGGCCAGCAGGCCAAAAAGAGAGGGAGATGGATTTTCCAAATCTTCTCCTTTTTCTTTTATTTAAAATCCTTTTTAAAAGCATTTTGAATCCTTTTGAGTTTTGATTGAAACACCCAGTACAATGAATAATATGCACCAACATACAAAAATGTTGCTAAGCCTTATGATCAATTTTAATTTAACAAAAAAATATTGTTTTCTTATATTTTCATGAGCACAAAAATTCAAAATTAAATCATTTTAGCTCTATTTCCAAAGAAGCAAAATTTAGGGTGTTACACAAGTGGTTCCATGATTCTTCTCCAAGATTTGTGCGCCATGAGAGATGTTTATCAAATCTGACGGTGGAATCATCAACTGAACAAAGATCCCTTGATTATATATTAGCGATGAAGTGAACTAGGGTTCCCGATCTTCCGAAAGGTTCTGATAACTCTCGATTTGGTGGAGTCACGACACAATTCGATCCGGCTTCCGAACAACTCGGCTCTGAACCCCGCAATCGCAGTACCACGACCCCTCTGGTTATCGACCGGCGTTGCACGGTCGACCTCGCCAAGAAGGCTAAGTCCTTACCTGCGAATCGAGAACACACACAAGAACACAAAGGAATGCAACCAAATTGCAGATGAATGATTAATCTCACAAAGTTGGGGTCTCATAAACCGACGGCGGCAGCGAAACTGTTGTCAACAGAATAATCTAAGCAAAACCCAACCCTAATGTAGGCGGCGACTACTTATTATATAGCCTAAGGGACGTCCAAGGACCCCTATTCGCGTCCCCGGGGAGCGCCAACACGTTACAAGGCCCAAATAGCCCAAAAGATGGCGACACAGCGCCCTAACAGATTCTGGACGATGACTTGTTTCGACGATTCCCGTTGATTCCGAACAGCTTTTGATGTGGGACCACTTGGGTTGGCTTCCTTATCAAATAAACTTTCCATCCATATATGGATCATCGAAAACGGAGTCCCGACGCGTCCCGGTTGACCAGTTCAAGGCAGACTGGTCCTGAACTGCGAGGCAGACTCGAACTCAACTTGGTTTGGTCTTCCATCTTTATCTGGGCGCCCTCGCTGGTCCTCCACGCCTCTAAGCCCTCCTCCACGTGTCTCCTGGACCTCTCCTTCATTCTTAAGCACAATATAATCATTAGATAGCAATCTATTCTCAAAATCATATAAAGAGTTACTTAGGAACGAGCTCACCTCTAAATTTAATTGACGCGCGCGAGCTCTAGTGATTGGACCTTAAATGTCCAGCAGTGAATCATTGTGTATATGTGAGGGAGTGATATCCTCATCAAGCGACCTCGTGGCCATGACCTGTCTATGGCTACATGCTAGTGATATTGGTTTGAAGCAAATAAACAGACACCTGAAATATAGTAGATCCCTTAATTCTATATTAGCGACCTCGTGGCCATGATCTGTCTCTAGCTACATGCTGGTGATATTGGCTTGAAGCGAATAAACAAATTATTGTAGACGTCTTTGAAATTAATGGCTATATCTTATAATTAAATAAATTGCCAAATTTAATTGAAATAAATAGTTGCCGGTTTATAGAAGTAGAGAGAAGCTCAAGAAGCCTTGCGATTTAGTTGTAAAAAAATCTTAGTACGATCTTAATATGCTATCATTTATTTGTTTCTTTTCCTTATTTATTTATTTATTTTTATTTATATAAAGTTTCCGTGCCTTGAAAGTTCGAACGTTGTTGCCGAGCTGGTTGGACTGACCGAGCAGCTGCTGTCCCACGCGTCGTCGTCTGCCCTGCTGCTGCTCTACGCGTCAGGGAAAGCTTACCAACTTTTTTATAAGAAATTATCAATTTTTATAACCACGATATCTATATAATATAAGTTATCAAAAGCTAACCATAATTGCTTGTGGACGAACGTCATATTGGGTGAAAAAAATATCGGACTGTGCATCTTTGCTAGCGGTAGAAACTGAAAAATGTCGACAATTACAATACTCTTTCTTTTTTCTTTTGTATTTTTTTTACTTTAGCCCCGTTCGGCTGTGCTGATAAGCGAAAAACACTGTTGGCTGATTTGCTGTGAGAGAAAAATACTATTCCGACTGAAAAACAAGTTAAAAAAGACGGATTATAAACCGGATGAACAAGCCTTTCTTCCATCCTTTTCCTCTCAGATTTTTCTTTCCTACAGTATATCCAAACCGCACTCGCCTTATCCTTATCCGAAGTTACGAACCGCAGGCGCATCGCTCCTCTCTTCTTTCTCGATCTCCGTCGCCGCAGCCAGGAAGTCCGACGCTGCTCCCCTCGGCTGATCTCTGCTGGCGCCCCTTTCTGCTCCTGCTCCTCCTCCTTCACTGCCACGCCGAGACCGCATATCTTCCGGCTATCCGCATCTCTCTTCAAACTCCTGCCACCGCGCATGCTGCTCCCGCTCCCGCCCGCGCGCCGCAGCTTGGTTGCCCCTGCGCCCCACCACCCGCACGCCGGCGCAGCCTGGCTCCCCGGCACCACGATGCCTATGCGCCCGCGTGGCACTTGGACAGCCGCGCCCGCACGCCCCGGCCCGGTGGTTCCTTCTCCATGCCCAGGGGCTGCACACGCGCTTGCCTTGGCGGCGTCGCCCGACGTCTCCTCCTCCGTGCCGGCGACAACGCCCGTCTTCCCGCGCGCACCCGTGATCCGCTGAGGGGCAAACTCGCCCAGGGTGCGCACATCTAAACAGGAGCGGAGGCTGCAATATATATCCTCTCTATTGTTCTCTGATTTTGATTTCTATGAATTAATTGGGTTGTAATTAGAGGTGATTTCTAGTTGGAAGAAAGAGCGAATCCCTTTTAATCATAGAGGTGATCCAAGCACGGCACATCTGGAACATTTTCCATGCACCTAAGGAACCCACGAATAATTCTAGCAAGAAGAGAACATTAGGGCTTTGCTCTGAACTCTGATGTCCGCTCCACAGTAAGTGCAGCCAATTAACCACACATTTTAAAAACAGAATACATCATAAATCCATAATTCTCTATGATTATATTTCATGATGAATAAATTTAAGAGCCAAACTGAACTGCTAGTTAGAAAACACATTATCAAAAAGTTTAGTTCAGCCTCTCATGCACCCATCAGGTTCGGCTCCACCAACTCATGTCCATCTGGAAATTTTTCTTTTAAAATTTCCCAGTACTATCCCATATGCACTAAAAAACAGCAACTCAACAGTCAGCACCGGCAGCGCGCTCCCCAGTGCCCATGCACCCTCTCTCTCCCATAATTCCATAACTATTCATCCCTTTCCCCAAATCTGAAAAGAGTCTCAGTCGAGTAAAGGAAAGCAAATACTGCACCACCACAACATCCAAGCCGGCCGCATGCATCTTCGCACATGTGGCGGCAACCTCCTCCTCACGAATGTTGCAGATATGGAGCTAGTAGGATGAGGATGAACGGCAGAAATCAGAAGGAGAAGAAGCGTGGTGCAATGCTTCTACAACACAGGCGAGGCAGATGCACATCCAGCTATGAGCAGGGCAGCTGAATGATCTCACCTTGCCACCACCGGGATCCGACTCACCTGGGTAGTGCCGGTAGTCAAGAACCGCTCGCCAGCTACGGTACCGCCTCCGCACCATTGGCACCTCGGCGGATCTAGCGGACTGCAGATTGAAGCGAGCCTGAGGCCCTCAGGTACTATAAGATAGAGAAAAGGGAAGGAATCCATAACGGATACACCAGGAACTTTGTTTTAGATTCAATTCCGATTTATACCATGCCAATGACACATGGCGGTGAGAAGACGAACTCCAAATGTAGCGGTGTGGCACCAGACCGAAGGTGCGAAGCCAACAGAAGCGGTCAGCGGAGCAGACCTCTGCGTCAGCTGGCCTAGGCGGGATGGATGCGTGTCACCGCTGGTTTGGTCGGCAGGAGCGTACTTCCACCAATCCACAATGGTGTGCTGCCGCGTTGAGGCCAACATGGTAGCGAGGCTATTGACTTGGGAAGAGAGGCAGACACAGGTCGAGCGGGTGCCTCCGTGGCCACCTCCAGTACGACGCTGCCCCACGCCGAGATCCTATGCTGCTAGAGCAGGGAATCGGAGCGGCCGAGCTAGGGCGGACGGGAGCAGGCGAGAGGGGTGCGAGCATATATATATGCCTTGTGGGGAGAAGGCGAGCCGCGTCGTGCTTGTCGGCTGTCCCTGGCCGCTTCCTGTCGGTCTGCTGCTGGACCGCCTCTGTGTGCGTGTGGCTCCGCCTATTGCTGGCGCAGGTTCGGTGGGCGGCCGTCCGCCACCGCCAAGGCTTTGCGGCGATCCAATCTCCGGAAGAGTTACGGGCATGATTTCAGGAAAGCTGAGCGGCAAGCGCTTATCCAATCCTAACCTCGGCTTCGTGACTCGTGATGCGAGGAAGAGGAAGGCCATAAGGGGCGGCCGTACTGGGCAGAGGAGCAGGCGAGTGGGCCGCATTGGTGAGCAGGGCGTGCAGGTAGAAGGCTAGTAGGGTGGCCGAGTGGGTTGTGTGGTTAGGCTAAATAAAGAATGGGCCGGATGAAAAACGGCCCAGACAAAAAAAATGCTAAAATTTTGCCTTTTTATTATTAGGGATAAAGGATAAATATATTTTTCTGTTATAAAAAACAGGAGAGAAAAAAGAGAAAAAAGAAAAAAGAAAAGTCACGTATTGAAGATTCATCTCACGTACGGAGTATTGTTTTTTCTCCTTACTATTTCTGGGAGATAAAAAGGAGAAAAAATCACGTACTTCTATTTGAGAAAACCGGAAAGAGTAAAAAGGAAACGGACAAGGGCAAGAACACGCAAACAAAAACGTTTTCTACCGGGAGAACACACGTTTCGTCCGGAGAAAAGCTAGAACTTCAGCGGAGTTGATGGCCGGACCCAGTTACTTTAGGAATTATTAGGTTGGACAAAAATCTAAAGTGGCCAAAAATTTTGCCTTTATAGAGAAGACTAAATAAAGAAAACGGAGCAAAATAAACAACATAACTCTTATCATTTTCTATTTGATTATTAAGAATTCTATTTAGAGTATTAAAATCTGAGGAATTTATTTAGATTAGGATTCATACTCTATATTCGTCTAGACGCGAGTTATTCTAACTCGTATGCAAATAAAGAAAGCGGTGCAAAATAAAGGACGTGACTCTTATTCTTTTTCTATTTATTATTAAGAGTTCTATTTAGAATACTTAGGATTTAAGGAATCTATTTAGATTAGGATCTCTGCTCCATATTGATTTAGAAGTGAGCTATTCTAACTCGTATGAGCACGTGTTATATATATAAGTTCGGACAAAAAAAACTCTCCATTGTTCATTAGTTAAGAGGAAGACAGACAAAAAAAAATAGATGGCCGAAAAAAAGAGCCTGAAATTTTATCTCTTTATTATTATTAGATTAGATTAGATTAGATTAGATATAGATTAGGTAGAGAATTCCTTCCTGCGCCACCAACGATTCTTCTACTGCATGTAAAAAAAAGGGCCTAATTAGTTAGCTACTGATTCTTGCCCAACCAAAACTATGGCATGCCAAAATTTTTACTCATCAATTGGTTCATTGCCAAAGAATTGACACACCAATGTTCGTGGTTAAAGTTTTGGCAAGTCTCTAAAAAAAATTCTTAAGCTGCGTACAAGAGAAAAGGTACTTTCTATTTTGGCATCACCAATCAAGGTCTAAAATTTTGGATGTCCCAATTTGGCACCCAAAGTGCTATACCAAAATTCTTGCTAAGGTTTTGGCAACCAAAATTTAGACACGTCCTAGTATTGGCTTATCTTAGTTTTGGCTGAGCACATTTTAGATCTAAACCAATCAGGCTCAACGATTCTTCTACCGCAACAGATTCACCTCAAAGAAACAGATTCACTTCAAAGAAACTTTTGTCCCTGTGTAGCACGGCATATCGGCCCCAGAATCTTTGATAACCTGGGTTCGGCCATCTCTTAACCTCCTTTCACGGCCGAGCCTGCGCTTATCTTCGTTTTGGGCCGGCCAGCTAACCGCCGCAGCAGCCAGCCCGTTATGCTCTCACATTAGGCCTGCGGGTGATCCTCGAAAAAGATATAGCCTCCGAGCCTAAAGTGCTCTCTTGTCCGTTTGGGCATAACAAAAGAGCTAGCTCACACACTTTTTCTATTATTATTCATATATGTCTATTTACGTATTTTTCTATATTAGTATTGTTAGATTACTCTGCAGTTTTTATCACTTTTTAGTTCATATGAACTAGCAAGTTGACTCTATCGTTGACACAGCACCCTTAGGCCATCTCTACTGGCCTTTCCAAAGAGGTGCAGTCCGTCGTGGCATTGCCATGAGCTGATTCAACCCGTGGAGGATGCCGCACCTTCGAGGAGAGAAGAATCGATGCAAAGATCGCAAATAAAAGATGAATCATGCGGTTCTGCACCTAGGAGAGGGGTCAGGAACATTAAGGTCTAGCCCCTGCGTGGCGGTGGCTCGAATCTCCTTGAGTAGCAGTGAGGATGTGGCATCGTTCGAGAGTATTTTGACTAAGTTTCACCAAGGACATAAAGAAGCCCTTGTGACGGCATCAAAATGAGGTCGGATTGTATATTGGACTTCACCATGATGTAGCTTTGTCAAGATGATCGAAACACATATGGATCTCCTAGTTCAGAGTCCAGGTGAAGTATTTATGATGCTTGGAAAATCACACAAGCTCATACCAGACCATCTAGTTTCCAACAGAATAGGTCACTTCACTTATATGCATACCGGACCATCCGGTTTACTATACAAGACCATGCGGTTTTGGTAGTCCAAAAGCAGAGCAGTAGATCTATTCTGAGTCGGTTTTTAACACGTTTAGGATATGGTTTTAGATCTCTCAACCCTATGAATACAAAGGTTAACCCTATCTATATCTATACCTATTAATAAAGAGGCAAAATTTCAGACTCTTTTTTCGTCCATCCATTTTTTTTGTCCTTCTCCCTTTAACTACCGGACAATGAAAAGTTTCTACCATCAGGATGTTTATATATAACTCGTGCTCATACGACTTAGAATAGGTTTTGTCAAGCGTGATTCGAAGTCCGATTGCAACTCTCTTATTTTTAATAGCACGAATAGGAATCCAAATCTAAATCCAAATAAAAAAAGCATTAAGAGAAATCATTATTATTAATACTCTAATATTAAAGTACAGAAATTTATTCCTAATATTAAACCACGGTAAACTTTATCTCTTTTTGGCACTTTATCCTGTGGTCGTTTTTTATTGGGACACACGACTCCAAGTCTGTTTTCCTCTTATGCATTTTCTATTTGCTCTGTTTCCTATTTTTCGTGTCCACTTTCAGTTTTTTCTTTTTTTTTTGTGTGCCCACTTTTTTCGGTGTCCGATAAAGTTTCTGGTTGCTCCATTTCTGTTTTGCATGCGACCATGTGCTTCCGATTTTCTTTTCCTCTTTCTGTGTCCGATACGGTTTCCGATTTGTTGGTTATTGTCTTTGCCTCTTTGGTTACGCACGTCCACTCTCTTCTGGTTTTTTGGTTTTTTTCTAAATAACAAATAAATAAAAAACTATTATTATGAGCCATTTGAGCTATTGATTCTTTTGTAAAAAACAAAGATTTCTACAACTAAATTATCAATGTAGTTTTGATTACAAACACGATTTATTTTTATTAAATTTGGATCGGCTGATAGTCTAATTAATTAAATCATAAAGCGAAATCTTGAATCCATTTGTCTGCAGTGCTATTTTAGTTCAAATATGTCCGCTGCTTTCCTTTTTTACTATGTGAGTCCATGTAGGAGTTTGTTGCAATTTTCTTTTCATATTTTATTTTCCCTGCAAGTCAAATCTAACTCTTAGCTAGACTTCTTATTATTAAGTCGGCTGCTTCCGTAACTCTTCACTCTCATCGTTGGTTCCTTAGGAAAATATAACGCAGACAAAAAAAGGACGCAAATAAAAGGAAAACTGATCGGGAAACATACATGCGAAAAAACATAGGAATGAAAAAAAAACCAGGATGGACACGGTACCATGACTCCATGGACGGAAAACCAACCTGTTTACTATGTATTTAGACATAATCTATATATATACAAGCATGTAGTAAAAGCTATGTATCTAAAAAAAGTCCAAACAACTTAAGATTTCGAACAATGGGAGAATTTTAATTCGTTGGACTTAATAGGACATTGTCATATTTAACAATATTAACTTTATTACGGATGTCATGATCATAACAAAATAAATTATAGCCATTAAAATTTTTGAAAAGATAATATTTTTGTCCTTGTGTTCTATTAACTCCTGATAGTTTTTTCTTCTCCCGTTGCAATGCACGGGTATATTTACTAGTGAATATAAAGGGCCAAGACCAATTGAGACACCTAATCGAGTCAATCTACTGTGCATTTACCTTTTTACTCCTAAATCTAAACTCTCTTTCAACTAGATGATACTCTGCGCGTTACTGTGGAAATTTATAGTGACAGGGAGAGGGAGATTTATGCATGGATAATTGATATTTACCATTTATAATGATAACTTAGCAAGTTGTAGAGAAATTAAGATACAAATTTCAGATAAATAATAGATATCAATGTGAAATAAAAATGATAGTTACTGGTTCACCTTATTAAACAATCCCTGTACAAACTTCATCCCAATTTAATTACAAAACTATAGCAACTGGTTTGGACAGAAATAGCACAGCTAATAATTAAAAAATATGTATATACACCATGCCGCATGTCAGCAGACTGCAGGATCAGATAGAACGTCGAACTCGATGAAAGGACCTCAATTTTTGAAACTTTAAATGCACTTGGACTTGGTACTCCACTTCGTCAGGCAGGAAGCAGGAACAGAATCAAGTGACGGAAAGTAAGTATGAGTCAGAGAGTCGGTTGCCCGTTGCTCATAGCATGTATTAGAAATTTTTTTTTCTTTTTTTTCTTTTTTTTTTCGAAAGCGTGCTTTAGCACGTGCTTCATTAAGTGGAAGGGGAAGTTTTACACGTTCCATCAGCAAGCACGGCGAGAGACCGTCTGCCAACTGGAAAGACACACAACATAAATCACCAACTTAGTGGTGGAGACAAAGGTCGTAGCTACGGCAGTAAGGGTTGTGCGACGGTGCTGTAGAGCGAGCTTGCCGGTCAAGCGACTAGGGTGGTGAGCAGCGCTAGGCAACTGTATCCGGCGTCAATCCATTCATCGCCTTCCTCCCGAATGCGGTGCAGCAGCTGCGTAGGAGTTAGAGCCTTGCTATCGAAGACACGTCGGTTTCGCTCTTTCCAAATGTTCCAGACGACCAGGAGGACCAGCGAGTCAAAACTTTTGCTGAGTCCCTGTGGCAAGGCCTCGCGCCCCGCTAACCACCAGCCGCAGAGTGTGGAGTCATGCTGCGGCGGATCGGTCGGTGACCCCATGGAGAACAGCAGGCGTGACCATACCTCGCGAGTGTACACGCAAGCACAGAGCAGGTGGTCGACGGTTTCCGTAAGCTGGTCGCAAAGCGAGCATGCCACGTCTGCTTGGAGGCCGTGGCGCATCCTGCGTTCATTGGTCCAGAGACGTTCGTGCAGCGCGAGCCAAAAGAAGAACTTCACCTTCGGCGGCGTCCGCACGCGCCACAGCTCGGTTGCGCCTGCCATGGTGGTCCAACCCGTGAAGAAGGCTCGGTATGCTGTTTTGACCGAATATCGGCCATCTGGCGACCAACGCCATACGAAGCGGTCAGGCTCGGACTCGCGAAGCTGAACGTTCATGAGGAGCTCCCAGAGGTGTAGGTAGTCGTTGATGACTGCGGCTGTGCGAGCTCCGGTGATGTCTCGTACCCAGCGCCTGTTGCAAAGCGCATCCTTAACGGTGCGGCGCCTGCTACGCTTGCCAACCGCCGCGTACAAGTTTGGGGCGAAGGAGCGGATGGCGCCGTCGGGCAGCCACGCGTCCGTCCAGAACCGCGCGGTGGCACCATCGCCCACCTCGACGGTAACTGAGGCGCTGAACATGGCCACCACGTTCCGCTCGGCATTGGAGGGGAGGAGCGCCCATGCGGAGGCTGGCTCCGTTCTGCGCAACCATTCCCAACGTAGACGTAGCGCGTAGCCGAGGATGCGGAGGTCAGGCAGTCCGAGACCGCCCAAGTCCTTGGGTGCGCAAGCGATGGGCCAAGCCAGCTTGCAACGCCCGCCGGAGACGGAGTCCTTACCCGCCCACAAGAAGGCGCGGCGTCTCCGGTCAATTTGCTTGATGGCCCAAGGCGAGAGACAGCAGCAGATGGCGATATGGATAGGTATCGCGGAGAGCGTGGTCTGCGTCAAGGTGGTCCTACCGGCGTCGGTGAGGAGGCCCGCTTTCCATGTTGGTATGCGGGCAGCCACAGCGTCGACAAGGCGCTGCTCATCGGCGCGGCTGATCCTGGATAGTGCCAAAGGTGCTCCAAGGTACTTCGTGGGAAAGTCCTGTACGTTGCAGGGGAAGACTTGACGTATTTGTTCCACCTCTTCGCTAGAGCAGCAAATAGGTGTGAGCACACACTTGTCGAAGTTCGTGGCGAGGCCGGAGGCCCCTGCGAAGAGGTCCAGGATGTGGCGCATGGTGCTGAAGTCCCGCGCACACGATGACAGGAAGATGACAAGGTCGTCCGCATAAATCGAAGCACGGTGTAGGATCCTGGACGGTAGCGGAACAAAGACCCCTCGACTGTCTGCCTCAGCGATGATTGCGTTCAGTACCTCCATCACGAGAACGAACAGGAGGGGCGATAGAGAGTCGCCTTGTCTCAGACCGCGGGCATGCCTGATGCGGTTGCCCGACCTCCCATTGAGAAGGACTTTGGTGCTGGCTGTGCCCAACAGCGCCGATATCCAGTCCCTCCATCGCAAAGGGATGCCAGCATGCTCCATGACCTCCAGTAAGAACGGCCATGCCACGGTATCAAATGCCTTGGCCAGATCAATTTTGAGTAGCACGGTGGGTCGGCGCTGAGCATGGAACCACCTGCAAGCCAACTGCACAGTTTTGAAATTTTCGTGTATTCTGCGCCTCTGGATGAAGGCAGGCTGGTTGTGCTTGACGAGGTCGTGCATGCGGGGAGCGAGGCGCATGGACAGCAGGTTAGAAATAAGATCGCGTACAACTAAACTCATTCAAATCCATCGAAGCAGGTTAGGACTGCTTACCAGCAAAGCAGAGGAACTTAAACATCGAGATCAAGATGGATCTCGACTCCATCCATATGTAAACCTACCACCAGCAACCCTGCCTGGGCTGGGCTGGCTCGCCTGCTTCGGGCGGAGCAGGGACGGAGCTCAATCTCGCGAGAAGGCAAGACGAATGCCTCTGATTTGGTCCCGAGTCAGATGAGCTCCTTGGCCGTGCGCCCTCAGATCAGATCGACCCCCTCGAGTCTTAGGATCTTCTGATTCTGGCCACAGGCCACATTTGTTTTGGCGGTCTGCTCCGTGCTCCTGCTCCCATGACACGGGTCACGACTCACGATGGCGACGCAACTGCGGGGAGAGATTGGATAACTGCAGGCTGCAGCACGAGGAGAATGAAAGCTTTGGTGGTCTGTTATGTAGGGGGTCTTGAGTTGAGCACATGAAGAGTCAGGAGATGCTGCTGCCAGCTCGGTGGAGATCAGTTTCAGGAATTAAGGAGACGAGCTGGGTGGGAGTTGGGAAGCCCGGTTGAGGAATTAAGGAGATGAGCTGGGTGGGAAGCCAAAGGATCATAGCAGGCGGGGAGCAGACCATAGGATCGCACGGACAGGTTGGTGGAGAATTTGCACGTTGCATGTGGTATTTGAATGGTGAATGCATGAGGACTTGCGGTGGTGGGACCCTCGATGACGTGGCTTTACAAAATCGCTGGAAAATAGGCTAGTGGGTTCCTCCTATTTAAGCATAGTAGATTAAATCTGCATTGTTGTTCATCTATTGATCTCGACGAGAACACAACCATAGATGGTGTGATGGACTTGCTAGCTGGCCTAAGGCACCTAAGCGACGTCCACAATGTGACAGGGTCCCCCTCCTAGGCAAGAGTTTCAACGGACTTAACTAGTTTGCTTGTAAGCTAATCGTTCTTTGTTACGTGAGTACAATCTTTATCTTTTGCCGGCACATAAAGGTGAGATTTACCTCTTCTCGAGAGCAACTCGAGAATATTGGACCATGCGGTTTTGGCAGGTTATACCGCAAGGTTCTCTAGTGCTTTGGTGTATGTTCACATTTTGCGCAAACAACAACTAAGTTTTGCTGTCACATTGGCATCTCCTATCTGGTACAACCCCCCCCCCCCCCCCCCCCCCCCCCCCCCGGCTCCAGTATCGCTTGCATTTGACAAAATCCTGATAAAACCACAATGTGCAGAGAACAAGAAGGAAACATCTACGCTTTACTTCCAATGTCGCTTGCATTTATCAAATTCTGATAAAACCACACTATACAGAGAATAAAAAGAAACCTTCCAGCCAAAAAAAAATAGCCCCCCACTCACACAGACTTTATTATCAAACCAACCGCGGCACTTTGCCCTGTGAAGTCAACACACGCCAAGAAAGGCTTTTTTTGGTTAGGCACGCCTCATATTTTGGGTAACACAATCGCCGCCTAGCTATATTTCATATGTGATGCCAACCTTGAGCAGCTGATCTTTGGGAATGGCCAGCGCCTTGTGCCCCTCCGTCAGGTTCTTCCTCAAGAAGGTGTAGATGTAGTTGACCACTATCTTCTTCAAGACCGACGACTTGGGCCCCGCCGACACGTTGGCTTCGCCCATCAGGTACACCACCCCTCGCTCCACCTCCCGGTCGATCAGCTGCTTCTCCTCCTCGGCCGTCTGGTTCGCGTGGAACGTGATCCGCCCCGAGTGCGTGCTCACCCTCGACTGGATCGCCTCCTCGCTGTGCACGACGGAGCTCGTGGACGGCCTCGGCCTCGCCGGCGCCTGCTGATCCGCCGCCGCCGCCTCGTCCTCGTTCTCCGCCGCCTCGTTCTGCGCGAACGCGATCTCCTCCTGGATGAACATCTTGAGCCTGTCCACGAGGAAGGCCGCGAACTCCTTGGGCTCCTCCAGCGCGTCGCTGTACCCGTACCGCGCCACGCACCGGAACATCCGCTGCTCCCGCGGGCCGACCTGCCGGAACAGGAACCGCTCCGCGGGCACCACGCGCGGGATGGGCAGGTGCTTGATGGACATGAAGAGGAAGATGGAGTGCACGGACGGGATCTTCTTGATGAGGCGAGGGAACACCGGCGGGATGCCCTGGACGAGCTCGGTGTAGAGGAGCCCGACGCCGGGGATCCGCCGCACGTCGTTCTTCTCCAGCAGCGTCGTCATCTGGTCGGTGGGCACGATGTGGTCCAGCTCGTACCAGTACCGCTTCACGTGGACGTAGTGCCATGTCGCCATCAGCGTCATCAGGACCAGCGCGAAGCAGAAGGGGAGGTACCCGCCCTGGATGAACTTGGACAGGATGGACGAGAGGTAGATCAGCTCCGTGAAACCGAACACCACGTAGAAGAGGAGCACGTAGACGATGTGCTTCTTCCATATCACCAGCATCACCACGGTCATCAGATGCGTGGTGATGGAGAACGTGGTCACCACACAGATCCCTGCACGTTACAGCACCGCCAATGTCAAAATCAGATGCATCATGAGACAAAGGGTTTTCATTCGATCCGGCAGTGCTCTTTCTAGTATTTTTCAAAAAAACAAAAAAAAAAAGCCAAGGCAATCCAATCCTTACCGTAGGCGTTGCCGATGCTGGTGGTCGTTCTGAAGGCAATTGTGACGATGATGCTCGCCAGTCCCATCAAGAAGTTCACCTCTGGGATGTACACCTGCCCTTCGTACTTCTTTGAGGTGTGGATCACTTGGACCCTGGGGAGACAGCCCAGAGACAGTGCCTTGGAGAGGATGGCAAATGCACCGGAGAGCATAGCTTGGCTTGCAATGATGGCAGCAAGAATTGCTATGATGAAGGTTGGCCAGAACAGAGGGGCTGCAGAACAAAAATGAGTAGTCAGCCGTAGTTCGTGGCAGGGGCGGATCCAGGGCCCGGGCTGCCCGGGCTGTAGCCCGGGGCGAGTCCATGTAGCCCCTGTAACATATGTGGTGTTTAGCCTAAAAAACTATGATCTTAATTAGACAAAAGGAGGCCTAGGAAGCAAGATCAGACTGTTTTGAACGTGAATCAGCAGCTCAGCCCGGGGCGTAGCCCCGTTCTGGATCCGCCCCTGGTTCGTGGACCACGTTGATATGAAGTCATCGCCAAGAAGCATTACTACCGCAGTAGATGCAGCTCACTGTTTATATAGTACCTGGGATGGATCTATAGAAGGTGTCTCCAACGTTCTCTGGGAATTTCCGCAGGTACGCTGCTTGCCCGATGTAACACAGTGTCACCGATGGGAACAAGATGCCGTTGAAGCTGATCTGCAGGAGTACAATACAGAAACCATTGTCAGAAAACATGCTTCTTGTGTGCGAGACCTTTGGCTCTGGGACAGATTACAGGTTATGGAAAACTAGATGCAGAGTTGAGTGTAATATAAAACATCGAAGTGAAAAAACTCATATGCACTTTTGGCCATTACCTGAACGGCCCTGATGTTGAAATGTCCAAGGTCAGCAAACATACCTTCTGTGCCTGTTGCACACATGTGGCAGTGAATTCAGATTACATACAAAAGGTTTACATGCCAAGGTATTGCATTGCAGTTTTCTCTTTGGTCAGGCAAAAATGGTTACCTGTGACGCACAGGATAATACCGCCAAGTGAAACCCATCCTTCCTTTCCGTTCCGCTTGAAGTACTGTACTATGTACCACGGATTGAAGGCCCGAAGAACACCGATGTCATGGATGACGAGGTTGTAAAGTCCAATGCCAGCAATCAGCAGGAACCACACTGAGATGACTGGAGCGAAGGTGTACCCAACCTTGTCGGTCCCGAAACGCTGAACCGAGAAGAGCAAGAAGAGGATTGCCACAGAGATCCAGACTACTTCCGCTGTAGAAAAAACGACAACAGGGAGATGTTAGTCTTCGTGACTATGAACAGGGGTAACAGTTGGTCATTAATCATGTCAGCAGCTCTTAGTTCCCCATACTCTGAGTCAAGTTTGGCGCCTTCTCCTTGATCCCGCTTACCGCAGACAGCACTGCAGAATATCCATATACAAGCACACATTAGTACACACACCATGCAAACATATTAGTTTCGATACCATCATATATACCAGTAACTAGCTAGATGTGATGTCTAATATAATGTTGACTAATAATGTTTCCGTTACCAGATATTGCCGGTGTCAGGGTTCCATCGCCCATCACCATGGATGTGCCAAGGATTGTGAGGGTGAAGAGCACAATCTTTGCTGCCTTGCTGGACTCAAGCTTCTGCTTGAACCATTGAGCCCTCCTCAGCTGTGAGTTCGGCGCTTCTATGCTGTAATTCGACACCATGGCGTCCTCGGCTTGCTGGTTGGGGATCATCCTGATCTTGGCATACCTCGATATCAGCGAGTACAGCGCAAACGTGCCGCCTAGGAAAAAAAAACAGCAGATCGATGCTCGTTGATCAGTAAATATAGAGCCTGTTTAGTTCCTCCCCCAACTCAAAAAAGTTTGCGCAGTACCCGTCACATCAAATCTTTGGACGCATGTATGGAACATTAAATGTAGGTAAAAAAATAACTAATTGCACAGTTTGTCTGTAAATGTCGAAACGAATCTTTTGAGCCTAGTTAGTCCATAATTGGATAAATTTTGTCAAATAAAACGAAAAGTGCTACAGTAGCCGAACCCAAACTTTTTCACCAACTAAACAACCCCGTAGACAAACAAACAGCAGAAAAAAACAGCTTACAGGCATGCATGCCTGTCCCCCAGGCCAGGTTTAATCTGGGACTGGGAGTATATATATAATAACAAATAAATAAATATACATATGTGTGCTCTGCTCAGTGCTCACCGTCTCCATTGTCGTTGGCGTAGAGCACGATGAAGACGTACTTGAGCATGGGGATGACGATGAGGGTGTAGATGATGAGCGAGAGGACGCCGAGCAGGTCGTCGTTGTACTTGATGCCGTCGGGGAAGGTGCTGGAGTAGACGTAGAGCGGCGACGTCCCGATGTCGCCGTAGATGATGCCGACGCTCTGGAAGGCGAGGTGCAGCGTCCGGGCCCAGCTCCCCTCGGACCCATGGTACTTGCCGCCGGAGACCTTCTCCGCGTCGCCGAAGAGCGAGTCGTGGCGCTTGAGGCTGAGCCGGTTCGCCGACTCGCCTCCTCCGCCTCCGGGGTTGTCCACCTCCAGCGACGACGACATCGATCTCCTCGGTCGGATCTCCCAACACCTTTGGAACGAACGACGAAAGCCTCTTCTTTTAACGTCGACGAAACCCAAGAACGATGGGAGTAGTCTGGTCTCTCTTGAGAAATCTCAAGCTCTAATCACGCCGCGCCAGCTGATCCCTGCATCCTCCAATTCCCAAGACGGTAATTAGGCGGTGACGCTGTGTCAGCGAGGTAACAACTTGTTTTACATTCACAACAACTTTCTTGGGTAGTTAACCAAGTTAGGATCTACTCCGTCCGTCTCCAAATAAATCAATTTCTAGAATCCATACTGATCAAAGTTTTTTTAAAATTTGACTAACCTTATAGAAAGAGTACTAACATGTATGACATAAAATAAGTACATTATAAATCTAATTATAATACCATAAATTCTAACGCTTTGTTCTAGAAATTTAGTCAAAGTTAAAAAGTTTGACTTAAGATAACTCTAGGAATCTATTTATTTATTTGGTCAAAGTTTAAAAAGTTTGACTTAAGACAACTCTAGAAACCTATTATTGATGGACGGAGGAATATACTACTACGACGGAAGGAAGAAAAACTTTTAATTAAAAAGGGGAAAACAAGAAAAGGGCAGGCTCCTTTGCGGCTAAGCAACGGATTTTGACAGATGGGGAATTTAAAGGGCGAGCTCAAGATTCATTCGGCAACGGCGCCTAATTATGATCGACTGCGAAGAAATTCTACTAATAAATGCATATATCGATCTTAAGTTAGGAAAAATTTTTTGTCACGTTGCTAGTGAATCTGCGCGTGGTGATGGTATCATTAATACTTGGAGAAATACTAGTGCGAGCGATGTCAATTCTACTACTACTACAAATTGCTGGATCCAGAAAAGGGGACACCCACAAATTAACTGGCAGCGAGTAAGGACACGAACGCTACTCATTAATCATTATTACTAGGCTGCCTGGTCAATGCACCAGTGGGCTCCACACGTCAGTCACAGGAGCCAACTCCAAAACAGAATGAAGGCAGCAGCGTGATGGAGTGACCAAGCTGAAATAAGCCCGCTTCATTCTTCAAAAAATAAGCCCAAGTAATTTGTACGGTTTATTTTTTCCAAATAAAGAGAAATCTATAGAGAAGAAAAATGGACAAGGGACTCATCATTCCAGTAGTAGTAGGAGTATAATCACATACTCCACTTGACTTCCAAACCATAGATTATTGTTAATGTTATTTCAGCCAATCAGTTGTGTACACCACCAACCCATCTGAGAAATTTCAGGTGGGAGGGACTAGGGAGTCGCAGCACGATCTGCAACCTGAGTTATTGTTAGGGCCAGTCTCAGTGGGAGTGTCATGAGAGTTTCATTTATATTAAATAGGCTGCCACATAGACATATTTGATGACATGGCAATGTATTTAAGAAGAGAGAGAAGAAATGAGTTTCATCTAGATGAAACTCTCTTGGCACGATTACCAACTCTCTCTGAGTCATGAAATTAAATGCGTATGAAACTAGAGAATGAAACTCTCTATTGTGGACGTGTGTTTCATATGAGTTTCATTTCATTTCGTGTGATGTGGCAGTCTTGGAAACAACACCATGAAACTCGCCACTGAGACTGGCCTTAATGTATTTTCCACGGAACCCCTCGGCCTCGGGTCGCGTACACCGCCCTCGCTCGCTTCCAAAAGGCCAAGATGACTTATTTATATAATAAATAACTAAATAAGATTAGTGTAAGGGCTAATCAGCCAGTAAACTGACGCCATTGGGGGTAGCCTTGACCTCCCGCAGCTACAGCCATCAACACCTGCTGACACGTGGGCAACTCAGGGCGAGCATCAACCTTTTTTTTACCACCACTACTGCTAGTGACTGACAGAGTTTTTTGGGAAGAGAAAATAAGTAAAAAGATCATTTTTGCACACGCAATCTCTTCGTGCGTGATCTTTTCTTCTTCGTTCTTATTTCTGGATGATTTGAGCTGCATCCAGATGGAGACTGTGATCGAAAAGAGGAAGAGATCGCTTGCATACGACATCTTCGAAGGAGATTGCGTCTATGGGGAAAAAAGACTGTGCTGGGTTGGGCACGCGTTATGGGGGACGCAGGGAACAAGAATGGCAGGAAGACAAACAAAGAAAACTTTGATTTGCTGACCTGTCTAGCCAGGGAATGCTAGCTGAGGAAGAAGACGACGACGATACGCAGCAGCCGGCGGGCCGGCCGTCCGCCCTGGCCGGCGACCTTGACCTTGTTGCTGGTTCGAGGCGAGGGTGTGAGGAGAGGGAGGGACGAAGGAGACGGACAGAGCAGGGGAAGGTAGCTCTGTCTGTGTGTGATAGGAAGCCCTCTTCGCTTGCCTCCGAGGGAGGAGGCTGCTTTAAATAGAGGAGCACGCAAGGAGACAACACCACCAATGGGAGGAACTAGAAAGAGAGTGGCGAGCGAGCAGGGGCAGGCGGGGCGTCCCGTGGGGAGAAAAAAAGAACCATAAGAAACGTGAATAATGCAGCAGCGAGGTCGCGGCGGTGTATTATTGGACGCGGTGGCGGTACACAGAAGAAGAAGAAGAAAAAAAAGAGCCGGTTGCCCCTATCAGAGTGGCTTCCTAGTCTTCTTCGGCCGCCCCCAGAGTCCACAGACTTGTTTTGTTTTCATCCCTGCAATAATTGTATGCAAGTCAAAGAAAAAACATCCGTACTGTATTCATACTCCGGGGTACTTACATGTCGGAAATCTGGTCTCGGATCTCCACGTCAAATGTTGAACATTAAATGTAGACGAAAAAAACTAATTACACAGTTTGGTAGAAAATCATGAGACAAATCTTTTGAGCCTAATTAGTCCATGATTGAACACTAATTGACAAATACTCCCTCCATCCCAAATTATAAGACGTTTGACTTTTTTATCCTAAGTTTGACCATTCGTCTTATTCAAAAAATTTGTGCAAACATAGTCAAATTTAAGTCATTCTTGAGGAACTTTTATTAATATACCAAGCCACGATAAAAGAATTGATATTTTGTACAAATTTTTGAATAAGACGAGTGGTCAAACTTGGTGTCAAAAAAGTCAAACGTCTTATAATTTAGGATGGAGGGAGTACAAACGAAAGTACTACAGTAGCCAAAGCCAAAAATTTTCGCGAACTAAACACACCCTTAGTATTCCCTCAAGATTACAGAACATATCCCCTCCGTCTCTAAATAACTATAGCTTTTAGTTTTCATGTCGTAAGTTTGATTGGATTGGTAGAAAATACGATCTCTAAATAAATTTATTATAAAAATAAATTCAACAATCTATCTAATAATACGATCTCTAAATAAATTTATTATGAAAATAAATTCTATCTAATATATATATTTAGTCAAAGTCATTTTCAGGGAAGTGAAAACGACAGTTATTTAAGAATGGAGGGAGTATATATATCCAAGTCTATCGCGAAAAATATATATCCAAAAAAGTCAAAACTTCTTATAATTTAACGAAAGGAGTACTGTGTGCTCCAAATGTTATTGCGGTTGATTTAGCGTGCTGTTTGGTTGCAGCATTATAACGCAAATGTATACAAATTAAAGCTACCGGTGTTACCACCACACATACCATTTGAATTGATTTTGTTTCCATTTGCGTTACAGAGAAA